>OZ005652.1:183212036-184412036 GCA_963930645.1 Salticus scenicus
AAAATTAAAAAAACCCCTTTGTTCCTATCTTTTTGTCGCGGAGTGTAGTCTTAAATTAGAAAAATTTTAGTCTTAAAATTTTCTAAATTAGTCTTAAAACAAAAATTAGTCCGGGAATAGTGTTATTTTATGATAATAATAAATGATAAGCACAATTTAGATAATGTTATTTCATGAAAAATCAAAGAAAAAACCCTTTGTACCTATCTTTTTGTCGCGGGGTGTATATATATAAACACAATTAAAAAGGTCAATAAAAAATAAAAATAATCATCATTGATAGTCATATTAAAATTAAGCATCCTTTCTTCCTTTAAAATGAGTTACTTTAAAATTGTTATTCATTTTCCCCTACTTTTCTAATGTGTAAATTATTGCCTAACAAGATTTGAAAAGCATAAAATAGAACAGAGTAATACTTAAAGGAATAAATAATACTAGGATTTATTTGAATTCATACACATTTTGAAATGGAAACATGTGTTTCAGAGTCTATGATATTCTGCAAATGTATTTAACTTAACAAATATTCTGATAATAATAACAGATGTAACTGAATATATATATATGTATATATTTTTTTCAAACAATGATAAAGATAATTTATATGTTCATATTTCTTTTTGTTTATTTCTTCTTCTTCTTCCTTTCTTTTTTTTTTTTTTTTTTTAACATTCTCTATGAATTAATTTATTTTTCAAGATAACTTAAGACTTAATTATTATTAGTAGTATGATTGTTTTAAGGTAAGTCCGAAAATATTCTTTTCCTTTCTTATTTCTTCTTCTTATTTCTTCATAATGTTTTTTTTTTTTTACAAATCACCTATACTTTAAGTACGTTTATGATAAGAAAAAGGATATAAATCATTATTTTATTATTATCCCTTTTACTATGCAGAAATACAAATTTTTCCCTTTTACTTAAAAAAAAAAAAAAAAAAAAAAAAAAAAAGAAAGAAAAAAGAAAGAAAGAATCTTTGATAGACGTCTAAAAACTAAATCGTGTCTCTAGTAAAAACAATTCCTAGCAATATACAGAATTATAAATTAAAATTATTCGATGCAGCCTGTTTATTCTCTTAGCTAAATAAATAAATAAATAAAATAAAATAAAATAAAATAAATGTAACTAAAGAATTATTTTATAAATTAAATAATTATTTTTGTCAATAAAGTTAAAAATACATTTGACTTTTATATTTAAATAATATAATTGTATATTCAATATTGTTGAAACACTATTCAAAATAGTGTTTCAATATAAAATTCGACTAGAAATTCTAGACTAGAGTTTATTTTTCTAGTTTTGACTGGAAATTCTCGATCGTTTCGTGTATCCAGGTTAGCGTTGCTAAACTTGGGGGATATTTTTATTCAGCTATCCTCAATTATTTTGAGAAGTGATATTTGATATACATAATCGACGTATAATCTTCGAAGTGATCAGGCAACCGTTACAATTAAAATTTAGTGGTGGATATTGAATAAAAAACTCGCCAAATCTGGCAACACTGATCCATGTTATTTGTTTTCCTTATACTCTTTGCTCCTAAATCTATATTTCTAGTTTAGGGATTCAGAAAATGACCACTTATTCGTTTTAGATGGAGGCGGTATATTTTTTTCCCCTCAGTGTATACTTCAAAAGTTTCTTATTTCTATTTCTCTTCTTTCTTTTATTTTATTATTACTTTTTAAATATTTTTTACTTTTTTTTTTTTTTTTTTTTTTTAAATAAAGGCCAAATATAATTTGTTTAATTTTTCCAATTTATTCATTTATTTTTTGCATTGAAATTTAGGATTTGTGATTTATGTATAAACGTTTTGATTGCTATCACACAGATATATTTATAAAAAAAAAAATTAAAATTAATAACTGATATTGTCAAAGACTTCTGTAATTAGTTTTTGTTTAAAGTTCATATTACAATTTTCCCGTTTTATTTTATTTGCTTATTTTTTTATTTTTGCCATATTCATTTTGTAATTTTTTTTGACAATCTAATAAAAAATAAAAAATAAAATAAAATAAAGTAAAAATAAAAATAAAAATATAATAATAATAACATAATTATTGTGTACTCAGTTTTTGTAAATCGAAATTTTAATATTATATTAATTCAGTGAGAAGAATTACATCTTGTGATAAATTTTAAACTAAATGATGGCATAATTTATGAATACGATTGGTTGAAATAATGAAAAGAAAGGCCTTTAAAGCTTTATCACGGCATTCCTTGGCTTGCAGCAAATTAAAAAAAAGATTTTAATTAATATGTTTTATATGCTTATTACAATTTTCACGCGTCTCTTATTCTAGTCTAATATTCATTTTTGGATTTAAACATGTTTGTTTCATTATACAAGATTTTAAAACGAGGGGGGAAAATGACATTTTACTGGTATCACTTTTAATTAAAACATGTGATAATAATTTGTTTTTCTCGTTAGAGAAATTTATTCTATATATATTTTTTTACAACCTTGAGTAAGAATAAATAAATAAATAAATAAATACTTTTTTGGGTGGTTTATATAATTGTTACTTACGTACGTTTTCGAAGTTTCTAATTTACATCCCAGTTTAATTTTATGTTTAAATTATGAATATTTGTTTCTTAAAGTAACATATAAGATTTTTCAAACTACTACGTATTTTATTTTTTCAAGAATTTTATTTTTTAATTAATTCTTACGCGAGAAATGTATTTTAGTTCAAATTATGTTTCTTTTCTCCTAGTTCCCTCTTATGTTTTATTATTTATGTATTTATTTTGTATTTTAAATAATTAATTATTTACTTTATTTTTTTGTTACTGTTACATGAATGTATGATCCTTAAAATTATATAAAGAAAATTGCTTAACTTTTATGCATATAAAATCATTTAATATCATTGAAATTCATTATCATTTTTTAATATTATATTTAGCTCATATTAAGTAGTAAATGTCGAAGATAATTTTTAATGACAAGTTTATATATTTATACGTTTTTGTAAATGATACCTTTAAAAATAAATAATTGGTGCTTGTAGAGTGAATTTCTGTTTATTATAATTTAATCGTTTAGTTAAATTTTTAACATAACAATTCTGTTCCGCAAGTTAAATTTGATGCTTAACCCTTTCATTCCCCGTGATGCCAATTGGAATCATAACATTTCAGCGTTTCTTTCTTACCATCTAACATTCCCGCTGGTTCAAAATGAACAATATTAAAATCTATACACATTTTCCTACCGAAAAAAATATATATTAGATGATTTCACATTCCTTGTCGATAATTGAAAATATATTTTACTTTATTCTGATAATAATATCGGAATCAGTTTCTTCTTTTGGGCAAATTAAGTAAATTAACTGTTTGAAATATTTTTTATTTTACTTTTTAATGTTTATATTTTGTATTTTAATTAATTGCTATATGTATTTCTTCCAAAATTTTGATATTTTTATCGATTGAAAAGTTATGGTTTTAAATGGCATCACTGGTTATATTAAACATAAACAAACACCTCTCAGTTGCTTTGTTAGCTATATTAATTCGTACTCTGCTATTACTCCTATTAAAAATAAATATTTATCTATATTACCTTTGGAAAAAAAAATATGACTAAATATAAGATTTATTGTTTTATGGAGGGAAAATCTTGGGAATGAAAGGGTTAAAAAAAAAAAAGAAGTTTTATTGTCAGAAGAGGTGAATAGGTATGATTGAAAATTTCCAAGAAAATTTTACTGCATTTATAATATTTATGAATATATATATATATATATATATATATATATATATATAATTATATATATATATATATATATATATATATATATATATGTAGTTTTTTTTTTTTTTTTTTTTTTTTTAAACGTAGAGCTCATAAATGTTCACCTGATCAATAAAATAAAATAAAATTGAGGAATATATATTTTTTTCTTAATTACTATATTTAAATTTCTGGAGAAAATATTTTACGTTTCGAAAATAATTACGACATTTTATCTTTTCATTTATTTTTTAACGAACAGAGGGTAAAATCGTATGAGGAGATGGTTTACCAATACTAGCATGTATATAACTGAAGAAATTAAGTGTTAATTTAAAGTTTTATTAATGTGAATAAGTTATAAATAATTATAATGAAAATACGAAACAAATATAACAATATAAAAATTCATTGAAACACACGCACGCATACACACTCTTAAATAAAAGAATAAATAAGAAAGTGATGCATTATGCAATGAATAAATGCTTGTTGCATCACTCCACCATTTTAACGACAGGGTGTGAATGAAATTAAACCACCTAATTTAGATGACATGATGTAAATACTTTTATTATATCATACAGAATAAATTATTCAGTAATTAATAAAAACTATAATAATATATAAATTATGAATAAATTATAGATTTTACAAGGTTGATTTATAAAAACATAATATTAGTAAATAGAAAAGGAAAAAAAAAAAAAAAAAAAAACTATTTTCCTCGCAATTAAAGTACTGTACATGTGTTTCTTATTTATTTGTTATGTATTAAGCAAATAATATTTACTAAAATTCATTATTATGTAGGACTTGCTTATATTCAAAATACTAAAATGTAACTAATCTAAATTTTCTGAAAATAATTTTTCAATCTAAATTTTCAATGAATTGGAGAGACAGATATATTACAATTTTATATAATATAACCGACAAATAATAATAAAATAAAACATAAATAGAAAAAAATATAGATATTACTTACATGTGACGAAAGCAGCTTCTTCGTGTGTATCGCCAAATTTGTCTTTCAGTTTTACATACAAAACTCCGAAACAGTTCATTATACCGAAAATTGTACCATTAGTCCAAAACGATGCTAAACAAACGACCCATCCCCAACCCCCATCAGGGGGCTGAAAAGCCTTAGATTTATTCGATTCAACTGTATCTGGATTAAGAGACATCATTTCCGATTCCTTAGCTAACAGCTGATCCTTAGCAGCGGGCCGGACAGGGCTATTCGATACCGACTTGCCCATCTTCAAGTTCCGATTGTTGAAGAAAGTTCCGTTTACAACTCTTTTTATAAAAGGGAAAGTGATTGATTTATTACGCTATTAGTGACATCTAATTAGCTAGGACGACGTGTTTTTGTTGTTTTTGAAGATTCGTTCCTTGTTGAGTTTTAACTCTTTCATGGTATTCGTTCTTCAGGAGTTAAGCATGCCTTACGCGGAACTTTGATCTCCGCTAGAAAAGGAGTGAAGATAGTCCAGCTATGAGGATGTGGAGACGTAGAGAAGAGAGCGCGCGATTTATCTATCACTCAGCAGCTGAGAAGAGATTAAAAGCTCTGCGATCCTTGTGTTCTCTTTTACATCAAGGACTCAGACAGACCTTCAGACCAGTTACGTCCAGAGGAAATTTTTCACGACTGTTATCTATTGTCGAATTTTGTAAGCGTTTCATGAACCTCTGTTTACAAATACTGAAACCGATCTTACATTCGATTTCCGTTCTCTCGACTTTTTCGGCTGTTATTTACCTCGCTTTCTACCCCTACTAACCTCTCCCCTCTACCATGACGCAACTTTTACAATGATTGCTCTCGCTTCTCAGATGGCAGCACCTGCAAGCAAAATGAGGAGTACTATTCTACTATTTGTCCTATACCGGCTCCAGCATGTATCGATCCATGACATGTGGAAATATTTTTCTTTATGTGAATTCTACATATACAGCAGTCTTCCTTTATTTTATTTTATTTTATTTTTCTATTTTCCTACATTTCTTCATCTGCACACTGAAAATTTCATTTCATAGTAATTTGAAAGCCATGTGTGCACTGGTACCGGAAAAATTTCCTTTTTTCCGTCTCGGGACAGTAAAACTGTCCTTTTTTCGCGTTCGGGTATCTACCAAGTAGATTATCAGAGGTGGAGTATGTAAGATGAAATACTGGTAATTCTACGGCTATCTCAATATTATCTATATGTAATTGCTTGAAATTTATGGTTTTAAATAAATAAAAATCAATGAATATACGATTTTTTTTAAATAAATAAAAAGAAAAGAAAAACGAATAAAAATGACATTTGATGATTTAAAGGAGAAATTCTAAAAGTATTAGGTTTCAATAATTAATAAGGTTAAAGTAAATAACTTCAATAATACTAAAGATTTTCGAGCGATTATAAATTTTAGTAAGCAATATAATGCAAATATAATCTATTGTTCGTATACACAGTCGTTATTTTAGCATTCATTAACTTTTAATTTAATTATCAATATTATTGATAATTAATTTTATAAAACATTATGTAATTTTCGGAAGTAAACAAATAATTTTTATCCATATATATATATATATATATATATATTTAACTTTTAAACTCATACTGTTAATTTTTTGAGTAATGGATTATATTTTATGAAAAAATTTAGTCCGAAACTGTAATTAGGTAATTTGACGCTTGAAGTGCAATTGACACTGTGGTTATCAGAGTAATTAATCTTATTTACAAGTTTAAATTTTACAACTAATTCGAATGCAATAAATACTTATTACATTTTTTATTAGTTCAACAAATGTTTAACAATTATTGTGCAGATTAAGGTATATATATCTGAATATCTTTTCATACATTGTATGAAAACGATTTCACCTGGAAAGCATGAACAATTTGAATAAAGTAAGTTAATGAAAAACGTTTAAATTGTAGGCATACAACAGTACAATACTTCATAAGAGGCTCTGATTGTATGTTGTATGCAAAAAGTGTATATTTCTGTGTACTGTAAGCAAATGAAAAGAATTTACAAGTACCAAAGCCTAATATACACCAAATGAGATTTAACAATTGAAAAAATATAAGAAAGAATGGAAAGAATACACATTAAAATCTATACAATGAAAAACAACTTCAAATACCAGAAAATAAATAAATAATAAGTAAATAAATAAATAAATAAAAAATACTCAAACTATAATGCTAACATTAATCTTTATTTTGTTTAAAAAAGAAAATATTAATTCTTTTCAGCCTCAATTAAAAAAAAAAAAAAAAAAAAAAAAAAAAAAATGTATTACTTTAATTATAATCCTTTGAACAAAATGGTTGCTTATTTTCATTTAAATGAATTCTATTTATTATCACTGAGTCTGTTAACAAACACTAAGAGAGACCGGGGCACAGTGGACCACTTTTACACTCTTAATTTTTCTTTCACAAAAATCAGAAAAGCAATGTACTTGAAAAAAAAAAAAAAAGAAACAATCTTTAAGCCCTTCTTAACATGTCTTAATATTTTTATAACAATATTTTTAATACATTATGAATTAAAAAAAAATCTGGTGTGAAACAACCACACGACTTCCATTACCCACTATTACATGTATTATATGCATTTTTTTGGAGATAATATAATCAGAAGACATAAAAGTGACCTAAAGAGAAAATCGTTAGAGCAGTTTTTGAGATACCAACTTTTACAAAAAATCAATTATTGACGGGAAAACAATAATTACATACAAAAGGATATTTAAAAAGTGAGTTAATAGGGCGAGTTTAGAAAAAATACGTACAGCCGTTTTTAAAGGAACGCGCTTGCAAGACCTGAAATTGAGCTATTTATACAGGACGCCTATCAATTTTCCTGAGCTAACCAACTATATCATTCGAAAGGACATCTAATAGAGTGTTTATAAAAGCCGTTTCTAAGATACGGGCTTACGGTCCCACTTCCGGTTTTTCAATTTTCACCAAAATTTGGAAATTTCATCTGTACACCAGACGTATTTCAATTCTAAAATTTCGTAGCTCTATCTTTATTAGTTTCTGAGCTATAATAGCCAGAAGATTCTCCACATACATACATACACACACACACACACACATACATACACACTGACCAATTGCCAAAAACCACTTTTTTGGACTCAGGGGACCTTAAAACATGTAAATCAGGTGAAAACCCGATACCGAATTTTCAGACCGAATACATTACTTCCATTACCTACGGTAGTAGGGTAATGGAAGTAATAAATTGTAAGCACTCACAAAGTGGACCACTGTGCCCCATCACCGGGGTACAGTGGACCGGCCTCTTTTGTTTATATTAAATTAAAAAAAAATATTTTTTTTTTCTCTTAAAACTAGTTTCTTATACTCTTCTAGTCTAAATAACATTATTCTAGCATTTTCATAAAATAAAATAACCAAAATTAAAATTAAAATAAACAAATAATAAAGTAAGAAGTAATCTCAGTAAGAAAATTTATTAAGTTTAAATAGATATTGTTTTTTATTCTTTTATTAATATTACATAAATCAAATATTCTTTTAATTCAGATATTAATAAATATTATACTACTATTCAAATATTTAATATTTTTGTAATTATTTTGAGATATTATTAATTTACATTGTATTTGTAGGATAAATTTAAATAAAATATATTAAGCTACTTCTTTTGCTTTTTACATGTGATCTCTAAAAACAACAAAAATAATAAATAATTCTTACTACTTACTAAATTAATTTATTTTTTTATTAATACTATATAATTCAAATAGTTAATAAATTTAGATATTAACAAAAATTATATTACTATTCAAATACATGCTTTTTCAGAAATTTATTATCATTTTTATTTTATTATAACATTAAGATATTTATTACTTTGAGATATACTTTACATTATATTTGTATCTATAAATTTAACTAAAACAAATATATTAAATCTAATTTGTACTTTTAGGCACACTGGAAGGTGGTCCACTGTATCCTTATAGTGATGGTCCACTGTGCCCCGTGTCAGAATAAAACAAATAATAATAATAAAATAATATATAGACTATAAACATACTAATAATTTTTAGGAATTTAATATCAGCAATATCGTGCCTTCTTTTAACAGCTATATAGTATTTATAGTCACTAGTTCAATCTTTATAAAATTTTATAAACTTCAATGTTAAAAAAGTACTTTGAGCACCTCAAAACATAAAAACTGCTCGAAATGGTTATCTTACTATTTCCCATGTAATTTTTTTGGCTGCATACGACCAGTACTATACTGCCACTCATGTGTATCCATATGAACTAAAAGAGATGAATATTAATATATTTAAATAGGGGTGATCCACTGTGCCCCGTCTTCCCCTATACATATACATATACATTTTTTCCAAGGAAAAAAAAAAAAAAAAAAAGGTACTGAAAAGCTAGGATCTTTTTGTGTTGTACTAAGGTAAGTGAACCAAAGGTGGCCATAGTTAAGATTTGAAACTTTTTTTTTATTATTTTCTGGTTGGGTGTATGGAGCTGGACTTTTTTTTTTTTTTTTTTTTTTTGTAAAATGCTATACTTATTTCTTACACATATTAAGTATAATTTTTTTTATAAAATGTAATTTAGGTATTTTTTACACTACAATTTGAAAATTGCATTTTGTGGGCCACCTTTGGAGCACAGTGCTCTAAAGGTGGCAAATATATTGAAAGCACTTTTAAAATGTGCTTATAACGCTCGTTTGTTATTTTTCGTATTTCACTTCATATTCATCTTATATTTTGACTCAAAAAAAGACTCTCAACCACTTTTTGTGCAAAGTAATTCAGGATTTTAAGTCTGGGATTCATTGACTTCTTTCGGGAGATCTCTGGTATTCTAAATAGTGTGAAAATTATTGGAGAATAAATAATAAGTTTTTTCATATATTTAAGCAGAAATTTTGAAAGATATCCTTGTTACATTTATTTACGTATTTATTTGCTAAGTTGGCCCACATATTTCAAGGTTACCCGACATCTGGGCCACCTTGAGAACATGCATAGGGTCGCCATGGGCACGACATTAAACTTTTAATCCGATAAATTTGTTAGAAATGAAATTAATGTGGTTAAAGAGAAAGAAATAAATTTTCAGAAAACATATCACAGCTCAAAGTTCTGAGATTTTAAACGTATGTAAATTAAAATATCTTCTTACCTGGAAATTAGAACGACTACTCCTCTAATGTGAAACCACTGCCTACAATGGCGATCCTTTAAGATAATCTCTTCAAATTCAGTCACGTATCCTGGAGATACATGACTTACAATCAGTGTTGGGCATAATTGGTTAAAATGTAATTGAATTACAATTATAATTTTTTTTTTGTCAATCGATTAACAAGTAATTGATTTCAAATAAATTGAATTATTACAAATAAATTGAATAAGTAATTCAATTTATTTGTGATCAATTACTTGTTAATTGATTGACAGTAAAATAATTATAATTATAATTTAATCGTAATTCAATTGCTTTTTAATCAATTATGCCCAACACTGCTTACAATCCAGTAGAACCATTTTGTGATTAAAAATTAAATTAAACCTCTTTTAGAGAGGTGGGCTACCTCAGGAACACTGGCTACCTTTGGCTCACCTACCTTATTTATTTTATTTTAATTTACTTAAATTTTATGACGGGTTGTCAATATAGAGCAAATTTCTTTGGTTAACTATTTATGTATTTATTTATTAAGCATGAGTTTGACACAATCGTAGAGAGACTAATCAAGTTGATGAATAAAAGTTGATTTATTTTAAATTTTACATTATTTTTACTATTCTCGATTTTCTACAGGTATTTTCACGATTTTCGTTAAATTTTTATAATTCCTTTTTTGCTTTCGGAATAAAATTTCCGCTGAAATATATGTGATGTAACATGTTCTTTACGCGCCCAAAGTATCAGGACAATTAGCAAAGAAATTTTCTAGATATTTGTCAAAATATTGGAAATCAAAAGCATTTAGTCATTTATAAGAAGTGTATGTAGGCAAGATGAAGTAAGAAAAAAAAAAAAAGATATTAGTAGATCGAATTTTTAAATTTACCTCTTTGGACAATTCGGGGCTTTTTCTGTCTCCCCCGTTTCTTGTGTGATTAAAATTCCATAATCTTGCATGCGTGATAAAGAGTAACATGTAAATAAAGTTATAAGGAAAGAAAATGGTGTGACGCTCACACGACTTTCTCTTACCCCATTTTACAATAGACATATTATTACAGTTTAAGTGTAATGTTTGAGGTACAAGTATACATTTAAATCATCTGTTCAAAACAGTTTTAGAAATAGTTTTATTTGACAAAAATGTCTAATAAAACTGTTGCTGAAACTGTATTATTAGAAATATGTTTATGTCATTAATTCGATAAAAATGTCTAGATCATTTCTATGACAAAAATGTCTTATTTGTTTATATGGCAAAAATGTCTATGTCTTTCACATGAAAAAATGACTATGTCTTTTATATGACAAAAATGTCTCATTTATTTATTCGTTTATATTCTTATTCGACTAAAATGTCTCATTCGTTTATATGACAAAAATGTCTATATCATTTATATGGCAAAAATGTCTATGTCGTTTATATGCCAAAAATGTGTATATCATTTACATGATAAAAATTTCTGTATCGTTTGTATGACAAAAATGACTATACCGTTTATAAGAAAACATATCTATGTCACTTTTATGACAAAGATGTCTATGTTAACATTCCCCTCTCCGTTTGGATACTTTAACTATTTTCTTAAAACATTAAAGGATTATTTTAAATTTAAAAAATTCAAATTATTCAGAAAATTGCCATTCCTAAACCATATTCTAAAACATATTAGACTAATTTTGAGTAGCTCTGTGTATTATATATAAGTTATACCTATATGTACCAAACAATACATATTTAAATTTAGCACAGCTTAAAAAAAAAAAAAAAAAAAAAAAAAAAAAAAATGCTTTATATAATTTGAAATGTATATCATTTCCAGGCACAGCATTAATATATTGAAATTCTTATGTGTCTCCCTGTCAACAAAGTGTAAATATATTTTATGTCATATTATATACGAAACACGCATTTGTGCATATAAAGAATGTATAAGAATTTTATTATGTACAGTGCAGTATAAATATTCTAAACTGTATCTTTTAGAAATTTGCCCATAGGCGTAATATACAGTGGAACCTGTAAAAGTGACCACCTTGGTAAAATGACCACCTGAGTAAAGTGACCACTTTCCTAACTAAAGTGACCATCTTCCAATTTTAAAGAGACTTTATAAAGTGACCACCTGCGTATAGTGACCATTTTAGCCGGTCCCTAGGGTGGTCACTTTAGACATGTTCCACTGTATTTGAAAAGCTTTTTATGCCTTTATACACGAACCATTTGTCCGATTTCAATAAGAAATTTCATGTAGCATCCCTATACCATAGATTCAGAATACCGAATATAGACTTCTTGATGATATTTTCTACTTAATTATGCAGGTAACAGATTCACAGATAGACAGACACACATATCTTCCGTTAAAACATGTTTTATGATTCCAGGGAACCTCAAAATATTAAATATTTAAAATATAGCCAAATCTCTATTTCAAAAATTTAACCCCCAAAACAATACTTTCTCTTCCATAATATGAATAAGAGAACATTAAAAAAAAAAAAAAAGAAAAAGAAAAGAAAGAGGAATTTTTGCTTTTTAAGCGTAACTTGAATGTATTTTTGAACTAATTTTTGAACTATGAGTTTAAATTTCCGCAATTAAATAATAATACACCATGTGAAATATAATAATGTCATTCACTGCAAAAAATACCCCTAAATTTTACTGAAAATTCTGTAAATTTCAACGAGAAAAAACTGTAAATTAAAAGTACCTACAGTTTAAATCCGTAAAATTGTATTTATGGCATATATTTTACGGGAAAATTCTGTAAATTAAACAAGTTTTCCGTTAAAGTACAGTTTTATTCCGTAAATTTAGCGGAGAAATACAGGCACCCCAGCGGCCAGTTTTTTTTTTTTTCGTATTTTTTCTTTTTTAATGTATGGAAAAAATTTAATTTTAATTTAAAACGTTTTCTATAAAAGGTCCGTCTCGAAGTTTTAAATTACATACTTTTTGAAAGATTAAGTACATAAACAGAAAAAATATAACAAAAAATTAAAATGATTTATTACGCAGTTGGTGTAATTGACATTTGTTAAAAAAAAAAAAAAAAAAAAAAAAAAAAAAACTAAAATGTAAATAATTAAGAAAAATGTAATAATGATAATAATAATAATGATGATAAATTTAAAAATCTCATATATGAGAAATTGCAAGGAAAAAAGATTTAAAGAAAAGAATAATGAAAATATACAAATATATTTATTAACTTGGTAATTTTCCTTATAATCTGATAATTTGATAAAACCTGCTTTTGATTGAAAATATTAAATTTTTCAACGTTAGGCACCTATATTTCACTGTTTCTCCGTGGCTTTTTAAAAATCATCTATAGAGACATACTGCTGGCTGTTGGCACGAAAAAGAATTCCCTTTAAGATTTTGATGGGATTAACAGCTGGTTTCAATGGATCCGAGTAAAATTATTATATTTTTTTCCGAACAAACAGACTTTTGTAGTAAGCTTCACCCCCCCCCCCCCCAAAAAAAAAAAAAAAAAAAAAAAAAAAAAACCTTGACATACTCCTCTGATTTTTGATATCCATTAATTTATGGAAGCTATAAAGGCTTGCACAATGATTTCAAATATTGCTCATGCATCATAAATTTTCTCTCTTATTGGCTGCTTTAAAGGGTTCTTTGACCTTTACGTATGTCATGCTAATAATTTAATGAAATTATTTGGATCATCTATAAGTGTCATTCTTTTACTACAACTAAAGAGCACAGAAAACCCCCTTTCTCACCTCAAGCCATATGACTTTAAACCCAAAGCATTATTTTTTTTTTAATGCGCCTTTTTCAAAAATGTTTTTGTAATAATTTTCTCTGAGCCAAATAACCAATTTCTCTAATCCTTCAATAAATTGCATCTTTGGAATATTCTATTACTAGAGGCTTTGCTGGTCACTATATATAAAAAAAAAAAAACTGAATTACTAATTTTTTTTTTTTTTTAAATCACTTCATAACTGGATAGTTGGCTAAGCTACGTTACAGATCTCTTTGTAAACAGCTAGTGAGAGAGCAATGTACTCAGTCAAGAAAGCTATTTATTCAATTTTTCTCAGACAAAACGCAATGGTAAAAAAAAAGAAGAAAAAAAATCGAAGCATTACTTTTATACCAAAATCTCGATATGTAAACTATATTTAATCACGTGTCTTACAATGAAAGAATGAAAAGAAAGTATTACAGTACCCGTTACTAAGGAACGCAGACGACTGAAATGAAAAAACATGCAATTTGAATAAAATTTAAGAAAATTAAACAGAAAAAAAATAAAAATTATAATAAAAAAAAATATCCGAATTCGAAACTCAAAAATATCTTGATAAACCGCATCTCTATATATGGTCCTAATGATTGTTTCTGTTCTGCTACGTTTTGATCAAAGGTCTAATTTCTAGTTCACACAGACACACACACACATGTAGGTCTCTTTATTTATATAACTGAGCTCTTGGTTATTTTGAGTATTGACATTTTCTACGAATAGAAACTATTTTCCGAATCTTTCTATGCTTTTGTTTAGCACTAGTATATACCGTATCTTGCCGGTACGATAATTTGCTGCACATGTAAATTGCTGCCTGTATTTACTTATTTATTGTTCAGACATATATCCGTCATTTATGTTTGATTCGAAGTTCGGCTGCAGTATTTATTTATTTATTTAACGATTACTAAATTCTTCAAATTTAAGAATTTAGAGATGAAGCAATTTTCATAGTGGATTTGCTTTATGGCTAAAAGAAATCTTTTCGTTGATAAACGATTTGCTTTAGACATTGAGATTTGAAGTGATTTAAAGAAGTTCATACATTCTGTTACATTTCCTACTTTATTAAAGCCCATTCTAGCCATCGGAATTTCCAAAAATTAATTTTTGAGACACACATTTTTCAAGGAAAATTTCTCACCTCCCTCCCACGCCCCCCTCTTCCTGCATTTTTATTTATTTATTCGATAGTTGTAAATACATAATTATGTATATAGTGTAATGTTCTAATGCGAAATTGTAAATATATTTATTGCATTTTTGTTTTTTGTTATTAAAAGATATATTATCTAATATCTAAACTTTTGGGATGAGCTGCGCATGAAATATTAATTATTTATTAAGCAATATCAGACAATTGAAAAAATGTAATACATTTTATTATAAATATCATTCGAAGGCAGAATACTGAATACATAATTAATAAAATAAGAAATGTTATAGAACATTCCAATGGTTTCAAAACAGATGAGGCAAATTTCATATTTTGTGAATAATTCTTTTTCATTCTCTAAGCAGGCGGAGTATGGAATGGGTGAATTTGTTAAGAATTTCAAATACTAAACCTTACATTTTTGGTGGGAATTTATTTAGAATTTGAAGTACAAAACTTTCCTGTTTTAGTGATAGTTGTTCATTGAGAAGCTGGAATGACAAAACTTCCAATTTTTCTGAGAATCTATTACGGAATTGAACTAATAAAGTTAGAAACAATTTTTCAGCACATAGGAGATTTAAAGTAAGAGTAAAAAGAAAAAAAAATCTGTGTTACATTTAAAAACTTTTAATAAAATCGGTAACCAATATCATAATAATGGTACTAGCTCAAACCCGTGCAAAATTTTCACACTTCATTTCTTTTCTTATTTACATTTAAAACTTGAAACTCATAAATCTTATACCAATTTTGCCACTCAATTTGAATTGTAATTCACCAGAAGCCAAATAATGAGTGGAACCAAATTAATATTCCTCGATAGTAAAACCAAAATCATTCAAAGAAAAGTTTCAAAATAAAATTCATGTTTGACAACCCAATTTTCGTTCTTCCCCAGGCAGTACAGATTCAGCATAGGACCACCATAGCGACTTTTAATTTTTCCATGGCAACAATCATGTTGACAATAATTTTTTACTTAGGTTTTTACTTAGTTTTTTTTTTTTTTTTTTTTTTTTTTTTGGGGGGGGGGGGGGAAGGGGGGTCATATACTTTTGTTAAACAAACAAAAAAAAAAAAAAAAAAAAAAAAGTAGTACCTATTTTGATTATACTTTTGATTATTGCGTTTTTGGTCAATTTATGATAATAATTCATATTTTGTTTATATCTTCAAAGTATTGCTAGCTTTGAAATGACGCTTGCAAAGATTGTAAAGATGCAACTTTTAAAAATACATTTTTCTATAAAATGATATCATTAGACAAATGTCGTCTTTTTTCTGATTAAATCATTGAACTGAGTCCTCGTATTTATGTTTTACCTATGTATAAATATATATATATATTTTTTATCCTCGCGTATTTTATTAATTACGCCATTATAGTATCGTTTTGACAAAATTTAATCGTAAATGGTCCCCGTTAGAGAAATATTATATAGATTATAAAAATAGTTTATTTGAATGAATTACATATTTAACCTCTTAAAAAATACATATTTAACTCTTTGAGGACAAGGTATTCACGCTTTTTAGTTCCCCATCATACTATAGGTATGGGGAACTTAGGTAATCGTGAAAATTTTCGACCTCGGTTTTTTGACTTTTCTACACGTTTTCAGGTGTGAGGAATCCGAAAATGACAAAATTTGTATAGTGTCTGTCTGTAGGGGGTCTGTTAGTCCGTTAGTTTGTTAGTCTGTGTACACGATATCTCAAGAACAAATTATCGCAGAGAGATCAAATCAGTTTTAAAATATTACTTTCGACACTGGCAAGAACCCTATTCATTTGCAACATTCGAATAAAAAAACTTCGTAAGTTATTAGAAATTTACGATTTTCTTAACATGGGAGAATAGGACAAAAAATCACGTAAACGTGCATTAAATGGAAACTTTTTACTCTAAAAATGTCAGACCAGTTTTAAAATATCAGTTTTGATGCCAGAATGAACATAAATAACTATAAATATGCTACTTTGAAAATTTTGCAAGTTATTGGAAATTACGAATTTCTTAACATGGCAGTATAGGGCAAAATTTCACATAAACGCCAATTTTTAGAGATATTTTCATCGTAAAGATGTCAGACTACTTTTGAAATATTACTTAGAACACTGGCATGAATATTAATGACTATGAATTTTCCAATATAAAATTTTCGTAAGTTATTTGGAATTTACGATTTACTTAACATGTCAGAATAAGGCAAATTTGAGCATAAACTTCCATTTTGAGGATCATAAATGCATTAGACAACTTCAAAATTACATTTATGATATTTGTTTGAACATGATTGAATACAAATATTCTAATAGGAAAATTTCGTAAATTATTCGTAATTTACGATTTTACCAACATGGCGAAATTGTAAATTTTTCATATAAATATGAATTTTGAGGATTATTGCATTGGAAATAGTAGCATCAAAACTAAACAACGGAATTGACCCTGATAAAATAAATTAATAGATTAGAATAAGATAAATATATCGAAGTGAACGGTGGATAGCCTATTAGGCGGGGATTTTATTCTGTCACTGTATCAAGCTTTGGTCAAATTCATTTCTTTTAACATGATTATAATATGTGTCGCACTAGAAATTTATGAGAACATAAATATGATGGGGAACTGAGCAGAGTCCACCTATGCCAACTAGTTTAATATGGAAAACCACCAAAATTTACGATCAAAGTTGAAAGGAAAGAAAAAAAATGACCCGTACTCATTAAGTTATAAAATAAAATTTTATTGAAAAATTCCGGGATGAAATTTTGCAGTTGAGAATTAAAAATTTCGTCCTTGTGGCGAGGGCATTGTGTGTTAAAGGATTAAACAACATAAATAACTTTTACCCGCTAAGTTATAAGATTAAATTTTGTTAAAAAATTCCAAGATGAATTTTTGAAGTTGAGAATTAAAAATTGCATTCTTGTGGCAAGGGTTAAAGGGTTTTAAACTTTTAACGTACAGTGGTACGTTAAACGATTAAACAACATCCTATATTTGAATGCTTTCAAATGACATTAATGATTCCTGTAATCAGAGAACCTCCCAATAATAAATTATTATTCAGATTTTATTCCAAAATTTCTTTCAAAGCAGATAGTTCAATTTATTTGAATATTATAGGTATAATGTTCATTGTTTTCTTCGCCTTTTAATTGATGCCTGTGGTCCGACTAAAATGAAAAAAAAAAAATAAATAAATATCCAATGAAATATGAATATTTTTACTCAATCGTTTTTAACTGCGCATGCTCAAGAGTTAACATTTTTTTTTTCTTTTTTTCTTTTTTTTTCTTTTTTTTTTTTTTTTTCATAATGTATTAGTTAAATGCATTGAGTTATTTATCAAGAGTCCAAGCAAATATCGTGAAAATAAAAGAAAAAAAAATGGCGTCGGTAAAATTAACTAAATTACAGTTCATCTCTCTCTCTCTCTCTTTTTTTTTTTTTTTTTAGGTGGTGGTGGGAGGGTTTATCACGATTTATTTACAGTCAACGAATACTGTATTACTATTCACTGAAACGAAATAAAAATTTTGATAAAATCCTTTATAGTTTTTTTTTTCTTCGAGAGGATCTAAAATTCAATTCAATCTGTCGATTACGTCTTTTTGAATTTAGCGATATTCCTTTGAAATTTTGATATCGAATATTTTTTGTATTGTTAGGTCATTCAATACTCAAAATTGGTTTTAGTGGGCTTACATTGAATACATTTTGGTACTACAGTTAATAAATTCACACATTCGTTGTGTAATTTTATACATCATATAGTCACAAAAAGTTTTTATAGATTTATATTAATTTTATTTTAGTGCCCCAGATAGTAATATACTTTAATTATTTTTAATTTTTAATATATTATTCAAAAAATATGTTTATTAAAAATTTAAATGAGAAAAACAATAATGATATGTACACATGAAAGAAATAATAATAATAAGTAGAAATTTAAAATTACAAACGTTAAATCTCTGAACATCACTTACAGATATTTAATGTATCGACGGTTAAATTCGATTGCTTATTGCTTTCTTTCAGTTAATTGCCTTTAATCTTTTTTTATCGGTGAAAATCTTTTATTTCCGCAGTGTTTGGTTGTCTAGACGGAAAACACCGGTGTCCTCAAAATAAAGGATGTTATTTTGATAAAGTTTACACGCGTTTATTTGGGGACAAACCATATGTAAGTCATCGCATCAAACCTTGTTTATTACGTTGTTAAACATACAAATAATCTCCAAACAGGCTATAATGTTTACATAAGTTACTTCCGTTTTGTTAGTAATGATTGTTTTGTTATTCGTAGATAGTAATAATATTTTTTAAAGATTTTATTTGTGAAAAGAAAAAAATATATATCCTTTTGATCTAGACAAAGCATAAATTAATGGGCAGAATTTCGTCAAGGCCCTTGAAATGAAAAGTCGTTTTCAGGAACCCTGAAATGCTGATAAGCTATTGTGACATATATGAGAAAGGTCTATTAAAACTTTATTATTAACAGGGAAGAGGGACCGCTCATCACTCTAGGAGCGATTTCGAGCGATTCTAGCTATGCTATGCCCCTCCTCCGGAACATTTATTTTAAAAACTCAAAAAAAAAAAAAAAAAAAAAAAGAAAGAAAGAAAGAAAGAAAAAGAAAAAAAAAATTTACTATGTCTGCCAGAGACAGGTCTCCCACGCGACAAGGAGCGGCGCTCTATGCTTGTAGATGAAGGGAAAAATTGATTTGGAAAGATTGTGAGTTTGTGGACAGTTTATATGTTTAGAGGGTGCCGGGCTGCTGTCCTTCGGGACAGGGGGCACCGTGATAGTAGATGAGAGATGGACTGTTCAGGATAGAAGCTAGAAACATTATACATAGACCTAGAAACTAAAATTTTAAGTTACTCGCCAGTGGATAGAACTTTTAAATTTACTCGCCACTTTTTCAAAAATGTTTTTGTAATAATTTTCTCTGAGCCAAATAACCAATTTCTCTAATCCTTCAATAAATTGCATCTTTGGAATATTCTATTACTAGAGGCTTTGCTGGTCACTATATATAAAAAAAAAAAAACTGAATTACTAATTTTTTTTTTTTTTTAAATCACTTCATAACTGGATAGTTGGCTAAGCTACGTTACAGATCTCTTTGTAAACAGCTAGTGAGAGAGCAATGTACTCAGTCAAGAAAGCTATTTATTCAATTTTTCTCAGACAAAACGCAATGGTAAAAAAAAAGAAGAAAAAAAATCGAAGCATTACTTTTATACCAAAATCTCGATATGTAAACTATATTTAATCACGTGTCTTACAATGAAAGAATGAAAAGAAAGTATTACAGTACCCGTTACTAAGGAACGCAGACGACTGAAATGAAAAAACATGCAATTTGAATAAAATTTAAGAAAATTAAACAGAAAAAAAATAAAAATTATAATAAAAAAAAATATCCGAATTCGAAACTCAAAAATATCTTGATAAACCGCATCTCTATATATGGTCCTAATGATTGTTTCTGTTCTGCTACGTTTTGATCAAAGGTCTAATTTCTAGTTCACACAGACACACACACACATGTAGGTCTCTTTATTTATATAACTGAGCTCTTGGTTATTTTGAGTATTGACATTTTCTACGAATAGAAACTATTTTCCGAATCTTTCTATGCTTTTGTTTAGCACTAGTATATACCGTATCTTGCCGGTACGATAATTTGCTGCACATGTAAATTGCTGCCTGTATTTACTTATTTATTGTTCAGACATATATCCGTCATTTATGTTTGATTCGAAGTTCGGCTGCAGTATTTATTTATTTATTTAACGATTACTAAATTCTTCAAATTTAAGAATTTAGAGATGAAGCAATTTTCATAGTGGATTTGCTTTATGGCTAAAAGAAATCTTTTCGTTGATAAACGATTTGCTTTAGACATTGAGATTTGAAGTGATTTAAAGAAGTTCATACATTCTGTTACATTTCCTACTTTATTAAAGCCCATTCTAGCCATCGGAATTTCCAAAAATTAATTTTTGAGACACACATTTTTCAAGGAAAATTTCTCACCTCCCTCCCACGCCCCCCTCTTCCTGCATTTTTATTTATTTATTCGATAGTTGTAAATACATAATTATGTATATAGTGTAATGTTCTAATGCGAAATTGTAAATATATTTATTGCATTTTTGTTTTTTGTTATTAAAAGATATATTATCTAATATCTAAACTTTTGGGATGAGCTGCGCATGAAATATTAATTATTTATTAAGCAATATCAGACAATTGAAAAAATGTAATACATTTTATTATAAATATCATTCGAAGGCAGAATACTGAATACATAATTAATAAAATAAGAAATGTTATAGAACATTCCAATGGTTTCAAAACAGATGAGGCAAATTTCATATTTTGTGAATAATTCTTTTTCATTCTCTAAGCAGGCGGAGTATGGAATGGGTGAATTTGTTAAGAATTTCAAATACTAAACCTTACATTTTTGGTGGGAATTTATTTAGAATTTGAAGTACAAAACTTTCCTGTTTTAGTGATAGTTGTTCATTGAGAAGCTGGAATGACAAAACTTCCAATTTTTCTGAGAATCTATTACGGAATTGAACTAATAAAGTTAGAAACAATTTTTCAGCACATAGGAGATTTAAAGTAAGAGTAAAAAGAAAAAAAAATCTGTGTTACATTTAAAAACTTTTAATAAAATCGGTAACCAATATCATAATAATGGTACTAGCTCAAACCCGTGCAAAATTTTCACACTTCATTTCTTTTCTTATTTACATTTAAAACTTGAAACTCATAAATCTTATACCAATTTTGCCACTCAATTTGAATTGTAATTCACCAGAAGCCAAATAATGAGTGGAACCAAATTAATATTCCTCGATAGTAAAACCAAAATCATTCAAAGAAAAGTTTCAAAATAAAATTCATGTTTGACAACCCAATTTTCGTTCTTCCCCAGGCAGTACAGATTCAGCATAGGACCACCATAGCGACTTTTAATTTTTCCATGGCAACAATCATGTTGACAATAATTTTTTACTTAGGTTTTTACTTAGTTTTTTTTTTTTTTTTTTTTTTTTTTTTTGGGGGGGGGGGGGAAGGGGGGTCATATACTTTTGTTAAACAAACAAAAAAAAAAAAAAAAAAAAAAAAGTAGTACCTATTTTGATTATACTTTTGATTATTGCGTTTTTGGTCAATTTATGATAATAATTCATATTTTGTTTATATCTTCAAAGTATTGCTAGCTTTGAAATGACGCTTGCAAAGATTGTAAAGATGCAACTTTTAAAAATACATTTTTCTATAAAATGATATCATTAGACAAATGTCGTCTTTTTTCTGATTAAATCATTGAACTGAGTCCTCGTATTTATGTTTTACCTATGTATAAATATATATATATATTTTTTATCCTCGCGTATTTTATTAATTACGCCATTATAGTATCGTTTTGACAAAATTTAATCGTAAATGGTCCCCGTTAGAGAAATATTATATAGATTATAAAAATAGTTTATTTGAATGAATTACATATTTAACCTCTTAAAAAATACATATTTAACTCTTTGAGGACAAGGTATTCACGCTTTTTAGTTCCCCATCATACTATAGGTATGGGGAACTTAGGTAATCGTGAAAATTTTCGACCTCGGTTTTTTGACTTTTCTACACGTTTTCAGGTGTGAGGAATCCGAAAATGACAAAATTTGTATAGTGTCTGTCTGTAGGGGGTCTGTTAGTCCGTTAGTTTGTTAGTCTGTGTACACGATATCTCAAGAACAAATTATCGCAGAGAGATCAAATCAGTTTTAAAATATTACTTTCGACACTGGCAAGAACCCTATTCATTTGCAACATTCGAATAAAAAAACTTCGTAAGTTATTAGAAATTTACGATTTTCTTAACATGGGAGAATAGGACAAAAAATCACGTAAACGTGCATTAAATGGAAACTTTTTACTCTAAAAATGTCAGACCAGTTTTAAAATATCAGTTTTGATGCCAGAATGAACATAAATAACTATAAATATGCTACTTTGAAAATTTTGCAAGTTATTGGAAATTACGAATTTCTTAACATGGCAGTATAGGGCAAAATTTCACATAAACGCCAATTTTTAGAGATATTTTCATCGTAAAGATGTCAGACTACTTTTGAAATATTACTTAGAACACTGGCATGAATATTAATGACTATGAATTTTCCAATATAAAATTTTCGTAAGTTATTTGGAATTTACGATTTACTTAACATGTCAGAATAAGGCAAATTTGAGCATAAACTTCCATTTTGAGGATCATAAATGCATTAGACAACTTCAAAATTACATTTATGATATTTGTTTGAACATGATTGAATACAAATATTCTAATAGGAAAATTTCGTAAATTATTCGTAATTTACGATTTTACCAACATGGCGAAATTGTAAATTTTTCATATAAATATGAATTTTGAGGATTATTGCATTGGAAATAGTAGCATCAAAACTAAACAACGGAATTGACCCTGATAAAATAAATTAATAGATTAGAATAAGATAAATATATCGAAGTGAACGGTGGATAGCCTATTAGGCGGGGATTTTATTCTGTCACTGTATCAAGCTTTGGTCAAATTCATTTCTTTTAACATGATTATAATATGTGTCGCACTAGAAATTTATGAGAACATAAATATGATGGGGAACTGAGCAGAGTCCACCTATGCCAACTAGTTTAATATGGAAAACCACCAAAATTTACGATCAAAGTTGAAAGGAAAGAAAAAAAATGACCCGTACTCATTAAGTTATAAAATAAAATTTTATTGAAAAATTCCGGGATGAAATTTTGCAGTTGAGAATTAAAAATTTCGTCCTTGTGGCGAGGGCATTGTGTGTTAAAGGATTAAACAACATAAATAACTTTTACCCGCTAAGTTATAAGATTAAATTTTGTTAAAAAATTCCAAGATGAATTTTTGAAGTTGAGAATTAAAAATTGCATTCTTGTGGCAAGGGTTAAAGGGTTTTAAACTTTTAACGTACAGTGGTACGTTAAACGATTAAACAACATCCTATATTTGAATGCTTTCAAATGACATTAATGATTCCTGTAATCAGAGAACCTCCCAATAATAAATTATTATTCAGATTTTATTCCAAAATTTCTTTCAAAGCAGATAGTTCAATTTATTTGAATATTATAGGTATAATGTTCATTGTTTTCTTCGCCTTTTAATTGATGCCTGTGGTCCGACTAAAATGAAAAAAAAAAAATAAATAAATATCCAATGAAATATGAATATTTTTACTCAATCGTTTTTAACTGCGCATGCTCAAGAGTTAACATTTTTTTTTTCTTTTTTTCTTTTTTTTTCTTTTTTTTTTTTTTTTTCATAATGTATTAGTTAAATGCATTGAGTTATTTATCAAGAGTCCAAGCAAATATCGTGAAAATAAAAGAAAAAAAAATGGCGTCGGTAAAATTAACTAAATTACAGTTCATCTCTCTCTCTCTCTCTTTTTTTTTTTTTTTTTAGGTGGTGGTGGGAGGGTTTATCACGATTTATTTACAGTCAACGAATACTGTATTACTATTCACTGAAACGAAATAAAAATTTTGATAAAATCCTTTATAGTTTTTTTTTTCTTCGAGAGGATCTAAAATTCAATTCAATCTGTCGATTACGTCTTTTTGAATTTAGCGATATTCCTTTGAAATTTTGATATCGAATATTTTTTGTATTGTTAGGTCATTCAATACTCAAAATTGGTTTTAGTGGGCTTACATTGAATACATTTTGGTACTACAGTTAATAAATTCACACATTCGTTGTGTAATTTTATACATCATATAGTCACAAAAAGTTTTTATAGATTTATATTAATTTTATTTTAGTGCCCCAGATAGTAATATACTTTAATTATTTTTAATTTTTAATATATTATTCAAAAAATATGTTTATTAAAAATTTAAATGAGAAAAACAATAATGATATGTACACATGAAAGAAATAATAATAATAAGTAGAAATTTAAAATTACAAACGTTAAATCTCTGAACATCACTTACAGATATTTAATGTATCGACGGTTAAATTCGATTGCTTATTGCTTTCTTTCAGTTAATTGCCTTTAATCTTTTTTTATCGGTGAAAATCTTTTATTTCCGCAGTGTTTGGTTGTCTAGACGGAAAACACCGGTGTCCTCAAAATAAAGGATGTTATTTTGATAAAGTTTACACGCGTTTATTTGGGGACAAACCATATGTAAGTCATCGCATCAAACCTTGTTTATTACGTTGTTAAACATACAAATAATCTCCAAACAGGCTATAATGTTTACATAAGTTACTTCCGTTTTGTTAGTAATGATTGTTTTGTTATTCGTAGATAGTAATAATATTTTTTAAAGATTTTATTTGTGAAAAGAAAAAAATATATATCCTTTTGATCTAGACAAAGCATAAATTAATGGGCAGAATTTCGTCAAGGCCCTTGAAATGAAAAGTCGTTTTCAGGAACCCTGAAATGCTGATAAGCTATTGTGACATATATGAGAAAGGTCTATTAAAACTTTATTATTAACAGGGAAGAGGGACCGCTCATCACTCTAGGAGCGATTTCGAGCGATTCTAGCTATGCTATGCCCCTCCTCCGGAACATTTATTTTAAAAACTCAAAAAAAAAAAAAAAAAAAAAAAGAAAGAAAGAAAGAAAGAAAAAGAAAAAAAAAATTTACTATGTCTGCCAGAGACAGGTCTCCCACGCGACAAGGAGCGGCGCTCTATGCTTGTAGATGAAGGGAAAAATTGATTTGGAAAGATTGTGAGTTTGTGGACAGTTTATATGTTTAGAGGGTGCCGGGCTGCTGTCCTTCGGGACAGGGGGCACCGTGATAGTAGATGAGAGATGGACTGTTCAGGATAGAAGCTAGAAACATTATACATAGACCTAGAAACTAAAATTTTAAGTTACTCGCCAGTGGATAGAACTTTTAAATTTACTCGCCACTTTTTCAAAAATGTTTCAGCTGATTACCGAAACAAATAAGTTTTAGATTTTTTTTAATTGTCCAACTTCTGTGAAGTTTCTGTTCTAAATTCGCCGAATTTTATCAGATTTCTTTTCAATTTCATTCATTTTGTAAAGTGTCTTGTTGATTTTTGTGAAAAGTTCAGTCTTTGAATCCGAATTTTTACTTGATAGATGTCAAAATAAGGTCATTTTTATATGGACAAAGCATAAAATTTGAGCCTTTTTAAATTGCTTATTGAAAAAAGCAATATATTTTTTGTTGCTAATTGTCGGAAGTCGAACTAGTTTTCTTTAATTAATAATTAAAAAAAAAAAAAAAAAAAAAAAAAAAGAGTAAACGGCAGTTAATTGCTAAATTACGCGATTTTTTTAGGTCAAAAATTGCTAAAAAGGTGAATATTTTGCTTCTAATTAAAAAAAAAAAAAAAAAAAAAAATTGTTTGCTCTTCAAAGCTGATTCTCAAAATAAGTTATTTCGCCAAAAATCAAAGAAAATGGACAATTACACTCTGCTGACAGAATTTGGGTACATATCTGTGGATAAGTGGTGGTGCTATGTTGTGATTTTCACATGTATGGGACAGCTATATCTATGGGACAGCTTCTATGGAATATAAATGCATCAAATTTGATTTGTAAGATGACTATTACGAATATGAATTCTGACTAAATTTGGCCGTATACCGACCAAAAGGTTGCATTGCTATTGTGGGGCTTGGGTGGCTGCAAACTCCATCTTAATTACGGAACTAATTAACTAGATAGATAATTAAAGAGCACGAGACTTGAATATTAATTACTAGCAGGCTTTGCTCGCTTCGCTGGACATTAAACTTAAATGAGTTGTCAAAATGCCATATCTTTATTAATAACCTAAGTTCTCGCTGTGATTGGTAGAGGTTTTCTCGCTCCCAATGTGAGGAGTCTGGGTCCCCACTGTCTTCGGCACAACTTCCCCACTTCTTACTTCCCCACCCTCAGCGGGTGAGTTCGAAGTTTTGCAAAATCCCACTAATGTACATAATGCGTACACTTAATCAATATCCACACACCAAAATTCGCCATTCTAAGATAATTCAAAGCGAATTCAAACGGAAAAACATGTTTTTACACATGTTTATTGCCCTCCGACTCCTTGAAAAGGGGGGGGGGGGGATTTCGAATTTCGTTAGATGCAGTTACAATAAGTGCCGGATGCATACAAACAATTAACGCACCAAATTTCGTGACCGCAGAAGTCTTTAATAGACAGTATTATAAATAAATAAATACAAAAAGCACAGCTTAAGTATCGGAACCCTTTGGTGATTCTAAATATTTTAAGCCATTTTTGCGATGAATTGAATTGGCTATCTCAATTGTGCAATTAAAGATCTTGGCGAGAAACGTCCGAGCTACTTCGGTGCCAAATTTCAAATTTTGCCAAAGGGATCCAATACTAAAGCTGTTCCATATCGAATCTGGGTTGAAAACGGAAAAAGGGTAAAATAAATTAGAAATATCAGACCTATATTTATAAATTTGATACCGAATGTAAGGGGTGATTTTTCTGAATCCAGGGGTGCAAACAGTTTTTTGATGCGACAATTAGATTTTTAAATAATAACTAAAGTATGAAATTTAAGTGGCAACGGAAAAACGGAAAAAGGGGAAAATAAATTAGAAGTATCAGACCTATCGTTACAAATTCAGTACCAAATGAAAGAGGTGATTTTTGTGAATCCTGGGGTGTAAACAGTTTTTCGATACGACAATTAGATGTTTTAAAATTAACTAAAGTATGAAACTCAGATGGCAAAACTTCATTTCAATCTTTTCATAATTTGTAGTGCGAATCACGCGAATAAAAAAAGTCTTTATCGTAAAAAATTATTTTTGCATTTTATTTTTCCATTCAAAGCGTTTTAGTGAAAAAATATTTATGGCGCATGCGCAGGCGTTTTTTACCCACAATTTAAACACTAATCATAATTTTAAAAATTTCTATAGATATAATTTTAAGTTGTGTGAAGACCTAAGTTTCCGCCAAGCGCCGTTGAATTCCGTCCAGCCGTTCTTGAGTGATGCCCGGACAAACGTGTTTTTAGTCTTTTACCCCCCAGGGGGGAACGGGGTGGAATTTCTGAAAAGTTGATAGATATAATTTTAAGTTGGGTGAAGACCTAAATTCCTGCCAAGCGCCGTTGAATTCAGCCAGCCGTTCTCAAGTGATGCCCGGACAAAAAAAGCGACATTCGGACACGATGACACACACACACACACACAGGCAAAATTTTCTGAAGTCATTTTCGGCTTTCATGGGGTGTGAAACGTGAAGATATCGCAAAATTTTTTGATTCCGACAAATTTACAGACAAAAGTCTGATTTTATTAATATAGATAAATAAGCCTTTCATTTGAACTTAAATCGGGGGTGGGGGATTATTTGTTCCCGGAACTCAATCAAATAATTAAATAAATGAGCAATTTAGAGAAATATAGAATTTAAATCTCACCCAGCAGAAGTAGTGGAGATCTAGATGTACGTGAAGTTGGCACAACCACCAAAGGTACAAAATTCAAAATTTATCTTAATCGTTTGTACTTCGTTAGTACCCAATTGTACCAGAAGAAATTTCGTTTGTGCCGAAAATGTTTTTAAACTATAGCTATTTCAATTTGGTGGTGCCAACTTCACGCTGGCACCACCACCATGAGAAAAAAAATTTAAAATCTATCTCCATCGTTTGTACCTCGTTTGTACCCAATTGAACCACTTGAATTTTCGTTTGTACCAAAAAAATATTTAAACTATAGCCATTTTAATTTGGTGGTGCCAACTTCACGCTGGCACCACCACAACTGGAAAAAAACTCAAAATCTATATCAATCGATTGTACCTCATTTGTCCCCAATAGTACCACTCGAATTTTCGTTTGTACCAAAAAAGTTATTTAAATTATAGCCATTTTAATTTGGTGGTGTCAACTTCTCGCTCGCACCACCACAACGAGAAAACAGCTCAAAATCTATATCAATCGATTGTACCTCATTTGTACCCGATTGTACCGCTTGAAATTTTGTTTGTACCAAAAAATTATTTAAATTATATCCATTTTCATTCAGACATTATTACAGTCGTTTTAATATGGTAGTGCAAAGTGCCAAGCGCCCAAAAACGAGGGAAAAAAAAAAAAAGCTCAAAAAATTTTTTAATCATTTGTACCTGGTTTGTACCCAATTGTACCACAGGAATTTTTCTTCTGTACCAATATATTATTTAAATTAGAGCCACTTCAATCCGGACATTATTATAACGCTTTTAATATGGTAGTGCAAACTTTCCGCTGGACCCACACAACATGGGAAGAAAAAATAAATAACATCAAAAACTATATCGTTTGTACTCCGTTAGTATCCAATTGTACCACAAGAATATTCATTTGAACCAAAAAAATATTTAAATTATAGCTATTCAAATTTAGCGGTGCTAACATCACGCTGGCACCACCTACACCAGAAAAAAAATTCAAAATCTATCTTAAACGCTTGTACTTCGTTAGTACCCAATTGTACCACAAGAATTTTTGTTTGTACAGAAAAAGTTTTTAAACTACAGTTATTTTAGTTTGGTGGTGCCAACTTCACGCTCGCACCACCACAACGAGAAAAAATTTCAAAATCTATCTCAATCGTTTGTACCTCGTTTGTACCCAATTGTACCACTCGAATTTTCGTTTGTACCAAACAATTATTTAAATTACAGCCACTTTAATTCACACATTATTACAGTCGTTTTAATATTGTAGTGCCAACTTCAAGCTAGCGCCCAACAACAAGAAAAAAAAATACAAACTCAAAATTTGTTTTAATCATTTGTACTTGGTTCGTGCCCAATTGTACCACAAGAATTTTCGCTTGTACAAAAAAAGTTTTTAAACTATAGTTATTTTAATTTGGTGGTGCCAACTTCACGCTGGCACCACCACCATGAGAAAAAAATTCAAAATCTATCTCCATCGTTTGTACTTCGTTTGTACCCAATAGTACCACTTGAATTTTCGTTTGTACCAAAAAATATTTAAACTATAGCCATTTTAATTTGGTGGTGCCAACTTAACGCTCGCACCACCACAACGAGAAAAAAAAATTCAAAGTCTATCTCAATCGTTCTTACTTCGTTTGTACCCAATTGTACCACTCGAATTTTTGTTTGTACCAAAAAATTATTTAAATTACAGCCACTTTAATTCACACAAGTGTCAACTTCACGCTGATGCCCAACAACAAGAAAAAAAAAAAAAAAAAAAAAATAGAAACTTAAAATGTATTTTAATCATTTGTACCTGGTTCGTACAGAATTGTACCACAAGAATTTTCGTTTGTACCAAAAAATTATTTAAATTAGAGCCATTTTAATCCAGACATTATTATAGCGATTTTAATATGGTAGTACAAACTTTCCGCTGGACCCACACAACCAGGGAATAAAAAATAAATAGTATCAAAAACTATTTTAATCGTTTGTACTGCGTTACTATCCAATTGTACCACAAGAATTTTCATTTGTACCAGAACAATATTTAAACTATAGCTATTCAAATCATACGGTGCTAATATCACACTGGCACCACCACCATCAGAATAAAAACTAAAAACCTATCTTAAACGTTTGTACTTCGTTAGTACCCAACTGAACCATAAGAATTTTCGTTTCTACCGAAAAAGTTTTTGAACTATAGCTATTTTAATTTGGTCGTGCAAACTTCACGCTGACACCACCAGCATGAGAAAAAAAATTCAAAGTCTCTCTTCACCGTTTGTACCTTGTTTGTACCCAATTGTACCACTTGAGTTTTCGTTTGTACCAAAAAAATATTTAAACTATAGCCATTTTAATTTGGTGGTGCCAACTTCACGCTGGCACCACCACAACGAGAAAAAAACTCAAAATCTTTCTCAATCGTTTGTACCTCGTTTGTACCCAATTGAGCCACTTGAATTTTCGTTTCTACCAAAACAATGTTTAAACTATAGCCATTTCCGTTTGGTAGTGCCAGCGTGAAGTTGGCACCACCAAATTAAAATAGATACAGTTTAAAAACTTTTTTGGTACAAACGAAAATTATTGTGGTTCAATTGTGTACTAACGAAGTACAAACGTTTAAGATAGGTTTTTAGTTTTTATTCTGATGGTGGTGGTGCCAGCGTGATGTTAGCACCGCATGATTTGAATAGCTACAGTTTAAATATTGTTTTGGTACAAATGAAAATTCTTTTGGTACATTTGGATACTAACGGAGTACAAACGATTAAAATAGTTTTTGATGCTATTTATTTTTTATTACCTGGTTGTGTGGGTCTAGCGGAATGTTTGCACTACCATATAAAAAGCGCTATAATAATGTCCGGATTAAAATGGCTCTAATTTAATTAATTTTTTGGCACAAACGAAAATTCTTGTGGTACAATTGGGTACGAAAGAGGTACAAATGATTGAAATAGATTTTGAGTTTTTTCTTTCCTCGTCGTTGGGCACCAGCGTGAAGTGGGCACTGCCATATTAAAACGACTGTAATAATGTCTGAATTAAAATGGATATAATTAAAAAAAATTTTTGGTACAAACGTAAATTCAAGTGGTACAATTGGATACAAACGAGGTACAATCGATTGAGATAGATTTTGAGTCTTTTTCTGGTTGTGGTGGTGCCAACTTCACACTGGCACTACCAAATTAAAATGGCTGCAGTTTAAATATTTTTTTGGTACAAACGAAAATTCATGTGGGGCAATTGGGCACAAACAAGGTACAAACGAATGAGATAGATTTTGAATTTTTTTTATCATGGTGGAGTTGCCAGCGTGAAGTTGGCACCACCAAATTAAAATAACTATAGTTTAAAAACTTTTTCTGTACAAACGAAAATTCTTGTGGTACAATTGTGTACGAACCAGGTACATATGATTAAATTTTGAGTTTGTATTTTTTTTTCTTGTTGTTGGGCGCCAGCTTGAAGTTGCCACTACAATATAAAACGACTGTAATAATGTGTGAATTAAAGTGGCTGTAATTTAAATAATTGTTTGGTACAAACGAAAATTCGAGTGGTACAATTGGGTACAAACGAGGTACAAACGATGGAGATAGATTTTAAATTTTTTTCTCATGGTGGTGGTGCCAGCGTGAAGTTGGCACCACCAAATTGAAATAGCTATTGTTTAAAAACATGTTCGGTACAAACGAAATTTCTTGTGGTACAATTGGGTACTAACAAAATATAAACGATTAAGATAAATATTGAGTTTTGTACCTTTGGTGGTGGTGCCAACTTCACGTACATGAGATATGGAGATCACTGCTCTTAGTTGACTCACTGAAGTATGCTCACTCCAAAATCAGGATTCCCTTGTCCGGCAATTCCGTTCACGCAACTTCCAATTTATCTACACACCGTAACACTCGCCAACTTAGAAAACTCCAATACCGGATCACTTTGCAGTAGCATAAGAATCTAGCCTCATCCACACCACACTTTCTACCACAATACCTCGATATTTATTCTTAATCCAACCACCTCCAATCACTTCCCTTAGCAGAACCTCAAAAACCTGTTCATATCCACTTCACACTCCGCAAGTTATTTTCCCTGTTGGAGCTTTATGCCGACGCAAAATCATCCCGACTTTATCTAAAACTTCGCCTACCGTTTGCGTCGACCTTCCTAATCTCCCAACTATTGCGTCACCGGGAGTCGCTGGATCCAGCTCACTTTTAAAACTGTGGCGACCTTCCATGGTCTCAATCTTACACTATTACTTTTCTTTTACGATTTTTCCTATCACTACACCTCAGCATAAAATTACACTAAACTGCATTCGTAAAACCTTTATTGTGAGATGTTAGGATTAAATGCTTACTTATATTAAATGCTCAGTGGCTCCGTTGTTATCATTCATCCAAATAATGATATAGAAGAAAGTTGTGTGATGACCACAATTTACTAAATTTCATTTGAACACGTATCTGGAAAACTTTCATTTCAAGACTTATACTAAAACTTCAAGTTTAACGTTTTAGAAATAGCTACATGATGAAATAAAAGGGCTTCATTTTCGTTAAAATTTAATGTTTTCTTCAGATCTGTGTACTTAGCACTAAAATTTTCAATTTCCTTTATGAGATTTTCAAATTCCTGACGGAAGAAAACTCCCTTTATTTCAAATTAGAACACGGAAAATAATGCATTATTCACTCTAAAAACAGGATTTGCGGTGAAACCTTTTAAATCTGCTTGCTGACTAACATCAGGAAATAGCGAAAATTTTCACCACGTTCAATATCGATTAAATGCTTCGTCCCCTATAAACCTTTTACTTCATTACGTAACGTGTTACATTAAACAGTAAACATCACACATAAATAATGAAATAAATGTAATTTATTACAGTCGAATAATTCGAATAAAAATTGTTGTTTTATCAAATGTTTAGAGAAATACATGACAATTTACCCTAATAGCTTAAAAAGGAAATATTCATTTGCATATAACACGAATTTTTATGAATAACATGCATATTCATAAAAATTTAAATATTTCTACCCTTTCCCCCCCCCCCTTCTCAATCCCTAAAAAAATATTGACTGTGTTTCATTATTATTATTATTTTGTTATTATATTATGACGTGTATTCAAATCAATAGAAGGTCTTTTTTTTTTCTTTACATGTTTTACATACTACAGTAAAGATAAAATACTGTAAACAAAATATGAAAATATTCATTATATGGTGAAATATAAGCATTTTTACTAAATTATTTTAAATTGAGCTTGCGTATCTATTATCAAGATTCTCTCCTCCCCCCCCCCCCCTTAATTTATTAGCCAAACTTATTGGGCTACTTATATGAGAAATCCAAAGCCAATAACGTGAAAATTAAAAAAATTGATAGAATAAATTAGATTTCAGATGTCCCCCATACCCTAAAAAAAAAAAAAAAATAAATAAATAAATAAATAAATAAAATAAAATAAATAAATAAATAAAAAGGGTAAAGGGCTTCATTCATATTTGCAATCATGTGCGAAAGCTTAAAAACACCCTTAAAAAAAAAAAAAAAAAAAAAAAAAAAAGATTTTTTTGGAATTTTGTAACAATAGCATTTTCTAAAATGACAAAATGGACATACATGTATAATGAAGTAAGTTTAGTATTTTGTAGCACCTCCTTTGTCTAATGACTGCTGGAGTCCTGTTAGGCAAGTTATAAATCAGAGACTGGCAGTAAGTTTGAGAAATCTCTCTATGCTAAACATTATCTATTGCTTCATCAAGTGCTACAGCACTGGATAATTGCTTTTTCGAGACTTTATTTTCCCCATTACACTACAGAATCTCGATGGTGTACAAATCAGGGCTGTTACCTGGCCTGTCAAGCACATGGATTTGCTCCGACAACAAATTGTCACTAATAGTCCTTAACCTGTGACGCGGAGTCTCATCATACATGAAAAAGGAAAATGGATGAACATCCATGTGGAGTTTCAACATATCACGTAACAAATAAAAATTTTAGACGGCAGAAAACATAGAGCAATTGTACCAGACACAGATATTGTACCCCTTATCATTTGACTTAGAGGACGTTACACAGTTAGAAGCGTATGTCTTTTACCCATTGGACGGAGAATATTTTATGCGTGTGCGGAAAATTGCTAGACACTTGATTCATCGGAAAATAACACCATACTTCATTGTTTTAATGTTCGAGCAATAATCAATCGTTTCTTTTCCATACTTGGGGTAAGTCAAAGTTTCCTAGTAGATTTATAAGGTAATAAAGCAAAGTCTTTTGTTAAACGTCTTGAAATTGCATTAGCGCACCGACGTTTAATCGTCATGCAGGAGGTTGTTGGGATCGTACGACCACCATTCGCATAACACGATCATCACGTGCAATAATTTTACTTGGGCGAACGCTCCTCTTCAGGTCCGTGTAATGTTGAATTTACTGACAACTTGGTGCATGTACCTTGATATTCACATGTACCTTTTACCAATTTCACATTAAAATAGCTAACTTTATTCAGGGCCGATGTTTTTACCGTTTTTGTATCTGTAAAGGATGGTTTTTTTTACCCATTATAATAATTACACAACAACATTGTCTACGGCTAAGTCTATGAAACAATTGGTGATAAACGAGACGGGGAAGTTTTATTCATAGCAGTTAACACTCAACATGCGACATGACGTAATATTCTGCGCAAATGATACAATGTATTAAAATACCGAAAATCGGTTGCTGGTCATAAACTTTTGCATACGACTGACTATATTTATGTGCAGAACATTCAGATAACCTAAATTTATACAGGGCCAATATTTTTACCATTTTTGCATCTGTAAGTGATGGCTTTTTTATCCATTATAATAATTACACAACAACATTGTCTACGAGCAAATCCATAAGACAAATCTGTGATTAACGAGACGGGAAAGTTCAATCATAGCAGACAAATGAGTCTCATGCAATTAACACGCAACTCGCGAGATGACGTTATAATCTGTGCAAATGATGCAATGCATTAAAATACCAAAAATCGACTGCTGGTCATAAACTTTTGCACACGATTATTAACCGACTTCAAAAAGGAGGAGATTCTCAATTCAAACCGTATGCTTTTTTTGTTTGTTTGTTTGTTAGTTTATAACTTCTTAACGAGTCTCTGATTTTGATAAATTATTATTATTGCAAAAGCCTTGGTCTGAAATAGGTTCCACTGTAATATTTTTACGATCTAAAGAAAATACAAGGTGCCCACAAAAGCCAGTCTCAACTCTTTTAACTGCTGAACGGCTGCCGCTATAGTAATAAAAATGGTATGTAGGTACAGTAAAGTGGACATGTGCTACCAGATTCAACCATTTACAGCGTATAAACAGTGGAGTTAGCGCTGCTGTCTTGAAAACGGTTCAAGATAGGGAGAAAAGTGAATTGCAAAGTTGTAGAGTATCATCGATGTAGTACGAAAAGACAGTTTTTAAGACATTGATGCTAAAAATAGAACGCTTAAAACGTGCATTTGCTTGTTCGCAATTTCCTACAATGTATACACTTGAACTACGTTTCACACGCTGTAGCGCAGCAGGTGATACGTATGCTACTGAGGGTGTTTTGCTAAAAATTACTCAGTTTAAATATAATAATTATAATTTTATTTTTCTAGAGTGAATTGCTTTGGTGCGCTCAACTAGAGCTCCATTTCTCTAGTTGACTGCTCGATAACGCAGTTTCCATGAATTAAACACTTTTATGCAAGTTTCAGGAGAAATATTATTCTATTCTTCATTTAAAACTTTCCAAAGTCCATTAATTGTTTTGCCTTCCCTGCAAAGACTTTTTGCTTAAGATATCCAAATCTAAAAAAGTCCATAGGACTTATATCAGGCGATTTTATGGGAATATCCTTTTTTATGATATAATATGGACCCTCTCTAGACCTCAGGTTATTGAGATACTGAGTTGTTAAGTTAGCAACATGGCTTGTTGCCTTATCATGACGAAGAGTGACTTTTTCTTCTTCATTTGAATAAATTCGAGGAATTTCTCTCTCCAAATATGACCAAATAATCCATGCCATTAATTCCATGCCGCTGCCAACATAAAAGAAACATTTACATATTCATTTTGTTTTTAAAATATCTTGACATGAAAAGAAAAGAAATATATTTGCACGTGAATTAAATTTAAATTCATATAAAGCTTTGTGAAATGTTAAACCAACGAGATATATAAAGTAGAGTGATAAATGGTAACCCTTGAGAAGGTCCAAGATGAGTCATGTGACATGCTCTCCTTGCACCTGCGTATTCGGCTGTTCCCTTGGTAACAGCTTATTTTCAGTAAATTTCTATGGCAATGGTTTGGAGATTGTTCATTGTTTTTGTTTACTTACGTAGTTTAATATTCTTTTGTTCTAAATCATTTTGATTTTGATTTTACTTCTCTTTTATTTCGTGTAGTTGAACTTTAACCGACAAAATGCTTAAAAATAGCTGAAAAATTATTATTTGTTGTTAAATTTAGCTCTTTAAAAGTTTAAATTTTCTTTTATAAACACTTTTAAACTTTATTGGCGATCGCTAGAACTAAAAAGCCGATTTTTTTTTTCTTTCAACTAATCAAAAGTAACACTGTCTCTAAGTGCTAGAGGCTATAATAAATTTTTAATTCAAATTTTCAATATTTTAATTATAAACAAAGCATAGATTTGATATCTGTCGTCTTGGTGATCGAAAGCGCAATACGAAAATCTGTATATTTTCGTATTAAATACGAGATCTATGTTTTTACTTAAATTATCCCACTACCGTAGGTAGTGAAAGTATTATATTCGGTCCAAAAATTCGATATAGAGTTTCACCTGATTTACACGTTTTAAGGCCTCCCGAGTCCAAAAAAGTAGTTTTTGGCAATGGGTCAGTATGTGTGTACGTATGTGTGGAATCTTCTGGCTGTCATATCTCCGAAACTAATAAAGATAGAACTACGAAACTTCACAATTGATTCAGGTCGGGAGTACAGATAAATTTTCCAAATTTTCGTAAAAATTGAAAAACCGGAATTGGGTCATCGAAAACCGGAAATGGGACCATAAGCCCGTATCACAAAACAGATCTAACGATTTTCTTCAAAGTTGCTCTATAAACAACCTATTAGATGCCCTTGATAGGCGTCTTCTATGAACAGCTCAATATCAGATGTCGCAAGTGCGCTCCTTTAAAAACGCCTGTACGGATTTTTTTTCAAACTCGCCATGTTAACTTCCTATTAAATATCCTTTTGTATGTAATTATTGTTTTTAGGTCAATAATTGTGTATGCTATGTTTTGGTAAAAGTTGGTATCTCAAAAACGGTTCTAACGTTTCCTTGAAAGTTGTTTCATTAATCCTACTTAGATAACCTTTCTCAAGTATTACGTGCTTATTACAGGAATATTAACAGTCATCCTGATTAGGTAGTTCAGTTTTAGATCACGGAAATTCGCTATCTATTATTATATTTTTTTTCTTTCCCTTATTTTTTTAACTCGCTATATAAGCTCTGTTGTGTCTTTTATACGTGTATCAAGTTTCTCTCACTGAAAAATCTCAAAAAATGCATATAACATCTCCAAAAATTGTATATAATACGTGTAATAGTGGGTAATGGAAGTCGTGTGGTTGTTTCACACCAGATTCTGTAATAGTATATATTGTACGAATATTGTTTCATATTACTGATTTCTCCCTTAATATACATTATTAAAATAACCACGAATTTTGGATAAAATTAAATATATTTGCGAGATGAACAAATAAATAATAATTAAAGCTATTATGACGTCAATTTTATCAAAAACATTTTCATGTCATAGGTTTATTTTTCAATATTTTTTATTCATGAGTAAAGAAATATTTCTTTTTATGAAATAAATAAATAAATAAATAACATTAAGTAAAAATTGCCAACATAAAAAAAAAAAAATAATAATAATAATAATAATTGTAAAATTATATTTTGACCATAGAATAATAATAAAGGAAGAAGGAGCATAAGGTTTCTAGGTAAGCTGTTGTGTTGCCACAAAAAACAGCGATTATTAACAAGCCTTTATTAACAAACTTCAATATTGAGAGGAGCAAAAGTAGCTTTCGCTGGCATTTCACTAGAAGGGGTTTGTAAGCATTAAGACTATTGGCGTGCTCCTTCTTCCTCTATTATTATTCTATGATTTTGACTTTTCAGTTAATAAGCCAGTTAAAATCAGTTAAAATCAGCCTGACTATCCGCGATTGTAATGAAATGCTCGCTCTCTGGTGGGCTAAGGTGAAATTACAATTAACATGCTTTAATTCGGCTTCCATGAAGCCGCCATTGCTTGCCGATGTTTAGTTTCACATATATTTATTGAATAAAAATGAATAAATCCGGTAAAAAAGATAATACATACTGTTGTGTGCTACAGTGTAACTCCAAAGGATCAAGAAATCCAGAATTAAGCTTCCATTTATTTCCAAATGACAAATTTAAAATTTCAGTTGTTTCGGCTAATTAAATGGAAGTAAAGAATTAATCAGATGATTTGAAACTAATATTTGTTCAACTTCAGTTAAAAATCTACTTCCGATCGAACTTTGAATAAACTGAAATATTTTTTTTTTCCAAAAGCAATCAATTTTCCATGATAAAATGGTGAAGAAATTATAGTACGAATATGAAGTAAAATAACAAAAAGAACAATATTAAATACACGTGGCTATTATATTTACTAACAACAAAAGCTGAAAAAGCGCCATCTATCGATCATTACAAACGCGGATAACATATAAACTGATATCTTTCTTGATTTTTTACACGTCAATCCATCTTTAACTAAAATTTGTTCATCCGTGCGAAGCCGGACGGGTCAGCTAGTCTATATTAATAAAATCAGAGTTTTGTCTGTAAATTTGTCGGAATCGAAAAATTTTGCGATATCTTCACGTTTCACACCCCATGAAAGCCGAAAATGACTTCAGAAAATTTTGCCTGTGTGTGTGTGTGTGTGTGTGTGTGTCTGTGTGCGTGTCATCGTGTCCGAATGTCGCTTTTTTTGTCCGGGCATGACTCGGGAACGGCTGGATGGAATTCAACGACGCTTGGCAGGAATTTAGGTCTTCACCCAACTTAAAATTATATCTATCAACTTTTCAGAAATTCCCACCCGTTCCCCCCCTAGGGGGTAAAAGACTAAAACACGTTTGTCCGGGCATCACTCGAGAACGGCTGGACGGAATTCAACGGCGCTTGACAGAAACTTAGGTCTTCACCCAACTTGAAATTATATCTATAGAAATTTTCAAAATTATGAATAGTGTTAAAATTGTGGGTAAAAAACGCCTGCGCATGCGCCATAAATATTTTTTCACTAAAACGCTTTGAATGGAAAAATAAAATATAAAAATAAATTTTTAAGTTAAAGACTTTTTTATTCGCGTGATTCGCACTACAAATTATGAAAAGATTGAAATGATGTGTTGCCATCTGAGTTTCATACTTTAGTTAATTTTAAAAAATCTGATTGTCGTATCGAAAAACTGTTTACACCACAGGATTCAGAAAAATCACCCCTTTCATTTGGTACTGAATTTGTAACGATAGGTCTGATATTTCTAATTTATTTTCCAATTTTTCCGTTTTTCCGTTGCCACTTAAATTTCATACTTTAGTTATTTTTTTAAAATCTAATTGTCGCATCGAAATCCTGTTTGCACCCCTGGATTCAGAAAAATTGCCCCTTTTATTTGGTATCAAATTTATAAATATAGGTCTGATATTTCTAATTTATTTTACCCTTTTTCCGTTTTCAACCCAGATTCGGTATGGAACAGCTTTAGTATTGGATCAATTTGGCAAAATTTGAAATTTGGCTCCGAAGTAGTTCTGACGTTTCTCGCCAAGATCTTTAATTGCACAATTGAGATAGCCAATTCAGTTCATCGCAAAAATGGCTTAAAATATTTAAAGTCACCAAAGGGTTCCCATACTAAAGCTGTGCTTTTTGTATTTATTAGTGCTAGAGGCCTATTTCAGTCGGTACAGTTGTCGAATTTTTATAGGTCACTTTTAATTAGTGCTAGAGGCCTATTTCAGTCGGTTTATTAAATGAGGATTTATTGAATGAAGTCCCCCCCAGGCCCAACTTTGACATGAGTCCCCCCCAAGGTACCCCTATTTCAGTCGGTACAGCGTTGTCGAATTTTTATAGGTCACTCTAAATTAGTGCTAAGGGCCTATTTCAGTCTGTTTATTGAATGGGGATTTATTGAATGAAGTCCCCCCAAGGCACAACTTTGACATGAGTCCCCTCCAAGGTACCCCTATTTCAGTCGGTACAGCGTTGTCGAATTTTTATAGGTCCCTCTTAATTAGTGCTAAGGGCCTATTTCAGTCGGTTTATTGAATGGGGATTTATTGAATGAAGTCCCCCCAAGGCACAACTTTGACATGAGTCCCCCCCCAGGCCCAACTTTGACATGAGTCCCCCCCAAGGTACCCCTATTTCAGTCGGTACAGCGTTGTCGAATTTTTATAGGTCACTCTTAATAGTGCTAAGGACCTATTTCAGTCGGTTTATTGAATGGGGATTTATTGAATGAAGTCCCCCCAAGGCCCAACTTTGACATGAGTCCCCCGCAAGGTACCCCTATTTCAGTCGGTACAGCGTTGTCGAATTTTTATAGGTCACTCTTAATTAGTGCTAAGGGCCTATTTCAGTCGGTTTATTGAATGGGGATTTATTGAATGAAGTCCCCCCAAGGCACAACTTTGACATGAGTCCCCCCCAAGGTACCCCTATTTCAGTCGGTACAGCGTTGTCGAATTTTTATAGGTCACTCTTAATAGTGCTAAGGGCCTATTTCAGTCGGTTTATTGAATGGGGATTTATTGAATGAAGTTCCCCCAAGGCCCAACTTTGACATGAGTCCCCCCCAGGCCCAACTTTGACATGAGTCCCCCCCAAGGTACCCCTATTTCAGTCGGTACAGCGTTGTCGAATTTTTATACGTCACTCTTAATTAGTGCTAAGGACCTATTTCAGTCGGTTTATTGAATGGGGATTTATTGAATGAAGTTCCCCCAAGGCACAACTTTGACATGAGTCCCCCCCAGGCCCAACTTTGACATGAGTCCCCCCCAAGGTACCCCTATTTCAGTCGGTACAGCGTTGTCGAATTTTTATACGTCACTCTTAATTAGTGCTAAGGACCTATTTCAGTCGGTTTATTGAATGGGGATTTATTGAATGAAGTTCCCCCAAGGCACAACTTTGACATGAGTCCCCCCCAGGCCCAACTTTGACATGAGTCCCCCCAAGGTACCCCTATTTCAGTCGGTACAGCGTTGTCGAATTTTTATACGTCACTCTTAATTAGTGCTAAGGGCCTATTTCAGTCGGTTTATTGAATGGGGATTTATTGAATGAAGTCCCCCCAAGGCACAACTTTGACATGAGTCCCCCCTCCCAGGCCCAACTTTGACATGAGTCCCCCCACAAGGTACCCCTATTTCAGTCGGTACAGCGTTGTCGAATTTTTATACGTCACTCTTAATAGTGCTAAGGGCCTATTTCAGTCGGTTTATTGAATGGGGATTTATTGAATGAAGTCCCCCCAAGGCACAACTTTGACATGAGTCCCCCCCCCAGGCCCAACTTTGACATGAGTCCCCCCCCAAAGTACAACTTTGACATGAGTTCCCCCAAGGCACAACTTTGACATGAGTCCCCCCCCCAGGCCCAACTTTGACATGAGTCCCCCCAAGGCCCAACTTTGACATGAGTCCCCCCCAAGATACAACCTTGACATGAGTCCCCCCCAAGGCACACCTTTGACATGAGTCCCCCTCAAGGCACACCTCCCCCTCATTGGGAAAAAGAGAAAAAACTTTGTTTCGCGGCTATAAGACAGTTTGGACTTCCAACGTTATTTTTTACAGTATCTGCAGCTGAAACACATTGGTTTGATTTAATGAAAACTTTATCATGGAATTTAGATCGTCATGAATTAACTAAAGAAGAATTTGTCGATATTAACAAGTTTAGCAGTAGGCCTCTGGCACTAAATTAAAATCTGTCAATGCCAGATTTTCATGTTTTAAATAATGAAATAATGTCGTGTCTATATATTTTCTTTACTTACTTTTTTTTTTTTTTTTTATAATATTTTCTATTAAAGGAAACTATAATATTTAAAGGAAATATTCCTTAATATATAAAGGAAACTATAATATTTTCTATTAAAGGAACTTCTGTGGTCACGAAATTTTGTGAAAAAATTGTTTGTATGCAACCGGCACTTATTGTAACGGGATTTTACGAAATTCGAAATCCCCCCCCCCCCCCCACCACCTTCTCGGAGTCGGAGGGCAATAAGCATGTGTAAAAACACTTTTTTCCGTTTGAATTCGCTTTGAATTATCTTAGAATGGCGAATTTTTGTGTGTGGATATTGATTAAGTGTACGCATTATGTACATTAGTGGGATTTTACAAAACTTCGAACTCACCTTCTGAGGAAGGGGAAGTAAGAAGTGGGTAAGTTGTGCCGAAGACAGTGGGGACCCAGACTCTTCACGTTGCGAGCGAGAAAACCTCTACCAATCACAGCGAGAACTTATGTTATTAATAAAGATTAATGACAACTCATTTAAATTTAATGTCCAGCGAAGCGGGCAAAGCCTGCTAGTAAATTATAAAATAATAATAATAATAATAATAATAATAATGCTTGTTAACATTTATGCATACACATGCAGTTAAATATTATTGCATTATATTTTTTTAAAAATTATTTTCGGTCCTTCATTTAACTTTCAATGAAAAATGTTCGCTGAAATATATGAGGTATAATTGTTTTCTTTTTCTGAAGTTTTAGAATAATTCCTCTAATATTTTTCAAGGTATGTGAGAAAGAGTCTATCCGCGATTGTAATGAAATGCTCGCCCTCTGGTGAGCTAAGGTGAAATTACCATACCACTGATAGCTTTCACGCTGAAACAATGATAGAACAATATAAGAAAGCGCATAATAAATACACGTGGCAATTATTACACGTGGCAATATTTACTAACAACTGCAGTTGAGAAAGCGTCATGTATCATTACAAACGCGGATAAATCAAAAGTATCCGATTATTTGTGACAAGGGAAGTATATTATGCTATTGCGTAATATGTAGTAAATGCAGTACATGGTTAATTTACTAGGAACAGTAATGAAATTATTCTATTTTCTAGTTTAACTGAAATTTTTGAGTATTTAAATTAGTTCTCATAAAGTTTTTTACTTTGCTTTTGCTGCAGGTATCATTATTGTTAATTTTAATAAGTGGCAACACGTTGTTATCGTCTGTGCAACAAGTAAATTAAGTAAGTAAAGTTACCTCTCATATGGTTAAAAAAGTTCTGTTGTAATTAAATTTTTAAGAAATAATTTTCGCAAGTTTTTGCTGTCCGAAATAATCAAAAAGTAAGTAACGTTTTTATTTAATCAATTTTGTTATTTTTCATAGATTAATTTCAATTTATCATCAGTATGATATAATAACATCAAAATTGTTTCTTTTAATACAGATAAGTATTCAAACTTTTGACCCATCCTCAAGGAAATGTAGAAAAATATAGACGTCATCATGTCATTCTACAGATTTCCAGAGAAACATAGCGACATTTACATGTGTTTCGATGACGATTGTTAACCGTTTTAAATAAAAATGGATCAAAACTAGCCTCTGGAAGCGATCACGTGGAAAATGTGGTAGAAAAACGCACACCATGGCTTTTATTTATCGTAAAATCAGGGGCATCTGACTAACAACCCCTGTAGGAGAAGGTGTGCTGAGCGTTTCACAGTGCATCAGTTGTTATTAAAAAAAAAAAAAAAAAAAATCAAATTCATATGTTAAAAATCTGAAAATTTTGAATTAGGGAGAAAAGAGGTAAGTGAAACAATATTTTTGCATAATTCGATTTTAACCTTATTTTGTTCAGTTGCTTTTATGTTTACGCTTCTGAAAAAAATTATACATAAATTACAACTAATAACAGGAGACTTGGCGTTGGAATATTAAAACCCGAATAAACTACTTCGTCAGAAACGCCAAAGAAAAATATTTCAGATGCATACAGCTGTTTCGCTAGCCTTAAGCGTACCGTCTTCAATGCAAAAAGAATTCTGAAACTGGAGAAGTGCACGTATATATAGGAGAGGGACCGAATTTAATTCAACCAATAGGATTACGGGAAAGGTTGGGAGTGTGGCCAATAAGAATTTAGGAATGTTAGCTGAGTAAAAAGGAGAAAAATTAAGAAAATGTTGACTGAATGTAAAAGTTCCAACAATCAGACAAATAGGGAACAGCGAAATCACAATTTACAAGGTTTAAAATTTTTATAAATATGTAAAACTTCAAAGAAATCGAGTTTATGAAAGGATTTAGGTCTGCAAATTATTTTAGCTGAATTAAATTTAAAATTATGATTTTCCTCCCAGCAATGTTTAGAAATAGCCGATTTATTGGTTTCTTGTTTGCGGACGTAATTCATATGTCCTTTTAGACGGAATTTAAGACTGCGTTTAGTTTGGCCAATATATGATAAACCACACTGACAGGAAATACTATAAATGCCCCAAGAATTATGCATATCAATGGGATCTTTTAACTGAGAAAAGGTGAGTTTATTGGAAGGCGAAAATATTATTTTAAAATCATATTGTTTGGGAATTTTATCTATTGTTTGACTGGATTTAGGAAAATAGTGTAAAACAATACTGATATTAGAAGAGACTGATTTAGTAGATGAAATACGAGGGAGTTGCAATTTTTAGATGGCTTTGTCCATAATGGAAGGGTCATAACTCAGTCTCTTCTAATATCAGTATTGTTTTACCCTATTTTCCTAAATCCAGTCAAACCATAGCTAAAATTCTCAAACAATATGATTTTAAAATAATATTTTCGCCTTCCAATAAACTCACTTTTTCTCAGATAAAAGATCCCACTGATATGCATAATTCTTGGGGCATTTATAGTATTTCCTGTCAGTGTGGTTTATCATATATTGGCCAAACTAAACGCAGTCTTAAATTTCATCTAAAAGAACATATGAATTACGCCCGCAAACAAGAAACCAATAAATCGGCTATTTCTAAACATTGCTGGGAGGAAAATCATAATTTTAAATTTAATTCAACTAAAATAATTTGCAGACCTAAATCCATTCATAAACTCGATTTCTTTGAAGCTTTTCATATTTATAAAAATTTTTAAAACCTTGTAAATTGTGATTTCGCTGTTCCCTATTTGTCTGATTGTTGGAAATTTTACATTCAGTCCAATTTTCTTAATTTTTCTCCTTTTTACACAGCTAACATTTCTGCATTCCTATTGGCCACACACCCCACCTTTCCCGTAATCCTATTGGTTGAACTAAATTCGGTCCCTCTCCTATATATACGTGCACTTCTCCAGTTTCAGAATTCTTTTTGCACTGAAGACGGTACGCTTAAGGCTACCGAAACAGCTGTATGCATCTCAAATATTTTTCTTTGGCGTTTCTGACGTAGTAGTTTATTCCGGTTTTAATAAACTGTAACTAATTAGATTAAAGAAAAAAAAATAGGAGCTTCTTATAATTTAACAATGTGCCACTTAAAAAATAAAAAAAAATAAATAAATAAAATGAAATAAATAAATAAATAAATAAATAAAAAATAAATTATGTTTTATTTGCCCCATAGTTTGGAGCATTGGGGCAAGTATAAATTACATAATCTCATTAAAATGTTATACTTTGAAGGCATTATTTTTCTCTCTGTTGAGTTTTTCCGTTTGTTTTATACTGAGGAAAAAGGAAATATAGGGGAGATCCGTGTACCTAGGGCCACCCCACTTTATTTGAATAATATTTAATTTTAAGTTTTAATACTCAATTGGGCAAGTAACAACACCAATTGCTACTTTTACAACTACTTTGAAATTTTCGAGGAGAAAGTTTTGACAAGTTACACGTAGAAAACGAATTTACATGGTTTAAAGTAAAATTTTGCAGCTCATCTCTTTTGCTATTTCACAAAGACAAGTAAAATATTTTTCTTTCATTTCAAGTGTATAATTTTGCTTTTTATATTGAGCAATAAATGAGATATTTAATTAGTTCTCTCTGCCTGTGGATTTTTTAGTGGACAGCATTTTGAATGAAGTTACCAAAACTTGTACCTAGGGCCACATAGTTGCCTTGTACCTAGGACCAGTGTGTTTGGACCTTTTAACACTTCCGCAACCGCATGTTTTTGTCTTTTTAACAGTAAGGTCTGGCTGTGGGCATTTTTCTCATAAGTTACAATTTTTCAAAACAAAATTTTCCGTATTCACATTTATATTACAAATGGATATGCATTATAATCATACTCTCTCTAATCAAAGTATTTGCATCCATAGTATACTGATTGTACAAATATGAATATTGTGTATATATTTTAGAAACAAATAACATACAAATTGCAAAAGAAGTGCCCACTGGTGGAGTTTTATATTTTCAAATGACGCTAATCGACGTCAGTGGTCGCGAAAGTGTTAAACAAAGTACAGTCCATAGTAATCGGATGCTGGCAAACCCTGGTAAATGACGTTGGTAATGGTAAATGACGTGAATGGTAAACCCTGGTAAATGACGTGACGTCATACCTGGTAAAAACCCCGGTATGACGTTGCTGAAAATGTTGGCATGTCCTATCCATTGGCATGTCCTATCCCTCCTGTAAACATTCTATCAGGCTTTCGTGTATATGGCATATGGCCAATGAATCAAAACACATTCATTGAGGATGAATATCTAAGTTCAAATGTGACTGAAAGGCAAGATCCCTCCATAAATTAAAAAAAAAAAAAAAAAAAAAAAGATTTTCCATGAAGAAAGTGAACCAACAATGATAGAACTGGATGTCTCTGTTTAGTGTCCTGTTGAAATATCGAAATCTTCAACATCTAACATCTTTTCGTGTGTCATGCTTTGACAGGTACGAACCTAAGCAAAACCTTTACCTAAATCAAAACCTCCCACATCAAAGAAAAGATGTGACCGAAAACCAGAGAGATCTAGAAATCCAAGAGACACTCCAGATAAAAAAAAAAAAAAAAAAAAAAAAATTGAAGGGAAAAAAAAAAAAAAAAAACATTCTGTCAAAATATCCCAATGAAAAAAAAAAAAAAAAAAAAAAAAAAAGTGAAAAATTTCGAGTTTCAAATTAAGGCAACAACATGATAATTATTATATGATAAATAAATATATTACTTGATATTGTTTCTTTTATAAAATACATGTTTATATGCTTATTTTCTATTCATTACAAAGCGAAATCTAAATTTGAGAGAATGGCCCTAGGTACAATGAGGTCTGGCCCCAGGTACAATGAAGGTGTACCTAGGGCCACGAGTGAAGTTTTTTTAAAAACCTTCTATTTGTCGGAGTTTATTATTTTAAGTATTTATATTAATCCCAACTGTAAGTAATTAGTCCTAAAGATATGTACATATCAGTTTGATAATTTTAAGCAGTTCAAGGGCTCTGTTTTTGGGCATTGAAAAGAAAGCGGCCCTAGGTACACGGGTCTCCCCTATATACCGCCTCCATCTAGAACGAATAAGTAGTCATTTTCTAATTACCTAAACTAGAAATATAGATTTACGAGCTATGCGTATAAAGTAATCAAATAACTTGGACAGACGATATGATCGAGATTTCTAGTCTATATTTTTCTAGATGGCGAAACAATATTATGAATATTATGAATCCTTTGTATTGCGAAAAATTTTCGCTTGATTTTCTAGAATCGGAACATAAACCGAAATTATAGTTATGAAAACTTGCCTCTTAAGTTCGTATTTATTTGCAGACATTTTAAATAAGTTTGACTCTACGAGAATATAGGAAAATGATCTAGAATTCTAATAGAGGTTTTTAGAACTCGTTAGCTAAGGGAACTAAAATGTATAAGGATGACATGGAACTATTTTTACTGGAGACACAATTTATTGGGTTGTTCGGAAAATAATTTCGTTTTTTCCTTTTTTCCTTTGAAAATGAAAGACGATTTTCTTTTATTGTATAAATATTTTATTGAATTATATATTCTTCACTTTGGTCGGTTTCTTAGCGATTTCCCGAGTTGTTATTTGGCAGTTTTCATAAATCAATACTTTATTTAGTCTTCATTAGCATAAACTGGTTTTCCAGAACGTAATGCATCTTCAACGTCAAAATTGCCGGAACAAAATTTTATGAACCAGTTTGTTTTGACACTGCCGTTCTTTAAATAAATTTTCTGTATACACATCGTATACTTTTTTTCTTGTTTGAAGAGTATTTTCGCCTTTTTGATAGCAAAAACAAAATAAGCCGAAAATGTCGCTTCCGATTTTCTTTATTTGATAGAGCACCAATCAAAACCTATTGAGCAGACTAAAACGAACTTTTTGACAAGAAAGCCTTGCTATATCAGCTGTCACAATATATAACGGTAAAGCAGCTTATTTGTAAAGATGGTGTGAAAAAAATACAATTAAGTCCTCTGCTAAGAAAAACGAAATTACTTTCCGAACAACCCAATAGTTTCTAGATGCCAGTCAGAGATTTTTTTTTTCAATGTAATTGATTTTTATGTCACCCCTGATTCCGAATAATATGATTTGAAATAGATAAAAATATAATCGAAAATTTCTTCTCTCTCTCTCTCTCTCTCTCTCTCTCTCTTTTTTTTTCTCTTTTTTTAATGTTGTATGTATATCTGTGACTTGTTAATACCTACCAAGGAAAAAAAAAAGTTTGAATAATCTGTAACACGCATGACGTCACAAATGCTGTTATATTCAATGCCAGGATATATTTAATTAGTTCGGTTGTGATTTACTCATCCCTTTTAATGTCGCAGAAAATGCAACGAACTTGTGCATTTTTCCATTTAGTTTACGTCATAGCAATAAAATTTGTGATGACTTTCCTTATTTAACATTGTTTTCGTGTTCCCTTTTCATTTCTAATAATTAGTTGAGAGACGTTTCACGAGTTTTCGAAAAAAGGAAAACTTTTTTTCCTGTCACAAATCATGTCATTCTTTTCAAAACATTCTTATAATTTTTTTCGTGTTATGTGGTGGATCATTTTTTACCAATATTGCTTATAATTCTCCGAAAAGACAAATGCCGCTTTATTTGTTATTGCACACGACAGCGAACAAAGTTTTTAAAAGAATTGCTTTATTATAGTTTGTAGTACACGATATGTATATATATATATATATATATATATATATATATATATATATATATATATATATATATATATATTATATATATATATATATATATATATTTAAATATATATATATATAAATTGCTTAAAAAAGACTATAAATTCGATATATTTATCTATTTATTTGTTCTTTAATATTCGTAAATAAAACAGATACCTGTAAAAAGTGTATTTATCTGTCAAATGTTACATTTCAAGAAAGTTACTTTCAAATAAAGCCAACAATTTAGTAATAAAATAATGCATTTTTATCACATTGCCTGTGATTAATAAATAGGTAACAGGAACTATTACACGAAAGTTATATTGAAATTTTTAAGAGAAGGTTAAACGTTAAGCGCTTTTTTTTTTTTTTTTTTTTTTTTTTTTTTTTTTAAGTTTATTTATTTATTTATTTAGTAAATAATAATAAAAAAAGTTTAGATGTATAAATTTTAATTCTTTTATGTGTATTGAATTTTTTGAGAGCCCGACGTAATGCACTTAATAATAATAATAATAATAAACTAGTATGTTGTGGCCACCACATGACTTTCTTCTATATTTTCCTACATAAATTCACTCAGTAAAAATAATTTATTAAAATTATTATTTAAAAAAATCATCTTCCATGATAATGCAGACGATTTCCATATTAGAGAAGTAGTATAACACTAAAAATAAATAAATAAATAAAAATCAATAATTTTATTTTAAATTATCGTAGATCGATGGTTCAACCATTCATTTTGAAGGTATTGGCGAGCTCTTTTGAAAAATACCCATCATAAAAATTTACTCCCCTCGACGGGGGACCCCCCCCCCCCCCGAGGGAGGGGGAGGAGAGGCTCCTACATACACAATTTTTTTTCGCAATTGACTATGACTATCTTTATTGCAAATAATTCTTTTAAATTTTATAATGATTATTAAAAAATGATTCTCTTTATGCACATTTATACAAAATTTTGTCCTATACCACCATGTTAAAAAATTAGAAAAAACGGGATGGCAACGCAAGCTGTTGGACCACTTTTACAAAAATTTGATAGGCACTAATTTATGTTAATGTGTAACTACATATAAATGTGTATGAAATTCTGTGCAGTAGTACCTGAGATACAGTCACCACAAAATTTTGTCACACACACACACACAGACAGACAGACATTTTCTAAAGATGGTCAAATCATGTTCTACAGCTCTCAAAAAGTGTAAATACATCAAAAATCCGAGGTCGAAAATTTTTACAAATCCAATACTTTCTTCTATTGAACATAGAAGAAAGTAAAAATGTTAAAAGCATAAATTTGAATTCTTTTATGTGTGCAGACTATAGTTTGTGACAACAGATGTAAATTATTTGTCGTAAAATAAATTTTGAAAACAAAATAAATAAATAAATAAATAAATAATAAATAATAAATAAGTGGTGTTGGTGCGAGAAAATTTTATTGCACCAGGATTTTCTAAGATTGTAAAGAAGAATACCTTCAACATCAATATTTAGAAATGAAGCTTCCTACCTGCTACTGTAGTCATAGATGGTTAGAGGTTAAAACACTTTCCTAGATGAAGAACACCCCAAAAAACTTATAAATTATATATTTATGTACTTATGTACTTATATTTTAAAAAGAAGGGGAAAAAAATCATGACACAACTTGCATGAAATGCATTTACAGCTACTTCCAAACATACGAATTTCTCAGAAATCTTTTGTGTCGCCCTGTAAACAAACAACAAAAAAATAAATAAATAAATAAATAAAATAAAATAAAATAAAATAAATAAAAAATAAATATATATAAATAAACTATATTCTATGTGAACTATAATTTTGTGTATATCAGATATACTATACTACTGGTCAAAAGTTTTGATAGCTTGAAAATTCTAATATTTTATTCATGTTCCTCTATGGCCAGGAAACACACCAGATTTAAATCAAAAAAAAAATATATATATATATATTTTTGGAGTATAATTATCCGGGAAATATGCAAAAATCATCCCAAAACAAAACGAGAGCTTCAGAATTTTAAAGTTTAGCACAATGAAATATCGAAAGAAGTATTGCAAAACCTTGTTGACTCGATGCGTAAGATGGCCCACCAGCGGCCGAGCGGTTCTGTGCTCAAAGCTGGCAGAGAGGAAGTGCCGGGTTCTACCTTAGGTCGCGCCCATCGGCCTAGTCGTTCGGAGTTTTTCGTGGTTTTCTCCGAAACTCGCGTAAATACGGGATAGGACTCATTAGAAAGACTGCCCGTAAAGGGCATTCTCCTATAGGCTTAAGAAGCTAGCGTAGTCAGCCGATCTAAAAACCCTACAAACAACCAAAAATGCCTAAGAGAATGGTTGCTAGTTTCAAAACCAGAGGCGATTCAACAATATATTAAATGATTTTATATTAAATTGCACTCATTTATTATGTTTTCTGCTCAGAAGAACTTAGGTAAATTCTAAATTGTTTGTTTATTTCCTTTTATGCTGATTTCTGATAACCTGTACAGTTTTTTTTTTTTTTTAAATAGATAATTATTTTTGATCAATGATTTACTCAAATCTTGTTTTTTAAATAATTTGAAATATTGACATTAACGGCCCTCTTCACTTACCGTCGCCGGAAGCCCGAGCCAACGTTATTCTATGAGGAAATTTTCTTTACAAATAACTTATTAACTAATACATATTTTTAAATTCTGTTTTCACATTCAGAAAATTCCCAACTGTTAAACTGACGGTAAAAAAAAAAAAAAAAAAAAAAAAAAAAAAACGTATTTTTTCAATTTTTAATGTTTTATTTTGAAATTGCAAAATGAAAAAATTTCACACATTGAAAATTCATATTTTGCAGCAAAATAAAATATAATTTTTTAAAAAATGTCCGTCAATTTAACAGCTGGGAATTTTCAGAATGTGAAAACAGAATTTTAAAATATGTATTAGTTAATAAGTTATTTGTAAAGCAAAATTTCCCATAGAATAACATTAGCTTTGGCTTCCGGCGGCGGTGAGGGATGCGGGCCCTTAAGAAAATAAGTTTAATTTAAAAATATTATTTTTCTTGGGCTTTTTAAAAAAATTTAGAATTTCCAAGCTTGCAATACTTTTGCCCTATAGTGTTTATGTCAATTTAATTTTGTTTATATAGTCTAACTATGTTAAACTGCACCTACCAGAAAGTTCCCACATTAGACATAATGCATTTGTATACTTTGTATTAGAGATGGACGTTATTTCACGTAACATAATAAGTAATATTATTATTGCATTGTAGCCTATTAGCACTGTAATATATTACAAAAAATATCCTATTAAAAAAAATAATATTTTCAACTTTATCTCTGCACGCGAAATAGACAAGAAATTTCTGGCGATAAAACTGATATAATACACAATTATACAAGTAAAAAGCTTGAATTATCTCTTTTATATAATTACTTTTTTATTTTATTTTATTTTATTTACAAAATACAAAAACAATATTATGAACGCCGGCTAAAGACTCGCACCAGACTTTCCGCGCAGATGTTCGAATCGATTCGTTAGTTCACGTCTGAAAAAAATAGGTTCATGCAATCTGTTACTCGGTGATATTCTGAATCAATATCCTTCCATTTCCAAGCTCATAAAATTATCGTTAAGAAAATAATACAGCTGCAGATGTATTATTTTTTTAACGATAATTTTGTAATGATAATATTTTCTAGAATGTATTACGGATATTCCTTGTGAAATATATTAATCAAAATAATTTTAATAAGCAAGATAATTTTAACGTTCAGGACAAATAACATCGTTCTGATATTAATTTAGAAATGATTTTATTTGGTGTTGATTATTTTTCATGGGACATTAAAATCGTTTGAATAAAAAACTTTGATACCACGGTTTACCGAAATAGTGTTAATTTATGCAGCTAGCATGAGATAGGTAAGGGGTGATTATTAGATGTTGATTACTATTTCGTCATGAAGGTGAGGAATGGCATTACACTTGCTAGGTTTGGATTCGCTTGCATATTGGAAACAGATGTTTCGGGTGTTTGATAATTGAAAAGAAGGAGTGTTTGTTTTTATTTTAATTGCTTATAGCAGATGGAATTGAAAATGCGTAATGGCATACAGCATTTATTGTGGTTTTATTAAGAATAATTTGAGAAGAAAATTGAATATTTATTTATTTATTTATTTTTACTGTTTAGCTTTTCTTCACTTTTTTTTTTAATCTGATTTTTTCTGGAGACTATTTTTTTAGATTTAAAATGAGTGAAGGTGTTAAGAATAGTTAATTATGCTCTTATGTTAAAATTAAGTGTCTAAGAAAATACATCAATCAGTGGCGGATCCAGAACTTGACTTTTGGTAGTGGTGGTGGGGGGGAGGGGGGGGGCTAAGATTTTTCAAAGTGTTATTCTATAGCAATAAAAAATTTACAATTGCAATATTCAATTGTGAATGTCAGCGTTTTTTTTTTTTTTTTTTTTTTTTTTGGGGGGGGGGGGGGCTTAAATCCACCACTGACATCATTTTATGCAATTTTTGTAAGCAAAATCTATATTTTTTAACAAGTTTTTCTAATTTTAGAAAACATATTCAAAGTGACTGTTTGCTAAGTTTGAGTGAAAAACACTAATTTTCTTGTCAATCTGGAAAGTTCAAGTTCTTCGGAAACTCAAAAGAAACAGTCACTCGGTAGTTTAAAATTTGGGATGCCTTAAAGATGTTTCTTAAAAATTTGCTATTATTATTTAATTGTTTTTTAATAACATATATGGCTTATAATATGAGAATTCTTTTTTTTTTTTCAGAAAACGGGTCTCGTGTACGTGTTTCTTGATATTATTTGAAATATTCTGTTTTCATGTTTAAAGGAATTGGTTTAATGAACCTTAAGCTTACTCGATTGGGACAAACGTTTGTGTAAAATTCTGAATCTACCACTATTTCATATCAGCATTTTTTTTTTTTTTAATTAAAGAAATTCTAGTGTTAAATAAAGTGAGGATTACTCTTCGAAAGCATTGGGACTTGAACCGCATCCACTATGTAGGACACATGTATATATTGTATATCATCCAGAAAGGATTAGAAAGACATTAGCCATATGTAAATTAAAAAGTAATAGGTTATAAAAAAAATATGTTGCAAAAACCTATTACGAAAGGAAGTATGGAACGAAGTAACCTATTACTGAAAAGTAACTATTTATCCCATCTCTTCTTTGTATGGCCCCTATACACGAACAATTTGTCCAATCGTAGCGAAAATTTTAAAATGTCATTTCTTCATATGATACGGATTTAGAATGGGACTTCTTACTAACGTTTTTTGGGGGGGTTATACTGATAACAGCCTCACATCCACTCATACAGATACACAGACCAATTACTAAAAATATTTTTATGATTCAGGGACCTTAACCCTTTGCGGCGCAAGACAATTCGGATCATTTAAATTATACTGCCACCGGAATTCATGAACTAAATTAAACTAAAAGAAATTTTAAATATTAAGGTAAAAAAAAACCCGGTTTTTTCTGATATGTTATAAACGTAAATTTTTGCTAAAAAATTTCCGGGATGAATTTTTTCAGCTGGATCTCAAATTTTGCGTCCTCGCAGCGAGGACAGCGCGCGTTAAGGGGTTAAAATGTGTAAGTATATCAAAACTCAATTTCAAAAATTTAACCAGTAAACGATACTTTATTTACCATAAATAGGTAAGAGAAACATATATATATATATACATGGTGGCTATTAAGTATCCGGAAAAAATCTGAGGAGCTTTTATGGACTACCTACTTCATTATAACCACTTTTTTGTTGTTGTAATGCATTTATCTTTAAATATTATTTATTAAAATAATTTGCATTTACTCCACGGGCAGTTTTTGAGCGATTAGGGAAAGCAAAATCTATTAGATAAATGAAAAGTGCGGCACATCTAAGATATTTTGTGATCCGATGAGAAAGTTTTTTACTGTTTAAGTCGCTAAAATCTCTAAGAATCATCCCAAACTTTTGGAGCTAGCTATCAAGAACACCAAAAAATGAAAAGATGTAACAAGGTCTTTGTTTCTAAAATGTTTGATGGTTTGGGCTGAGATTAGCAACAATGGGAAGACTCAACTGTTTTTTTTTTTAAGAAAACATAAAAAATAATGGAAAAGTTTATCAAAAGGGTGTTTTAGAGAAAGCTGTACTTTCATGGAAACAAAATCACCAAGCTTGTGTTCTGGCCCACGTTTTCTTTAATCGATGTCAAAGTGAAAAGGTATAGCTAACCAAAAATATGTGTTCTTCTAACAGAACTGATTTGTATCCAATGGATTTTTCAGTACGAGGGTTCTTAGAAGAACAATTGCGATCACAGAAAATCATACATTTGATCGACGCAAGAGAGTTCTGAGCAAAATATAGGATGATTTAGATCCAAACTACTTGCGCCGCACCGTCACCTCACTTTCGAAGAAGATTGCAGCTTGCATCAAAGCCGATAACCGCCATTACGAAAACTCATAGTAAAAAATAATTATTAGACGTTACTTGTTGCAAAAATAGAAGCTTTAAATTTGTTTGCCATTCCACTAATTGTTTATTATCAAATACTTTTTCTGAATATTTAATAGCCACCCTGTATATATATATATTATATTTTATTTTTATTGTTATTAATTGCTTCATTTATATGCAATATGTTTGTTATGTTTACACTGTTAAAAATTTCTGTAAATTTAATGTAAATATTTATCCAGAGTCTCTGTAAATGTACAGTAATTCTTAGTTAAAAGTGAATAATCGAGATTCTCAATCTTTATTCTGTATTTTTATCTAATTTTATTATTTAATTTTTTAATTAAAATTAAAAATGACTATTTCTACTTTAGAAAAAGCATTCTAAGTCCGAAATATATTCTCACCAATAATTAATTAAATTAATATTAGTTATTAAAGTGAATTGTTGTAATATGAGTTCCATTAAATTGAAATTCTTGAATATATATAGCTAACATTTATTGTAGACGATAAACAAGACGATTTACATTACACACATTCAAAATAAGTAGAATTAAAAAATATTTAAGTGTACATTGACTTCGTACATTTTTAGTTGTTTAACCACACAGGTTATAATAGATAGCCACCAAGGCCAGCGCACACAGCTACATTTTCTTTTCTCAACTGGCGCGCCCGCAGCCGGGAGCATTTGGAGAGCTCTCTCTCACGCACATGCGCAATTACAGGCGCATCTGTTTTTTTTATTAAAATGAATCGTTCGCTACTCCCCCCCCCCCCTGCGAGCGACGCATTTTAATCTACACAAAAATAAAAAATATAAATACAAATATAACATAATACAGGATGAACACATAAAAATAAAAATATATAAAATTAAGAAATTAAAGAAATATTTTCCATTGAATATAATAGTTCTTCTTCGTTTACAGCCTTTGTCAAGAAATCTGATATTAGGGCTTCACTTGGAGTATAATATAGATCAATTATTCTGCCTCTGATCAAGTCCTTTACGAAATGTAACCTAAGATTTATATGTCTGGACTTGTTCGATGATCTTGTACAATGACACGGTATTGTTTATAAAATTTTTAAAGTTTAATTCCGATAATAAATTTATTATCCATGTTATGTCCTTAGAAATTTCTGAAATAGCAAACAATTCAGCTTCACAAGTTGATAAACTTACACTTTTTTGTTTATATTTCCATGATATTAATGAATTACCCATCAAAATTACACCACCAGAAAACGATTTTCCATTTTCTGCATTCCCCCAACTTGCATCTGAACTTGCATTTAAACACCCAAATTCTGTACTATAGAATAATTTTTTATCTTTAGTTCCCTTTAAATATCTTAAAACCCTTTTTGCAAGTAAAAAATGCCTTTTTTCAGGCTTATGATTAAACTGTGACAAATAAGTAATTACAAAAGCTATGTCTGGACGCGTTCTATTAGATAAATATAATAACTCACCTATAATTTCCTGATACATGTTTACATCAATAGTTTCATTTGTAAGTGGTAAGCTTTTATCTTCTCCTTTAACAATTGGGGTTTTCACTGTTTTACAATCACTTAGATTGTGTTTAGCTAGTAATGACTCAATGTATTGTGTCTGTGACAAATAGATACCATTATTATTTTGTAATATTTCTATACCTAGAAATTTCGATTTATTATTTTCATGTAATTCAAATATTACTCTAATTTTAGAGATTATATCTTCATACATTTCTTGATTATTACTGAAAATGCAAAAATCGTCAACATAGATGCTCAAAATAAGAAATTTATCATTATCAGTTTTAATGAATCAGTTTTAATGCAATTATCTGAAGCTGTTTGTACTAATCCTAATTTTTCTAATTCAAATTTTATTTTCAAATACCAGTTTCTCCCACTCTGTTTTAAGCCATAGATGCTTTTCTTTAATTTACATACTTTTCCTGTACCTATAGACCCTTCAAAACCCTGCAGTGGTAACATGTATACATTTTCCTCTAAATTCCTGTATAAACACGCAGTTTTAACATCAAAGAATTTTACAATTAAATTTAATTTAGCGGCAATTGCAATTAGCAAACGGAATGTTTCCATGCACAGAACAGGTGAGAAAGATTCCGAATAATCGACGTTTTTAATTTGATTATAACCCGCTGCACATAACCTTGCCTTAAAAATTATGTTACCTGAATCATTTTGTTTCTTAGTATAAACCCATTTGCTCTTTATTAATTTCGCGTCATCTGGCTTATCAACGATCTCCCAAACATTATGTTTATTTAATGAATCCATTTCATTTTGCATCGCAATTTCCCAATTTTGCCAATTAATATCAGTTTTTGTTTCTAAATAATTATTTGGGACACTTTCCGTAAAATTACTCACTATCTGTTTATTTTTTATTCTTTCACTTCTTCGTAATTCCAAATTACTTCCGGCTTCAAATCTGCTCTCCTCAATTTGCTTCCCGCCTGTTTCACTGGTGTTCCCCTGTTCATCACCAGACATAGAGGGTTTTAACATGCTACTTTCTTTCGTTTTCTCATCAGAGAGTTGGAAATACGGAATTTTGTTCTCTGTTGTTTGAGTTTCGATTTCATTTGGGGATGAATCATAGAATGATTGAATATCCCAGACATTATTATTTTTCTCAAAAAGTGAACTGTCTTTTAATGATTCGTTGAATTTGACCGATCTTTCCTCAATTACCTTTTTACTTTCTAGATCATAAATTCTATACGCCCTACGTTCACGGCTATACCCTAGAAAAATTCCCCTCTTCCCTGGAATTTCAAATTTATTTCTCAATACTTTAGGGATATGAAAATATGCTACACAACCAAATTTTCTTAAGTAATTTAATTTAGGTTTTTAACCGGTCCAAATTTCTAGGGGTATTTTATTTTTTCCTTTACGTGGTGTTACATTAGAAACTCGTGTACTAAAGTTTATACCTTCTGCCCAAAAATATAATGGTAACTAACTTTCGTATAATATAGTCCTAGTTCTTTCTAGTAAAACTCTGTTTCCACGTTCCGCTTTACCGTTCGATTCGCTATTATAAGGAACCGTTTTTTCGTGAGATATACCGGAATTAATTAAATAATTGTCCAATTTTTCATTTACAAACTCCAGACCATTATCTGACCTGAGCCTTTTGATTCTTTTACCAGTTAAATTTTCATGTTTACTCTTAAAATTACAGAATGTTTCATATACCTCACTTTTATTTTTCAAAAAATAAGTAAAGTACATGCCAGAAAAATCATCCACTAAAATCATAAAATATTTAGCACCCCCTAACGACGCAGGATTAATAGGCCCACACAAATCTATATGAATCAATTCTAGAATTTCGGAACTTTGTTCCGTATTAACAGGTGGATGATTTTTTCTAGTTACCTTACTTATATCACAAATTTCACAATTAAAATCATTTATGATATCTACATTTATATAGTCTTTCATTTTAAGCATATAATTGGGATTTATGTGGCATAATCTACTATGCCAGATTTCATAATCGATATCATTCATCACAACATTACATTCTTTACTAGTAATTGGCTCTAAATTAATTTCAAGTTTGTTATTATTTCTATATGCTTTAGTAACCAACTTATTATTACAATCAAAAATTAGAATGGAATTTTTAGTAGATTTAATGTGACAACCCTTATCCATTAATGAGGTTACCGACAAAAGATTATATCTAAGATCTGGTACAAATAACACATTTTCGATAGTTAAATAAATAGGATTTTTACTTACGGTTTTGGCTTTGACGTTTCCGGTACCATGACACATAATTTTTGCATCCTTACCTGCCAAAAGGATGTCTTTATTTTCTGGTTTTAATAATTTATCAAACCACATTTTATCTTTTACCATATGGTCGCTCGCCCCGGAATCTAAAACGAAAACATTATCACACAATGAATCAATAGTAGAAGCACTAAAAACAGAATTATTTGTTTCTTCTTTCTTATCAAAGCGAGAATTGTTTTTTCCATTTTTCTGTCCTTTATAGCCATAAGAGTTAAATGTTTTTTGGGAATTGTTTTTATAAAAACAGTCATTGGCAAGATGATTACTCCTTCTACAGATATAACAAAGTTTTTTGCTCTTGTCCTTTTTTACGAAGAACGCTTCGGGTTTATTTTGTTCATTATGCGGATTCAAGCTTGATTCTTCCTCTCTTAAAATTTCTAAAACTTCCTCCATAGATTTTTCCCTTTGTGTTTTCAACACATCTCTGATTTTGATAAAGTTTCCTGATAGTCCTCTTACTGTGTAATAGACCAGCTCTCTTGTAGAAATTTCCAATCCTAACTATTGACATTTTACAGCTAGTCCTTTTGAACGTGCTATATAATCATTTACAGGTTCATTTTGTTTCATCAGTAAGTTTTTCAGTTCATTTCCGGCATCTATTCTTCTATCCTCTAATTGCCCAGTAAAAGTGTTCTTGATATTCTCCCATAAGATTTTGGCATTTTCTTCATTAGAAAATTGAAGAGCGTGTTCATCGGATAGAGAAAGCTTCATATAGGAGACTGCATCGGAGTTTTTCAGATCCCATTCTTGAGATTCCGCTGCATTCAGTCCTTCTGGTTTCACCGTTGTAATAACAGAATCGAGTCTCTTAATTGATAGAGCCGCTTTTATTTTCATGGCCCATATAAAATAATTATTACCGTTCAACTCCGGTATATTTATTCTATCCATTCTTTTCTTTTGGTATAATTATTTCAGCAATTTTGATTTCAAGAATTTCCTTCGTGAACCACGCTCTGCTACCAATTGTTGTAATATGAGTTCCATTAAATCGAAATTCTTGAATATATATAGCTAACATTTATTGTAGTCGATAAACAAGACGATTTACATTACACACATTCAAAATAAGTAGAATTAAAAAATATTTAAGTGTACATTGACTTCGTACATTTTTAGTTGTTTAATCACACAGGTTATAATAGATAGCCACCAAGGCCAGCGCACACAGCTACATTTTCTTTTCTCAACTGGCGCGCCCGCAGCCGGGAGCATTTGGAGAGCTCTCTCTCACGCGCATGCGCAATTACAGGCGCATCTGTTTTATTTATTAAAATGAATCGTTCGCTACTCCAACATGAATATATAAAATAAGTTTTTTAACATCTCCGTTTATTTTTCTCTGTAATTTTACGTAAGACTTAAGATAATACATTACACAGAGTTTTCTGTTGAAAATTTTAACAGTGTACCTGAATATGTTCGAAACTGGTGAAATATTTTCTGCATAACTTGCTTACAAGCCCTGACTCGTTTATATACCCGGTTCAAAAGGTGTTGGTGTTGAGGATTAAAAGATCCTAGCAAAAACATGCTGATTGACAAATCATTCGGGTTTTAGCCCGTAATCACGCACGTTTCGGAGAAACAAAGGTAAACTCCGTAAGGATAGGCTAATGTTAAGGCTAGGCTCCGTAAGGCTAGGTGACCGCGACCAGGATTCGAATCTGGCACTTATTACTCGGCACTGGGTTCGAACACTGATTTAGGATCAAAACCATCTACCGGTTTATGTATTAAAACTTCTCAGCTATTGCCTGCTTAAATAGAACAATAACACATTGTATAGTTTATAGCACATTAGTAGCACTCACTCTTGTAACGATGTGCATGTATATTAAAGAATAAATACACAATTATATAGTTATGTTAAAATAAAGTGTTCATAAAAATCAAAAAGTATTTGATTATCAACCCCGAGTTGAAACACGGAGCAGTTTTGCATCAGATAAATTTATTTGAGACTTTTCAAAAACATAAACTGATTAAAAATGAATAAAAAAATAAAATTAATAATAAAATTAATTTAAGCTGTCGCAAGTTGCAGTTTACAGCTAAACCTTACCAATTTCGTCTTTTATTATGCCAAATGTTGAAATCAAGAGATTCTTTCTTAATATCTTTTTCTTTTAATGTATCGTTATAGCGTATGGCACCAGGCAGATTGGTGAATTTTTCATTTCATTATAGTAAAAGATGATGCATTGAAAAAAAAAAAAAATTTTTTTTTTTGAAGAAAAAGCTAAAAGAAAAAGCTATAAAGCTATTATTTAACAAGGTCAAGATGTTTCATATTTTATAAATGTTTATTAGCACTTGTATGAGCTACTTAACTGGAATTCCAATTATATGTTAATATATGAAAAAAAAAAAAATCTCTCTCATGTTTTTCTTTTTTTCTTTTCTTTTTCTCTATTCACTTTTTACCTTTCGGAAAAGAATACATCCCATCTTTGGACAGAGGGTGCAAAATTTACTGACATACATCATAATATATTTTCGATTAAAAATGTAGTTCTTAGTGAACAGTGGCGTCGTCAGAAAAAAATTCAAGGAGGGGCACAACATGAAAAAATATTTTTTTTTATAAAATTCTGATAGCATAGTTTTAAAGTTAAAGAAAAAACTGCTTATTAGAATTTTCCAGAGGGGGTCAAGTGCCCCCCTCTGCCCCATTGTGCCGACGCCCATGTTAGTGAATTAAGTGACTTCAGATGAAGCAACAATAGTTCTTATCCAAGACCGCGCAAAACAATTCGAACTTTGCTTTCCATACTTTGTTAGGCGTACGTTGTCAAAGCGTGTGTTGCCGTTTTGATTGCAGCACTTTTGCCTACTTTGTTCGCCTGACGAAGGATCGTGTGTTTTTTCGACCCGAACGAAACAAATTAGGCAAAATTTATTGCATTTTACGAGTGCATTGCATTTTACGTTGTTTATTCAAAGTTTTGTTGTTATTAACCATGTTTTTGCTCGTAATTAAACAAACAATTCCTTCGTGATAGATTTGATATTCAGTTTTAATTCGTTTTACCTGAGAAACCCTCCCGGGCCTAGTATCCTCGTATAGTCAGTTGGTCCTAACACAAACACAACACCGTGAGTTCAGGATTGGGCTATTTTTCAATTTTAAGATTTGGGACGGTCTGGCCTGAGTCAAGGCTTAATTATTTTATGCATTGTTATACTTCATAAATATCGTTAGCGAAGTTCGATTTTTTAATATTTAAAAAATAAAATTTGGAATGAATAAATATCTATATATACTAGTATCGCCCAGTGGTCGAAACTCGACCATTTTTTTTTGCAAAGCGAGGCAAAGCAAAGTTATTGCCTTGTTCTAAACGGAATGCAATTGCAACACAGCTGCGGCAATTGTTTGCCGATATTAACTCTAACTGAATCAGCAGAGTTTTACTTAATATAACTATTTCTCTCTGTAGATGTTAGCCTTTCCTGAAATGAGAGAAAATCGCAACGTGAAAACGCCCCTTGTTGTGTGATACAGCCCAGAAGCTAATAGGTACCATGTCAGACCAAGGTCCAACCAAGTATCAAATTCTGTTAAATTAATTCGATTGGTTCACAAAGTACAGTGTTTGAAAAAAAAAAAAAAAAAAAAAAAAAAAAGATATTTTTCAAAAATGGTCGAATTGAGTTCGGGAAATTTCAAAACGTGTAACTTTATCGAAAACCGAAAATCTAAAACATTTCTGAATCTTATATTTTCTACTTATATATGCAGAGGAAAGAATAATAAATCCACTTTTAAAAAAATAAAAATAAGTAGTCAATTTCACTAATTTCACTTAATTAAAATGCAAGGAAATCTCAAAACGTGTAAATTCATAGAAAACCGGAAATCAAAAGTTTTTATGTATCTTCTACTTGCTTCTTCTACCCACAAAAGCTAGCAATAAAGACACTTTTTTAAAAAATAAGTAGCCAATTTCAGTTAATTGAAACGTAAAGAAAGCTCAAAACATGTAAATTCAGCAAAAAACGGAAATCGGAATTTTTTCCGTATCCGCGTTTGTAATGATCGATAGATGGCGCTCTCTGAACACTGCAGTTGTTAGTAAATATAACAGCCACGTGTAATTATTATTCTTTCTCCGCCATTTCATCATGGAAAGTCGATTGCATAATATGAAGATATGCAGTTGTGTGATAATTTCACCTTAGCCCACCAGAGGGCGAGCATTTCATTACAATCGCGGATCGTCTACTTATACATGCAGCAGTTAGTAACAAATCCATTTTCCTTTTATTTAGTATATTAGTTCAATATTTATTGTTTAAATATCACCCTTTGAAATGAAATGTTTATGTTTACATTCGAAACCGGAAGTTTGCCATTTTTTTTTTCTGGAGTTTTATGATTTTAAATTAAAATTTTATCAATTTTACAGAAAAAATAACTCAATCAAACACATGTAGACAGTAACTTATATATAACTATACCTAAATATCGGAATTAAAATCGGCAGATAATTTCCGTTATTTTTTAATAATTTTTTGCAAAAAATTCAATGGACAATTAACATAGAAAATCTTTTACATGGCTCCATGGACAGACAGTGACGTCATCACTTCGCTTGCGTATAGTGATGCTACATTATACAAATTACTGTGTCTATGGTTTTATTTGAGCTTAATGAAATTGCCAGATTTAACAACTTTCTACTTTTAGGTATTTTTTAATGTGAAGGAATACGTGTATAAAAGGGAAAAATGGGGGAAAATGCATAAAAAATAAATATATTTTTAAATACCTTCTTGACATCGTAAGAAAATAATATTTGTATTCGCACCTTCCGGCTAACCATACCTTTCGAATGATACCATTTTCAACCCTCTACTCCCATAATTAATATGTTAAAAAGGGACAACAAATTTTATGCTTGCCTATTAGTATATAGATATATTATTGTCTCACTTTGGGCCTGTTATGCTCAGGGGCCTCGGGGTACTTCTCCGGTTTGTCTGATGCTAATTACGGCTCTGGTTAGCAGGGCCGAAACTAGGATTTTTTTCACCCGGGGCAAGGAGAGATTTTGGCGCCCCCCCCCCCCCTCCAACCAGAAATTAAAATTTCAAAGGAAATTTTACAAAGTTTTTATGGCCATTTTATTTTCAACTGCATTCATAAGAAGTAAATATTAATTTTAATTCAAATTTTGGATAAATTTACAGATTTTGAACTGTATTATGATTACATTTAACGGATGTGTGTGTGTGTCTGTATGGGACACAAATACTGTAGCTAATTTATGAACTGCATGTTCGGAATTCCATGAAACCTAGTGTGCAGTTAAATTCTGACATAAACTGGTGATGTCTAGTTTTTCATATATATCGCTCGACTTGCAGCCCTTTTATGCCACGTTTTCTTATAGCTATATCTCAGCATCTCCAGGACGGAATTTGACAAACTTTATACATTATATTCTTGTTATGAAAAACAGAGTTTACAAAACAAAACAGAATCGCAACATGTGTTTCGTGTAGAAAAACTTAGCATAACACTTCGCCAGGCGTAAAAATGTACAAGCACAAGTAGAGCTACAATCAGCCGATTTTTATTTTAACGAGTATGTTTTATACCTTTATAACATTTCTTGAAAAAAAAAAAAATGAAGTTGTGAATCAAAGCACTATTTTAGGGGAAAAAAAAGAAGAAAAGCGTATGAGAAAGATTTAAATTAAGCTACAGTTATTATTTTTATTTTTTTATTTATTTTTTCTGGTTTAATGATAGTTTCTTTTCTTTTTTTTTCCTCTCTCTGAAATTAATGGTATTTATAAATGACAATTCGAAAACAAGTGAATGTAAATTTCCTATTCAATTACTTTTAAAACTGAAAATTTCATAATTTTCAGAGAATTTAAAATGATATTTTGAATATTATCGTTGTTACATCAACTATACTGCAGAGAAATAAACAAAGATTTAAATTTTAAATATAATTAACATGCATAAATTAATAGATGTGAACAAGAATCTAAAAACTACTCATATCCATCAAGTGCGAACTAACTGTTAGCTGTCTTAATACACTGCGCTGCAAAAAAATAAATAAATAAATAAACAAAATAAATTCGAGCCCTGATACCTTACCTGATGATTCTCATGTAAAATGATCTTCTGAATCCGAATATGACCCCCCCCCCACCCATTTTTCCCAATCACCCACCGTTTTCTCGGGACGCCACCCTTTCTGTTCCTGTTTGATAGTTTTATGGCCATAAATTTGATTTGGAGAATGGAAAAGACTTATTTTAATACTTTGAAATAAACAAAAATATAATTTATAATAGATAATAGTAATAATTGATTAATAAAATATAAAAAATGTAATTTGTAATTTCAGTGGCAAATCCCCCTCCTTCCCCTAAATTTTCCCCTTGCTGCAAATGTTCATGTTTTAGAATTTTTCATTTCTGTAGCCCCTCAAAAGACATTAAACAGTCAAAACAATCCCTTCACCCCTTTCAAATCAAATTTGTAGCCATAAAAATACCGGAAAATGATAAAAATAGGAGAGCGTCCCCAAATAATGGTGGGTGATAGGGCAAAATGGGCGTCAAAATCGTATTCAAGAGGTTAATGAACATAAGAATTTGCAAAAATGGTGTTGGGGCCAATTTTCATGCAGAGCAGCGCCATTTGTAGATAATCTTTTTAAAATCATTTTCAGGAAATAAAATAGAAAGGCAGGTTCTAGTCTATGAATATTCTCGGAACTAATCCAAGAAGACTATTATTAGAACCACTAACTTTATGATAATAGGATTATATACACCACAAAATAAGAATACGTTTGTTCAGAAATAATATTCTACAGCTTTTTACAGGATCTCTCATAGGCAAATGCATAGCTTGGAGTTCAACGGAATTCGCTTCTGTGCAGATAGCCTACTTTTGCACTCTTTGACAAAAAATTAACTGCAAGAAACAATGCATCAGGGGCGTAGGAAAGGGAGGGGCGCAGGGGGCTCAACCCCCCCCCCCCTATTAATTATTACGAAACTTCTTTTTTAATGCCAAATAAAAGAATCACCAAATTAAAACCAAAATTAATGTGTTATAAATGCTCATAATTGGTAATGATTTATAATTAATGCTAATAATTAGTAAATACTAATTAACATATAATTATTAATTGATTTTGTTAAGATTAATTTTGAGTAATTTTTAACTTGAAATTTTTTGAGCCCCTCCCATGATTTTTGAATTGCTACGCCCTTGTGCATAATACACTGATGGAAAAAAAAATCCCAACACCAAGAAAAAATTATTGTACAGTAATGAAATTTCAGCAATACATTTGTCTAGGTAACATATTTAATTGATTAAAGTTTCAAGATCACAGGCAGAGCCATTGGCGAGAAGAGCCATTTCAAATGTGAAATGTTGGTACATTAGTAACCGGTGTAACCGCCAGAATTTTGAATGCAAGCATGCAAACGTGCATGCATTGTGTCGTACAGGTGTCGGATATCAGTTTGTGGGATGGAATTCCATGCCTGTTGCACTTGGGCGGTCAATGCAGGGACGGATAATGCTGGTTGTGGATGACGCTGGAGTTGTCGTCCAATGATGTCCCATACGTGCTCGATTGGAGAAAGATCTGGTGATCTAGCAGGCCAAGGCAACATGTCGACACTCTGTAGAGCATGTTGGGTTACAACAGCGGTATGAGGGCGAGCGTTATCCTGTTGGAAAACACCCCCTTGAATGCTGTTCACGAATGGCAGCACAATAGGTTATATCACTAGACTGACGTACAAATTTGCAGTCAGGGTGCGTGGGATAACCACGAGAGTGCTCCTGCTGTCATACGAAATTGCTCCCCAAACCATAACTCCAGGAGTAGGCCCTGTGTGTCTAGGCCGCAGACAGGTCGCTAGCAGGCGTTCACCTGGCCTCCTTCTAACCAACACACGGCTATCACTGCGACCAAGGCAGAACCGGCTTTCATCAGAAAACACAACAGATCTCCACTCCGTCCTCCAATGAGCTCTAGCTTGACACCACTCACGTCGCAAACGGCAGTGGTTTGGAGTCAGTGGAATGCACACTACAGGGCGTCTGGCTCGGAGCTGTCCTTGAAGTAACCGATTTGTAACAGTTCGTTGTGTCACTGTGGTGCCAACTGCAGCTCGAATTTCAGCTGCAGACACAGTACGATTAGCCACAGCCATACGCCGAACACGGCGGTCTTCCCTCTCAGTAGTGCCACGTGGCCGCCCGGAACCCGGTCTTCTTTAGGCAGTACCTTCCCTTGACCACTGCTGCCAACACTCATGCACAGTGGATACATTCCTGCCAAGTCTTTCTGCAATATCGCGGAAAGAAAACCCACCTTCTCGTAGCCCTACTACACGACCTCGTTCAAACTCAGTGAGCTGTCGATAATGGCTTCTTCGTCTTCTTAGAGGCATCCTTGACTAACATTAACCCACTACGTCAAATCTCAACTGTAAATAATGATCACGAACCTTACAGCGCTTATTTAAAGCAAACCTCATTTGCATGTTCATAGTGTCGCAACTAGCGCCACACTTATGCGCGTAGCTCGAAATTTGAATCGACGTCATCTTTCAGATGTATAAACACGCCTACCAAATTTCGTTTATCTAGCACAGCTCCTTCCTGGTGTTGGGATTTTTTTTTCCATCAGTGTATATAGAAAAATTTAACTCCGATAAAACTGAGAAAGGGCTTGCTGATTTTGGCAACCCTGAACTATTTTCTGCCAAATTTGATCGCTAATCTTGTGATGTCACTAAATTCATCACCAATGTAGATGACAACTTGTCGCAGAGTGAATGCTTTGGCGACAAAGTTGGCAACCTGGCATTAATTTTGGTGAAAAATAGTGGCTTAATATTGCCGAAATTTGGAAGCTGGCATGATCTACTGTTTTCTTGTACAGAATTAACTTCATCAAAAGTTCTACAAATCACTAATGAGAATATAAAAAAGGAAAGAGTCATTACTATAATTATTGTCGACAAGAACCTGTCTATTTCTTTACGTATTACTTTATACACGGTATTACAGTTAAAAGGGAAATAGATGGCAGATTTCTTCACTTCCACGGAAATGGGCATTAACGGCAAATTTTGCGACTTGGCAAAATATTTGGCAATTTGGCACCCAATTTTGGCGAAAAGTTGTAATTTAGGGTAGCCAAAGTTTAGAAGATCTATCTTCAATAGAAACCGACTTGTAAAATTTTCCTGGTTAAGTCATTAGTTTCTAGAGTAGAACTATCTCGAAAATTCTATAAATCACTAGCATGACTGGATGAGTTCAGTTTCTGTTTGGACTGCAAGCTGAGCGTACATCTCTAAGAACTTTAAGCATTTGGTCATTGTTCTAAATTAGTAAAATTCCTGTTCTGTGGTGTAGGCTGTTCATGAGTACGAAAAACTGGTTTATTCGATTGCTTCAAGAATAAACATTGATTATTGACTTTTATTCGGCTGTTTCCAGAATATTCCTTAAATAAAATGCATTCATCTAGAACCTACAAGTCTTTACGAATTACTTTCTACGTGCAAGAATGTCAACAAATTTTGTGACTATCAATATTCACGCTAATATTAATTTCTGTTAAAATCTGTGTGACGGAAAGTTATGTATAATTGCAAAAAAATTTGTATTTTCGGTCATCATGGATATAATATTCGAGGATATTCCAAAAGGGAAAGGCACACAGAAACACCAAAATGAGAGATGCACAGCAACTGTTGTAACAAACATAGATGTGAAATTGGAACGTTCTACGTCTACTTGTTTTTGAGTTATACGAGATATATACACACACAGACGTACACACAGACGTCACAAAAAAATCACATAAATTCGTAGATATCACAAAAGCGGAAGTTCATGTCAAGACCAAAATTGGTAAATAACAATTCCAAATATAAATTTGCAACTCTCTATGACTATTCCTTTATAAGCTATGCGATACACAAAATCCCTTTCGCAAATTGGTTTCATAATACTTCCTTATGCTTTGAATAAAGAAGTAAAAAGTACAGTAAAAATACAGACATTTTATTTCATTGTAATATTTATAATTATACATGTTCAGAGGTAGTGGTTGGCTTTAGTTGTCATAGTACTTTGATAGAGACTTTCTGAGCTTTGTGAATGATAGCTCCTAACTCAATTATTAACTAGTTATTTTGCATTCTTTTTGCTATTTTATTTTTAGTGTACTGGATTGTTTTATAACATTATGGCCTTATTTTGACATACTTATTTTAATATTTTAATAGTCACGACGGCGCCCTGACGAAAATTTTTTTTTTTTTTGCTTCCTTATGAATCATAATTTCTAAAAGAGCCTTCTGAAGTTTAATCAAATATACTACGTATTTTCAAATCATTTACTTTTTAAAAACCTTGGCTGAAAGTCAGGGACCACTTGTAAATTACTCTTCTTCGATTGCGAGAATATTTTACCACACTCACTAACCTTAAAAGATTATTGTTAGTCTTGGAGAACACTCTATCCACCATGCTTTTCCTTGTAAATGAATTCTGTTATCTATTAATCTTCTTTCTACTTTTTTTTTTTTTCTTTGTTCAAATTGCTCTAAGTAAAAGAATTTGACATTTTTATTCCTTTTCTTTCCTTCTTCCTTTTTTTTTTTTTTTTTTTTTTTTTTTTTTTGTTTTAACCTTGATTTTTTTTTTTTTTTTTTTTTTTTTATGTGTGAATAAGGCAACAAACCAGCTTTTTTCGGCGCCCTTCATCTAGCGCCCGGGGCAAATGCCCCGCTCGCCCCCCTCTAGTTTCGGCCCTGCTGGTTAGTTGCGTATAATGAATTCCATCATAGCAAATATCCGCTCGAAACTCGTTTTCAATTCCCCTCTTCTTTTTCCTACCCGAGTGATTCCATCTCACCTCAGGCAGGGCATGTCCGGTCACCATCATAGATTATTTTGAAAAAAAAAAAATAGAATATTAAGAACTAAGTGAAATACGAAATAACCCACAATAATTTTCCTCAAAAAAAATTTTTTTTTCTGTTTACAGCGCAGTAAAACTTAGCCTAAAATTGAGCTTTTTCGGAAAATTTAAAAAAATCTTCATTTTCAAATGAGCGCTGTTTAAAAAATATTTAACTTTTTCAATCAATTTTTTTTTTACAAGTAGCCCTTAAGCTGAATTTAAATTTAGTTTAATTTTGAAAATTCTATTTGCCTTATGAATTAAGAAAAAAAAATTCGTTTTGCTGTAAAAAATTTGATCTTTACCGATTTTTGGAATTTTTTTTCCTAATAAAAATTTTATTTGAAACTAAAATAAAAGTTGGGAATCTGAAGACCTTTTATGCTAACTTCACTGCAAATTTTATTTTAATCATAGCATATATGCAATCTTTAAAATTAATTTTTTAATTTTGCAATTTTTAAAAATATGACCATATTTGAAGTCAAATTACTCAAAAACACCATTTTTTAAAAATCTGAAAGTTTGCTAATTTGAAGCCCTATCTATGCTTAATAAATAAATTATAACCAAATATTCTATTTCTGCCCAGAAGATTTTATGTGATTTTTTGAAAATAGCATGAATTGCATTTTTTTCGCAAAACTAGAAATTCAAAATTTCGCTAATTATACTCATTACATGCGGAAATTAATTTTTACTTTAATAAAATTTAGAATAATGTCACAGTATTATAAACGTTGAGAAACATTTAATCTTAAATAATAATAATAATAAATAACAAAAAGCATTAAAAAATTTATATAACGATTTTTTTTTTCAGCTCTTCTTTATATACTTATTCTAAAAAATTTTAAAGGATTAATTTACAGAAAATCTAAATTATTAATCCTAACTAACCATAATTACAGTGAATTTCAATAGTAATAAATAAGTTTGGATTTTTTTCAATAAAAGGTCGTTTTATTTGTGTAAAATTTCCACTTCTATTTTCTAATATATAACACAGAATTCAGGATATTTTCTTTTTATATGTTTATATAAATCAGTTGTTCAAAGTAGTTCTTTTAACAAACTGGGATTTGATTGTGCCTGCATAAATAGATTCTTGTGGTTTATGAAGGAAGGGGAAGAGACAGCTGCTCATTTTTCTTTACAAACAGATGTGTCTTTTTCAGCATCAATTAAACAATATTCGAACACTACATTTTATTCATTTCTTTGTAAAATGAAGTTCTGCTTTTATATATTAGACAGCTAAATATGAATATTTACTATTAGTTTAATAAGTGATTTTTTAATTTACAGAGTTAAAATTATAAAAAAATAATAATTTTATTGCTTTAAGTGAGTTTTACTATGTATAATTATGTCTGACATTTATAGTTCTCAAAGAATTCTGTGCATTGACTATGTTAAGAGACATAAAAAAGTTGTGTATGAAACAAAGTCTGCTAATTTTCGCACTATTGGTGATTCAGCTGATAAAATTAAAAAAGTTGTTGGCCTTTCTATTTCTGTTAATCGAGATGGCACGTTATGTTCTAACTGTTTTGTGTTTTATAAAAAAAAATTTTTAGAACTTGAACACAAATCTGAAGAAGAAATATTAGTTTCTGAGGAACCATTTATTCCAGAAAATGATATTGTGGAAGCTTTAAATATTAGTATTAAAACCCTTGATGCAGGTATGTCTCCATTGAAATACCCTTCAGAAATTAGATCAGACAGAAGAGAAAGTTATGTAAAGAAAAAAAAAAAGATAAAACTGGAGAGCACATTAATAACTTCAGCTGTTGGCAAATTAGAAGCTGCATATGAGGTTAATATTTCATGGCAGTCATCACCTTTTCAAGATACTAACTACTCCGATTGTGATGAATGGTTTTGTAATATCAAAAAAAAGTCTTATATAGTCGTGATTACAACGAAAAAATAAGATTACTTACATTATTGCCAGATAATTTTAGTAAGGGAATAGTACAAGAGAAACTACCAGGTATAACAAAATATATGATTGATAAGTTTCGAAAGATCAAAAGAGAAAAAGGAATTTATGCACAAAGTGATCCTTATATTGGACATCCGTTATCAGCAGAAACACTGGATGTAGCCCTTTCCTATTACTTAGAAGATAGTAAAGATTGCAGTAAAACTAGCCCAAACAAAAGTGATGTTATTAATATTAAAAATGACTATGGCGAGAAAATTAAAAGAGTAAAACGTTTTATGACAAGATCTATTAAAGAAACATATAATTTAATGAAAAAAGAAAATCCATCAATGAAAATAGGCATCTCAAAATTTTACTCATTGCATCCAAAATTTATGGAAGTTCAGCCAATACAAGCAGTATGTTGTTGTATTTACTGCAGTAATTTGAAATTAATTTGCATAGCTCTAAAGAATCTTACAGGCATCTTAATTGATGAAGAAAATCTTCTAATGAAATACTTATGCCATATAAGCAATAAAAAATGTTGGCTAGAAGAGTGTTCGGAGTGCCCCAGTACTAAAATTCTTACAGCAAAAACACTTGACTTGGATGAAGAAGAAGATGTACTATATGCTATATGGGAAGGTAGAGACTTAATAAAGAAATCTGTACCTTTAAAAAAAATTTAGAAGACATAAAGTACTGGGTTAAAAAGGGTATTTCGCATAAATATATTTAAAAAGTTCAAGGAGAAGGAATTGCAGAGGCAAATTTAATGACAAAAGCAGATTCTATACTAAAAATGCGTTTCGATTTCGCTGAAAACTGGTCCATAATTTTGCCTGATGAAATTCAGAGTTATCACTGGCAAAATACACAAATATCTCTATTTACATGCATTGCATACGTTCAGGATGAGACAAGAAGTTTCATTGCCATTTCTGACGACACAACCCATGATACAGCTCATGCTCTTTGTGCTATAAATGCAGTGAAAATTTAAATATTTCATTTGTACGACTTAAAAAATATAAAATCTTTGGTATATATATCAGATGGTGCAGCAGCGCATTTTAAAAACAAGTACCAGTTCCATGAATTTTTAATAAATCATGAAGTTGAAGAAAGAAAGTGGATTTTTTCAGCTACTGGTCATGGAAAAAGTGCATGTGATGCTATGGGTGGCTTGTGCAAACACCACGCAACAAAATATAATCTCCAAAAGGAACCAATAAAAGTCATTCAAGACTCTGCTTCATTTGTTAATGCACTCTCTAGTGTAGTACCAAACATAACATTAATACACATCGAGAGCAAAACTATTAAAGATTACAGGTTGAAAAAACGAAATTAATGGGCTAGTGTTAAACCTATTACTGGAATATAATCAAAGCATTATTGGTTGTTTCAAAATAACGAATCCTACATGGGACGCACAGTTAAGCATTCAATAACAAAAGTGGAATCTTCCAAATAGGTAAAGAAAAAATATTTAAATTACTTCAAAATGTAAATCTTAATACTGCTAATGCTATGCTTTCTGAAATTTACTTTAATGTTTATTATTATTATTTATTTATAGAAAACTTATCATATTATTTCACAACTGTAATAGCTATCTACCATTATTTTATATTTTGTTAAAATAAAAATTAGTTTTCTCATGTATTTAGTTAGTAAAAATACAAAAATCTTGAATTTCTAGTCTTGTGAAAAAAATGCAATTCATGTTATTTTCAAAAAATCACATAAAATCTTCTGGGCAAAAATAGAATATTTGGTTATAATTTATTTATTAAGCACAGATAGGGCTTCAAATTAGCAAACTTTCAGATTTTTAAAAAATGGTGTTTTTGAGTAATTGCGCTTCAAATATGGTCATATTTTCAAAAATTGCAAAATTAAAAAATTAATTTTAAAGATTGTATAGATGCTATGATTAAAATAAAATTTGCTGTGAAGTTAGCATAAAAGGTCTTCAGATTCCCAACTTTTATTTTAGTTTCAAATAAAATTTTTATTAGGAAAAAAATTTTCAAAAATCGGTAAAAATCAATTTTTTTTTCAGCAAAACGAATTTTTTTTCTTAATTCATAAGGCAAACAGATTTTTCAAAATTAAACTAAATTTAAATTCAGCTTAAGAGCTACTTGTAAAAAAAATTTTGATTGAAAAAGTTAAATATTTTTTAAACAGCGCTCATTTGAATATGAAGCTTTTTTTTAATTTTCCGAAAAAGCTCAGTTTTAGACTAAGTTTTACTGCGCTCTAAACAGAAAAAAAAATTTTTTTTGAGAAAAATTATTGTGGGATATTTCGTATTTCACTTAGTTCTTAATACTCTATTTTTTTAAAAATAATCTGTGATGGTCATATGACACATTTTGTTACTGCCTGCCTGAATTGAGATGGAATGACTCCCCATTTCTAAACTGTTCTTCCAGTTCAATTATGTAGTGCTGCCATCTACTAGTAGTACTTAAAACTAATCAATAAGAAAACTACGAATTTACTTTTTTTTAAATAATAGTCTACGAGTATTTTACCGGTGCATATTATATAAAGACACAGTAAAAGGCATACTATTCTAAATTCACAAGAACTTTTTGCAAATTATTGTGAATCATACATAATTATTTTAAATTTAAATTAACAGGATAGTAAGTAAACAAAATTGTTTATGCCATACGGCGTTCAAATCCCACCCGGAAATTCTCAGATTTTTCAAAGATTTCAAAGTTATGTTGCATTTTTATTTATTTATTTTTTTTTTTTAAGAAAACCTCAGTAAACAAATTTGGAAATTTAAGTTTAGGCGTCGTGAATAACAATAGCTTTAGTATGTAAAGGAAATACCTATGTGCAGTTACGTTCTATATCTCCACAGCACCTATGTTCTATATTTTCAGAGCCGCGCAGTGCAGTTTGTGGATATTACGTCATACATATCTGCATGTCTAGTAGTTGCACACAGGCGACAATTCACCCCCCCCCCCCCCTTCTTGCAACCACCGTGGCCAGTGTTGCTAAATTTAGGGACCTTTATATTAAACATCTATTACTAAATTTTAATTGTAACAGTTGCCTAATAACTTCGACGGTTAATCGCCTATTATGTATATCAAACATTATACCTTAAAATCATTCGGGATTATTGAATAAAAAGAGTCTCTAAATGTGGTAATATTGCCCATGACTGAGAGGGTCTGCTTTTACTGGGTTGGATTGTGGGGATTAGGGCCGATTGACTACACGAGGGTTTAGGCCTATAGATGCATTGCCCTCTGCGGGGAAGGGGGGGGGGCTTTACAAGGTGTCCTAGCCTCTATTTACGAGTTTCAGAGAAAACCACGAAAAAATCAAATGGTTAGGTCTACAAGTGTGACTTGGTATCGTCTACCAATCTACAGCACTTCCCGTCAACCAGTCCTGAGCGCATAACCGTTTGGACACTGGTAGGGTCAGCTTTTATAGATAGTAAACGTAATTGCTGCGTTCAAACCCAAGTTGCGTTCGTTGACTTAGGCATTCGAAAATTTCTGAGATTTTTTCCGAAACATTTATGAATTCGAGATAAGACCTCTAAAAGTAACCCCCCCTCCTCTCCCCCCCCCCCCTCTCCCAACGAAAAGCATTTCAATAAGGCCTAGTTTCCTCTTGCAGACAATCGGCTTCAATTTATATGTATCCCCCTCCTCGTTATAGTATGTGAACTGTTTAATTTTTCAACCAGTACGACATGTTAAAAACACAAATAATAATAATAACCTTCTCTTGTTACACCTTAATCTAAAACAAGCTTTTTATTAAAAAAGTGATACGTAAAGCACACCATGAAGAAAAGTATAAAGGGTCAGAATAAGAATTATGTATATAATGATGCAAAAATATATTATATTTATCTATGCCTAACACACACTAAACTTAAAGATGGAGCACCCTCCTTTTTTATATCAAGATAACGTGTTTCTAACTATTAGAATGTGCATTTTATTGAAATAATTTTTACGTGGTGTGGTATTTAAAACTAAATTTGTACAGAAGTTTTCTATACGGTTAGGGGGATCTTTTAAAGGGGATCATAGTCCGTATTCACGCGAGTTTCGGAGTATACCTCGAAGAACTCCGAAAGGTTAGACCGAGGAGTGTCATATTACTGGATACTTTTTAACTACAACCAGAACCTCTCAAACATTAGTAGGGCCGGTTGGAGGAAAAAGAGTGATAATTTTCTACACCTTTGCGCTGTGGTTACGTAAGATTTTTTTTATGTATAAAACTGTATTTCGTTTCAGCTGTTAAAATTATTACTGAAATTAGCATTTACATTCAGACAATATAAAAATTTTTAATTTGTCAATATTATCTTTACTTTTCAGCAATTCGTTAACTGTTCTTTTTAATACTATTTTCAGGAAGAAACGAATCAGGTAATTGCTGCAATAGGCTAAACTGTGATAGTGCTTTCGGAAACTTTAAATTCAGCAGAATTCTTTTTCAATACTACATTTAATTTAACAATTAATATCATATGTTATACATTTGATTAAAAGTGTTACATACTTATGAAAAATTTTACTACAATGCAATGTTTACAACTCCCTTCTGTTTTAAAAGACAACGGTTAATCAATTCACATTGTTTTAAACCTGCCATTAGCACCATTTATATTTTATAGCTTTTAAAACACTTGAAATATGAATATTTTTCTATTTTACTTAAAGTTTTAAAATTTCTGAGCTAGAAGAAATTTACTAAATACTGATTTTATTTATTTATACACACATATATATATATATATATATTCACACTTAAATTGTATTAATTTTTTTTCAGCATTATAATTTTGCTTCAAATGCTTTATCAAACTCTTTAAACGATATTTTTCGGTTAAAAATTATAAAATTGTGTTGAATTTGAGGCAGAAAATTAATTCCATTTCATAAGTCACAGCGCCCACTAGTAGTCGAGCGATTCTCCGCTCAAAGCTGGTAGGTGTGAGGTGCCTGGTTCGATCGCAGGTAGCTCTGTTCGTCCTAGCCGTTCGGAATTTCCCCCCGGTTTTCTCCGAAACTTGCGTAAATACGGGCTTGAACAGAAAGACCACTGAGGGCACTTCCCCTCAGGTCTAGAACCCTAGTGCAGTCAATCGGCCTTAATCTCCTCAATCCTCAACATAACCCAACCCATATATGTCACAGCCATGGTAATACAATCCTCTTTCTACCTTCATGGTCACAGCATTGTTATCATCCGAAATCTTCAAAAGACGGCTCACAAATTATTACGTAATGCTGCCATCTATTGACAATAAATAAAGTTATTTCTTTACGATTGTATATTAGAGATAATGTTAAAAGGTTGAAAATAAAATGTAAATATCGATCAGAAAACAGTAAGTCTCTTGAATAAAAAATGAAAATTATACGAAAATTATTTATGAAGATATAGTTAATCTTAACAGTTTAAAGAGTGATATTTTTAACGCTTATGTGATATAAAACTCGTGTTGGATAATTTATGAATTAGAGATTTAACATAAATATTATAATGTGAAACATTTTGTGCAGGATAACATAAACTTGTACTTAACATTTTCACTATTAATATAATCCATCATATCATATGATTTTTGGGATTAAGGCCCTCCCTGGGTGTGTGTGTGTGTGTTTTTCGAATGCTTCTATAATATATCGCAATTTTTTGCACAAGTTTTGAGCCGATTGTTAATTTGAGCTAATTTTGTTGGCTCAGATCGCCTTAATGCCCAGTGTAATATGAGGTGGGAGTGCGAGCAATAGTCTTAAAGAGTTGTTTGTACGTGCAAGTTCTCCTACGACGATAAACCAATGAGAAGAAAGCTCGTCATACGCGCCGAGAAAAGACGGTGCTGCGACGTCATTGTTCCCTTCATTCTACTACGAAGACTTCGCGGGATAAATAGGTGCGTCTTAATATGTACTGAGCACCGTAAAAACCTGTTTCTTGAACAATCTTTGACTCAACTTTTGTAACCATCTTTAGAATTCCGGCCTCCAGAAATTAGAGTAAAAATCAGCTCAAATGAATGTTGTGTGAAAAATTTTCGTGTGTAATAACAGCGAAAGGGATCCTAATCCGTATTTACGCGAGTTTCGGTGGAAACCACGGAAAACTCCGAGCGGATAGGTCGACCTGCGTGGCCTGGGATCGAAGCCAGCACGTGTTAGGATCCCTTAAAAAAGCACCTCCCCCTCGAAGAGCATGCCACTTATAGTCCTAGGACCCTAGCGTAGTCAATCGGTCTTAACCCACACAACAACAACAACAACAACAATATAAAACTAGTATGTTGTGGCCACCACAAGGCTTTCTTGTATATTTTCCTAAACAAATTAACTAAGGGCAAATAATTTATTAAAACTATTATTTATTAAAATTATCTAACACGATGAATGCAAACGATTTTCATGTTAGAGAAAGCTAACACTAAATATCCAAAGAAAGTTAGTTTTATTGTCTATAAATAAGATCTTAAAAAATACTTTTTTATAAAGGTTATCTCACATATCAAGTTCAGTACAATTATATGCCATGCAAATTGAGATATATTCTTCCCGCTATCGAGGAAATTTGCATCTATTGGCCTATAAACATCCAACTTGAATCAACATAATGTCTCATAATGGCCTTCTCACATATCAAGTTTTTTTTTTTTTTTAATTATACCCAATAGAACCTGAAATACTTTCCTTAAATTGCAGAAATCGCTGTGTAGCAGTGCCACCTGTTGAGAGGTTGACACCAAAAGTTGATAGGTACTAAATTATGTCAAGGTGCATCTACATATAAATTTATATCTGAGATATAGCCTTTCCTTACACTGAGAAATAGCTGTATAGCAACGTCACCTGTTGGCCAATAAGTATTCAAATTGAATCAGCATAATGTCTCGTAATGACCTTCTTACATATAAAGTTTTATTTGACTACCCTAAGTTTGTTTACGCAACAAAACCTGAGTTATAGCTTACCCTTAAATTGCGGAAATCGTTGTATTGCAGCCTCACCTCTTGAGAGGTTGACACCAAAAGTTGATAGGCACTAATTTAGGTTAAGGTGCATCTACATATAAATTTATATACAATTCTGAGCAGTAGTTCTGAAGATACAGCTGCCACAAAATGTTTGTCACAAACACACAGACAGACAGACGGGCAGACAGACATTTTCTACAAATGGTAAAATCGTGTTCTAGACCTCTCAAAACGTGTAAATCCGTCGAAAATTTTTGCAAATCCAATACTTTCTTCTATTGAATACAGAAGAAAGTAAAAATGGAATCACTATCGTTTTCATATCATTTAACTTTTTATATCTTAAATTTCAAATGGCTTACGAAGTTTAATTCGAATGGTGAAATTCAATTAGATTTTTGACAGAATCGCTAGTGATAGTTTAAAATTAGTCGACCTCTTTACGATCATTTGTTTTTTGAGAATATCTACAAAAACTGACAAATTAACTGACAAAGTAACGCACTAACTGACTAAAATACAGACGGTCAATATCAATTTTGAGTTTTTTCGATTCTTATTCTTACACCATAAAACGTGCAGAAAATCGAGGTAGAAATTTTTTAGAAAACCTATGTTCTAATACTCTATAATGTGATATACAGGTTATATGAAATATTACTTTATTTTGTAATGTCATAAAAATCTTTAATTTTAAATAATTTAAATAATTAATTTTAAACTCAGAATATTGGAAATCATCAAAGTTATTGCTAGTATTATAGGTGATATTTTAAAATTGGCAGGGCTCTTTTATTGTCATTCATTCTTGAGATAATTTTTATACAGTCTGACATACTAACAAACTGAGTAACATACAGACGGAGAATTTAAACAATGGGTTAAGACGTAAAAACCCGAGTTATAAAAATTTTCAAATACCTATATTACTCAGGCCTGTAGTACGTTTAAACACGAATCGGTATCCCTATTCTTACCTATAATATAATAGAGAACTAAAAATATTCAAGAAGTGAAATGTACCTCATACACTAATAAAATGATGTAAAAAAAAATTGCACATAAAATATCAGGGATAAGACAAAAAAAAATTGATTTAAATCAAGTGTTTCGACAGAAGTTTTGCCATAAACGGCAAAATAAAGAAACAAAAATGCATAAACTGTTATTTGAAAATAATATGATAATTTGTTTTCAATACGATATCACTTCTTCTTTTTTCATTTTTGGTAAATGAATTTTAATAAAAAGAAAGAAAAAAAATCACTCACGGCGCTTTTTTTTTTTTTTTTTTTTTTTAAATCAATGCTTTTCTTTTTAAAATTGCTATTAAGGTAAGTTGATCGCGTTGGACACGATGCCGTGTCATTAGGTTCTCTTGACAGGCGCCATCGGGGGACGCTGGCTACTCACAGGAGATGTGCACATGAGTAACGAGACTATATTACGTTTTCTGTGAATTATAGGAATTTCGTAGATTAATTTGGATCGATAAACCATCTCATTTCATCTGACAAGTGTTAAAAAATCCGACTTGTTAGTACGACAGGACTGTTTCTTTCAGACATCGATTTTGCGTTGTCACCATTTCACTTACATTTTTGTCAAGATGTATAGCCATACAAAATTCAGTTTTAACATTTAATTTTTTAAACAATCGCAAATTATTTTGTCAAATCCGTAAAAATTTTACATTTTCCTTGCTTGCATGCAGAAATGAATTTCCGATCTTGATATCCGAGACCATCAACATTTCTGAAATTGGATGGTTTCTGAATATTTATTGGCAATATTTTCTGAATATGTATTGATAATGGTTTGTGGATATTCTTGGGGATATTTTCTGAAGATTTATTGATGATGGCTTTTGAACATATGTTGGCTATATCTAATGAATGTATATTGATGATGGCTTCTGAATATTTGTTGGCGATATCATTAGAATACATATTGATCATGGTTTCTAACTATGTACTGACAATTTTTTCTGAATATGTATTGATTATGGCTTCTGAATATTTGTTGGCTATAACTTCAGAATATGTATAGAAAATACTTTCTGAATATTTGATGGCGAGACCTTTAGAATATGTATGGTTTATGGTTTCTAAATATTTATCGGCTATTTCTTCTGGATATGTATTGACAATGGTTTCTGATTAGATAGCTATATCTTCTTAATATATGTCGGTGATATCTTCCGAATAGTTGGTGAAGTTTTTTAATTAATTAATTATTATTACTTTTTTAATTATGAGATAGTAATATATTAATTGGTCCTGTCGTACTAAATTAAATTCTATCACGGGCAGATTTTTTTAAATTATTTTTTCCCCCTTTATTTAGTTAGCTGTATAAATCGTAATACAGGAAAAATTTCGTATTTTATAAAATCGGATAATTTATAAAGTACTAGTTATACAATGTCTAGCCTTCCTCCAAACCTATAAAAACAGACAGTTTCCCCTCTTGTAAGCGGACTTACGCCTTGTTTAATGTTTCGGGGGTTAAGATAACGAAAAATTTTGGAGGTAAGATGCCGGTAGTTTTATAGCGAGGAAATATCACTGGTTGTCTTCGTTAGTGTTTTAAATTACATCTGAGCATTAATTTTAGCAAAATGTTAAAAAAGTATTATTGATGATTTTCTTTTTTCTTTTTTTTTTTTTTTTTTGTTTAGTTATGACTGTGAAAGTCACGTTATTACAAAGGTTTTATTAACTCGTTTTCTTGTCTGTATACTTCTGTTCGGGCGAAACTTTTAAATCGATTTTAAACTAACTTCTCGATGAGTTAGACACTTGAAACAGATCTGCCGATTGATTAACGAAAGATTCGTTATTAATATTACACTGCTCTGCAATAAATAAATAAATAAATAAATAAATAAATTCGAGATCTGATACCATTCTTGTTGATTCTTATGTAAAATGACCTCCTGAATCCAAATATGACTCCCATTTTTTCCAGTCACCCACAGTTTTCTAAATACACCACCCCCTCCCTCAATTTCTTTCTCTGTTTGATAATTTTATGACCATGAATTTAATTTGAAGAATAAAAATAATTAATTTAACACCTAAAAACAAAAATATATAAAGTTAAAAAAATAACATTAGTAAGAGATTAAAAAAGTATAAGAAATGTAATACATAATTTCAGTGGCAAATCTCCCCCAAAATTTTTCCCTTGTCGCAAATGTCCATGTTTTAGAATTTTCCAACTCTGTAACTCCTCAGAAGATATTTAACGGTTAAAATAATCTCCCCCCTCCCTTCCTCCTAAAAATCAAATTTATAGCCATAAAATCACCGAAAAATGATAAAAATAAGGGGCCATTCCTAAAAAATGGTGGGTGACAGGGCAAACTGGACGTCATATTCGGATTCAGGAGGTCATTTTACATAAGAATAAGCTGAAATGGTGTCAGAGGCAATTTTCATGTCGAGCAGTGTTATTAATCGATTGATTAATTGGTTCATATTTTAATACAGAATTTGACTAATTGTTTGACAGATTGATTAATAAATTCCTGACTTTATTAGTTGAAAGATTAATGATTGTATAGGACTAATTGAGGAAATTAATTGGTTGATTTATTGATGTTAGATTCATAACTTGATTATTATAAAATAATTATCTATCCCAATTTTTCTGAAGTGCAAATGAAATTTGCTTTTTAACACTTTCCAACAAGGTTGAAAAGTGTTTATGACTTGGGTCTGTCTGTCTGTCTGTCCGTCTGTCTGTATGTCTGTCAGTCTGTCTGTCTGTCCGTCTGTCTGTGTGCGCTCTAACTCCCGTAAATATTTATGGAATTTCTTGAAACTGATATATGTTATTCAAGTTCACTATCGGATGTTCCCTATTGAAAATGGAGTTTATACTTCTACTGGTTTGTAGACAGGGACCCCCGAAATTATTTCAAAGCATTGTGTTCTATTAGAGGCATTTGTACAAACCATATTTTCATACCCTTACTGTACAAAAATTTTAATGAGATTGAAATATGCTATACAAGTTCACTATCGGATGTTCTCTGTTAAGAATAAAGTTTATACCTCTACTGGTTTGCGTACAGGGACCCCCGAAAATATTTCAAAGCATTGTGTTCTATGAGAGGCATTTGTACAAACCATATTTTCATACCCTTACTCGACAAACATCTTAATGAAATTGAAATATGTTATACAAGTTCACTATCGGATGTTCCCTGTTGAAAATGGAGTTTATACCTCAACTGGTTTGTGTACAGGGACACCCAAAAATATTTCAAAGCATTGTGTTCTATGAGACGCATTTCTACAAACCATATTTTCATACCCTTACTGTACACAAATCTTAATGAAATTGAAATATGTTATTCAAGTTCACTATGGGATGTTTCCTGTATAAAATGGAGTAAATACAGCTACTAATCTGTGTACAGGGACACACAAAAGTATTTCAAAGCATTGTGTTCAATGAGAGGCATTTCTATAAACCATATTTTCATACCTTTACTGTACAATATCTTCATGAAATTGAAATATGATTTTTAAGATTACCATTGGATGTTTCCTATATAAAATAGATTACATACCACCACTAGTTTAAGTACAGGGACACTCAAAAGTACTCTAAAGCATTGCGTTCTTTGTGAGATATTTCTATAAATCAAATTTATGAAATGATTATCTTATGAATTATTTTAATGAAATTGATATATGTAATTCAAGTTCACTATCGGATGTTTCCTGTGTAAAATGGAGTAAAAACCTTCCACTGATTTGTGTACAGGGACACACAAAAGTATTCCAAAGCATTGAGTTTTATGAGAGATATTTCTATAAACTAAATTTTAATAACTTTATTTTGCACGAATAGTTATGAAATTGAAATATGTTATTTATAAGCACAAAAGAAATGCTTTGAATAGAATATAGCATGATTAGCATTAGATTTACAGGGTGAAACAAAAATAATCAGTTATATAAAGAGCTATTAACACGTTAATTGCCATGTCAGTCATATGTGTCTGACGCATTTTTAACACGCATTTTTAATTAGGAAATAACCCTAAAAGGAATATGATATACGCCGAGTAATTATTAACACGTTAATCGCCATGTCAGTCATATGTGCCTGACGCATTTTTAACACGCATTTTTAACCAAATTCTCTAATAAAGTTACCATGGCCCATGTGAAAATATTTCTGATATTATCGTGGCGATTAACGTGTTAATAAATATTCGGTAAAATTGTACTTTCGTTTACCTTAAGCGTTTTTAACACTTTCTAACATTTTTAACGCTTCCCAACAAGGTTAAAAACTGTTAATAACTTTGGTTTGTCTGCCTGTTTGTCCGTTTTTCCGTCTGTCTGTCCGCGCTGTAACGCTGTAAATATTTGTGGAATTTCTTGAAACTGATATATGTTATTCACTTTCACTATCGGATGTTCCCTATTGAAAATGGAGTTTATACCTTTACTGGTTTGTATACAGGGACCCCCGAAATTATTTCAAAGCATTGCGTTCTATGAGAGGTATTTCTATAATTCATATTTTCATACCTTTAGTTTACTATGTAATTTCAGTTCACTATGAGATGTTTCTTGTATAAAATGGATTAAATACCACCACTGATTTATATACAGGGGCACCCGAAACTATTTCAAACCATTGTGTTCTATGAGAGGTATTTCTATAAATCATATTTTCATACCTGTACTGTACACATATCTTAATGAAATTGAAATATGTTATTCAAGTTCACTATTGGATGTTTCCTGTATAAAATGGATTAAATACCATCACTGTTTTATATACAAGGACACTCAAAATTATTCTAAAGCACTGCGTTCTATGACAGATATTTCTATAAATCAAATTTTAATAACTTTATTTTCCATGAAGTTTTAGGAAATTGAAATATGTTATTTATATGCACAAAAGAATGCTTTACATAGAACATAGCATGATTAGCATTAGATTTACAGGGTGACACAAAAATATTCTGTTATATTAAGAGCTATTAATAAAAATTTGCTAGAATTGTACTTTCGTTTACATTAAACGTTTTTAACACTTTCTAACATTTTTTAAGTGTGAATATGATACCAATTTGTGTATCTGTGCGTCTCTCCGTCTTTCTGTCTTCCCACGCTCGAACTCCCGTAAATATTTATGGAATTTTTTGAAACTGATATATGCTATTCAAGTTCACTCTCGGATGTTCCCTATTGAAAATGGAGTTTATACTTTTACTGGTTTGTTTACAGGGACACCCAAAAATATTTCAAAGAATTGTGTTCTATGAGAGGTATTTCTATAAACAATATTTTCATACCTTTACTGTACAATATCTTTATGAAATTGAAATATGTTTTTTAAGTTCACTATTGGATGTTTCCTATATAAAATAGATTACATAAAACTATTAGTTTATGTACAGGGACACTCAAAAGTACTCTAAAACATTGCGTTCTTTGTGAGATATTTCTATAAATCAAATGTTAATAACTTTACATTCCACGAAGTTTCAGGAAATTGAAATATGTCATTTATATGTACAAAAGAATGCTTTGCATTGAATATAGCATGGTTATCATTAGACTTACAGGGTGACACAAAAATATTCAGTTATATTAAGAGCTGGTAATAAAAAATTCCTAGAATTGTAATTTCGTTTTGATTAAGCGTTTTTGACACTTTCTATCATTTTTTTAGTGTGAATATAATTTCAATTTGTGTATCTGTCTGACTGCTCTTCTCTCGTTCTGTCTGTCTCTCTGTCTGATTTTCTCTGCTCTAATTCCCGTAAATATTTATGAAATTTCTTCAAACCGATATATTTTATTCAAGTTCACTATTGAATGTTCCCTATTGAAAATGGAGTGAATACCTCTTCTGGTTTGTGTACTGGGACACCCAAAAGTATTCGAAAGCATTGTGTTCTATGAGAGGAGTTTCTATAAACCATATTTTAATACTTTTAATGTATAGAAACTTTAATGAAATTTTGATATGTTATTCAATTCCCTATCAGATGTTTCCTATGTAAAATAGAGTACAATTATAACTGGTTTCTGTACAGGGGCACTTGAAAGTATTCCAAAGCATTGTGTTGTATGAGAGTTATTTTTATAAACCAAATTTTAATAATATTATTTTCCACAAAGCTTAATGCAATTGAAATATATTTTTCGTATGCACAAAAGAGTGCCTTCTATGTAATATAGTATGGTTAGCATTAGATTTACAGGGCCGCACAAAAATAATCATTTACATTAAGAGCTATTAATAAAAATTTGCTGGAATAGCACTTTTGTTTACATGAGCGTTTTAACACTTTCTTATAATTTTAGTGGGAATATTGTGCATCTGCCTGTCCGATTGTCTATCTTTCTATCTGTTTGTCTCCGTCTCCTATTATCCGTGAATATTTTGAGAAATTTAAAAAAATGATACACTCATGTTCCCTATGGAATGTTCCCTATTTAAAATGTCAATAATAGGTCCTGTACAGCTAGTTTGTTTGAAGGGACAACAACAACAACAATAAAAAAATAGCCAATGTACTACGTTTTCGGACAGAATTTTTTTAAAGTTATATTTAAAAAACTTTCTACTATAAAAATCATAAAAACATTAACATGTATTATTAATATTCTAAAATATTGTTTTGTATAGAATATGATATGATTAACTTTCAGATTTACAGGGCTACTGTAAAATATTCAGAGAGATTAAAAACTGTAATTATAATCTAACGGCTTCATTTTCTTTTTCGTTAAGCCTTTTTAACACTTTCCAAAATGCCTAAGAGCAATTTTAAAATCAATTATTCTATCTGTATATTTTTCAGTCCTTCTGTCTGTTGTGTGGTAACGCAGACAAATAGCATTAAAATTTATTCGATACAAGAATTGCGTATAGTTGGAAAGTGTTACTAATCAATGCGTACTGCATGATTTTTCTTTCTTGTTTACAAGACAACTTTCCTCTTTTTTAGTGGAAGTTATTGGTGTGCTGATTGAGAAATTTGATTAATAGGTCGATTGGTTGGTTGACGATAGATTTATGAATTAATTAATTGATTGATTGATCGATTGATTAGTTAGTTAATTGAATAGATGATTTGACTAATTGGTTGACGATAGCTTTTTAGAATGACTGATTGATTAATAATTATATATATGGACTGATTGAGAAAATGAATTGCCTAATTGACTGTTGATAAAATCAAGAATTGATTTTCATAAAAGGAAAAACTGCATGAAATCTACGTTTTTGCGACAAATTATCTTTTTTCTTTGGCTTTTTATTGTGTAATCAGTACATGAATAGAATATATCCTTCATTATACAGTCTTGATCTTATCATACATTTTTTACTCGAGAAATACATGCGCAATTGTCATGCGTTGACAATGCAGAAAAGCATTTGCTTCAGCTGTCCGCAAAAGACACGTGATCTGGATTACTTCAATATAGAAGACAAAAGTACACACTTAAGAACATATCCTCGTGTTTCTGTAAATTTGCATGGAAGTCAATGATAAAATTTTTTGATGAAACAAATTCTTTAAATTGAAATGCTGCAAAGTTCACAACGTAAGTACTTACTATTATTATTATTATTATTATTTGAAAATATGTAATTTTAGAGGAGAATTAAGTAGGCTCTTTAATAAAATTAAATTCTTGTTCATTTTCTTCAGAAAAAAACAAAAACAAAATATATATATATAAGAAACTTAAAACTATTCATCTAAACTTTTAGGGTCCATAAAAAATATAACTATGACTTTTAGTAAGATTTTAAGGTAATTCTGTATCAGCCATCTTGAATAGAGAGTATTCCATGTTAATCTATTAAAAAATATTGGCCTTTAACAGTTATTACACAATTCAATATTTTTACTTCCATTATCCGACTACCGTAGGTGATGAAAGTATTGTATTCGGTCCAAAAATTCGATACCGAGTTTTCACCTGATTTACTTGATTAAAAATGGTATAAATAAGGCAAATTATTTGTGTTCCAACGAAAAGATTTACGATATAATACGGTCTAAGAAAAGTAACTTAAAAAATATTTTTTCGAAGCCAAATGTAAATTTTCATTGTTGTACGAGGCAGTTTTTAGCATTTTATATGGTAAGTATGCAAGTTTAGATGATATACCGGACTGCACAAAAGCAATCTATTTAGTGTTTTTTCTTTAGAAATAAAGTGATAAAGACGTTTTTGTCAGATTCTTCCTTCCAGTGTTAAAAGAAATATATGGTTTCGTAACTTACTCTTTTTAGACAATATACAGGGCTACACAATAGCAATATATTTGTTTTTACGTAAAATAAAGCTATAAAGATTATTTCTGGAAATTTCTTATTGCAAAATAAAACACAAAACACATTTTAAGGTGCCATCATGCAGTTAAAATGCATTAAAAGTTAAATAATATACTTTATAAATACAACTGGAAAGTTTCCATAATCTAAACGAACCAAGTGATTTTTCTTTCTTTTTATTGTTGTCAACACTGTTGATTAAAAAGTTATTGTTTCTTTAATATCATTCTTATTTTTCTTTCTTTTTTTAAACTGGATAACAGAAAAAAAAAAAATCTTTATTGCCGAAACGTTAGTGCAGGCTTCCATGTGGAGTCTCAAAAAGATTTTCAGCTGTCTGTCGGCCTCGCGATAGCGGTCGCAAAAATCACGCTATTGACTTGCAGATTGGTACCCGTGTTCATGGTCACATGAAATTAGTTTTATACTTTTGGGTGTGCATTCTATTTGCAGTTCGTGTGCAGGGACACACGAAAGTTTTTCTTATTATTATGGCCTATGAACAGAATGTATATGTATTGCAATAGCAGATACAAACATCCTCTGATTGACTTGCAGATTGGTACATGTGTTCATGGACACATGAAATTAGCTGTATACTTTTGGGTGTGTACTGTATTTGTAGTTCGTGTACAGGGACACACGAAAGTTTTTCTTATTATTATGGCCTATGAACAGAATGTATATGTATTGCAATAGCAGATACAAACATCATCTGATTGACTTGCAGAGTAGTACACACGTTCAGGCTCTGTATAGAAATAGATTTATAATTTTTGATGTATGGTATTGTTTATGGATTGTGTACAGGGGTACCTCAAACATTTTTTTTTTTTTTTTTTTTTTATCATTACGGTCTATTAAGTGAATTCCATTTAAATGCATTTTAACATCGTTATACTCTGCATTTAACAAAATGAAATTAGCGTACGTTTTTGAGAGGCTTAAACTCACGTTTTCTGTAGAAAGTATGTGTGTTTAGGCTTCATAATTCAGTATATGACCTTACAAAAGTATTCTGAGAATGTCACGTTATCATTTTAATTCTGAACAATCATTCATGAAATGTTTTATCAGTAAGCAAATTAATTCGCACTTTTTTTTAAATTATTTTTTATGTGGGTGAAAATCACCCACAATCGGCCAAATGGTCTATAGTGTAAACATACCTCACAGACTTTGATTAATAAATAAATCAATTTAATGTAAAATATATATATATAGTAAATATATAAATATTCAAGATTCAATTAAATAAGGAAAATTATGTCTTTACTTTAAAGGACCTAACTATCACCTACTTCATTGATTATTTAATTTCTTATTTATTTAATTTTTTAATTATAATTATGAATTTTGTTTTATTTTATTTTATTTTATTTTTTGTTATTTCTCTCTCTCTCTCTCTCTCTCTTTCTTTCTTTTGAGTTGCAGCTGCTCATCAGGCTGAGTACTGCTAGTTCAGGCTGAAATAAAAATCATCTTATGAAGAGCAGTACTGCATAACTGTTTTCCTTTTTTATACATTGTATATACATATTTAATTTCAGTGATCGTTCAATGAAGCTCATGTCTACTCTTTAAAGTATTTGACATTACACAATTACTCCAAATAGCCTTACACCCCATTCTCTATTTTTTTTTTTTTTTTTTTTTTTTTTGTACCCTGGATATTTTACACTTAAATTTTATTTTAACATATAGATTAATTTTCCCTTTGATATTCGTAAAAGGAGATAGAAGGAAATTATGACCCAGTTCTTTAAAAAAAAAAAAAAAAAAAGAGAGAGACATCACTTACCCCGCGTTAGATGATAGAAGGCAGACACCAGTGAGATTTATCCCTTAAGGGCCCGCTTCACTCACCGCCGCCGCCGGAAGCCGAAGCTAATGTTATTCTATGGGAAATTTTTCTTTCCAAATAACTTATTAACTAATACATATTTTTAAATTCTGTTTTCACATTCTGAAAATTCCCAGCTTTTAAATTGACGGACCTTTCTTAAAAAAATATTTTTTTATATTTTATTTTAAAGCTGCAAAATACGAATTTTCAATATGTGAAATTTTTTCATTTCACAACAAATTATTTGTAAAGAAAATTTCCCCATAGAATAACATTGGCTCGGGCTTTCAGCGACGGTAAGTGAAGAGGGTCGTTAATGCATATATTTGACGAATTTTTCAGTACAATGTCACCTCATATATTGTCTTTAAGAAATCAAGAGATATGATTTGTTCTTGAAAATAATATTTATATCCACCACTTGGCGAAAAATTAATAATAAAGGATTAAAGTCGGCACTTAACTCGCTTCATAGATTTATTAGTCCTTGCGGATAATTTGTATATAAGCACCGCTGGATGAAAAATCAACAGTTAGGATTTAAAGGATTATTTATAGCAAGCAACTGTTAATCTTTTAAAAGAGCCGGAGTTTCCTAACAGTAGTCTTATCTCATTCTCGGCATCAAATTCTCTCCTATATCAACTCAATACAATGTCAGTTTTAGGAAATTTAAGATATTACATCCGATACAACAAACTGTAATCGGAATATAAAAATATTAAATATCTGATGAAATATGAGCATTTTTACTAAGTATTTTTAAAAGTGCATGTACAAGCGTTAATATAAAGTCTTTTGTATAATTTATTAGCCAAATGTATTGAACTACTTACATGAAAATCCCAAGCAAATCCTGTAAGATTTCAAAGTTATACCCTTCAGAATGAATTGAATTTTAATTCTTTTCAAATAAATAAATAAATAAAATAAGAATAAAACAGATTTATAAGGGCGTTTGCGCAAATTTTTTATTTTAATTTAATCTGTGTTAATATAGTATACGTTCATTGTAAATAAATATGGATAGAATCCCCTATCGTTTTCTTTTCTTTTGAGAAGAATTAAAATTTAATTCATTCTACCGCCGATTTTTCTGTTTTATTTATTTATTTTATTATGATACTTGTTGGCGGTTTTCGACAAGATTTAAAACACAATCTGGTGCTCGTAATTAAAAAAAAAAGAAAAAAAAAAAAAAAAAAAAAGGAAAGAAAGCCCTCTATTCTGCTTTTTTTTTTTTTTTTTTTTTTTTTTTTTTTTGCTTTTACTCCCTTTCTAGATTGTTCTACAAGAATTAATTTTTATTGGTCGTCTGCCAATGTGTCGGATTTTTCCGATTTAAAGTATAACAAAATAACATAATCTTACATATGAGATCTATCACCGAATGAATTTTGTGCGATTTGCATGATTTCTTTTTAAGCTACTAACTGAGATCATCATTTTGATAGAAACAATAAGAAGGGAAAATATCACAAAAAATCTGGTGTGTCACTCACACGACTTTCTCTTACCGTGAAATTTAATACTATAAATACAGTATATAGATCTTAAAACTTCTTTACACACCATAAATTTTTTGCCAGCACAACCGGTTTCGAAAGGACGTAGTCTTTCTTCATCAGATGCAAAAAAACACGTGCTACTGCCATGGAGGCAAAAGCAAGACTGCATTTGAGTCTTGCTTTTGCCTCCAACGCAGTAGCACGTGTTTTTTTGCACATGATAAAGAAAGGCTACGTTCTTTCGAAACCGGTTGTGCTGGCAAAAAAATTATGGAAGTTTTAAAATCTATATATTGATTGTACGCCAGTTTTGAATTTAGTTTTGACTATAAATACAGATTGGAGATTAAGGTGTAAGACAACGAGTACTGTTATGCAAAATTACGTTGAAACAATTCAAATTAGGCTTCGAAACAGCTTTATTTGACAAATAATTTTGTGCTTCTCGTTTGATTATTTGTACCTACATTTATATAGAATTGAAATCTATTATTAAATTCAAAAGTTCATTTAAAATTATACAGAAAACTTTCACACGCAACATTCCTTGAATCTTATCAATCTTGATCAAATTTTTCCAGCAACAAAAGTATTAACTTCAAAATGCAACATTTGGATCGCCTGAAATGATTTGTTTTTAAATTACTCTAAGAAACACAGACAAAAATCAAACGTTAGAAATTTGACTTCGGTATTCAGAAAGCCTCAAAACGTGTAAATATAACAAAAACTCAATTTCGAAAATTTGACCCCAAAACAATACTTTCTCTAGCACGCATATGGGTAAGAGAAAGTAAAAAATTAATCATTTATGACTTTTTTTTATTTATTTATACGAAAATGAAATGACAGAAAACCAATGTCGCTGAATTTTAATAACCTTTTACCATGTTATTTATTAATTTTTTTAAATTATTACTTATTTATTTTTATTATAATAGTTTATATTTCATTTCGTATTGAAGACTTAACTAAATGATTTGCAGTATTACTAAATTGTGATTTTTCTTTTTCTTTTTGAATTATGTTATTAAACTAATTAGAATGTTCCCCACCAAGTATTTGTTCTCTTAAATTTCATGTACTGACAATAAATTTTTAAGAGAAATTGAAAGAATTTAGTAAATAAATAAAAGAAAACAGTTGTATTATGACAATGTGTATTCGCGCACAGGAAGGAGAGGATGAAGGAGAAAATTAAGAAAAAAAGTCATTAGTACCGGCTAAAGTGCCGTACATGAACCTGAGTATTGGCAAATCACAATTTAAAAATACTGAAAATCACTTATGTTAAGTCTTCATAAGGATGTATACGGAAAAAGTAGTATTTTTACAAAGATAACTTATAAACAGGGCAATCATACAATTATTGAATAATATGATAATAGTAAGTCAAATATTTTTTACTTCATTATTTTTAAGTAAAATTCTTACATCATTGATGCGAAAATCCACGAAATTTGATAATTATCTTAGCTGTCATAAAAATATCAAGCAAAGTTTATCCGGCAAAATTATTTATGAATCTTTCACTCTATTAAATATTGAGGAAATCATAGCAATGTTTGCGTAATGTTGGAAAGTGTTTTATGAATAATGTGTTTTACTGAATTTTCTTGACCATTATAAGGTGATGTTCATTAAAGTGAATGACTGAGGAATCAGCAATACTATAACAAAAACTAAATTTTAAGTAGTGCATAATTTCTGAATTATTTTAGCTTAAAGAGCATTAAAAAAAAAAAAAAAAACTAGTATGATGTGGCCACCACATGACTTTCTTCTATATAATTTTATACAAAATTAATTCAACGCAAATTATTTATTAAATTATCAAATTATTTTCCATTATAAGTGCAGACGATTTTTATCTAACAGAAATTATCATTAAATGCCGGAAGATTTTACCGGAAGATCATTAAATGCCGGTCAATTTTTTTGTAAATCAGAAGAAATAAGATTTTTTTTTTCAAAGTTTTTTTTTGTTGAAAGATAACAAAAATCTATAACTTTGTTTTAAATTATCACAGATTTATAGTTTAACCATTCGTTTTAAGGGTATTGACGAGATCTTTCGAAAGATACCCATATTGAAAATTTACTCCCCCCCCCGTGGGGTACTTTCCCCCAGTACGAGAAGCGATGCTCCCCCATGCACAAAATTTTTTACCTAGTTAACTACTACTATTATCAATAATTGATATGAATTTTACAATCAAACGATTGAAATAACTCTCATTATGTACATTTATGCGAAATTTTGTCCTATACTGCCATGTTAAGTATTTAGAAAAGAATGCTATCACAGCGCCACCTGTTCAGCAATTGTCCTACAAATCTAACCAGCACCAGTTTGTGTCAGGGTCCAACTAAATACTAAGTTTGGTTAAATTTCGTTCATTGGTTCGTGAGATACAGCGTCCACAAAATTTGTGATACACACACACACACACAGACAGACTGACAGAAAGACATTTTCTAAAAACAGTCAAATCGTGTTCAGGATATCCCAAAACGTGTAAATCGATCGAAAACTGGAGTTCGAAAATTTTCACGAATCCAATACTTTCTCTATATATACATATAGAAGAAAGTAAAAAAAAAACATCCTTCATAGTTTATACGCAAACAATCATGTGCTTCAGCAAAAGATGAAGAATTACAATCATTTTATTTTCCAGAAATAAAGGACGAGAGAACATCATAACATCAAATCAATATTTCTTCATCAAAAACGGATGACCTGATTTTCATTTATGATTTTCCTCTTAGAACTAAAAAAACATTTAATGACAAATCATTTCCAAGTAGTTCAACAGATAAATGCTTATTTCCTGGATTGCCGTTGTTTAGGAATCACCAATCATCTAAACTCAATTTAAGATCAAGTTCTTTATTTTTCCTTTCATCCATATTTATTTATTTTTCAGTTTCTTACTTAGATGAAATCCAAACATTTGGAAGCTATAAAAAATTAAACACTCAAATCTTTTGGTGACATTTGACGTATCTTTTGTCATTAAAAATGGGAACGATAATTTATTTTTGAAGTTAGTTTGGAGTTTTCAGCCTTTAAAACTTTTAAGAGACAGAAATCTCCAACAATTTGTTATGAAAAGAAATTAAAAATTCAATTAAATAACTACTGAATTAGAAAATTAACTCTCTAATTAGCTTTTTGAAACTATTTCCATCAGTTGATCAATGTTAATTAATTCTGAAAAGTCTCGACTGGCTCAGGTTGTTTTAAGTTTAATTATGGCAATCCGTTAAAAATAATTAAGCAGTAAAATTATTACATGTTATTTCATTTATTTTTTAATGTATATTACTGAAGGAAATGGTTTAAAACTGATGGTAAACATATTTTGTTGAAAACATTTTTTGTTTCTTTAATCCTTAATTGCATAAATTTTTATTTTTTAATATATAAAATTTGAAATCAACCGGGAAATGGGTATAGTTTATGGAAACAACAACAACAACAACAGAAAAAATCTGATATCTTACTCACACGACTTTCTCTTACCCTGAAATTTAATACTGTAAATACAGGTTGGAGATTAAGAGGTAAGATAACGAGTACTGTTATGTAAACCTACGTTAAACAATTTAAATTAGGCTTCGGAAGAGTTTTATGTGTAAGAGTTAAAGGGGGCTAACCCCCGTCTCATTAATGCACCTACATTTATATAGAATTTAATTATGTTATTAAATTAAATGTTTACTTAAAATTATACAGACAATTTTCACACACAACATTCATAGCAACTTATCAATCTTGATCAAACTTTTCCAGCAACAAACTTATGTTAACTTCATAATATAACATTTGGATCTCCTAAAATTATTCGTTTTTAAGTTATTCTAAGAGTAGTATAACATTAAATATCCAAAAATGTTGAATTTGTTCTCTATATTACATTAAAAAACAAAAACAAAAAAAATTGTTCAAAATGAAAAAAATCCATAACTTTATTTTAAATTATCGCAGATCGATGGTTCAACCATTCGTTTTAAAGGTATTGGCGAGCTCTTTTGAAAGATACCCATCATGAAAATTTACTCTCCCCGAGGGGGACTTCCCCCCCGAAGGGGGAGGCGAGGCCCTTACATACACAAACATTTTTCCCAGTTGACTATACAAAAAAAAAAAAAAAAAAAAAAAAAAAAAGAAAAAAAGTCGTTTCATTTGGTTTGGTGCAGTCTATAGATGTTAAACTCTACTTACCTGCAATTTCCCCATAGACGTAATGTATTTGAATACTTTTGAGTGTCCCTGTACACGAACCATTTGCTTCATCTCAACGAAAAGCTTAGTGTAGCATTCCTATACTATTTGTTCTTGAGATATTCTGATAACAGATACACAGACAGACAGACAGAGAGAGAGACCCCCCCCCCACACACACAGAGAACATTCGCTAAAAACATGATTTTCGTATTCAGGGGACCTCAGAACATGTAACTATAACAAAAACTCACTTTCGAAAATTTGACCTTAAAACAATACTTTCTCTACCGGAGAAAGTAAAAAGTAAATAAATATATATATATATATTAATAATAATAATAAAAAAAAAATGTATTTTTACATCACAAAAGGCTATATTTTTTTGCATAAATTTATCAGTATATGCAAAAATATAAGTAATACTCGTTACTCTTACCTTGTTTCTATTCGAAAACAATTTTTCCTGTATGTTTTTATTAATTTTTTTATATAAATAATCGTAATTCGTAACACCGGCACCGAAATGAAATTATACTCAGGTAGCACGGCAACATTGAAAATTGTCACACATAAAGAAATAAACTGTCAAAGATTCTAGTTGCGATCGGAAACAATAAAACAGTTTTGGTAAAAAAAAAAAAAAACTAATGCAAAGGTTGCTGGATAAAGAGATATGAGATATTAAACGTACGATGCAGATCTATGCATTTAACCCGTTAACGCCCGAATTAATTTTGAAAAATATTATTAGCTGATCATTTCATTTCTAAATTAATATAGACAACTGACAGTAAAATATATTAACTTAAACAATTCTTATGATAGTTTCAAATTTAAAGCCTATCTTCATTTATTGACGTTTAGTGTTCTAGCGAGAAAACTTCGAGTTAGAAAAACATTGAGATAACAGATTAATTTCTTATTATATGTTGACAAAGATCTTGAAAGTAAAGTATTATAATATATATTGTTATTCAAATTGATTTAAGTTAGTATACCTGCCAAAAAGCAAATATAGGTGCGACGAATGAAAAATCATAAAATGACTATCCAAATTATGAAATAATAATTAATAGTAGGCACATAAAACTTTCAGGGATCGTTTAGAGTGACGCCATAAACTGTCACTGAAAAGCAGAAATCATTCCAAGAAACCATAAAAAATATATGTGCCATTTTATTAGCTGTCTTCAAATGAGAACACTGGGCGCTAACAGGTTAAGGGTTAAAGCCAAATCATTAGTTTAGTTGTTTAATATAAGTATTGTTTGTGTGAACATAAAGAAACAAGAACGAAAAACCATGCGGTACGCATTGATTATTAACACTTTCCAACTGTACTTACGTGTTATATCATGTAATTTTCAATGTTCTTTGCCTACGCTATAACACAATGGACAGACAGAAGCACAAAAAGCTAAACTAATTGATGTCATAATCCCTCTTAAACATTGTTGAAAAGTGTTAAAAATGCTTAACGCAAAAGAAAAGTCCTTAAATTTTAATTGCAGCCCTTAATGTATCTGAATATTGTAGTGTAACCATGTGAATTTGTAGGTTAACCATATCATACTCTATACAAAACATTATTTTAACTTATTAAAGATAAATGTCAATTTCTTTATGATTTTTACAGTAGAAAGTTATTTAGATGTGATTTATAAAAATGTCTTCCATAAAACGCAATGTATTGACTTCTTTTGGGTGTCCCTGTACACAAAAAGGTTGTACAGGACTTATTAATGCCATTTTAAATGGAGAACACTCCATAGTGAACTTGAATAACATATAATTTTTCAAAAATTCTGAAAATATTTACCGACGCTGGGAGCGGGCAGACAGTCAGATAGACAGATGGACAGTCGGACAGACACAAACTAAAATCATATTCACAATTAAAAATTGTTAAAAATGCTTAATGTAAACAAAAATGCAACTCCAACAAATTTCCAATAAAAATCTTCAACTTAACTGAATATTTTTGTGTGGCCCTGTAAATTTAATGCTAATCATACTACACTCTATAGCAAGCATTCTTTTGTGCATATAAATAACATATTTCAATTTCATTAAGATATATGTACAGTAAAGGTATAAGAATACGGTTTATAAAAACACCTGTCTTAGAACACAATGCTTTGGAATACTTTCAGGTGTCCCTGTACAGAAACCAGTGGTGGTATTTACTCTATCTTATATATGAAATATCCGGTAGTGAACTTGAATAACATATTTCAATTTCATTAAGATATGTGCAGAGTAAAGGTATAAAAATATGATTTATAGAAATACCTCTATTAAAACATCACAATGCTTTGGAATATTTTCAAGTGTCCCTGTACACAAACCAGTGGTGGTATTTACTCCATCTTATATATGAAACATCCGATAGTGAACTTGAATAACATATTTCAATTTCATTAAGATTTGTGTACAGTAAAGGTATTAAAATATGGTTTATAGAAATACCTCTTATAGAACACAATGCTTCGGAGTACTTTCGGGTGTCCCTGTACACACACCAGTATAGATATTCACTCCATTTTCAATAGGAAATATCCGATAGTAAACTTGAATAACATATATTAATTTAAAGAAATTCTATGAATATTCACGGGAGTTACAGCGCGGACAGACGGACAGACAGACAAATAGAAGTCATTAACACTGTTCGTTCAAGCTTGTTGGAAAGCGTTTAAAACCGCATTCCTGTAATCTTTAAAATTGAGTGAGTTTTACTTAATTGAAAAATTGAATGCTATACATAGGAACCATATACTAAAATAGAAATGTACAATCTATGGCATTTCAGAAAAGAAGAGCGAAAAATCATGCAGTAAGCATTGATTTTTAACATTTTCCAACTGTACGTAAGTTGTATCGTATAACTTTCAATATTCTTTGTATACGTTATCACGCAGCAGACAGACAGAAGGACTGAAAAGTATACAGATTGATTAATTGAATTTAAAACCACTCTTAGACATTGTTGGAAAGTGTTAAAAATGCTTAACGTAAAAGAAAATCCAGCCGTTAGATAATAATTGTAGCCCTTAATGTATCTGAATATTTTAGTGTAGCCCTGTAAATCTGAAGGTTAATCAGATCCTATTCTATACAAAACATTATTTTAGAATATTAACAGTACATGTCAATTTCTTTAGGATTTTTACAGTAAAATGTTATTTAAATGTGATTTTAAAAAATGTCTGTCCTAAAACGCAATGCATTGGCTTTTTTTTTTTTCCTTTGTTGTTGTCTCTGTACACAAACTAGTTGTACAGGACCTATTAATGTTATTTTAAATAGGGAACATTCCATACCGAACTTCATTAATATATATCATTTTTTTAAAATTTTGAAAATATTTACGGACGGGGTGGAAGACAGACAGACAGAAAGATATACTATCGGACAGACAGATAAACAAATTAGTATCATATTCATACTTAAAAATTGTTAGAAAGTGTTAAAAACGCTTAATGTAAACGCAAATGCAATTCCTGCAAATTTTTATTAATAGCTCTTAATGTAACTGAATATTTTTATGTGGTCCTGTAAGTCTAATACTGATCATACTATATTCTATATGAATAACATATTTCATTTTCATTAAGCTTTGTGCAAAGTAAAGTTATTAAAATTTGGTTTGTAGAAATACCTCTCGTAGAACACAATGCTTTGGAATACTTTCAAGTGTCCCTGTACACAAACCAGTGGTAGTATTTACTTTATTTTACATAGGAATCATCCTATAGTAAACTTGAATAACATATTTCAATTTCATTAAGATATGTGTACAGTAAAAATAATTTACAAATTAAAATATGGTTTATAAAAATAGTTCTCATAGAACACAATACTTTGGAACACTTTCGGGTGTCCCTGTACAGAAACCTGTTGAGATATTCACTCCATTTTCAATAAGAACATTCGATAGTGAACTTCAATAACATATATCAGCTTCAAGAAATTTCATAAATATTTACGGAAGGTAGAGCGGGGACAGACAGACCGAAGTCATTAACCCTTTTCAACCTTGTTGGAAAGTGTTAAAAAAATGTTAGATCAATAAAATATTTTTAGGAAATTTCTCTACTTTTACTTAAATTGACTAAATGTTTCTTAAGCTTTAGAGTAATTTGGAATTTTAATTTACATAAATTTTTCTTTAAAAAATAATTTTTTAACTGGAACTAAAAAAAAAAAAAAAAAAAAAAAAGTAAAGAAAAGTTTTTTATATTTTTCCGAGGAAGCATCCTGATAGAAAAGGGATGTTTTCTCCTTCCAATGATACATCCTGCAGCCATATTTAAGCAAAACATTTGGTCAAATCAAGGGTTGTCATGTATACGAGTACAAGGTTATCAGAATGAAACTTCTCGAACTTGTGCAACGTTATTAAATGTAATATTGATCATTATGGCATTAGATTGGAACAACTTACATTTCAGATTATACATTCATGAATTATTTTTAAAACTGATTCACACTTTTGCCTGATGGTCGTGCTGTAACATAGTTCGTACAGTCCTTGAATTTGCTTAATTTTCTGCACCAGTATTATTATTTAGAAATTTTGATATTAAAAATGTTTAAAACGTAAAAGGAAATATATGGAATAAAAATATTGGTGGGAGAGTCCTTGAAAAAAGGCGTGGTCGTACGAACCATGTGTAACTTCATTAAAATAATTTACAAACATTTTATACACTGAGCGGCCACTTTATTAAGACCACGTGACAGTTTTATGCAAATGTATTATTGCATCACAGTATTACCATTAGAGGGTTAGGGTACGAGGAAAAAAGAAAGCTGAGTTCCTGAGACAGTAGTATAGACGAATAACTCTTGTGAATATATGAGGAGAAAATGTGATTTGACGAACTTTGAACATGGGGGGTGATAATAAGAAGTCGGATGCATAGAGTTAGATTGGAAAAATTGCCATATTTGTGAAAGATTCTCGATAGCTGTAATAAAAATGTACACTAAAGTATGCAACACTAAAGTATTAGGTGAAAAACTGGATCTGTACTTGTAAATTGTTGTTGCGAAACGAGGGGTAAATGATTGCATGGAATGAAGAATCTCCCGATTTGTAACAGGAAACAGAATAATAATAGTGCAGCAAATTGCAGCTGATCTTAACCAAGATTTCTCAGAAATTATCTCTGAGTGCACTGTGTGCAGTATCATGCTTCGTAGAGGCTATGGAAACCGAAAATCAGTGCGAACAGTGCGGGGTGGTCATAATAAAATGATCGTTTAGTGTATACGAAACGCTTATTACCAATATTTTTGAATAAATATCATTAGAAATATTTTACAACCATTAAGTAAATGGAAAATTACTATGAAAAATTAGTGATATTAACTTTGGTGGTACCATGCTTCGTAGAGGCCATGGAATGGCCGAAATGGCCGAATGTCAGTGCGAACAGTGCATGGTGGTCATAATACAGTGGTCGCTCATTTTTGTCCATTATGGCTTTCCTGATCCTGTTCATTTTTTAAAATGTGTAGATTTAGCCATTAAAATTATTCTTGTTACACTATTATTTGGTGAGAGAATGAAACGCGCTTTCATCCGGAAAGCATCCTGGAAAGACTTTTTTTATTCACCGGGAAAGTCATGGTCCATCGAGCAGATATACTAGTAGAATATGGATTCCCTATATTGGCTATAGAGAAAAATTCCCAGAACATCACTGCGCTTTCGGTAATAATCGCTTTCTAGGCAATTGATTCTTGTGATTTTGCATATTTTAAATGGTTTGTTCCTTTTACCACCAAAACTCCAAAGAAAAGTCAAACAGAACAGCTTTCAATCAGTAACAAGGATTAGATTACTCGCTTTTCATTTCAGCTAGTGTAGGTTGTGGTTTGTGTTTAACACCCCCCCCCCCAATCGAAATATAAAACAGCGATGGAGGAAACTTGCTTTGGTGGAAGGTCGGTTTGGCGGTAGAAAAATCAGTTCGACGAATGAAATGGTGGGGATGTGATCTTCGGAAGCAAAAAGGTTACTACTCCGGGATTAACTCTAATGTCTCGTCCATATTATGGTCTGTGGTGGTATGTTGATGAACTACCATGCAGACCTCCATATCTTTGACAAGCCGGTCATGTTACTTTTTAAAATACAGGTACGAGGAGAATAAATTTGCTGTCACCTATTACTTTCCCATCGTACTATAGGTATGGGGAATTTAGGTAATAGTGAAAATTTTCGACCTCAGTTTTTTGACTTTTTTACTCGTTTTCAGGTGTAAATATCAAAATAGGTATAGTGTTCGTTTGCAGTGTGTCTGTTAGTTATTTAGTGTGTTAGTATATGTACACGATATCTCACAAAGAAATGATCGCAAAGAGGTCAGACCAGTTTTAAAATATTATTTATGACATTGTCAAAAACCCTATTCATTTGCAACATTCTAATTAAAAAACTTCAGAAGTTATTCGAAATTTATTATTTTCTTAACGTAGGAGGATAGGGCAAAATTTCACTTAAACGTGCATGAAAAGAAACCTTTTTATCGTAAAGATGTAAGAATAGCTTTTAAAAATAAGTGATGGGGAAATGCGCAGAGTCTACCTATACCAACTAGCTTTGAAGTGCTATCGGATATGGCTGTCATCTATTCATGGATGACAAAGCACCTCTTAAATGAGCAGCCCTGTTTGACACATTTCTTGAAAACGAAGATATTGAGCACATACAATGACCCGTCAACTTTTAGTCTGAATCATATGGTCATACCACATACGAGAGATTTTCGCACAACATTTCACTAAATACAACACAGCAGCGTGCGGGAAAGGATTCAAGGTCAGCGGGTAACCAACTGTTTCGCCCGTCTCTCAGAAAAGTTGATCACGCTGTGTTTAGTAAAACGTTGAGCGAAATCACTTGTGCAGTATGACCGTTATAGAACATATGCAAAACATGATCAAGAGAAATTTTGCACCTCTTCATCAAGTTCCATTCCGGAATTCAAAACTGCCCTTTGCCAGAATTGGAACTCTTTTGACATACAACTCATCCGAACGCCTTGCCAAAAATACTTTCTGCAGCGTTTGTGGCCACCGAAACTCGCATACATTGTATTAACCTCTTACCCGTCGAGGACAATTTACGAGATTTTCTTCAAAGTGCTACCATTATCTTTCAACTCTGAAATGAGTAAATCTTTCGGAAGCACTGTCTAGATCACTTTCAAGATTATTTTATTGCATTGTCAAGCCGTGTCAGTAGATTCACTGGTAGCAGTATAATACAAAGGTTCGTAATTCGGAAAAAGCGTATACATACGCCCGGGGCAGTTAAAGGATTAAACTGCAGAATCACATTGTTTTAGAAGTTAAACCTCATTCGCGTTGAATGTCGGATTGTGATCATTTTTCTCTAACCCGTTTCTTGGTAATAAAAATCATTATTTGCCTTGTGTTGTATTATTTCTTTTTTTTTTTTTTTTAATGGTTCCCTCACACCCACATTCTGTGAATTATTTTATTTTGATGTAGATTTTATGAAGTATTAAATTAATAGCATGCATGTTTAACATTTTGGAAATCAGGATACATAAATATATGGATATATGTATGCAGGATTCTATATATATATGCAGGATTCAAATGCAAAAATATACACAGTTTTGCGTATACTGATAACGGATTATTATTTATATATATTAAAAATATACTGGGTGTTCCAAAAGTCCCACACCCCCCCTCCTAACTCGAAAATGAGTCGGAATTGTGAAAAATGGCGAAACACGTATTCAATGAATTCGAGAGGGACCTCTTTTGGGGAATAAAATGTGGGCCTAGGGGGACTGCTAGGGAAGTCAATTTTAAAATTTCAAATGGGCAGGTATGTCTTGTGATACATCTGTGGAAACGTCCCTTCAAAACAATGAATTTGATATAAACAGTTTCGCCCTTCGATGATTATTAAAAGAGATGCATTAGTTTTTAGACTTTTGAAAGGTGCATTTTATACTTATGTATCACCTTTAATAATCATTGCAGGACAAAACTATTTATATCAAATTCATTGCCTTGAAGAGACGTTTCCAGGGATGTATCACAAATACTTTGCCCAAAAATGTTTGGGTCCGGGCAAGGGAGTGGTAGGAGTGCCGCTGGAGAGGGTAACTTTAAAATTTCAAACAGGAAAGTATGTCTTGTGATATATCCTTGGAAACGTCTCTTCAAGACAATGAATTTGATGTAAATAGTTTTGTCCTGCAATGATTATTAAAGGGGATACATAAATATAAAACCCACATTTCAAAAGTCTAAAAACTAATGTATCTCCTTTAATGATCATCGTACGGCAAAACTGTTTATATCAAATTCATTGTTTTGAAGAGACGTTTCTAGGGATGTATCACAAGATATACCTTCTCATTTAAAATTTTAAAGTAACCATCCGTAGCAGCCTCCCTAGCCCCCTTAGGCCCAAACTTTTTTACCAAAAGAGGTCCCTCTCGAATTCATTGAATATGTGTATCGCTATTTTTCACAATTCCGACTCATTTTCGAGTTAGGTGGAGTGTGTGGGATTTTTGGAACACCCTGTATATATGATAGAATAGTATCTATTTGTTATATATGCTACAGGATTAAATAAAATTCAAATTCACCCAAATGCAAAGCTTGTTAATAAAAAAGAAAAAAAAATATAGAAACAACATTAAATTTCATTACAGTTATAGACATTAAAAATTATAGGAAAAAAAAAAAAAAAAAAAAACTAAATTATGTATGTCTTGATTAATATATTATGATTTTAGTCTTCTCTTTACAAAACAACGTATAAATAAATTTAAATATAACTATTAAATCTACGAAATATATTTTTTTAAAGTTTAAAAATTTATCATTATCTGAAAATTACGCTGGAAAATTCTGCCTAACCTGAGTGCTTCATCAAGTTGAAGCGTCAGCATGAAAATCCCATGAGTGTATTTTGAGAATATTTTCTTCCAACGACTTTCGAAGTCAATCCATCCAATATCACTTAATGCACTCCAAGTCCCCCACTGAAAGTAATTTTTCACTGAATATCACAATTCCGTCACTAAAGTGAGAAACTGCTATAATGAGTTTGCCAGCCCCGTTTACCATAAAAAATGTAACAAAATTAAAATAAAATTTGAACTTAACTATAGAAAACATTGTAGAGTTAAAAACTAAGATTTTATTTTGTTATTATTTATAGTTTCTCTTAACTACATATATGTATAATGTATAATTTTTATGGTATAACAGCGTTTTATTTTTCATTTATTTTTAATTAATTCCTTTAAGGGGAAGATCTTTTTTTTTTTTTTTTTTTAATTATAGTATTTATCAAAAAAAAAAAAAAAAAAAAAAAAAAAAGATAGTATATAGTAAAGTTTAATTAAAATTTATTTGTTTTTTATTTATTTAATTTTTTTAAAAAGAAAATCTACTTTTTCTTTTATTTATTATATTGGTCGGAATCATATGGTAATACAGTGTAAAGAGCGAGGGCTATAAAATATATACTTCAAAAACTAAAATATTTAATAGATGCTGAGATACAGTCATCTTTAAAATCGTAGCTCTTAAATGGTAGCAGATCTAACCGTCGTCGATAAATACCCATATTGAAGTGCCCGGGAAAGATCTTGCTTTAGCCAACTGAAACCTAGACCCGATGCAGTGCAGGCGGAAAAGAAACTGCTGTAGGCAGCGAGTACACGAAGCGAGGTTTAGAGCGATTTCAATGTAATTTTTTTAGTTTTTATTTATAATGTTATATACAAAATAAGTAGCGATTAATTCTTTTAAAAATTCCTTTAAATATAGTGACCAGCGAAGCGGGCGTAGCCCGCTAGTGTTTTAATATTCATCTTTCTTCCTGTGCCTGATCATTCTAATGATGAAAAAAATTATATGAAGGCTGTGTAAAATTCAAATTTTGTAATTTTTGAAATTGAATCCCAGAAAAGTTTCTATCAGTTTTGTAAATTTCTGTGAAATTTTTATGCATCTTTGTTATTTATTATCCATGATGAATATTTAAGGAATTAAAGCACAAATCAAAGTTTTACGAATAACACTGCATGAAAATCGGTCCTAACGCCATTTTTGAAAATTCTTATGTAAAGTGACCTCCTGAATCCGAATATGACGCTCATTTTGTCCTATCACCCACAGTTTTTTAGGAACGCCCCCTATTTGTATCCCTTTTCAGTATTTTTATGGCTATAAATTTGATTTGTAAGGGGAAGGAGGAGGGTTACTTTAACTGTTAAATACCTTCTAAGGGACCACAGAGTTGGAGAATTCTAAAATATGAACATTTGTAGCAAGAGGAAAATTTAGGGGGAGGGGGAGGGATTTCCCACTGAAATTATACATTACATTTATTATATTTTATTAATCAATTGTTATTATTATTTATGATACATTATATATTTTTGTTTTTAAGTGTTAAAAAAATTCTTTTCCATTCTTCAAATCAAATTCATGGGCATAAAATTACAGAAAAGTGATAAATATTGGGGGAGAGGATGTCGTCCCGAGAAAACGGTGGGTGATTGGGCAAAATGCGGGTCATATTTGGATTCAGAAGGTCATTTTACATAAGAATCAGCAAGAATGGTATCAGGGCTCGATTTTTTTTTTTTTTTTTTTTTTTCAGCGCAATGTAATCTGCATTTATGTATGTATGTATTTATATATATATATATACTGTGTACTTTTCTTTATAGATAATTCTACTGCTGACAATATATTTTAAACAATTTAAGAATGTTGCTAGGAATATTATTAGTTCCCAAAAAACATGTACACGCATACACAGAAAGCATAAAGGAAGAAAGAATACTTTAAGAAATAATAATAATAAAAATAATAACAATAATAAACACGCTTCTTTTTTCTTTTCTTTTCTTTTCTTTCTTTCTTTCTTTCTTTCATTCATTCTTTTTTTTTTTTTTTTTTTTTTTTTTTTTTGTTAAAGGTTCAAATGTTACATGTATTTGACTGTACTTAAAATTTTATAATTGTTACAGAATTGTGTTTTAAAAAATGTTATTGCATTGAAAAAAAAAAAAAAAAAAAAAAAAAAAACCCACAAATTTTTAAAGCGGGAAAATTTTATTTTGTTATTGTCATCTGGGGGAGATTTTAAGATTTTGAAGTGAGAATTTTGCCGTGCTGTGAAATTCGAATTTAACTGTGTGTGAAATAGAAATGGGGGAAAAAAAAATAGAACTTTTTTTTTTTTTTTTTTAAGTTTATGTTTTTAAATTTAATAATTAATATTTAACATCACGTCGCTTCAGTTTTATTTTTTCTGATTTCTTTTTCTTTATTCCATTCCTTTATTCTATCCCTTCCTTTATTCCATTTCTTTTTCTTTTTAATTTTTCATTCCTTTTTTTCTGTCTTTTCTTTTTTTTTTCTTTTTTATAATCTATGACTATTACCATTGTACATTTAAAAATTTCCAATAATATATACATATATATATTCACTGATAGTTAAATATTATATAGCATAAGATATTTATAAAAAATATTAAAATTGAAATGCAATTTTTTCTTCTAATAATTTTTTAATCGGATATTAATTTAAAATCATTATAATTGATAACTCCTTCATTAATAACATATAATTTTAAGAAAGAAAAAAAAAGAAAGAACGAAAGAAATAACAGGTTTATTCACATTCTTTTATAGATCGTAAAGTCTTTTTCTTATTCATATAAATAACTTTTTAAAAAATACCAGATTAATGTAAATTTTATACCTCATGCATTTTTTTTTGTCTTACTTCTGTATTACAGATGATTTTTTAAAAAAGAAAAATTGAAACTGTCATCTATCATTGTCAAGTTTGCGTCAAGAAAGGCAGGCGCTGAAAAAACTGCTCAGTGGAAAAGAAAATTACCCTCGTTTTTTTAGTAGGAACTTTTGTTTGAAACTGTCGATCCTGAATAATCAAGGGCAAAATATTCAATAAGTTCTGTCCTCTTATATTAATCATCAAGTGGAGAAATATTTAAATTGATATTCATCCAGCTATAATTTAATGGGAATTTTTTAATAAGGCTTTTATCGACAAAAAAATTACCAAATATTATTTTTTGTGAAGTAGTTATTAAATAGTTAAGAAGGCTTTGTTTTTAATCTGAAGTTAATTTACTGGAAGTTTAAAAAGTATTTCATCTATCTGTATATATATATATAGCTTTATATATATATGCATATTACCATGACAACCCTGTTCTACTTCTGTCTACCAGGTTTAGCAATTAAATAAATAAATCAATAAATAATCTGATGTTTCTGATTGAACTAGGTGTAAAAAAAATATATTTGGAAAAAACAGTGGTTCTAAAGTAATATATAATTTACATCAAAATACCTGAAATTAACGCTGAGTTATAGGCGCTAAAATATTGTCGAAGTTAAAAATCATATTTTCGCCTAATTCTGTACCCAATAATTCCATAAATATCCTCTATACCAACGATCTGTCAAATTTACCTAAATCTTCTCTATACCGTCAGATTTTGAATGAGTTTAAATAAATTATATCGGTGTAATTGTTCCCGAAAAATTTAGTCTTTTGTTTACTACGCGCTGCCAAAATAGATTCGATCAAAATATATTTACTCATTTTAAAAACAATACATTATTCATTTTTGGAAGTCTAAGCACTGTAACTCTAACACTGGTGTGAAGTGGTACAGATTATAATGATTTTTTATAGATAATATCGTCTACACAGCCGTGGTAAAGTCCCTTTTGGATAATTTTTCTCTCGATCAAATACATTCTTTTCAACGACGAAAAAAGGATCACATACCTTTCTTGTGAACTTATCAAACGAAACAACGCAGCAAATTTCGACTAAAAGCGCATAGTTGGGCGCAGCACATTCTGGCACCCAACTATGTCCAAACCGTAAACGGTAGTTTTCCTGGGCTGTCCACCATTACAAAATCGACGTATACCTCTACAAAATCCACATAGTCTTGCTCAGTTCTTCGAGTATTAATACTACAAAATGCATCTCAGTATATTTTTATGGGGGATTTGCTGGTTAGAAAATTCAGTAATAATTCGATATTGAACTTCGCCAATGTTTCAACTTCTGTAACTAAGCGTTATTTTAGATGTTCTGATTTAAATGGTGTCAACCTAAAGATTTTTTCTACTCTTTCCAAATATTTAATTACTTTGTACGTAGAATTTTTCAGAATTTTAATGCTCGAGCCGACAAAAGACCGTTTCGTACGCATTAATAGTAGCTGGCGCAATTGAAATATGTTATGGCTGTAATGTCCTTTGAAGATTAGCGAAATGGGAAGCTATCCTTTCCGCGCAGGATTATAATTCTGATAGCGTGTTTTCGGATGTAACTCTAAAAGTACATCACCAGTTGCTGACTGCGTAGCTCTAGTGTGGTATTACACTCGCTAAATCTCCTTTTTATTTAAAATTATTATCTGACAGTCGGCAACAAAATTATTGAATCACTACCAATAATTCGTATTTAAAAGATAGGCACCTAATACTGTTTTGTTACGTGTATATTTGTCCAGTCATGATCTTAATCATTATGCTGTTAATAAAAAAGTAAATTTATGATAAAAATTAGCGATCAAACTATATATATATATATATATGAAAATTGTGGATGTGGGCTTCAAAAATTTTACTGCCGAATGTATTTTCTGGGAAGAACAAATGTAACTTTAAAGAATTTGTTAAAAAAAAAAAAAACATTAAAACACGCAGATATAAAACATTATATTTAATTAAAACCTTATTTACAATTAAAATGTATAGTTTTGAAGCTTTTCGCTTTGACTATCAAATCATCATCAAGCAAAACAATGTTTTTTTTCCCTATCGTGTTCCTAAAGTGCAGTCCAATATATATATCGAAACCAATGTATTTTAATTGTAAATAAGTTTTTTATTAAATATATTGTTTTATATCTACGTGTTATAAAATGTCTCTTTTTTTAACAAATTTTACAATTATACACGCGTCTGTTACAATAGTCATTATACACTAGTCTGTTTTTCTGAGAGATGATGTCTTTTAAATTTAACTTTGTTAATTAACAAAAAATTTTTTAATATTTCAAATATTTCATCTTTTTTTTTTTTTTTTTTGTTACTTTTTAGTTTAATATATTACTTTTATTTCCTTACTTTTTACTTTCTCTTATCCATTTACAGTAGAGATAGTATTGTTCCTGGGACAACTTTTCTAAATAGAGTTTTCGTCATACTTATACGTAATAAAGTCCTCCTAATCCGAAAATTTGCTTTTTAGTGGTTGATCTATGTGTGTGTCTGTTATCAGCGACATTAAAAACATATATTCATCAAAAGACTGAATACTGGTTTCTAAATATGTGTGGCATGGTAAAATAATTGAAAATTTTTATAGAGACAAACGGATCGTTCACAGAGACAAATAAAAGAAACCAAATACATTCAGTTTGTGGTTGAAATTTTTTGTTGGGACATCTTTAGACTGCGCTAAACAAAATAAAATATAACGCATATTTTATGTACATACAAAAACATGTTTCCTGTAAAAAAAAAAGCATGAAAAGCATCTATCTTTCGTTTACAGGGCCACACAAAAGAAATAGTCTATATTAGGGCTATTGTTAAAAGTAGCTCGAAGTAAGTACATATCAATTTGTGTTATGAGCTATTTTTACTTTCTTTTATATGTATATATAGAGAAAGTACTGGATTCGTGGAAATTTTCAAACTCCAGTTTTCGATGGATTTACACGTTTTGGGATGTCCTGAACACGATTTGACTGTTTTTAGAAAATGTCTGTCTGTCAGTCTGTGTGTGTGTGTGTGTCAAAAATATTTTGGACGCTGTATCTCACGAACCAATGAACGAAATTTAACCAAACTTGGTATTTAGTTGTACCCTGAGATAAACTGGTGCTGATTAGATATGGGGAACAATTTCTCAACAGGTGGCGCTGTGATCGCATTTTTTCTAAATTTTTAAAATAAAATTTCATATAAATGTACATAATGAGAGTTATTTTTAATGTGTGATTGTGAAATTAATATGAATTATTTATAATAGTAGTAGTTAGCTAGGAAAAAATTTTTGTGCATGTGGGAGCATCACTTCCCCCCCCCTGGGGGGAAGTACCCCCCGTGGGGAGTAAATTTTCAATATGCGTGTCTTTCGAAAGGTCTCGTCAATACCTTTAAAATGAATGGCTGAACTATGGATCTGTGTTAATTTAAAACAAAGTTATATATTTTTTAAATATTTTAACGAAAAAAAAAAAAAAAAAAAAAAAAAACTTGGGGAAAAAAATGGTATTTCTATTGATATTGGCAAAAAATTGACTTTCTTTTGGCATTTAGTGATATACTTCTATCAGATAAAAATCGTCTGCATTTACAATGGAAAATAATTTAAATAATTTTTATTCAATGAATTTTGTGTAAAATTATGCAGAAGAAAGTCATGTGGTGGCCACATCATACTAGTTCTTTGCTAACTTTAAGCGCACTGTCTAGTATCTATGCAATTTATAGACAATATACAGAACTACTCGAAATCAGTCAAATTAGTTTCAAAGAGCGGTGGAAGTAGAAATTCTCTGCATAATTTAAAATAATTTTTTTAATATAATAACACCCTCAAATATGTAGCTCCTTTTCCACCTTTCCCTTTCCTTTTCAAATAAATCTGATTATAAACTATTTTGAAGTGTTTTTAAAGTTCACTGGAAATTTTTAAACATGGAGTCTCTTAACTTGCACCTTAAACTGAAATAATATTTACATTGTAATGCAGTGTAAAAAAAAGTAGTGTGTGCAACACCAAATTATTTTTAATAAGGGAATATTAAAGGCAATAATGAAATTAATTATGAAATCAATTATTTCTAATGGATTAAAAGTATTTTGAATATATATATATCTATATTTGAAACATTGTTTAATCATAGATAGTTAAATAATTATAAATAATGAAATCTTTGCAAAAAAAATAATAAATTACTGTTTAATAAAGATAGATTATTTTCTTCTTGATTTTTTTTTTTTTTTAATGTGATAGAATTTTTTAATATTATTATAAAAAATATACTCCTTCTTTAACAATCCATAATTATATATAAAAAAAAAAATAATAATAACAGGCTTATTCACATTATTTTACACTACAGAAAGTCCGTTTTTTTTACTGCAATATATGAGTAAATGATAAAAAAAAAAAAAAAAAAAAAGATCATTTTAATGTAGACTATATTTTCTCCCCCCAACTCCCACACTGTTCTTTTTTCTTCTATACATCACATTTCTGGCACGCCTTTTTTTGTAATACTTTTATTATTACAGCTAAATCTTCAAAAAAAAAAAAAAAAAAAAAAAAAAAAAATTAAAACTGCCATTTATCATTGTCAAGATTGTGTCAAGAAAGGCAGGCGCTGAAAAATTGCTCAGTCGGAACGAAAATTACCCCCAGTTTTTTCATAGAAACTTTTGTTTGAAACTGTCGATCCTGAATAATCAAGGGCAAAATATTCAATAAATTCTGTCATTTTATATTAATCGTTAAGCACAGAAATATTTAAAATCATATTTATCAGCTGTGATTTAATAGAGTTTTTTTTTCCCTTTAATACTAAGATTATATTGATAAAAATATGCTAATGATTTTTTAGCGTAAGTAATTAAATATCTAAGAAATTTTTTCGCACTAATTTGAAGCTATTGTACTCAAAAATTGAAAAATGTTATTTTATCGATCTTTTATTAAGCTTTTTATGGGCATAATATTTTATAAATATCAGCAGATATCGGAATATATTGGACTGTCTGATATCCAGTTGCTAAGTTGCTCCTTAGTTAAGTTTTAATTTTTAGATAATTTCTTTGAAATTTTCTTTATTTAACAACTTAATCATTGCGCTGTGAGAAGGTAAAATTAGTTTTAAATAAATAAAGATTTAGATTGGAAAAAATGTTAACTTTATTTTTGATAAATCAAAATCAAATACATATATCCAGAATTATATATAAATATATATAAATATATATAAAGTCATCTTTATATTAACTTTACTCTTTTACTGCAATTGTCTAAAATATTTTGTTCATACTTAAAATTTAGTATTCTCAGAACAGAAAATAAATGTTTACCTTTTAACGTCCACATCTGCAGGAGGATCATTCTCCGTTAGGAAATCCGTGGATAATCCTGAGCACCACCAAATTAAAAGGAAAATTCTAAAAGAACTGTATGCTTACACCAAATCAAAAAAATTCTCTATCCCCGCTCTTCCCGAAAATCTTCTTGTATATCCTTTCCTCTTCCCTTCCAAAATTTCCATCCCCTCAACTTTAATCCAATCCTCAATTTTGGTAACACCCACTTAACTTTTACTGGTCTAACTTCACCCTCCAGATTATTTTTATTAAATTTTATTTTTCCTCACTCCAGATGTTATAAGAATTTGTTTTTCAGTCCAGGTGGATTTTCAAAATTGTTTATTCGACTGAAAACTCTCTACCACCGGACACCCTTTCTTTATTCCCTTGCGTATATCTTTCATAACTATTATATTTCTACTCCCTAACTTTTCATAAAATCTTTTCTTCTCATTTTATATTTCTTATGAGTTTCCCTTCCTTTCTTGTGAGTTTCGTAGTCTCAAAGGTTTGTTATTTGACTAAAATTTTTCTGTACGTTCCCACGCATGCTTGGTCATTCGATTTTGAATTTTATGATTCTGTTTTGAAATCGCAATATCACCTGGTGTAATAAATTCCTTACTTTCTTTTATGCATCTTGACCATTTCCTCTTAAAGTAACTTTTGTGACTTACACTTCTATGTATAACTTTTTATAAAATCGAACCATTCCATTTATACTTTACAACGGGTTAGATGCATTTTGCAAAGTTAGAATGTTTTGAATTTAAAGCTATTTTACTCGTATTCTTATTTCTTTTCCACTATCCTTTTCTTTACTTATTTATTGGTGTTTTTCCCGATTCCTCGCTGCAGATGTTCAGTTATGCTGAGTTAGTACCTCAACAATATACCGAGTTGTCTGAGAAAGAAAAAAAAGGAAAAAAAAAAGAAAATTTTCTAACTCCCAGTAAGACAATGGTAGTCTAAATTTTAAAGCATACAATTAACATGGTAAATGTATATATATAATTATAACACAAGACAATGAAATACAATATAAAGAGACAAAATTATAAATGTATATCAAGTATAAAATCATGAATAAGTACATGGCCAACTAAGAGGTATTTAGAATTTTCTAACTAATCACAAATAATTTTTTTTTTTTTTTTGATCGCAGTATAATATATATAAATACTGCTTTTTACATATGAAATGTTCCCAATAAAGGAGCATACCCCTTAGTTATTGTACTTGTTTCAAGGAAATTTATCGTGTACGACAACAACAGGTAATTATCGTTGAGAATATAGTTATTATTACACAAATAATAAAAAGAGAAGAACCTATGAATTTGATTATGTATAATGAAGAGTTAAAGTTCGGGATATTAAAATTGTCCCAAAAGTTCGATGAGGTATAGGTACTAGAAGTTCTTGTATAGTTCGTGTCTAAATTGAGTAATTCTACACTAGGTTCCTCAAGGCAAAATTTCACAGTCTGGCATTGGGCCAAAGTAGGTGCCTTTAAACACAGTTTTTCGGTATAACACTTGTTTTCGGCGTAGAACTTTATTACATGAACCGTTGGTTCTGTTGCTAAGTGAAGGGCTTTTGTATGAACACTAATGCCTTGAAATTGAACAGACACCACTCCTGGCTGACATGTACTGTGTGCAGTGAAAGACATCCGAGCTAATACAGGGCAGTCATAGCAGCCTGTAGTAGTTACTTCCGTATCATCGAATTTTGGACAAATCGTGTTCATTTTCACAGAAATTTTAAATTTCTGGAACTGTAGTTGCACGCGAACTGCAGAAGAGAGTAGCAGAGTGGATTGTAACTGTTGCTCATTTATTTTAAATAAATGAACATCTCGTTGTAAGGGCAAAGCGTATTCTTTTGTGTTGCGTAAATTTTGCAAAGCATCGGGTGCCGTAATGCACCTCAGTTGATCTTCAAAGAAATCACAGGTTGTTAAATCAGGGTCGAAAATGAATTTCTTTGTATATGATATATTGGCTTGTACTGCCCCAATTTGTCCTGCTTTAGGAAAATTTTTTTCACTTGCAGGTGCTAAATATGCCTCACTAGGACGTCCCACTCGTTGTATCAACATGTCGTTGATGTGCAATTAGGGCTGGTCATAAGCCCCCAAAATTGTGACTTTGATTCCATTTTTTGTAAAAGCCGAATCGGAGATGAGCATTCTTGACACAGTATTATTTTCTGTGTGTTTCACAGAAATTTGATATTGGCATGTATGGCCTCGTATTTTTGAGATTTCATAACTGTGGAGAAGATCTGGTTCATACCAGATTTTGTAAAAATTGCACGATGCTCTCGTTAATATTGTGCATCCGACTCCTAAAGATCCAGCTGTTCAGGCTGAGTAACCCGGAAATTCTAGACTTTCCGCTGGTTCTGACTCAAATGTAATGCCTCCTTGTCCGATATGACGTTTAATACAATGGATACCTCTTCCACAATATTTATTAAAAATACACGATATCTGCGATAATTGTTTTGTCTTAATCGGAAAAGAATAGTATTGGCGTTCAGTATGAAAGTTGCACAATACCGATTCGAGTTTTATGATTAAGGAAAAAAGGTGATTTTCTTTCTCATCCGCAAACCATAAACAGTTCTCAGACGAAATTGTTTTTAGTGAGATTTCCGCTGTAGTGTGGATATGACACGACTTTGTACCGTCGTTTAACATTTCGCAAGTTTTTAGATCCGATTTGATTGAATGCGAATTACATTCCGCTGAAACAGTTATTAAAGTTAAAACACACGTAAGTAAAACCAGTTGCAGGGTATTTATATTCGCTCTATTGTGAGCATGTCTTTCTAAAAGAAAATAACATTTCATCAAAATTTCTCTGATTGTAGATCCTATGAAAACTCCTAATAAGAGTGAACAACGAGCTACAAATTTACATAACTTACCTAAATAGAACAAAAACATAATAATTATTTGAAAAATATATATAATGCTTTTTACGAAAAGTTTTAAACAAATTAATGAAACAGTTATAATTGAAGCAAACACAGCATATAGTGTATATCGTACAAATGACGGAAAACACTGAAAATGTTGGAAAACTTCTGTGCATAAAATACAATATCGTAGCTGACATATTGTTTTTCCTGTAACACTTATGGAGCCCGAAACTGTACGCCCGTCTTTATGTAAATATATAACTTGTATGACGGATTTGTATGCCAATAATTCGAACGGAATTTTAATCATTCTGTCATGAGGAACAGTTAACACATGTTCAAAATCTTCTGTGCGCAATATAACTCTACCATTATCCGGTAGGTAAAGAATAGGATCTTGAAATTGGATCGTGAGATTATGGTTTTCGAAAACAGCATTTTCCCCTTCCAGTAGTTTTCTGTGAATGCCTTGTGGAGGATTAATTTTACGTTTATCTAAATAACAGATTTCCAATATGAGAATGTCCGGATTTTTGAGTGTTTGATCTTCATTAATAGCTAAAAGCTCTAATTGTTCGTAAGTGAAATGACAGTAACAAATGTCATTTTTGGTGCAATTTCTGATTTTACAGAAATCTGATGTGCCATCGCAAGTTTTGTCGCAGTCACAGGTTTGTTTTGGTCCTGTTTCACATTCATAAACCGTGGAGTTTGCATCCGTTTTCATCTTTTCTTTTCGTAATAAAAAAGAAGTGGGATTCCTCAAATTAAATTCTTCATCAATTATGTAACTTCTATTTGTAGTTATACATGCATGGCAATCATGTATAGCACAAGCCTCTGGTGGGAGGTTAATTTTTCCCCACAAATGTCTGGACATTGCTCCACATTTATATTGGTTTTCAAAGGAGCATAGAACTCCTTTTTTTTGTCTAGCATATGTGTGTGTTGCAAAGATAATGCATAGACACAAAACTGAAATCAAAAGGAAAACATTTCTTAGTGTTCTGAGTATTATAAAATTATGCATTTATATAATGATCTAAAAATAAATCGAATGATTTTGGTTTATTTAAAAATATATCCCGCTTTTTTTTTTTTTTTTTTTTTCATCGATAAATGTAATTTGAAACGGAAACCATAGCATGGATTTATTAACTATATAAGACATGAGATAAAATGAGATTAGATTGATAATGACAAGTAACAAACTAGAAATATATCATTAACTGAAATTTGGAAAGTTTTATTTACATATATAATTATTTGTATTATTATTTATTATCACTATTTTCATAAACTATGGTAATTATATCTCTAGAATAGTAGGATAGGATGATTAACATTACTATTTAAAGATAAATTTGTAAAAATATTGGTTAATATTAAATGTTGCATAATAGAATTATATAGAATATAAATTAATTTTGATGACTACAAACAGCATATATAAAACCGAACATAAATAGTGAATATTCGCCTGCGAATAAGCATTATTTATGAAAGAAATGCCAATGTAGTCTATGAAATATAAATAGTATATTGGTTTAACTGGTATTTATGATTTGTCTTACAAGTGGCCATTTTGTAAAACAATATTCACGTAATTTAAAATATTATTATTGTGAAATATGAGCATCTTTATTAAAACGATGTACGTAGAGCTAATGAAATATCCCAGTGTTTAATATTCCATATAATATAATGTTATTGAAGATCTCAATATATTTTGGATGTAAATGAGAACTAATAAAGTCTTAAATATATATGCCCAATGAAAACAATAAGGATAATATAATATCTACTCTCCCTTGAATTTTCAAGTAATCGAGTTACATGAGAATGGAAAGTTTTATAAGATTTTTTTTTTTTTTTTTTTTTTTTTTTTTTTTCACAAGGAAGGATAAATTATAGTCAAATATATATAATATTAACAAATTAACTATTTTTGTAATAATAAATAACAAATATAAGAAATTCTAATGAAATATAATATATAAAATTAAATTGTAAAAACTTATCATAATTAGAAATGATCAATACTCATTTATATATATACTTAAAATACTAAATAAATTAATACATTTACATATACGTATACATAAAATACCAAATAAATTAATACCTATTTATATATACATATATACACATAAAATACCGAATAAATCAATACCTATTCATATATACATAGAATATCCAGTAACGGAAATATTTTCCTGACCGTTGTTATTCTGTAAATCTTAGGGACCAGTCGAGCAGATTTGAAGCATACACAGTATCTTTCGGATGCATTGTTAAGAGTTTGAGTTTGGGGATGGGAAGGGGCGTCACTTGGTAGATCCCACGGATTAGGAGATTCTATAGGATATATTACTAACGTTACGGGAAGGTAGTAATTTTCATCTTTCATATAGAGGGCGACCAATCTCGAAAATCCACCAATCAGCGCGTTTTTACATTTCTGGCTGTTCGTTCGTTGGATGACTGAAGCCTAAGGGGCGGGCTTTCCCTTTCTTCCGATAAGTTTCAAAGGTACTACACCAGGCGGCGATCGGATCGCTTACTCTGGTCAGCTGAATTAATGCGGAAAGGAAAGCTTCTATTTTCGCGCTCGCTGCTCTATCTAGTGTTCTATCCTGGTCTCCTAATCCGTGGTAGATCCACTGCATCTTCCTGAAAATATATAACGGTGCTTTGCGAATCGTCGGTAGATTCTAAAGATGCCTCCCCGTCCGAGGGTTCATTGACTGGAAAACTTTGTTTGGAGTGTTGCGATGTGGGGAAAAGGGGGTTGAAGAGAAAATTATTGTATTCCGCTTTTTCGAATACTGCATGCGGTTTAGTTAAAAAGCTAGGAGGCGTATTTGTGAGGCTTTGGTGTTCTTTGACATAAGAATTAAAAGGGTCTAAATCTGGTCTGCGGCTCGTATATGGGATTAATCTATGAGAATGAACTTTTATTGGCTTGCGTAACGGGTTAAGAGCGTCTTCTATAGTGTAATCGACTTTGTTATGTCTTTTTACTATTCTCATGAGTCCGACATAATTTCTTCTTTTTGTCGTTTCTATATTTCTATCCTGGTCTGGGTTATATAAATATACTAATTCACCTGGAAGATAATTTCTATAACGAGCTTTTTTATGCTGATATTTCTCTTGTGCTTCTGCAGCTCTTAAAAGGCTTTCGTGTACTTTTTCGTTGGTATATTGTAATTTGAATGCTTTTCGTGCGACAAAATCCTCATAAGGTATGTGTTTTTCAGTGCGTGTTTCATTAAGTATATCAGTAGGTAATATTGGATCAAAGCCGAAGTGTACGTAAGCTGGTTTTTCATTAATTGCAGTATGTAAGCTATTATTATATAACATCGCATAATAGTCAAGATAAGTGTCCCATTCAGCTGTGTTTTCTGAAAAAATAGCTAAGGACTTTTTAATTCTGGGATTTAAATTTTCCGAAAGGCCATTACAAGATGGATTGAGAGGTGTTGTTGTTAATTTAGTAACCCCTAATTTCTTGCATAGAATTGTAAATAATTCACTTGTAAAAGAGGGCCCTTTATCTGTTAAATATTTTTCAGGGATTCCAAAAATACCTATAAAATCGAGGAACTTGTCGGCGGTAATTTTAGCGGTTTGATTCGGGGTAGCATACAATCGGAGAAATTTAGAATAATGATCCACAAAAGTTAAAATGTAGCGATTTCCTTTTGCTGTCAAGGGTAAAGGACCAATATAATCTGCAGAAACAAACTGCATAACCCTAGTGGGTATAAAATGTCTTTGTACCGGAACTTTGGCGAATTTATTTGGTGAACGAAAAGTAATGCATATCATACATGATTGTACGTAATGTTTTGTGTCTGCATATAAATTTTCCCAAAAGTATTTTTCGCGTATAGCATTGTACGTTTTAAAAACCCCAAAATGCGTTATATGTTTTGCCGCTAGAATGTGAGGCTTGTATTTGTCCGGTATTACTATCTGTAAAACCTTCGTAGATTTCCTAAACCGAGGTAAGAATTGAGAATGCATGAGTAAGCCATCATGCAAAGAATAGTTTTTATATAAGCTAGAAGTTTCTGTGGATAGATTTTCCAACGTCGATATAATTTTAGCTAATTTATTATCCTCTCTTTGCGCTTTTTTGATATCATTTATAGTAGGGATATCAATTTGAATGGTATTTACAGAAATCTCATTATGAGAATTATATTGGACCGAAGTATCAGCCTTCTCTTGTTTTAGATAAAAAGGAAGGTATGGATTTTGATTCAAAAGTTCATCAGGTCTAACTTTTTGTACATAATTCTCGTTCATAACGTACTAATCTCCGTATGTATCTCTAACATAACTATGATAATGGCCACCACCCTGTGGTTGCCTCGAGTGTACTATTACAGCATTCAGTACGTACTCAATAGGATTTCCTACGTTATGCGACATGTAAGGACGTAGATTAATTTTTTCAGGGTACTTCACGTTAATCGGTTGTTTATAGAGAACCGATTGGTCATGCGATGACTGTTCAAAGTGAAAGGTCGTCACAATAGGAAGTTGTGATATCGTTATTTGCTTCATTCCGCCGTTTTCTTCTTTGCAAATAGGACATCTATAAATGTCTTGTATTGTTTCGAATTGTGTAAAGCTTTGTAATGCATTATCCAGAGTTACAATATTTTCCGGAACATTCATATGTATGCTCATAAATTTGTGAAATTCAACACTTTTTTTTCCACATGTGTTGCACGTGATAAGGTTTTGAAAAGAACCTTCGAAAAGTTTTTGAATCGCATGCTTTGAGTTACTAGTAGTGTTTATCATATGAGTTGTACATTTATTTATACCAGATAGTTGCAATTTATTAATAACGTAACTAAAAAACTCCTGCGCGTCTTCCTGTTGGCCCCATTCAAAATGTGGTACAATACTTTTTAAATTATGGTAAATGTCTGTTGGTATTATCACCTGTCCCGTATTCGATAATGCGTTGTTTATATGATATATCAAAGTACAGATCATACAAAATTTAGTTTGTCGACAATTTCCCACACATTGTACGTTATTTATTATCCAATTTACTAAGGGTGTGCAATGTGTTAGACATTGTAAAACGGAATTCATATAACATGAATTTCCTAAGTTCATTAAACCCGCACCTAAATTGTTATTAATATTCCCTTTCATATGAGTTTCTTTTACTGTATATGATTTGTTTGGAGAGTAACCATAATTTCTCCTCTCAGGAATATTAGAGTTAGAGTATACATTAGTAAGGTGTTTTTTTCCATTCTTATGGATAAAATAATTTTTTCCACTTTTGAACTTTACATGTGTCGATTTTTTTTTCGTAGGATTCCAAGTGTTTTGAAAATCCTTTTTATTATGTACAACATTTATAAAAAAATCTCTTGATAATGTGTCAGCTACTACATTATCCGTAGTTTTTATTAAGTCAAAAGTGTAATTGTAATCAGAAAGAAAGGCGAACCACCTAGAAACTCTATTACCTGGTGATTCGAGCTTACTTAATTGTGTTAGGGCGGCATTATCACATCTAATTATAAAAGGTCTGCCATAGATATAATATTTAAAACTCTTAACTGCTTCGACTATGGCCATTAATTCTTTCTCCATTATAGTGTATTTACATTGTGTCGGGTTTAATTTCTTCGAGAAATAAGCAATTGGATGTATAATTCCATCGTTATCTTTTTGACCTAATGAAGCACCTAACGCTTTATCGGAACTGTCTGTAGATAAAATGAATGGTTTCGTAAAATCAGGATGTATTAATATGGGAGGCTGTGTAAGTTTAGATTTTAAAATATCGAATGCCTCCTGAGCCTCTTTTGACCATTTAAATCTTTGATTTTTTTTTGTTAAGTTAGTTAATGGAGCAGCTATTTCAGAAAAGTTTTTAATAAATTTTCTGTAATAAGAAACTAGTCCGTGGAATCTTCTAACTTTTTTCACTGTGGTTGGAACCGGAAAGTTTTGAATTTTTATTATATTTTCCTCTAACGGTTTGATACCTTCCGAGTTAAGCTTATGACCTAAAAATTGTATCTCCGGTAACATGAAAGAACACTTTTCTGGATTCAGTGTAAGGCCGAACTGTCTGAATCGCTCGAAAAGTTTTCGTAGCTTGCTAATCATTTCTGTAGCATTCTCACTTCCAATACAAAAATCGTCGATAAAATTTGAAATTTTTAAATCTGATATGGGTGCCAAAAGCTGATCTGCCAGTTGACAAAAGACTTCAGGGGACGCTGAAAGACCCTGGGGTGTGGTAATGTACCGGTATGATCCGAATGGTGTTATAAATGTGGTCATGTCTCTATCTTCCAATTTTAAAGGGATTTGCCAGAAAGAGTTTGATAAATCTAATGTAGAAAAATATTTCGCACCTCTTAAATTTTCTAATAAATGGCTAATAATTGGCAATTTATATCTGGGATATTTAAGGTGTCGATTTAACGCACGGAAATCAGTTACGAGACGCCACTTTTGCTGTTTGGGGTCTCCAGATGGATTTTTCTTTTTGATCATTATTAATGGGAAACTAATGTGAGAATTTGACTTTTCAATAATGTTTGCTTCTTCTAATTCATCTAATTGTCTTTTTAATTGTTCTTTTAAGGCGTGTGGGATTGTATACGGACGAGATGATGGTAGCTGAGAATAATCAACTGTAAGATTAGGTTTAATAACATTTGTACGACCAATTGTGTAAAGGCGTTTACTAAAGATATCCGCATACTCAAATAATAAAGATAATAATTGTTTCCTCGTGTTTACATCAAGATGATTTAAATTAAAATCTGTTTCTTTAAGTTGCTGACGTCGAAGGTTTTTTTATTTTATCAATATCTCGTGAATCAAATTCTGATATTATATTTCCTATACGGGTATTTTTATTAATCGGGATATTATGCGTACTAATATTTGTTATTGTAAGCGTAATTCTATTATTTTGTACTAGACAGAAAGTGTGAGAGAGTTTTAAATTGGGATTACGCATACATGGTTTTAATTCAATGATACTTCCCGTACGAATTTCAGAATCTAATTTTAAGTTAATTTCACGCGATTCTCCCGGTAATAGTGTAAATTTACTGGGTATACGAGCAAAATTTACCTCAATATTTGTTTTGTTCGGATCTACCGCGTCTGACATTTTAATGACACAGTTGTCGGAAAATAATTTATTTGATTTTAAGCAAATTTGAAAATTGTGGTTTTTCAAAAAATCATATCCGATGATTGCTTTATAATTTTGTGAAAATGTATGATTAGCTATATAAAACGGATGGGTGAAGTTTGTACCACCTAACGAAAACTGTAGTGTTGCATAATGTGATATATCCAACTTGTCTCCAGAGATCGATTTCACCTGCACGTTTGTTTGATATGTTTCGATATTCATGATACCTTTTACTTTCGAAAGAATATCATGTTCTAAAACACAGACTGCCGCGCCTGTGTCAATAAGCGAATTTACTATATTACCCGCTATATAAATTGACACAGTCGGTAAACAAGGTCTCTCTTTATTAAATTGTAAAACTTGCGTGTTTACTAAAAGTTCAGTAACCTTTTTATAAGACGTGCTTTGAGAATTCTGTATGCGGGGAGGTCCCTTTGTTGGGTCATCTACTGACCTCCCCTTTTCGAGTTTAAATGCATCGTATTCCGTGATGGGGGAGAATGAAATCCATTGTCCCTTGTATTCGAACTTCTGAAGGAACTGTTCCTCGCTTGCGATTGTTGTGGATAGAATTTCGACCTTTTGTCACTAAAATTTTGTCTCGAGTTTTGTTTAGCGTCTTTAAAATAACAAAACTGGGAAGAGTGATTTGTTTTTTTACAAAAATCACATGGTGGAAATTGACGTTGTCTAACAAATTGGTTTGGTACATAATTTCTGTTATTAAAGGAGCGAGGTGAAAATGTTGCAATTTCAGGTGTATGTCTTTTTGATAAGAGTTTAAGATTTTCAATCTCTTTACTCAATGCACTAACTGTTTCGTGTGTTTGAAGAGCATGGGTTTCTATCAGAGCTTTAATTTCATTATTTGAAATTTGGGTATTAATGTTTCCTAATGTGTGTGGAACATTTCCGTCTGATTGAGAATAAGCTAAATTATTTGATTGTAAGAGCTCTACAAAATCAATAGCTTCTGTAAAAGTTAAAGGGTTTTTCATAAGTGCCGCATGTCTATATTCAGGCAGAAGGCCTTCGAGATATTTAGATAATTTACTTTGTTCGAAAAGTGCTTTGACGGACTGATTTGTTATGTCCGGGTTATTAAAAAATTTTTGAGTTACTAACGAAACTCTAGCAGCATAAACTTTAGCGGATTCACCTGGCATCATTTTACAGTTTGAAAACTGTTGTTGTCTCGTTGCGAAACTTAATTTAGTATCAAAATATGACAAAAATTTTCTCTTGAATTCTGCATAATTTTCTTCTTGACTGAGGTCAGGGGAATTTATCATATGGGATAGGGCGTCGCCTCTAATACGGGATTTTAAAATTAAAAGTTTTTCCGTGTCCGTACATTTAGCTAAAGTAGTTATAGTCTCAAAACTGTCTAAAAAAAATTGCGGCGTAACCGCCGATACATTGTCGAACTGCGGTATTATTGCCTGTAACCCGGCAAATTTTTGTAGAAGGGTCTCTGTGGCCATCTCGTTTTAATGTAAAATTTAGATTCAAATCAATTAATGTTAAAATTAATCTGTATTAACACTCACATACATTTTTTTTTTTTTTTTTCAAATTAAATATTTTACAAAAGGTCAAATCGTAATTTATAGTAAATATTAAATATAATAAATGGGGGGAAAAAAAAAGGGTTTCTTATTTGGGCAATAATTAAACTAATTATAAACCATATAAATAAATATATGTGTATGTATAATAGTAGTGTACGCGAGAAATAATAAGTACAAATTAAAGTTTAATAAATAGTTATATTCAATAATAAATAGTTTAATAAATAGTTATATTAAAAGAACATCTGACTTTTATTATCAGAAATGAAAATATACAAGCCGTACATATATGCATGTGTATATGTTTGCTTAAAATATTTTGGAAAATTGAAGTGCAACGATATAAAACAAAAAATAATGCTAAATAAGAATTTTTTTTTTTTTTTTTTTTTTTTCAGCTAAATAGAATAGCTTATTTTTGCAAATACACATACATACATATATATATAAATATATAAATCAAAGAAAACATATAAAATTCACACAAATTAATTTCAATTGAAAATCTAGTCTCATTTTATTTAATTTTATTTTTAATTTTGTCTCCTTTTATTTAGTTTAGTTTTAATTTAATTTTATTTATTTATTTATTTAATTTTATTTATTTATTTATTTATTTATTTATTTTGGAAAAGATGACTTATTTATTTGAAAAAGATGACTCAATTATAATTCTGAATTTTGAGCAAAATTTTACTATACCTAAAAAGGTATACCTGGTCACTGGTACCATTGCTAAGTTGCTCCTTAGTTAAGTTTTAATTTTTAGATAATTTCTTTGAAATTTTCTTTATTTAACAACTTAATCATTGCGCTGTGAGAAGGTAAAATTAGTTTTCAATAAATAAAGATTTAGATTGGAAAAAATGTTAACTTTATTTTTGATAAATCAAAATCAAATACATATATCCAGAATTATATATAAATATATATAAAGTCATCTTTATATTAACTTTACTCTTTTACTGCAATTGTCTAAAATATTTTGTTCATACTTAAAATTTAGTATTCTCAGAACAGAAAAAAAATGTTTACCTTTTAACGTCCACATCTGCAGGAGGATCATTCTCCGTTAGGAAATCCGTGGATAATCCTGAGCACCACCAAATTAAAAGGAAAATTCTAAAAGAACTGTATGCTTACACCAAATCAAAAAAATTCTATATCCCCGCTCTTCCCGAAAATCTTCTTCTATATCCTTTCCTCTTCCCTTCCAAAATTTCCATCCCCTCAACTTTAATCCAATCCTCAATTTTGGTAACACCCACTTAACTTTTACTGGTCTAACTTCACTCTCCAGATTATTTTTATTAAATTTTATTTTTCCTCACTCCAGATGTTATAAGAATTTGTTTTTCAGTCCAGGTGGATTTTCAAAATTGTTTATTCGACTGAAAACTCTCTACCACCGGACCCCCTTTCTTTATTCCCTTGCGTATATCTTGCATAACTATTATATTTCTACTCCCTAACTTTTCATAAAATCTTTTCTTCTCATTTTATATTTCTTATGAGTTTCCCTTCCTTTCTTGTGAGTTTCGTAGTCTCAAAGGTTTGTTATTTGACTAAAATTTTTCTGTACGTTCCCACGCATGCTTGGTCATTCGATTTTGAATTTTATGATTCTGTTTTGAAATCGCAATATCACCCCTGGTGTAATAAATTCCTTACTTTCTTTTATGCATCTTGACCATTTCCTCTTAAAGTAACTTTTGTGACTTACACTTCTATGTATAACCTTTTATAAAATCGAACCATTCCATTTATACTTTACAACGGGTTAGATGCATTTTGCAAAGTTAGAATGTTTTGAATTTAAAGCTATTTTACTCGTATTCTTATTTCTTTTCCACTATCCTTTTCTTTACTTATTTATTGGTGTTTTTCCCGATTCCTCGCTGCAGATGTTCAGTTATGCTGAGTTAGTACCTCAACACAGTGTATATTTGTTTACAGTTTTTATAATGTTGCTGAAACTGTTTTCTCTCCTTATTTTTCAAGAAATAAAATGAAATGCAAATTAAGCATCAAATGTCGAACTTTCAGAAAATTCAAGATTACAGGCCCATTGGTCAGTATTGGTCAATATCAAATATGACCGGTAAAAATATTCGATCTTCACTGATGCATGTCTGTTTCAGGCGATATTGAACGAATATCGATGTGCTTCTGGGAATCCTGCCTTTGGTAGATTTTAATTTAATGCCAAAGATCCATATTCATAAAAATGTATAACAAATTTTCCAGAAGTCAAGTAAAAATCTCAAAAAGCCACAATCGTGTGCCCAAAACACTGCTCTGGAAAATAAGAAGAAAAAGTAAAAACAAGTCCTTTTGGTTCATTCGGAAAGGTGAGTTGATTTCTTTTTTCTTATCAAGTGGTCGCCATTTTGAAACAAATAGCGGATAAAGTTTAGTTATGGATTTGGTAAAGATATTGATGTGGGCTATGTGCATATGGAATTTTAAGCAAATCAATTCATAAACACATTTTTTTATGCGAATTATAAATTTTCAAGTGATTGGCTCTTGGAAACAAGATTAGGGATCAAATTGATCAACGAAGATATCAAATGCATATCTAAGATAAGTCTACTCTAAAAATTTGATTCGAATTAATACAGTATTTCAAAAGTTAATTTGATGACAAATTTTCAAGTGGTAGTTTTAAGTGTCCGCAACTTTGAGACAAAATGGAGGAGCGAGTTGCTCAGTGAACTAATCCAAGAACTGATTTAAGGAACAGATACTCCCATGTTGTAAGATATGTGAACTGTCTAACTTTGGTTAGAATAATTTCAGAATTCAAAAATTATCGTGATGTATTTTCAAGTAGAAGCGTGATTTCAAGTGGCTGCAACTTGAAAACAAAATGGCGGAGCATCTTGCCCCGCGAAATTATCCAGATATTTGAATAAGTCCACTGTCCAACTTTGGTTCGAACTGATTAAGTATTTTAAAAGTTATTGTCATGACAAATTTTCAAACGGAAGCCTTATTTCATGTGCCCCCCACCACCCCCTTAGTTTAATTAGTACCTGCCATTTTGTTTCAAAATAACGGATAAAGTTCATTAATAAACATGATTGAGATTCTTATATGATTTATATAATACATCAAAATTCAAATAAATCCGATTTTAAATACGCTTTTTACGATGTGTTTGAAATTTTCAAGTGGCTTCCATTTAGGAAAAAAAAAAAAAAAAAAAAAAAAAAAAAAGCGGAGGAACTTGATTAACGAACTCTTCTAAGACATTTATAAGATAAGTTTGCTGTCCAACTTTGGTTCGAAGTATTTGGTTTCAGGTCAAAATAATATAATGGCCCTTCATTAGGTGAAAAAAACTAGACACGAGTGCATCATTAAAGCAGCATCTACGTACTCGCGTCTAGTAACAAACTTAAAGTAACGCCAGCATTTGGTTTTCTTTGAAACATCGTTTGCTGCTATCTACCGAACAGAGAAGAACCAAATGTTTAAAAATCCATTAAAAAAAAAAGGAAAAAATTTCTTAAATGTTTGGTTTTTGTGCGAAACTAGTGAACGTTAAAGTGCTAAAAGAAGCCACCTGGCTAGTAGTAATAATAAAGATAGCGTAACGTACTGGTGGTCCGTTATATTTTGGTCGCACTTCTTTGACCTCTCACTTACAGAAGTAGATTGGATTTGGTTTAAACTGTTCCTCTATGGTAATTTTTTGCCACATTAGATCAGGATCTAAGGATTAAACTTATTTCTCTAATCACTGTGAACATCCATGTCTGAATCAAGATTCGAACCCATGATCAGTCAAATGAAAGCCAGAGCTCTAATCATACAGCCAGCAAATGGGCCTTTAAGAACTAGAACTACGTAAAACAAAATTTGCTTTTGTTGAGTTAATATTAACAATATTAGTCTTTTGTTTCTCTGTGTACATTTCTTTTATTACTGCCTTATACATATTTACATATTTACAACTTGAGACTTATAGTTACAAAGGCTTTTGGTCTCTAATGATCCTTGTGACAAAGTCACGCTAAATTTCCGTCGGCCTCCATCTTCGGAAAAAAAATGGCGACCCTACTGCCTTATACAATGTATAAAGAGATATTGTAATCACGATTTGCGAAATGGATTTTGTATCTCGCATGGCTCAAAAACGAATCACCGTAGTAAATTCTTCTTGTAAATTCACATTTGTGACTGTCATGACATTTAGTTGTACCCCTTCAAGTATGGTCTTGATACAAGCTCCCGTTTTAGAGATATCTAAGATTTTACACGATTTTTCTTGCTGTCTGTCTGTACGTATGTGTGTGCGTATCTTGCATAACTAAAAAAGGGTTGAATGTAGAACGTTGCAAATTGGTATATAGATTTTTTGCAACATCTAGTTGTGCACCTTCATTTTTGGTCTTAGTGATTATCCATTTTCGAGACATTTACGAAAATGTTATTCATAATGATCAAAAATACGAAGATTTTGGCCATTATATACCTACCGTCATAGAGATTTTAAAAGAAGCTAATGATAAAGCCCGTAAGGAAAATATTATGAAAGTTGTCGATATGTTTGCGTGTAAAAAGTAATTTCTAAAGACGTAAGCAGGTTCTAGTCGAAGAATGCACTTTATTTAATGAATATTCTGAAAAAAAAATGAATGAAACTGTACCACAAATATAAATAATAAACGAATATTCTCGAAAAAATCCAATAAAACAGTCATTCGTACTATAAAAGTCAAGTAAACAGGGTGAAATACACTACAGGACAGGAATTTCGCTAATTCAGGAACAATGATCAACCGCACAGTTTGAAGTCTGAATTGAATTTGAATTCACCGAGGGTCTTATCAGGAATTTATAGAATTTTCGAGATCGCTCTGTGTTAGAAACCAATGAAGTTATAAGTTTCCAAAATTCGGAAATCCTAAGCTACCATTTTTTGCCGAATTTAGATGCCGAATTGCCTAATTTGACGCTAATTCAACGCCCACTTTCATGGAAATGAAAAGGAAAAAAAAAAAAACTGTCATCTGTTTCCATTTTTATTGTAATACTTTATAAAACGTAGCACGCAAAAAATAAACAAGTTCTAGTCTACAATCATCAATAATGACACTTTTTTTTTTTAATAGACTCGTTAGTCATTTATATAGAATTTTCGAAGAAGTTAGTTCGATGCTAGAGAAATCAATGAAACTTTCCAAAAAATTTCAGAACTCTGTTCTTATTGAAGTTAGAGCTTCTAAACTTTTTGAACCCTAAGCTACAAATTTTTGTCAAATTTGGTCGCCAAATCGGCAAAATCGACGCCAAGACCAAAATCTGCATTTGAGAAAAACTTCGCAACTTGGCGAAATTAGCGACAAAAATTTAGCAAAAAATATTTCAGTGTAGCCAGAATTAGTACGCCGTTTCTCAATTTTAACGGAGTTAATTGTGTATGATGTATCGTTTCTCGCCATTAGTTTTTGCAAAAAAGAACAAAAGTAGATTATCTGAACCCGAGTGAATTCTATTGAACTCTAAGCTGTGCATTTGCCAATGACGGATTCTATAATAATTTGAGGAATACTATTCCAAAACAGCTATATTCGTTCTCTTCAGTGTACATGATTCTATTATCGTGACTTTTGTGGTTGGAGTAATAGTTTTCTTGGCTTTTTTTCAGGAATGTTTATGCAGTGTAACATGTCTATTTATTTGCGAACCTAACAATAATCTCACACAAAAATATCGATGTTTTTGTAACAACATATAAATTTTAATCTATATTAATAAAATCAGACTTTTGTCTGTAAATTTGTCGGAATCAAAAAATTTTGCGATATCTTCACGTTTCACACCCCATGAAAGCCGCAAATTACTTCAGAAAATTTTGCCTGTGTGTGTGTGTGTGTGTGTGTGTGTGTGTGTGCGTGTGCGTGTGTGTGTCATCGTGTCTGTATGTCGCTTTTTTGTCCGGGCATCACTTGAGAACAGCTGGACGGAATTCAACGGCGCTTGGCAGGAATTTAGGTTTTCACCCAACTTAAAATTATATCTATCAACTTTTCAGAAATTCCTCCCGTCCCCCCCTGGGGGGCAAAAGACAAAAACACGTTTGTCCGGGCATCCCTTGAGAGCGGCTGGACTGAATTCAACAGCGCTTGGCAGAAACCTAGATCTTTATCCACCTTAAAATTATATCTATCAACTTTTCAGAAATCCCCCCCCGTTCCCCCCTGGGGGGCAAAAGACAAAAACACGTTTGTCCGGGCTACAGCGTCTAGAATAAATAGTGTGGAAATCACCTATAACCGTGATGTTAAAATAATGCTACAAAAATTAAGCTTACCCAGATGTCGCTGTGATCGAAGCTTTTGCTCAAATCGAAGACCTGATTGGCTTTTCCCAGTTTCGTCAGTTTAATCACGTGATCTAAGCACATAATTAACCAATAGGGAGTCTCGGTTTTGATGTCGTGACCCTAGCTTCGATTACAATGATATCTGGTGACAGGCTTAATTTTTTTAGTACAATTTTATTAGCCGCTTTCCACACTGTTTATTCTAGACGCTGTATCCGGACATCACTTGAGAACGGTTGGATTGAATTCAACAGCGCTTGGCAGAAACTTTGATCTTTATCCAACTTAAAATTATACCTATCAACTTTTCAGAAATTCCGCCCTCCCCCGTTCCTCCCTGCGGGAGAAAAAGACAAAAACACGTCTGTAAGCATAACTCGGCTCCTAATTACTTCACAGTAAGGAAATTCCACATGGGGAGACTAGACATGAGTACAAATAAAACATTATCTGCGATTTAGGAATTTTCGATTTTTAAAGGAAGGAAGGGAGAAAATCGATTTTTGGCGGGAAATTTTGAAAATTCTTGATTTGAGTCGAACTCTACCAAAAATGGAATAAAGGTGTTGAAAAAAAGGCTATGCGACTTTCTTAGGATATTTCTTAAAACACATTTTTGATTTTTGTGATCTGCCATTTTTTTTTTCTTTGGGGGAGGGGGGGGGGTATGTGTTACAAAGAGCAAATTCGAGACACCCTTTTTAGCGCTAAATTTTTCCTGGAAAATTTATGAGAGCTGCGGTCACGAAGTTTGGTGCTTGGATTTTTTATATGCAACCGGCACCTAAAGAAAGTGGATTTATCGAAATACCCCCTTCCCCAGCGGGACAGGAAGCAAAAAAACGTTTGTAAGCATAACTCGGCCCCAAATTACATCACGGTGAAGACATGATGAGACTAGACTTGAGTATAAATAAAACATTATGTACGATTTTAGAATTCTTGATTCTTAAAGGAGAGGGGGAGGGGGATCGTTTTTCGAGGGGGAAATTAAAAAAATTCCGGATTTTTTAGTAGAGGTTTAGTAAAGATATTACAAAGGTAGTGAAAATAGTCACGTGTCTTCCTTAGAATATTTCCAAAAACATATTTTCGTTTTTGTGATTTTCAAAATTTTTTTTTTGAGGGGGGGGGGGGTTGCAAATTCAAGAATATATCAGTATTATGTAAATGCGAATCAGTGCTCGAAAAACTATGAATTCTATTTTCTGAGGAGATCAGCTGTTCCAAAAAACAAGGCGGACAGAGTTTGGCATTATCATTAGATAGCCCGCACTGATAGTTAAGCCGCAGTCCCCCAAAATCGATGCTTTTTTTTTTTTCAAAGATAGCCCGTGGCTTATCTTCACTAAAATACAGTACATAAAATAGTTATTGTAAGAAGGTAATTTTTCTATATGTTATACGATAGACGTCATTGGTGATATAAGAAAAAACTGTGATGCCCACAAAATACAGACCATATGAAAATTAAGATTTCATAATTTGGGGATTTTTCTGGGACGTGATATCGATCGTTACTTACTACATTCAGAACAACTTTGACGAATGGTTTCGAAAACAGCGATTGGGAAATGATAAAATTTGCATTCTATATAAGTATAATGTTATCTTTTACATGCTATAATAAAAAAAAAAAAATCATGCAAGGTTTTTCTTTTCTATATTAATATAATAAGCGAAAAAAATGTACAAATAAGCAAAATAAATTTCTTTTAATCCTTTAATGTTCACTGACACATTACATATTCTTTTTTTTTTTATTGTTAAACTATTTTCAAAAATGGTTATCAAACTCATAGCTGATCACAAATACACTTCTGCTTAAAAATTTTGCAAGATTTACAAACAATCAGTTGTATTTTAATTTAAAAACACTTCATACAGAACAGGGTCTTCACACATGCTTTTCTGTGACGAGTAGGTTACAATAATTAGGGGGCAGGCAACAAATTGAGCAAAATAAATAATGTTTGAGATCGCCCTGTATCGTTAAGTCAAGAAAATGATAGGCTTGAAAGGCAATGAAAAACTTTAGGATATGTTCATATAGAAACAGTACAATTTGTAAATGAATTTGTGTGACGTAAGCATGTTAAATAATGAAGATATAAGCATTTATTTTAAAACTAAAAAAAACTTTAAAAGAAAAAAAAAAAAAGCATGTTTTTTATTTATAATATACAGAGTTTTAAAGGAAAATTATTCCCACTTTGAGATAAATTAAAAAAGCACTTTTGAAAAAATATACTGCAATCGGAATATAAATATCTTAAATATCTCATGAAATATGAAAATTTTTATGAAAAACCCTTTCACTGCGCATGCACGAAAGATAGAAAAGTTTTTATTACATAGGCTGAAAGCTAATGTCCCTCTGTAAAATCGTAGCTCTTGAATAATAGCTATTCCGTCTGTAATCCAATATAACCAAATTGAAATGTCAGGAAAAGGTGTTGCGGCAGGCAGTGGGAGACATGATCCAAATAGGATGGGAGAGAAAGATGCTGCCGAAGGCAGCGGGTACCCGAACCGATGTTCAGAACAATTTCAGTGGCATTTTTTCTTCTTTTAGTTTTTAACTATAAAGTGATAAAAATTAGTAATTAAATTTTGGGAATTCATTTAAATTTCTTGACCAGTGAAGCGGGCAAGGCTTGCTAGTTATTATAATATCAGTAACAATAACAACAATGAAAACAACAACAAGAATAACAATAAAACTAGTACAACGAATAAATTGTCCATTTTTTTTTTTTTTTTTTTGGTAAAACATTTTTGACAAAAACTTGGACTTTATCATTAACATTTGCTTTTCTTGAATATTTAAGCATAATATTAAACTTTTATAACAGTTAAATTATAATAGAAAAAAATATTGAAAATAAATCAAGGAAATTGTTTGATTTCCTGTATTAGCTTACTGAATGGGGGGGGGGAACAAATGTATAATCTAAAACAAACAAACAAATTCTTCTAAATGAAGGCTGACTGAATAATAACTGCATCTTGTTCTAGATAATTTTCCAGATCCAAGAACTTAAAACCGATTAATTATATAAAAATTTTTAAAACTTTGCCTTATATTTTCAGTGGAAAAATTGCGATAACTTGCTTCTATTAATTAAGAAAGGTTCATTAGACATGTTGATGCTGATTAGTCCAGGAAATTTTTAAGTTTTATCCTTGAAAAATAAAGAATTCTAGTATCGCCCTTCCTTAATTTGTCTCTAAAGATATTTGATGGATAAGTTTTACGCGGTAAATTGTTTAAAACAAGAACAAATAAGTATACACACACACACATATATATATGTGTGTGTGTGTAGGAAGAAAATTTTTATATATATAAGAAAAAAGTTTGCGATTCATGAATATTTTCTATTTTTGATTATAAATGAATGCTTTATGTTGAATACATGACTTTTTGTCAAAATCCAACTCCTGATAATGTTCTACGAATTTGGTACTCAGCAGGGTCTGAAGACTTAAGGTAATTTATAGACACAGAGTCAGACTTTTTTTTTTTAACTCTCACATCTTGTTTAAGACATTTTAAATCCAATCAAACACCTGAAGTTAAAAAACAATGTCACAAGTACAGTACTTTCTACTTATTTATGTATAATATAATAATAATAATAATAATAATAACTATCGTTTTGTGAATTTCTGAGCTAATTTCTGAGTTTTTGAACTAGAGCTGCAACAAAAATTTCCTCACATATAAATAAACGATCATTTCCTAAAAAGAGGTCAAATCATGTTAAAGACAACTCAAAACATGTAAATCCGTGAAAAATCGAAAAGTTTTGCAAGCCCAATACGTTTTTATATAAATATTGAAAAAAGTAATAATAATAATAATAATAAAATTAAGTTAGAATAAGGAACAGATTATAAATTATTTTTTTTATACTATTTATTAATTTTTTTTAAATGCCATTTGTTTTGATACCATTACCAATTATTATTATTATTATTATTATTATTATTATTGTAACATTCTCTTTTCTTTGACCAAAAAGACTAGGTAATATATGCTTTTTCCATTATATGAGCATAATGTTATCTTTTATACAGGGTGACTGAAAAAGTCATGTCCAAACTTCATGTGTAGGTGTGTCAGGTCATGATTACTAAGGAATACATAAAACACCATTGTAAATCTTCTAAAGGGCGATAAGCTCTGCCCAACTTGTACGCCCGCAAAAAGACACAAGTGACGATGTGAAACATGCATCGCGGCTATTTTGAGCACTTTTTTTGAGTTGTAACATTTTTCATTTGTATTTTGTACTTCGATAACATTTTTTATAAAATAAAGTTATTTTTATACCGTTCGTTATCTTTTCTTTGCGTGACAGTCATGATGCAATTGCACTGTCACGATCGCGTTTCTGGTCCCCCAGTTCCTATGTATTTCTTACTTCTCACTTACTTCCTGTGTATTTCTTACTTTAACATACCCACATGTGTCGTTTGAATATGAAATTTTGAGCCACCCTGTATATAGTGGTAATAATAATAGAAAATAAAACAGTGAGTATAAATCAAGCAAATAATTTGATTTTTTGTATTATTTTAATGAGTGAAAGAAACGTATAGTTAAAATAAATAAATAAAGCTATTTAAATGAAGACTAGCTGAATTAATAACTGCATTAGTTTCTAAATAATTTTTCAGATGTAAAAACTTAGGCACGATTAATGATTAAAAAAATTCTCAGATTTTGCTTCATATTTTCAATGGAAAATTTTAGATAACTTGCTTCATTTAATTCAAAAAGATTCATTAGGCGTGCTAATGCTCATTAGTAGGAAATTTTTATGCTTCATAGTCAGAATATTAATCATTCTACTATCGTACTTTCTTAACTTGTCTTTAAAGGCATTTAATGGCTAGCCATGACATGATAAACAGATTAAAACAACAAAAATTAAATAAAATTGTTTATGTTAGTTGTGGAATAAATTTATCAAAATTATGATTACAAGTGCTTGTTTTTGTTATTTTATTGATTATTTTACTTGTTCTTTTATATGGACAAGAAAAAAGCTTTGGATACATGAAAATTTGCTATCTTTTAAATTTTGTATATCACCTTCATCAATTTCAGTCATTATCATTGCACTACAGGATGAAAGCCTCTCCTGGGTGATTCTAATCTGTTCTGTTTTCAGTAATTCTTCGCCAGTCTGCTCTTCCAAATTTCACAATTTAATCTCTTCAACGACACTGTGGTCTTCTCCTCTTTTTTTTTTTTTTTTTTCTTAACTCACGGTATTTAAAATAGGACTTTGGTATCCATCTATCATCATTTCTTTGGCAAGGTGCCCAGCTCAGCTCAATTTTAAATTCTTATTCCTACAAATGACATCAGTAGCTTTGGTTTTCTCCCTATTCCATGTGTTCCGCTTTCTGTCTTTTCGGGTGAATTCTAACATGCATCTCTCCATGCTTCCAAAGATTGTTTGAAGCTTTCACGTACTTTTACACGTTAATGTTTAAGTTTCTGAAGCGTAAGTAAATACATGCAAAACACACTGATGAAAAACTTTTCTTTTCATAGAAATTGACGGTCGCTTTTGAATATAACTCACCTGAAAATAGTTTAACGTTATTATTCGAATATACTCAAACTTTCACTGAAAAAGTTTTTTAAACTAGTTTTGTTAACGGACATTAAAGTTCATTTATTGTTTTCTGTAAGTAAATGATTTTTTTCTTTTACATTTTATCTTCTTGTAATTTTTGAATTACATTTATCTTGTTTTCTTGTTTCATTGATTTCGTTTTGTTTGGGTGAATAGGGCATTAATACATGTAATTTCTTGGTTTTGAGCCTACAGATATACAGAAATTCACCTATATTTTGCACACAATGATTCAATTAATGCCCTTTAAGAGTGTGGAATTTTGCATGCTTTCTTTTCTTTTTCTTTCTTTTTTTAATTTTGTTTATCGTTTCATTTTTTTCTCAGTTAAATCTTCAGTTTCTTTCGGTGATGTTTTACATTTTTTCCTGAGATATGTTTGAAAAGATTTTCATATATATGTATGTGTGTATGTCTGTTTATGAGTATTCAATATATTATTTTTATATACATTGTTGCTAATTATACAGACGTATATTGTTCAATATATTACATAGACTAAACTGCTTTAATAATCAACAAATTGTTGCTTTATTTAAAAAAAAAAAAAAAAAAAAAAAAAAAAAAAAAAAAAATAGTAACACTGTTTTTTCGACTTATTTAGCGTAGTTTTAAAATACAGTAGAGTCTCGGTTATCTGAGTTTCGATTAACCGAGTCCCGGGTTAACCGAGGTAGTCCTGAAAAGGTTATGCCTTAGAGGAGAAAGACTTTTTCAAGAAGTAACTTTTTAATTTTGACACATTTTTCTACACTGTATGCACTGTATTTTATAATTTATGCATGTATGTATTGTATTGTATTGCATTTTTAACAGACTACATTTAAATATGTAATATATGTTAAAACAAGTAAAAACTACAACGTCAGCAACGCCAAAGAAAAAATTAGGAAGCAGACAGCTGTTTCGGTAGAATTTAGCGTATCGTCTTTAGAGCATGAAATTTTTTCTTTGGCGTTCCTGGCTTTCTAGTTTTGCGCCAAGTCTCCTTTTAATATATATAATAAAGGTATTCTTTTGCTTCAAGACTACGTTTTCATTCATTTAAAACATTACCATATGTTTCCCTCGCGATTTACGACAGAGTCTGTATTAACCGAGATTTCGATTATCCGAGGTACCCTCGATCCACATTACCTGGGATAAACGAGGCTGTACTGTATTACTGCAGATTTTTACTGCAAAATAACAGTAGTAAACGTTATCGGTAGGGCTTTAGTGCAGTGGTCTTATATGTTTACATGCATTTTATTACTTTGTCACCATTTTTTTCGAACAATAGATTTTAAATACTTCTATTATAGCAGTAAAACTTTTACAAAACTTTTTATCATGAAATAGTGATTGTAAAATAATAAAACAAACGCAAAAGTATAGGACTGCTGCGCTCAGCGTTACTGGTACTGTGGAGACTTTTTTTTTTTTTTTTTGGCATGATGAAGGTCGTGCAATTATTTTAATTCGAAACCCTTGCTGTCAGTTTTCGCAATTTATGGAATTGATTACACTATATTTTAACATCAGTTAATACAATATACTTTAACACCAGTTTCCTGTGCATTTTACTGCTATGTATGTAAATAATGAATTAAACGAAAACTATATAATGCAACTTAAAAAAAAAAGAAAGGCTCTATAAGTATCTTTAAGGCATGTTGAATAAATTATTCTAGCGAGTCTGTTTAATGGTTCTGTAACGTTTTTGATGATACTCTTTATAACTTATCTATGCGAGAAAGTGATAGATACATAACATGGAGTTTTGGTTGCCGATGCAATTTGGTGAAGTGTCAGCATAAAAGCAGAAACCTTCAGCCACTAGTGGGGAGCATACTTAAAAAAAAAAAAAAAAAAAAAAAGAAAAAAAAAATCGAGCTTAGAGCCTCATATATGTATAGAAACAATAATGAATTTCTTCGTTTTTAGTAATAATACCTAATTTCGACCTTACGACACGAAATTAGACACTGAAATGAAGGTGAATATGAGCATTAAGATGAAATGTAGAGTTATATATATATATATATATATATATATATATATATATATATTTTTTTTTTTTTGAGATAATTTCTGGAACTATTCAGAAGAATGAAATAATTTTATCAACAATTCTAATTTCATTCATTGTAATTACATAGCTGTAAAACTTCGTAAACAAAAAAAAAAAAAAAAAAAAAAAAATCATAATAATTTTCTGTTTATTTAAAAGTAAAAAATATTTATCTTCGAAAATATTGCTAATAAGCTTTTTCTATACAATGGGCGGTTGTTTTATTATGACGGTTCTTCACTGAGAGCATTGACTTTCAGCTTCCATAGACTCAACGAAGAGTAAGGTCATAGACGATTTCAAAGGAATCTTCGTTAAGATCAGCTGCAATTTGCTGCACTGTTATTATTCAGTTTCCTGTTACAAATCGGGCGATTCTCCATTCCGTGCGATCGTTCACCACACAGTGAACACAACAATTTATTCATTCGGACCCAGTTTTACGCCTAACACCCCAGTCTTGCTATATTTACACTATAGCTATCGTGAACATTTTACCAATGTCGCACTTTTTCGGATTCGAACTCTTATTATCCCCCCCCCCCCGTTTCAAGGTTCGTCAAATCACATTTTCTTCCCATATATTCCCAGGTAATTCACGTATGCTTCCAGCGTTGTCAATTTCAATTTCGCAATGTCCCTACGAACAGCTCAAAACGTCACTGTATAGATGATAAGAGTTCCTTACTTTAGTTTTGAGGATGGAAGTGATTTCTCCCCAGGACATCCTTAGGATATCATGAGAATGTCTTGGGGCAAAAAGTGTACCTCCTAAAAGTTGCTAGTCAGTACCTGCAAGCTTAAGAAAACTGCTTAAAGTCTCAATGCGTAGTGACAAATCCCTACTGTAGGCAACGCTATCACAGAAACTCAGCTTTTTATTACTTCCATTACCCTACTACCGTAGGCAATGGAAGAATTGTATTCGGTCCAAAAATTCGATATCGAGTTTTCACCCGATTTACACTTTTTAAGGTCCCCTGAGTCTAAAAAAGTGGTTTTCAGTAGTTGGTCAGTGTGTGTGTGTATGTATCTATGTGCGGTATCTTCTGGCTATCATATCTCAGAAACTAATAAAGATAAAAAGACGAAACTTCAGAATTGACACAGGTTTGGTGTACAAATGAAGTTTCCAAATTTTGGTGAAAATTGGAAAACAGGAAGTGCACCATCAGAAACCGGAAGTGCTATATAAACACTTCCGTATAAGTCCGTATTTCAAAAACGGCTCTAACGATTTAGTTGGTTAGTTTCATTGGTTAGTTCAGGAAAATTGATAGGCGTTCTGTATAAATAGCTCAATTTCAGGTCTCGCAAGTGCTTTCCATTAAAAACGGCTTTACGGATTTTTTTCAATCTCGGCATAATACATTCTTTTTTATCCTTTCGTATGTAATTGTTGTTTTCTGGTCAACAATTGAGTGTCAAGTTTTTGTGAAAGCCTATATCTCGAAAACGGCTCTAACAATTTTCTTGAAAATTGTTAAATAAATCAATTTTAGGTATCCTTTCTCATGTATTACCTGGTTATTACAGGAAAATTAATAGCCATCCTACTTAGGCAGGTTAATTTTAGATCTCGGAAATTGGTATTTCAAAAAATAACTCAACCATTTTTTTCTGTTATTTTCTAACTTGCCATGTAAACTTTGTTTAATATGTCTTTACTCGTGTATTAAGTTTCTCATACCAGAAAAATTTTAGATTTCTATAATTCATTATTTGAATTTTATGTCTTCTGATCATATTCTCTCTTAAAAAAAAAAAAAAAAAAAAAGAGCATATAATAACGTGTAATTGCGGGTAATGGAAATCATGTGGTTGTTTCACACCAGATTTTATTTTCCTATTACCCAAGCCCTCATAATGGAAATACTCTGATGCAATATCTCATTTGCATAAAACTGTCAGTTGATCATTATAAAATGACCGTCTAGTGTATAATGAATCACTTGACAGCTAAGCAATTAATCCAATAAAATTTGACATTTTTAGAGAATTATTGTAGTATTAAAATGTCGTTAAGATAAGTCAAAAAACTGACGTATCTGGTCAAAAAAAAAAAAAAAAAAAGAATAGATAGGAACAACAAATTAAATCTTTAAAAATATCTTTTATGAATAAAATTCCCGGACCAAAAATTTTTTTTTTTTTTGCACTATAGATTAACACAAGACATTTCCAAAGAAACAAAACCTATTAATCATTCGTATTTTTTATATTAAAGGGGAAAAAGAAAACAGAATGAGATAGATGTCTTTTCTAACTTTAAGTGCCACATATGTGCTCTAAAATCAGCTAAATGATTTATTTTCGAAATCTTTTTTTATGCTGCAAAATATAATCTAAAATCTCCTGCAAAACTTATGTTGGCTACTAAGCGTATTTACTATCTTTTATACGAGTAATTGTGAAGAACTTTTCTTCTTCTTCTTCTTTTTTTTAAATTTTGCTTAATCTTTAAAAATAATGCCATTAATCTTAACTCATTTGCATCTCTTTTGGTTTGCTGACTTGTGCATAATCAAGATTTTATTTCAGGGAGAGGAAAATATTCAAAAGAGAACTTTTTTTGTTCATGATTGAATAGAGAAATAGGCAGCTATTTATTATTGAAATTGTTGTGATTTACATTTATTTTATTTCTGTTAATTAAATCAATTCTCTCCTAAATGAATAATTGATCATTATATGTGTTGCTCGTGATAAATCACAAATTGAGACTATTTTCTGAGAGGTTTTGAGAAATTGAGCGTAATTAATTTTACCCACTCATGTTTAATATTTGCGCATATTTCTTGAGAAATTTTATTAAACTGAAATTGTTTCCATTCTGCGTGGTGATTATGCGTTTTAATCGATGGATACCTAAATTTAAAAATAAAATCTTACAATATTCATGTATATCATACGTATATATACGTAAATGATACTCTGATAAAGTATTCATTATCGTAATATGTAACATTTTTATTTTTTTTAGCTGTCATAGTTTATTTTATTTAATTTTTAATTTAAATTTAACACTTTCAGGGGCGGTGATGCCACTACCTAATTTTAACCCAACCATCACCTAATTTTAATTTTCTACTGCAAATATTCATCCTGGAAATATTTTAGAGGATTTTACTTTTAAAACTTAAAGGGAGAAATTCATTTATTTCTTCTCTTATAATATTGATCGTAAATTCTAGTGGCTGTTGATTTTAAATGAACAAAACTACTCTGCCCTTGAAAGGGTTAAGTAGGGTGAAGTGTGGTAAGTGTAACCACGGGGTATGTGAAACCTCGCCTTACAATTCAACTGATAAATTAACTTTGATCAGTTTATCTAAACCTTTTTTTCTTATATTTATCCTTTGGGTACCGAATCAAATATAAAACAGTGATAATTTCAGAAGCTTGAAAAAATTGCATATATTTCCGTATCCGATAGAATGCCCCTCTGGAAATTCGGCGCTTTGCAGTTGCAGTATTTGGGAATTAAACTTCCCAGTTTTTGAAAAGGAAACTAAGTTTTGTATGTAGATTTTGAATATAACTTTAGATTTGTTCTAATTTTTAAGCTTTTTTGTTTTTCATCCATATTACATCTATCCCAAGAATTTTGTATATCAGTGAAGTGTAACCAGGGTATTTATACTTGTCCCGAGCAATTCAACTGTATCTCAGTTTTCTATTTTAATTTTGTTGAAACCTAATATTCTGAATTTTTTAAAGTTTTTGTTAGAGTGTTAAATAGTTTAAGATGAAGTGCTTGTTGGAAGCGTATGGAAAAGTTCACAAATCCGTAACAAGTTGATATATTTTAAACATTAAAATTAAACCAAATTCCTAAAAGCTTTCACTATCTGGTAACTCGAATAAAATATCTCTTAATGTATTTTATATGCGTATAGTAAGCCGAGTTAAACTTACCCAAACCATAGCGTAGGAAAAGCACAAAATACAAATTTTTCATTTTTTTTTTTTTCCTGTAAGTGGCACACAGCTAAACATAAAAATCTCATATTTTTTCAAAGTCAATTAATTTTAGTTTACATCTTAAAATTTTCAGAAGTATAATAGCAACTGAGCTAAATGGGGTTAACATTTTGGTTACAGGTGATATCCAGTGAATAATTTTAATTGTCGTCGCGGAAAGGGTAAAACGTGGGTAGGGCATCTTAATTTCCGACTTGACAGTCCCTTCACACATTTCATTGCTCTTAGAGAACCACTTTTATTTTTATCTTTTATTTCTAGGCTCTGATTACTAAACAGACAGGAAAAGCACGTGCTTCCCTTCAAAAATTTTGTAAGGGAGCCAAATTAAGAAAAACAGGGGCCCCTAAACGTTGACTGTTGTGTGATAACATTGATTGATTTTAAAATATCACAATAGGCCCGATTACACAAGTTCCTTTTCTAGATTACAGGTGTTTTTTGTGACTAAGCTCGAATGACTGTACTAGGGTCCTAGGCTTGAGGAGGAGTGCCCTCCGTCGGGGGGTCTTTCTAAGGGAACCTAACTCGTATTTACGCAAGTTTTGAAGATAACCACGTAAAATTCTGAACGGCTAGACGGACCAGTGCTGGGATCGAATCTGGCACATCACGCCTACCAGTTATAAGCGCAGAACCGCTCGGCTGCTGGTGGGCCCACTAGATTATAGGACATTAGTTACTGAAGTGTCTGCATATCCATTTACAATGGGATAATACCATTATTTTATATATCGTAGTGAATACAGGCTTTCAATAATTTCCATGTTAATGCTAATACTAAGCGGATTTACTTGTGTACATTTTCCCCAATTCCAGCTAATTACGATTTGTGTTTAATGAGAAATTAGTAAAATTTTTTGAAGTGTTTGTATGTTTCTTTAGACCAAGCAGTCAGTGAGGGCTGCCAAATGTGCTTGTGCTCCCCCTCAGTTGAAAAGTTAGTTGGTTTCTGTTTATTTCATTAATATTATTTTTTATCTTTGTATCTAATATTGATATAACTATACAAGGTTTAGTCAAGTACACAACTAATTGTATATTTTACGGTTTTAGCTAACAAAGAGCTTATAAAAATTATTTATTCAAAATATATAATTTCCAACATAATTCTCGAATTACTTCCGAATAATAATAATATATATATATATATATATATAGTTTTAAAATGCAATTAATGTTCACTGAAGTATTCTGCCATAAAGCAATTTTTAAATACTTCCTTTAAATAAAATCAAACACATATCACTTCCCTTTCTGTTTAACATTTAAACTCAGAGTCTTTGAACTACACACTGTATTGAGCAGAAAGAATAATTGACATTAAATTAAGACTCAGGAAAAATTCACATTTCTCCGTAATTAAAGCGATGAATTAAGTTAATGAAGTAAAAATAAAACTTAGATGTTGGCTCTTTCTTTTTTATTCATTTATAAAACTGACTTTGTCTGCGATTTTTCTTAATTTTTATCGACAGTGTTTGACGCCTCATTAATAGGGTCTGACAAGTTTGAAAGGATTTATTTTTCGTGAAAATGACAAACAATTCTTGTGAAATTAATTCTTCTGTAAACAAACTTTAAAAAGTTTAAATGCGACATATATAGAAAAGTTAAGATAGACCAGCCTAACAATTTTTCATTCGAAATGTTTTGGGAAAACTTTTGATATTTTTCAGCTCATTTTAATTGAAATACTTAATTGCGGAAGCAGAAAAGCAGTTCATTTGAGAAACTTTGTTTTTTGGAAGTTTTCATTTCTCTAATTGAAACTTTAAATTAAAGTATCATGAAACAGTTATATAAAGTGCGTATATATTTTCCAAGATAAAATTAAATTTGTTACTAAATCATAAAAGTTTGTCAAAATTGATTTCTATATTGGTTAATACGTATTACTTGTGTTGAGAAATGATTTGAAAATAAATTTCACAATAACAGAAATGTACATTAGAGCAAAGTTATTCTCGACTTTCTTAACACTTATCAACAAAGTTGAAAAGCGTTTATGATTTCGGTATGTCTGTCTGTCCTTCTATCTGTCCGCACACTTATTCCCGTAAATACTTATGGAATTTTTTGAAACTTATTTATGTTATTCAAGTTCACCATGCGATATTCCCTATTAAATATCATTATCTTATAACATCTAAAAGGGCAGATCGTACAGAAAATTCACATATACTAAAATTAAAGAACATTAAATTCTGCATCAAATGAATTCCTTAAACATTTAATTTTTCAGGGATTTAGCCAGAATCAACAGTTAAAGATGAGCAAAATTTTCTGTTTTGGCTGAAAAGCTAAAAAATGCATTATGATCACTTTCAAATACCCTAAAATGTGTAAAACGAAAACGGCTATTCCAAATAAAAATTATAATATAAACAAGTTTTAGAGCATAAAGTTCTATGTTCAGGAAGCAACTAAATTTAAAAGTGTTGTTCATTATACGGATAGGTATACACTCAAAAAACCAAAAGTAGTCGTAGCGCACATTTTCCACAATTTTCCCCCAGAATCGATTTTATATTTAATTTGGTCGTGCGACTTGGTTCTCTAAGTTTTATCTAAGAAGGGGGGGGGGAGGGGGGCATGGTCCTGAGGATGGAGGCTGGTGGAAAGGTAAGACGTCCGTTATTGGTATAGTTATGTATAATGAACTATCACCCAATACAGAAATTGAATCAGGTATTTTTTTAATCTCATAATTCTCTATTATGTATAATTCATCAATAATTGAATTTATTAATAAGCATTCAGAAATTCACCGAGTAGTTTAATTCTTATGATCCACTCCCTCTCGGAAATATAATTATTTGTTTAATTACACTGCTCAGCCGGAAAATCGGCCCCAACACCATTTTTGCAAATTCTTATGGAAAATGACCACTGAATCCGAATATGCCACCCATTTTGACCTCCTATCACCCACCATTTTTTGAGAACGCCTCCCTATTTTTATCACTTTTTAGTAATTTTATGGCTATAAATTTGATTTGTAAGGGAAGAGCGTTATTTTAACTGTTAAATATCTTCTGATGGGCCGCAGAACTGAAAAATTCTAAAGCAGCAAGAAAAAAATTCAGAAGGAGGGAGGGGAGATTTGACGCTAGAATTATTAATTACATTTATTATATTTTATTTATTAATTATTATTATTTATTATACATTATACTTTTTGTTTTTACGTGTTGGAATAATACTTTTCCATTCTCCAAATAAAATTCATGGCCATAAAATTACCGAACACTGATAAAAATTGGAGAAGGGGGTAGCGTTGGGCAAAATGGGGATCATATTCGAATTCAGGAGGTCATTTTACATAAAAATCATCAGAAATAGTATCAGGGCTAAAAAAAAAAAAAAAAAAAAAAAAAAAAAATGCAGTGCAGCGTTGTTGGTATGTTGGATGATGAAAACATCAACTGCAATGAAGCTCATGAAATTGGAAAAGCAGCAATGGCATTAGTGGCAGTAACTTTAAAGAACTGAATTTGCTGAGAAAAAACCATGTAATGCCGCTGAGAGCATTGAACTGTTCTCTCAAAATCAATAATACTGTCTATGTTCTCTGTTGATACTGATACAATTTTTTGAAGAATTCTTTCCGGATAAAATCACAAGAACTGTTGGAGTCATAGCTTGTATTTGAATTAGTTCCATATCCGTTATCACTATCTATCGATGATGGGACGTGTAAAACACCGAAATGAACTCATGTAACATATTCACTGTAGTCAATTCTATGAATCCAACGAATGTTGACTTCATCATTGATAATGATTTCTTATTACACAGATTTGTGTGGCATGTATTCGAGCAATTTTCGTCTATCCTCGACAAGTATGCGAAGTACATAAAGATTCACAAGGCTACAAGAGTACCAATATTTTGATGGCTACTCAAAGCATCAAATCAGATAACGCATCCGACGTAATGATATCAGTGTTGCCAGATTGGAGACTTTTTTATTCAATATCCACCAATGAATTTTAACTGTAAGGGCCGGCGCACACTGAGACGCAGCTGTTACGTGCAAAGAAATTTTCACGTCCCTCGATTTTGTGAAGCATTGAAAAGACAGCAACAGCGCAAATTGGCCCACGCGCAGGTTTATCTGACATTGGTCCGAGTGTCACTTGTGTTCGGAACGCAGTTTCGAGCATCACACAGCTTTACGCAAATCAAAGCAATATGGAAGTTTTTCTCTATTTTTCATGTGATCGCTTTTCCAGAACATTTTTTTTTCGATCCACGATAAAATAATAAGTACGTATCTATTTCTGTATCAGAACTTAAATCCATATTGTAAGCCATGACAAAATAAGAAAGTACGGAACACGAAACGTTCTTTCTGAATGTCAACAAACGTGAAACGTGATGAAATACTGCGCGGTAATATGCGGTCACCCTGCTTCACGTAGTTTTTTCCAGAGCAATGTCGTCTGACCTGCGCGGCACGCCTGCGTCTCAATGTCTCGGAGGAAGGATAAAAATGGAGACGGCGAGAGCCGGTTTTCAATGGAGAAAGAGTGAATAACTGTATCAGGTCCCTTTAACTCGTGTCCCTTTAACTGTCAAAAAAACGGTATAAATCACGGTTTATCCTTCAAAAATACTGAGAAATATTTTTTGTTTAGTGTATTAATCTTTTTTTTACTTTCTCTTACCCATAAGTATTGTTTTTGGGTCAAAATTTCGAACGCAAGTTTTTGTTATATTTACATGTTCTGAGGTCCCCTGAATACGAAAATCATGTTTTTAGGAAATGGTCTGTGTGTATGTCTGTGTGTGTGTGTGTCTGTCTGTTATCAGCATATCTCAAAAACAAATTGTGGCAGAAAGTTCAAACTTGGTATTCTAAATTTGTATCATATAAGTATGCTACACTAAACTTTTCGTTTTGATCAAGCAAATGGTTCGTGTACAGGGACACTCAAAAGTATTCAAATACATTACGTCTATGGGGGAAATTGCAGGTAAGACGAGTTTAACATCTATAGACTGCACTAAACCAAATGAAACGAATATATATTTTTTGTTATCGAGATAGTCAATAGGGGAAAAAAATATTGTGTATGCAGGAGCCTCGCCTCCCCCCCTGCGGGGAAGTCCCCCCTCGAGGGGAGTAAATTTTCATGAGGGGTATCTTTCAAAAGAGCTCGCCAGTACCTTTAAAACGAATGGTTGAACCATTGATCTGCGATAATTTAAAACAAAGTTATCGATTTTTTTACTTTTAACATTTTTTTTTTTAAATATTGAGAATAAAATGGACTTTTTTTTGGATATTTGGTGTTATACTACTTCTCTAATAAGGAAATTGTCTGCATTATCATAAAAGATAATTTTTTTAAATAATAATTTTAATAAATTATTTTTTAAAAACAGAATTATTTTTTAATAACCAAATTAAATTCTATATAAATGTAGGTGCATTAATGAAACAGCGGGTTGAGGGGGGCGGTAGCCCCCCCCCCTCACACAGAACTAATTATCATATAAATCTCTCCCGAAGCGTAATTTGAATTGTTTAACATAGGTTTACATAACATCGTTATCTTACCTCTTAATCTCCAACCTGTATTTATAGTATTAAATTTCAGGATAAGAGAAAGTCGTGTGAGTGGAGTGACACACCAGATTATTGTAATTTTTTTTTATAATGAAATAAAAGCAGGAGCATTTCATCGTTAAATATTCTTTTCCTTTTTCATGCCGTAAAATTACACAACACAGCGACCTGGAAAAACTTTCTTATTTAAAGTTAAATATCACATTGAAAAAGCTAAAAACTTGTAAGAAATATAGTTTTTAAGATTATGTTAAATTGGCGAGAACATAGGTTGCTTTCTATTTGAAACTGTGATAATGATAAAAATAATGAATTTATTATTTTCTTCTATTCAGAAGAAGAAAGTATTGAATTCGTGAAAATTTTTTATGCATTTACACGTTTTGTAAAGCCTTGAAAATGATTTGACCATTTTTAAAAATGCAAGTCTGACTGTGTATCGTGTATGTGTTATAAAATTTGTGGGTGCTGTATCTCATTAAGTAATGGGCAAAATTCCACAAAACTTTATATTTAGTTCAATCTTCATATGAATTGGTACTGATTATATTTCTGAGTAAATCGCCCATCAGGTGGCGCTACTATGCATATATGTATGTGTTATCAAAATTTGTGATTGCTGTATCTCATTAAGTAATGGGCGGAATTCCACAAAACTGTATATTTAGTTAAATCTTCATATGAATTGGAACTGATTATATTTCGGAGTAAATCGCCCATCAGGTGGCGTTACTATGCATATTACTCCCATTTAAGATAAAGCTATATTTCATCTTCTGTTGTGTATAATTTCGTAAAATTTTATATTTAATTGGATCTTAATGGGATTTTATCCTAATAACACTTTGTAGTAAATTTCCCAACAGATGGTGCTGCTATGCTGTGAGGCTTATTAACTGTAAGTGTAAAATTTGCAATATTGATTTTAATTATCTCAAAATAATTTTAAATATTTGGGTTTTTTAAATAATGCTTTTGTAATTAAATATAATTACATAGTCATTATGAGTGTATTTTCAGCAAGATAACAAAATTAAAAACTAAATTCTGATCCTCATTATCTGAAATTTAATGAAAATTTAATTTAAAATTGTTATGAACAATTTAATTGTTCTTTCCTTAATAAAGCAAAATCTGCTACAAATGTAAGGCGATATTTTCTTTGTCCTATTTTTGGGATTTGAAATTAATTCTTTAATATACATAATCTCAATATTTTATTTGAAAGATGGGCTATTTATTTAAAGACTATTACTATTTTTAGAAAATCTTATGTAAATATTCATATATTTTCCTTTTTATCAATTATATATTTATATAAATTCAGTCTATATTGTTTAAAATGTCAATTTTTAAAATATACTTTTTTTTTTAAATTAAAAGGTTGGCAAGTATGTAGAAGTTGATAAAACCCTTCTAAAATAGTTTTCTTGATCCCTGTTAGTTATAATGATATGAAAAAATTGTTTTATTTCATATCAATTGTTTTAAACCCTTGCACTTGAATGAGTTACTTGTGGGAATTTGTTTTCTTATGCAATAAAAACAAACAGTTTTGTTTGAATAATAATAATAATAATAAAAAAAAGAATTTACATTGCAAATTTTTGTAAAAAATTAGAAATGAAACTAGGCGCTTTAATATTCAATGCAAAAATAACAACCCCCCCCTCCCTGATGTAGATAATTGGGCCAATAATTTACCCAAGCACCAACACCATTTTTGAAATTAGTTAATTTTCTATCTATCTATCTATCTACACACATATATATAAATTAAATCAATTTAGATCAATAAATCAATCAAGATAACTAGTTACTTAGTTTGCCCTGTGTAAGTTTCTGTGGTGATTTAATTGACTAACTATTCTTCGTTCTCATTCTTTTCTATTATTATCAAACACATTATATAATATATAAAAATATTTACTGAAAATTAACTAATTTCAAAAATGGTATTGGTGCTTGCATTAAGTCCAATTATCTACGAAAGTTATCCCCGGAATTTTCTTTGATGGTCTATAGTACAGCCAAATGCCGAACAAGACGGCATTATTAATTATACATATAATTATAAATACGCTAAAATTTTAAAATGAAACTTTGATTCGTAAGAAAAACACTAATAAAATAGATCATAATTTGCACTACCCAACACGTTTTTCGTAAATGTTTTGAGTGCACCAATATGGCTGAACCGGTTACAGTTGGAGCTTCACTTAAACGAGCTCCCCCCCTCTCCATATCTATCCTTCCTCCGAGCTCAATGTGCGCTTTGGCTAACGGTTGCCTAATCATTTAGAAGATTAATTGTTTTATTATTTTAAATAGGGTAAGTGCACCAGTGATTGACACTTTTAGAGCAATCTCTGATGTTTTTAATGTTCTAGTCATCAGAAAATGTTTTTAGAAATCTTAAGTTAATACATATGGCATCTGAAAGACATTCACACCCACATATATGTTAAAATATATAAATTTGATAACAATTATTTTTTTTTGTGAATTTTTACTTGACACCCACTCAGTGTTCCAGTAATTGACACTGCCAGTTTTCCTTTAATTAGTAATTGGCACCCTATGTTGCAGTGTTTGAGACTGCTAGTTATTCCTTTTACTAGTTATTAGCACCTTATGCTCCAGTGTTTGACGTAAAATGTTTAAATTCTTATATGTAAAACATATGATTTTATTATTTTTCTTATTCATTAATTATTTAGGGATATATGTCAATTACTGGAGCATGCCAATCACTGGAGCACCTACCGTATCATTTCTCAAAATTATTGGTGAGAGCTGAATAAAAAAAGTTCCCAATCTGGCAACACTGAATGATATGCCGACAGTGTCAGTTTTGTTTGATGACACAATGAATGTGATAATGCAAAAAGTTTTTTCAAATAAACTGAATAAAAAATGTCTTAGGATGATCTGCCACTAACTGACCCTAAAACCGAAAAAACAAGATTTAATATGTGAAAATTCTTAATTTGATTGGAAGAATACATAACTAACATCTAATAAAATGTTCTGTTAAATTTCCAATAGCAACTAATGTTTTGATTCGACGTTAACACGGAGAAATTAAAAAGTTTTCCACAAAACTTAAAGTCAGTAGCTATTATGATATTAGTTAGATGTTATGAGATATTTAATTCAATCTCAAAACATCCAGCTAAATTTGATTAAAAAAGTTTGTTTACTGAGGCATATGGGTTATTCACATTGTTTTAAATATCTTTATCCCGGAAATAAAGACACATGGCCCATTTTGGGAAAAGATCCCTTTATGAGCATTTTTTTGATTTATATAGAGGCATTATTCTTTGACCACATTTCATGAAACCGTGGAAGCATTTGCGCAAGTGCTAACTCAACGAGTCCAATGCTAAAATAGGGGTGGCAGTCATCTGACTCCGAGAAAATGAGCAATAACACAGACCGTAGAATTACTGGATGTTTACCAAATTTCAAACTGTCGTTCAAGCTGGCATCCCTCCAACATTTTGGACGCGTCCTCACAGCTAGTTTTATGATATGTAGCTGCACTGTAAGCATTGATGTCTATTTTCCTATAAGGAGATAAGAGAGTGCAATATAAAACCTTGTCCATTTACTTTAATTATGACACATGTATTTCATCGTAGCACACCAAAGACATAGTAGTAATTCTTTTTACAAAATTGATATGGTGTGCTTTATCTCCAGGGTACAGTTATATAAATATATTTTTATTAATAAACTAACAATTTTTACTGAAATTAAGGGGTGGTCAAAATATTATGAGTAATAATAAATGACCAAACTGATCAACTACTGAATTTATGTTTGTTTTCATCTTATCCAGTAACTGACCGATGTGGTTAATTACTAAATGTGTGAAATGTCTCACTTAAGATATTGCAGCGGTTTTTTGAGCTTGAGAAGGCTTCTAGCGTTTGATTTCAATAGTTTTATTGGATCGGATAATTTAAGGGGTTTTGGCAGGAGGTGGAATCAGTTTCGGACAAAATTGTCATATTCAAAATCATTCCAGTACTTTCTTCTGCTCGTTTTAAATTTTAAAAGAAATAATGGCGATAAGATTTTTATTTATTTATTTTATTTTTTTGTAATTTCTCAAAAATAGTGAAGTTTTACCAATCTTTGTCGCAGTAAAAAAGCGAACTGATAGTAAAAATGTGTATTTTCCGTTGCATATTGACCCAGGTAGCACATAACGTTGTTACAGCATTGCGTCTGAATAGTGAAAAATTAGTTATAACAACGTTATGTGCTACTGGGGGAAATGTTGAAATGTTGAACCTGGAAAACATACACACACACATATATATATATTAACCTTTCTTTTTGTTTTTGTTACCTTTCATTTTGTTCAGTAAGCTAAAAAAAAAAAAAAAAATCTTATCGCCATTATTCTTTATAGAATTTAAAACGCTTTTGCGATTAAAAGTAAGCATACTTGTGTAATTATTGGTTGACGAAACAGCAACTGATCATCGTTGGAAATTTATATGTTATTTTTATGTTACAAAACTATAACTTGAATTCCAAAAAAAAAAAAAAAAACATTTTTATCATTCTTTAACTTTAACTTTTTTTCCCACTTGAAAACATTAATCTGTGAACAACTTTTATTGTCCATAATAATGATTTGTCTGTAAATAAAGTTAAAAAAAAGGAAAAAAAAAAAAGTGCGGACAAATCGTTATCCCTATAAACGGTTATTTACATTATAAATGATCTAGGTGTACTTATTTAATGTTCTTTCCTGATAGTGGGAAATAAAAAGGAGCATTAGTTCTTAAATACATCTTTTGTACTCAGAGCAATTACTTTGGGCGTGAAAAACTTTGTTGTTGATAAACTGCCAACTTACCTGACAAGGGAAATTTTGAGAAAGTAATATTTTTGTTAAAGCTTTGACACGCTAAGTTTTAATTACACTAAATTGCTTCCGGCGCAAAAGTAAAGTGAGTACAGAAAATTACATTGTTAAATAGTTACAATGATTTTCAAAGTGTCAAATTTAAATATTTGACAGCTTCAAAAAAAAAAAAAAAACTTTCATAAGTTAAATTATTTCATAGATCTTTATGTTATTTTTGAAACTAAACATATCCGTTTTTCACGATTTTGAGCCACAGAGTTGGTTATTGTTTTCAATTTTTTGAAAAAAAAAAAAAAAAATCATTGTTTCGTTTATATATATATATATATATATATATATATATAATGGAAAAGAAATAAAATTTGTAATGATTTCTAAATGTTCCAATTATTTAATTTACATAATTTTGGTAGGAAATTCTAGCACTGAAATAAGTTATGTTGTTTTTCTTTATATAGTTATTTTAGAGTAAAATTACTATTCTTATTCTTATTTTTACTTTCTCTTACCCATAAGGTAGAGAAAGTATTGTTTTTGGGTCAAATTTTCGAACGCGAGATTTTGTTATATTTACACGTTTTGAGGTCCCCTGAATACGAAAATCATGTTTTTAGCAAATGGTGTGTGTGTATGTCTGTGTGTCTGTGTGTCTGTCTGTATGTCTGTGTGTCTGTCTGTGTGTCTGTGTGTCTGTCTGTGTGTCTGTCTGTATGTCTGTGTGTCTGTCTGTGTGTCTGTGTGTCTGTCTGTTATCAGCATATTTCAAAAACAAATTATGGCAGAAAGTTCAAACTTGGTATCCTAAATGTGTATCATATAGGGATGCTACAGTAAGCTTTTCGTTAAGATCAAGCAAATGGTTCGTGTACAGGGACAATCAAGAGAATTCTAATACATTACGTCTATGGGGGAAATTGCAGGAAAGTAGAGTTTAACGTCTATAGACTAAACTGAACCAAATGAAACGAATATATATTTTTTGTAATGGAGATAGTTAACTGGGAAAATTTTTTTGTGTATGTAGGAGCCTCGCCTCCCCCCCCTGGGGGAGAAGTCCCCCCACGAGGGGAGTAAATTTTCATGATGGGTATCTTTCAAAAGAGCTCGCCAATACCTTTAAAACGAATGGTTGAACCATCGGTCTGCGATAATTTAAAACAGAGTTATCGATTTTTTTTACTTTTGACGAAAAAAAAAAAAAAAAACCTAGAAAAAAAAAATCGTTTTTTTCCCCCTTCTTTTTAATGATGAGAATAAAATGTTTTTTTTTTTGATATTTGGTGTTATACCACTTCTCTAATATGGAAATCGTCTGCATTATCATAAGAGATATTTTTTTTAAATAATAATTTAAAAAAATTATTTTTTAAAAACAGAATTATTTTTTAATAACCAAATTAAATTCTATGTAAATGTAGGTGCATAGGAACACACATAACTAATTATCATATAAAACTCTTCAGAAGCCTAATATGAATTGTTTAACACAGGTTTACATAACAGTACTCGTTATCTTACCTTTTAATCTGTAATCTGTATTTATAGTGTTAAATTTCAGGGTAAGAGAAAGTCGTGTGAGTGACACACCAGATTATTCCATTTCGAAAATACGACTAAGTGCATTGTGGACGTTCTAGAACATTTTTGTAAATTACTGTTTTAAAGTTATGAGAAAAGTCCAACATATACATTGATATCTAATAATTTTATGTGTTAATTCAAGTTAATTTAATGTGTTAACTTAAATTTCGAGAAAAATATTTAGATAAAAAATTAATTAATAATAATAAATATCAAAATTTTATTTTATTTTATTTTATTTTATTGTAAAAATTTGAAATGTTTCCTGCTAATCAACACCCCCCCCCCCCCTCCCTCCTCCACACATCACTTTCGATTTTACATATTATACTCTAACGATATATTATAAATATATTTGGGTATTACTTTGCGAATTCATTATATAATTTTTAAAAATATTTTAGTGTTCGAAGGCGGAAATTTAATGCAAATTTTTAACATTCAAATCTAAAAGTATTTTCTTAAATATTCAATTAACAATTCAAAATTTTGGATTTTTTCTTAAATTTAAATAGCCTTTTTTTTTTAATGAAACTTTAGTACATTTAATTGGATTTGAAAGACATTGATGTTTTTAATTAGATAATTTTAGAATTCAGGTTATGGTATATATCGAGCAGAATTAATAAAATTATTCTAAGCGAATACTTTATAATAATACTTATAATGACTGCTATAATGACACGCAATAACACTGTTCGGCATGAAAATTGTCTCTGACACCATTTGAGCATATTCTTATGTAAAATGACCGCCTGAATCCGAATAGGATGCCCATTTTGCCCTATCATCACCCACCGTTTTTTAGGAATGGCTCCTATTTTTATGTGATTTTATGGCTATAAGTTTGATTTTTAGAAGGGGAGAGGATTATTTTAACCGTTAAATATCTTCTGAGGGGCTACAGAGTTGGAAAATTCAAAAACATGGACATTTGAGACAAGGGGAAAATTTCGGGGATGGGGGGGGGGGGGGATTTGCCACAGAAATTATGCATTGCATATCTTATATTTTTTAAATCTGTTATTAATGTTACTTTTAAGGCTTTTTATATTTTTATTTTTAGGCGTTAAATTAATTATTTTTCATTCTTTAAATCAAATTCATGGTAATAAAATTATCGATCAGGGAAAGAAATTGAGGGAAGGGGTGGTGTTTCTAGAAAACGGTGGGTGACTGGTCAAAATGAGAGTCATATTCGGATTCAGGAGGCCATTTTACATAAGAATCTGCTGCCAGAAATTCTCTGTAATTTGAGAAAATACGTAGAACGTAATTTTTTCGTAAATTACGCGTATTTTCTCATTACGGAGAATTTCTGGCAGTAAATAGGACATATTTTTTACAGTGCTATTAATAGTGAATTTTAACACCATGCCATACATGGTAGCAAGGAATATCTGATAGATTTTCCTAAGAATAATTTTCGTGGATATTGAGTCTTTTATTTAAATGGATGCTTCTAAAATTATCCTGGGTATTATGCCCTCCGTGAGGGTGTCTGTAAGGAGTCCTAGCGTGCATTCATGCGAGTTTCTAAAAAAAAAAAAAAAAAAAAAAAAAAAAACTACAGAAAGTTCCAAACAGTTATGCCAACTGGCGTACTTGGCTTAGAAACTGTGTTACCTCCCGCCTACTAGCTTGGAGAGTAGAACTGCTTGCTTACGTTATATTTTTGAATTAAAAATATATATTCTCTTTATCCATTCTGTACTTATACAGTACTGTACAGTAAATGACTGGACAATTTTGTTATAAGATTTTTTTGTTAAATATCCCAAAAAGTGCTTGAGGAATTATGTTAAAATTTACGGAGAAAAACATATTATACCTCATGCAGTTCAGCGATAGTTTTGCAGATCAGTAAAAAACCAAAGAAAAACAAAACATTTGGGACCACCCTATAAAATATATTGCTTGATATACGTTTTGGCTCTAACATGCAATTATAAGGAATTTTTAAAAAGATTTCTTTAAAAAATTGCGACTTAAAAAAAAAAAAAAAAAAAAAAAAAAATCAAAATATGCAGCGTACCAAACTTAATGCAAAGGCATTTTTATGAAACTTGGCATACAATATAACATACATTATATTGTAATCAGAATGTCAAAATACTAATTAACTAATGAAATATGAGCATTTTTACTAAATAATTAGTAAATGTGCATGCGTAAGTGCTAACAAAATTTCCTTTGCATAATTTACTAACCAAATGTAAAGACTTGCATTAATAATAATAATAATAATAAACAATCAAATTCTGTTAATATTCATAAAAATATCGTTGCTAGAAGAGTTGCATTTCAAGTACTTTCAAAAAGGTGCAAAACGCTAAGTTTAGTTTCATCCATACTTTAATTTTTATTAATTTATGTCCATAACTGTACGTTCATTCAAAATTAAAATATGGGTGAAGCTCTCGTAGAGTTTTCCATCTTTTTAACAGTACTTGAAATTCAACTCTTCTATTGACGACATTTTTCTTAATTTTAGCAATATTTGCTTAGGTGTTTTATTTATTACTAGCAAACCTGTGCGAAATTTTCGCAATTTAGTCTTTTTCTTATTTACTTTTAAAATTTGAAATTCATAAAAATTATGTCAATTTCACCACCTAATTAAAATTTTAATTTTTCAGAAGCTAAATTTTTATTAGAACCGGATTTATATTGTGCAGTAGTGAAACCAAAATCAAAGAAAGGTTTCAAAATAAAATTCATGTTTAACGACCCATTTTTCATACTTCGCAGGTAGTACAGTTTTAATATAGAACCTCCATGACTCCTTTTAGATTTTTCTAGAATATTGGCGAGGGTACTTTATTTATTTATTTGCATAAATTTTTGTAAAAAAAAAAAAAAACAACAAAAAACAAAAAAAAAAAAACCTACTACCTATTTTGATTATACTTTTTATGAAGGCGTTTTTTAGTCAATCGTGATAATTCATATACTGTATATATCTTTAAAGTATTGCTAGATCTAAATGACTCACAAAGATTCTGAAGAAGCAACTTTTAAAAATACATTTTTCAGTAAAATGGCCTCATAAGACAGATGCCATTTTTTTCTTATTAGATCATAAAGCTGAAACCACGTGCTTAAATATTGTCAATATATAAGTATTATATGTTTGCGTATTTCATTAATTACATCACTATCGTATCGTTTCGACAAAATGTAGTCGTAATTGGTCCACGTTAGAGAAATATTATATAGATTATTATTATTATTTATTAGAGTAAGTCCATAAATTCAGTCAGTAAATTCTGCAAAAGAAATTTTCTTAGCCCTTACGCTCGTGCAGTTAAAAATTATTTATTAAAAGTGCTCATAATTTTATTAGATATTTAATATTTTTGCAATCTTATTGCAGTATGTTGAGTCTCAGTACAACATAGTTGAGCACCAAGTTCCCTAAAAATGGCTTTGCATTGGTTTTAATACCTTGTTTATAATATTATATATATGTATGTTTCTGTGGTGATTTATTTGACTGATTATCCTTCGTTCTCATTCTTTTCTATTATTACCAAATAAATTATATATATATATATATATATATATATATATATATATATGTTTATATATATATATATATATATATATATATAAATATATAAAGATATATATAAGCAATGTTTTTTTAGAAATCTTTATACCTACGTCAATAGCCGGACTCATACAAATTGTTACAGATACTTAAAGGAATCCTTATAATGACATGCTAAACAACAGCCTGAACGAATTTCAAGTATTACTTTTTACAGGGTGTTCCCAAACATTTTTTTTTCTCTAAATTTTTTTACTGATCCGTGATCCCTTTTTTTTCTTTATCACTAAAATGTATGAGATTTAACATATTTTTGGCATTTCTGAAGTTTCATGTGCTTTTTGGCATTTTTAAAACGTCTGAAGTCAAAAGTGTCCGGTTATTTACTGTAAGGTTGTGTATGTACTATATGTTCCAATCAAAATACATTCCATATTAAATTACAGCAATATTACAATATTACATTAGTAAATTAATATGAAATAAATGTATATATATATATATATATATATATATATATATATATATGTAAAATAAATTTCTGCATTTATAGCAAATATAAATTTTTTTTTTTTAAATAAAATTGCCTGAAGTGTTTGGGGAGCTAAAATCCTTACTATTAGTATATCTCTTAATTTTGATTGTATGATAAGAAAAGTTGGTAAAAAATAAATCTTTGGATTTGTTATATTTCGTAAATTTTATTAGAAACATTACAACAACAACAACTTTTTAATAAAAAATAGCTAAGTTATATTTTTAAAGAGAACACTTGAAAAACTGAAGATAGATAGATGTAATATTCATTGAAACTCCCAAAATAAAGAGATCTATTCAAGTTAATTTGAGAAAATATTTTTTTCCTTAACTCTTTTTTTCTATTCTTCATTTTTTAATTTAAAAAATCTGCATGTAGTATAAATGTATACACTTTTACTGTCGAGGAACTTGTGGTTAGCATAAACAAGAGCGAAGATTCCGTAGTGCTGCCATCTATCACTACATATCTTAACTATAACTCTTTAATTACAAAATATTGCAAATTATCTGCATTTGTAATACAGCTTTCTTGCAAGAGTGGCATTCATGCTGAACGTACAGTCGGTAACAAAAGTGTCCGAACACTAGCAAAATTTCCTATGTAAAAAAAGTACACTTCATACGGTTTTGTTAAATAAATCCTTATCGAATCATGTTCTTAGACTGACTGATTTATTTAACAAAACCGTATGAAGTGTACTTTTTTTACATAGGAATTTTTGCTAGTGTTCTGACACTTTTATTACCGACTGTACCGACGTTTTATTTTTACATCTAGGTAATTTAATTGGTAGAAAGATTATTTTTAAAATTTTTTTTCTACAACTGAACATAGATCATATTAGTTTGAAAGAGCATATTAAATAAAATAAAAGAAAATCTAATAAGAAAAAAAAATATATATATATATTTTTTGGTTATTTTGATAAAAATGACTGATATTTAATTAAATATGTGAGGGTTGGGTTGTGAGGATTAAGGCCGATTAACTTCACTAGGATCCTAGACCTGAGGAGAAGTGCCTGGGAGTCTTTCTAAGGGGTTCTAACCCATATTTATATACGTTTCGGAGAAAACCACGGAAAACTCTAAACGGCTAGGCCGACGAGTGTGACCTGGGATCAAATCCGGCACCTCGCGTCTACCAGCTTTGAGTGCAGAACCGCTCGGCCGCTGGTGGGCCTATTAAATATGTAAAAAAAAAAAAAAAAAAAAAATAACAGAAAGTTTTAGATTAATTTCATACGATATAGTTTTGCTAGTATAAAACTAGTATATTAAAAAAAAAAATTGGATCTCTGACACAATTTATTTCTTCTAATCTTTATTGTTTCGAAGTCTCTTAATCTCTATGTAATCTATATAAATAAAGAGAAGTGTCTGTGTGTGTGTGTGTCTGTGTATCTGTGTGTCTGTGTGTGTATCTGCGCTCTGGTGATCACACTACTGATCGCAGAGCTTCCAAATTTGGCATATAGGTACCTGGGACCCTGAAGGTGTGCACCTCATCGAGATTTTTTCGAATTTCGAATTTCAAGTTTTTAAATTAACGTTTTTTCGATTTTAAATATTGGTTTTAATGCTTCATTTTCCACGGATTTATTCTTTTGCTTCAATCGCCTGCGTATCTTAGCAACGGCTATTACGCAACTTATTTTTATTTAATACATTCATTTGAAGGCGATTTTTTTTTTATTTGTTATATTTATTGAAAATCATAATGCAGCAGAAAAAATTAAGTATAATTAGTTTTAAATTTAAAAACGTATTTATAACAGTTATGTTTAATTTTTTATAGTAGAAAAACTTCTTATTTTTCATTTTGTAATTAATTCCTTTAAAAGAAAATACTATTATTTATTAATTATTTTTATTTGCAGTATTTATCGGGAAAAATGGTTGTATATACGTAGTAAAAAGGATTAAATTGATTAAAATTTATTTGTTTATATATTATAATTATTTTTTAATCACATTTTATTTATTTATTTATTTATTTATTTTTTAATTATTGTTACATTGGTCGGAATCAAATCGTAATAAAGTGTAAATAGCATGGGCTATAAAATACATGGTTCAAAACTAAAATATTTAATAGATGCTGAGATACAGTCATCTTTAAAATCGTAGCAGATCCCCCCTGTCGTCGATAAATATCCAGATTGAAGTGCCCGGAAAAATCTTTCTGCAGGCATGGGAAACCTAGACCTGATACAGTGCGGGCGGGAAAAGAGCTGCCGTAGACAGCGGGTACCCGAAGCGAGGTTTGGAGCAATTTCAGTATCTTTTCTTTTCTTTTAGTTTTTTTTTTTTTTTTTTTTTTTTAGTTAATGTGGTGTAAAAAAATAAATATTAATTCAATTCTTTCGAAAATTCATTTAAATATAGTGACCAGCGAAGCGGGCGAAGCCTGCTAGTACAAAATAAAGTAAAAAAGTATTTCATGAAATGACATCATTGCCCTAAAAGGGCAGTTTCACTAGTGTTTGTGTGGGACTCGCTGTAAGGGCTTTTTCCTCCTTGTTCTCACATTTAAAATCCGCTAAAAACGGTTTAATTTTTTTTTCTTTTGAAAATGAACAGTGAGAGGTTGATGGTGAAAAAAAAAAAAAAAAAAGACACCATTACTCAGTACTTCATTGGAAAAGGTAATATTATGGTACTGTAAAGTTAAAGATCAATTGACTACACGAGGGAGCTAGGCCTGCATGAAAAGGCTTCAGTGAGGGTCTCTAGATTATATAATAAGTGAAGAAAAATGTAGGTACATGTGTATCATGAAATACACTTTATTAATAAACATGATTACAGATATAAGTATGGGTGATCAGATAAATTACACTCCCGTTCTACGATGCAAGCACGCAAAGCTTCTGTCCAACTCTCATAAGTTAAACATAGGTGTTATGATTATGATGGAAAATCAGTTAGCCAAACGTCTTGAAAATTATCCTTTTTTGAATATATATTCGACATTGGATATTTGCACTTTCACTCTTAAATTTTTTTGAGATTATCTGTATTCTATTTTGTGATATGAATAATCTGGTGTGACAGCTACAAGATTTTCTCGTATTCAGCATTTCAATAGGAGAAAGACAGATTTTATATTAAAGTGTTAGATAACAAGCACAGAATACGAAATTACGTTATAAAGAATTCAAACTAGGTTTAAGAATAGTTTTATTTGATAAATAATAATGTGTGAGGAAGGCTACCGCCCCGTTAACCCCCTGTTTGTACGAGGGTTGCTATTTATATTTTTGGCCTAATAATGAAAAAAAAAAAAAAAAAAAAAAACAATTATAAATCGGTTTTATTGTTTTTCAAAATATTTTCCATGAAGATCAATATACTTTTGCATGCGTTTGATTCAATTTTCGAAGCACTTTTTCCACACCGATTGAGGTAACTCCAAAACATGTATTTTGAATGCATCAACCGCCTCTTCGGGTGTCGAAAGTCACTGACCACGTAATCTATTTTTGATATGCGGGAATAAAAAAAGTCATTGGGTGCCAAATCAGGGCTGTACGGCAGATGACCCATCAATTCGAAGTTTTGGTTGGTCAAAAATTCCTTTGTTTGATTGTCATGACGAAGGATTATTCCCCTGTTCTACTGTTTTCTTCGAATTTCTCCAATGATTTCTGGCAAACAAATGGTCGTGTGCCATTCAAAACTGACTGTTCTGTGTTCCTTTAACTCCATTGCCACTTTGTAACCGGTAATGCTGAAGAAACAGGCAAGCATTTGCTTCCATGTGCTTCTTCCGGGAACAACTTTTGTTGGATTTGGCTCGTCTTGGAAAACCCATACAGTCGATTGCTGTTTTGTTTCGGACTCATATGTATAAATCCATGATTCGTCACCTGTGTAGATGTTATACACAGCCTTTGATGCACCTTGAATGTATTTTTTCAACATTTCCTTGCACCAATCGACAGGAGACTTCTTTTGAGCGTTTGTCAGATTATGCGGGATCCAACGCGAACAAATCTTTTTTACGGCCAGACGTTCATGTACTATCTTATTGATGCTTGCCATACTAATGCCCAAAGACGCCTCGATCTCACGGTATGTTACAGGACGATCTTTCTTTATCATTTCATGCACAGCATCAATATTTTCTAGCACAACAACCGATTTGGATGACCCTCACGAAATTCTTCCTGGAGTGAACGTCGACCACGAATGAATTCGTTATACCAGTTTTTTACAGTGCTGTAGGATGGTGTTTTATTGCTGTGTAAAGAATTAAGTTCATCGAAACTCTCTTGTTTTGACAATTCACGTCAAAAGTTATGAAAAATAATCTCACGAAAATGTTTACTAGTCAGTTCCATATTATGTCCGAGATGAATTTTCCAATTTACTGTAAACAACACAAATCACGCCAAAATGGCAAAACGCTCTGAAGAAGTTGCTGTTAAAAATATCATACTTTCGATTAGTAACGTCAGCGGTCGCCTGGCAATACTTAGTGTTGCCGAGGCCAGAAATATAAATAGCAAGCTTCGTATATAAAAATACCTACATTTATATAGAATTTAAGGCTGTTATTAAATTTAAAAGTTTGTTCTAAAATATTCAAACAATTTTCACTCGCACCACTAATTGAAACTTATCAGTCATGATCAAGTTTTTCAAGTAGCAATTTCAAACGAACTTCTTACAACATTTCAAATACTTGCAATTATATGTTTTTAAGCTTCGCTGATAACAGACATACACAAAGATTAATCATTTGAAATTTAACTTGATTTTAGTATTCAGGGAACTTCAAAATGTATAATCATACCCAAAAAAAAAAAAAAAAAAAAAAAAAAAAAACTTGATTTACTGTATGAGCATGAGGATTAATTTTATTGTTTTGAGCAGTATTCGTGGACATGGTAAAATATAGTACGGAACTTCCACCAATTATATTTAATAATAATAATAATAATAATAATAATAAAATGCTTTTGCTTAGTTATTGTAGTACTACATGTTTTCTGTAAATTATGTGCAAACCACATTGTGTTAGATATAGTCCTATAATAATAACACACAACACAACCTCAAATACACTTCCAGCAATTTCTAAGTATATATATAGTCACACTATATTTTAGTTCTTTTTGGTAGCCCTGTAAACGAATGATCAATGTTTTTCATGCATTATTCTACATAGAATATGCTTTTGTACATATAAAAAATATATGCTTATTTCATTTTGTTTAGCGCAGTCTTTAGTATTTTGTACCTACCAAAAATTTCGCCCATAGACTTAATGTATTTTGAGGGAATCTCGAATGTACTTCTACACAAATCATTTGCTTGATCACAACTAAAAATTTAGTGTATCATTTTTTTGTGATATAGAATACCGAGTATTGACTTGCTACTACGATTTCTTGTTGGGATCGTTTGAAAAGGTCTGGGTTACTGGTATTATTTTCAAATTAATTAATTATAACTTCCCTCCCCCTTATTAAACTTATTTTCTCCTATTTACAAGATCGTAATTTTCATGTCAGAGATAAAGATAAACTTTCTGATAATTATTTTGCCCTTATGGTCTCCCTCAAGGTTCCAAAATTTCTTCAAAATTGTTTAACATTTTTATTAATGATATGCCCCCTTATCCCCATACTCATTTGGCTATTTATGCAGATGACACCTGCATCTTTGCAGCGCACAGGAATAGGAAATACGCTATTACTGCAATCTCCAAGCATCTTAAAATTTTGGCTCATTGGTTTCCGAAATGGAGAATTGCCATTAATTAACGGAGGCCATTCTTTTTTCGGCCATAAACCATTCCAACAGGGACAAATATCAAATTAAATTCAATAACCACTTAATTCCATGGTCCAGCCACTGTAGGTATTTAGGCATTATTCTTGATCAGAGACTTACATTCCAAAAACACATCTTAAATTCGCGTACTAAGTTCCGAAGAGCTAGAAGTCAATTATACCTCCTGATTGCTCGGAACAGTGATTTATCATTAGTAATAAATTGTTCCTTTATTCTTCCCATCTTCATCCCCTTTTAACTTATGGATCACCCGTGTGGTCATTTGCATCTAAATCAAATATCAATCTGCTTATTAAAAGCCAAAATGCAACCATTAGGCAAATTTATAACTTACCTTATTATTTTCATAACTACCAAATGCATTGAGAAATCAATTTTCCGCGTCTTCAAAATTTTATACAACACCTTAATATTAACTTCTATGATCAGTTAGAATTTATCGAGAATCAAGCTTTAAAACACCCTTGATGCGTATGACCACACGGATCCTTCTAATAGACGACTTTCAAACGTCGGCATTATCTTAACCTCTCTTCTTTAGTTTTTCGTTGTTTTCTTGTCTCATTGTGTAAAAAAAAAAAAAAAAAAAAAAAAAAAAAAATCTTTAAAATTTGAAAAAAATATCAAAAATATTTGTTCATTTGTTCGTAATGCTATAGTTAAACTATCTTTTATCCTTGTTATGTTCTTCATAATGCTGTACTTATACTTTCTTTAATTTTTCATTTATCCTTTTCGTTTTCTTTTAATTTTTGTTTAATTCCTTATTTTTTTTGTTAGTTTTAAGTTTCATTTTCTTTTATCTTAGTCCTTCTTCACTTTGAGCTCTGAATTATGTTTCTTGTTTGTTAGTCCTGGTCTGTCCCCCTTACTTTTTTTCCCCTTCTTTTTTTGTATACCATAACGATCCTTATTCAACTCAGATATCTACTCCTGGTCGCTGAGGTGTGGAGTATTTCCCTGCTGCCTTTGGCATCCTCTTCTCGTCTGCGATATATCGGTTCCGGGTCTCCATTGCTTAAATTTGAGCCTTAATAGCATATTTCAATTTAGATGCTAACTGGACAATAAGTGATGCTGCTATTATTCGAGGACTACGTTTTTTGAATACACATTTCTCGGACAGATTATCGTCTTTACTCTATGACAACAGATAGCAGCACTAGATAATCTAATCCGCCGCAAAAGTTTGAATTAATAAAAAAAAAAAAAAACTAATAAAAATTCGAAAATCGAGCTTCGAGGTTCATCAAGAGAGGGAAAAATGGATTTTAATGCAAAATTCTGTAGCTTTGCGATGAGCCGTTTATCTAAACAGCGACCTATACACCTCTAAGTTTTAACACTGTTATTTCTCTTCACCTTTATGGTTTACAGTACTGTGAAAATACCGAAAGATTTTCTTTTTTCAATTGACTATTATTTATCTGCAAACATTAATACCCTTGAAGGGTCGTACCACGACCTTTGAGTTATTATCACAATGCTCTAACGAACTGAGATAATAGGTCACGGAAAGACTTCTTATATTTACATTTCTGTCTGCAGAGTCGACCATTTCAGAAATTAATATATTTTAAATAATTAAGAAAAAAAGTTCAAAAATTCAAAAATAAGGCTTCGAATGTACATCAGAAAAGATCAAAATGGACCTCCATGAAAAGTTCTGTAACTCTGTGATCAGCCATTTGCATACAAAGCGACGGACACACACAACACATTTTCTTTTATTACATGTGTTGAGACTAGTGAACTTCTCCTGCTTCACTGCCACTTTGTTTGATATTTAAATGAATTTATTTATAAACATAAAATCTCAAAAATATTATCTCTGAAAAGAAATTCCATTGAAGTCGGTCCATTCTTCTGTTACGGGTCACCGCTATGTTCGGTAACGCCTTCCCTGGGTACAATATGCGCTGGGTTCGGTTCCTGAGTCTTAAAAGAAATGAAATAATCTGGTGTGTCACTCACACTACTTTTTCTTACCCTGAAATTTAATACTATAAATACAGGTTGGAGATTAAGAGGTAAGATAACGATGTTATATAAACCTATGTTAAATAATTCAAATTAGGCTTCGGAAGAGTTTTATATGATAATTAATTTTGTGTGAGGGAAGCTACCGCCCCCCCTCAATCCCCGTTTCATTAATGCACCTACATTTATATAGAATTTAATTCGGTTATTAAAAAATAATTTATTAAAATTATTATTTAAAAATATTATCTTTTATGATAATGCAGACGATTTCCATATTAGAGAAGTAGTATAACATTAAATATCCAAAAAAAAGTATATATTCGTTTCATTTGGTTTAGTGCAGTCTACAGATGTTAAACTCTACTTACCTGGAATGTCCCCCATAGACGTAATGCATTAGAATTCTCTTGATTGTCCCTGTACACGAACCATTTGCTTGATCTTAACGAAAAGCTTACTGTAGCATCCCTATATGATACACATTTAGAATACTAAGTTTGGAATGTCTGCTATTCTTTGTTCTTGAGATATGCTGATAACACACAGACACACAGACATACACACAGACCAACCGCTAAAAACATGATTTTGGTATCAGGAGACCTCAAAACGTGTAAATATAACAAAATCTCACTTTCGAAAATTTGACCCAAAAACAATACTTTCTCTACCTTATGGGTAAGAGAAAGTAAAAAATCGGTTTTCAGTATAACGTTATTCATAGTTGGGAAATTCCAGAATTAAATATTAATTTTCTGAATTATTTTACTGTAATAAGGCTTAATATTCGCCCAGAGCATTCTTTATAAATTATTCGACTAATTTTATATAGCCCTGTTTGTTGACCATAGTGCTCATATCATACAGTGTATTTAAAAATTTCACAGTTAAAAAAAAAATATAATTTGAAATATTTTTAAAATAATTTCTACTATGGCCCAAGTATATCCGGTTTCGAATGTACAATCCTGTAAGCGAATGGTAAATGCTTTTCATATTATATTGTATATGAAATATGCCTTTATGCGTATAAAAAATACAGGTTAATTTAATTATGTTTAACGTAATCTGAAGAAGATAAAATGCACCACTTTGATATTGCGCCCCTAGATTTGATACGTACTTTAGTATGTCTCAGCAACGAAACATTTGCTTAACTTTAATAAAATGTTCATGTAGTACTAAGTCACTAAATTTGGACTTTCTGGTAATATACGTTTTTCTGACAGCACAGACATAGAAAGCATTAAAATATGCAACGGAGGGCTGATGTTAAAAAGTAATTAAAAAACTTTCTTTAAACGTCATAAATTGCAAAAAAGAAAGCTCCAATTTGTTGGATGCACTCACTCGCGTTTACTTTGCTCGCCTGAAGAAAGGTCATGCTATTTTTTAGACTCGAAGCAATTGTTACGAGACTTTTATATTTTATATTTTATTATTTATTTTAATAATATTTATTATTTACAAGAGACACTTGCGCACATATATAGTTGGATACATAGAATTATCCCTAAACCTTGATTTTTGAACTTAGGGGACCCCAAAACATGTAATTATAACAAAAATACACTTTTGAAAGTTTGAAACCCCCCCCCCAAAAAAAAAAAAAAAAAAAAAAACACTTTCTCTGATAGATATGGGTAAGAGAATGTAAAATATATTGAGTTTTATATGCGGTCATTGAATATTATACATTCATTTTCTTACATACTAGAGCAATAATAATTTTCTTTTTTCTCCGAAAATAAATTATATTTGAATACATCTTTTTAAATTTATTAATCCTTTCATAAAGACAACATTACTCACTTATAACCTAAAAACATAATCCAAATGATACATAGTTCAAAGTTGACAAACACCCTCTCTCGCCTTCTCCTAGATTTTTGTAAATGTGTTATAAAATGAATGAAGTTAGAAGACAACTTGGCATGAAGCCACCGACTAATTTTAAATGAAGAATGTTATTAAAATTAGATGAATTATTAAGAGTTGTCTAACACTAACATTTAAAATGAGTTATAACTGGAGAGAAAAACTTATGGGCATGTATTGTGCCATAGGTTTCGACTTTAGAATCATTGCCAAATTATTAATTTGCGTTTTATGATTTTTTTTTTTTTTTTTCTCCTGTTTCTTTCTTGACCTTTGTAGTATATTATTTATTTTTATTGAGCTATTTTTTGTTCTTATTAACATTTCCTTAAAAACATTGAGAAGCGTTTATGATTTCGATTTGTCTGTGTGTGCTTTCATATCCTTTTTTATTTTGAGAAGTCCTTCGAATAGTTATATGTCATTTCAGTTCATTATATATATATTAAATACAAGTGGTATAAATAACATTATATGTTAGTGTGCAGGGATTTACAAAAGGATCCGAATACATTGCTGTATATGAGAAATATTTCTTGAAAGTCCATTTCAATATCTTTATTTTGCGCAAAACATAACGAAGTTAATGCAAATTATTCAGATGCGCAAAATCATGTTTCTTATGGAATATGCTAAGATTAGCATTAATGATTTGTGTACAGACCCACACAAGCATTTTTAATATATATTATGCAAATAAGTAAAAATTGCTCCAAGTGCATTTTCACTTGTATATCCACTGATTGATATAGCAAATGATATGGATTTTTTTTTCTTTTAATTCGGTGTTTGCATATTATCCTGGCAACCCATATTCACCAAATCAAAAATAGTGGCCAAAAGTCGCGATAAATAAGCCAATAAGGAATAATTACCGAAACGTCAGTGGAAGCTGACTCAAAACGGTTTTGGGTTCTGTTTGTGTATTAGTTTGTCTGTCTGTCGCGCGATAACGGCCACAAAAATCACGTTATTGACTTGAAATTTGGTACACATGTTCATGAGCCCCACGGAATCAGCTATATAGTTGTGAGTGTGTATTCCATTTGTAGTTCGTGTACAGGGACATGCCAAAGGTTTTCTTATCATTATGACCTATGGAAAAATTTGTATGTACCGCGATAGCCACCGCGAAAATCACACTATTGACTTGCAATTTCGTACACATATGCATGAATCCGATAGAACTAGCTGAATAGTTTTAGGTGTGTATTCCATTTGTAGTTCGTGTACAGGGACACACCAAAGTTTTTCTTATCATTACGGCCTATGGGAAGAATTTGTATGTACCGCGATAGCCACCGCAAAAATCAAGCTATTGACTTTCAATTTGGTACACATATTTATGAAGCACACAGAATTTCAGCTGTATAGTTTTGGGTGTGTATTCTATTTGTAGTTCGTGTACAGGGACACACAAAAATGTTTCTTACCATTACGGCCTATGGGCAGAATTTGTATGTACCGCAATCTCGGCCGCAAAAATTCCTCCGATTGACGTGCAAATTGATACACATATTCAGGCTCTGTATAGAAATAGCTATATAATTTTTTATGTCTATACTTTTTATGGATTGTGTACAGGGGCACGTCAAAATTCTTATCATTACAGCATATGGGGTGAATTTCGTTTAAAAGCATTTTGACATTATTACTTTGCTCTCAACAAAATTAAATTAGTGTACATTACTGTGATGCTTAAACTTATATTTTCTGCAGAAAATATGTGCTCTGAGACTTCCTAATTACCGAACCATACAAAAGTGTTGTGACAATGTAATGGAATATGTAATCAGCCAAATTTGTCAAATTTCAAACAATTATTCATGAAATATGTATAATAAGCTGAATAGTTTTTGCTGGTGAATACAATGCTTATGGTTCGTTTACGGAGACACACAAAAGAATTTCGTAACATTAGAGTCTATGAACAAATTTTTATTTAAGCGCACTTTCATGTGTTTATGCTGCATTCAACTTAATGGAATTAACATACATTATAAAGATGTTTAAAAGCATGTTTTCTCTAGAAAAATGATATGTATAGACTAAATAATTTATTTACGAGACCCCACAAAAGAATTCCGATGACGTACTGTAATCATCCAAATGATATCAAATTACGTTGAAATATTAATGAGTTATAATTAATTAAATAGGTGTATTCTTTATAGTGTATATAATTACTGTGGCTCCTTTTGTGCATGAATCTGGAAACTCGTTTTCGCAGCAATCAGTGTGACGCACGTATATACGCTTTCCGCACATGAAACCCTCCCCCCCCCCCCCCCCAAAAAAAATAAATAAAATAAATAAAAAATAAATAAAAATCCCTGGACACCTACCTTGCTGTGTATGAATCTGAGAACGCATGTAACTCGTACTATTCTTGTATTTGGTCTCGTACTATTCTTGGTCCCCAAAATTGTCCCCAGAAGCCTCAAAAGTCACCAAAATGGGGACAAAATCCCCAATCTGGCATCACTGGTTCATTGCAAATAATCACTCAGTACTAATATTAGTACGTGTGCAGCGGACTATGCTCATACAATGGGATAGGGTAACAGTCAGATGCTTGTCAAGACCATACACGAAACAAGGCAGTGCATATTAGTATTTCCAAATTTTTAAATCGCGATATCTCACGAATGGTCATTCATAATCGTAAGTGAAAAAGTATTTACATCTTTTTCCAAAGAATCTCATAACCTGCAAATTTTATATGAGCATTTTTTACAATAAACTTTAATGCTCAGGAGATATTTAATTCGACTTTTTAAACTTTGACCTTGAATAAAAAATTTTTCAGAGACGGAATCGATAGGGACTTTTGACATTTTATTCATAATGATGCATTTAAAATCTGTACCAATTTTCAGCACTATATGAAATTTTCCGAAATTTTGCTTTCATATATCTTTACTAAATTAATGCCACTCAGTACCGTCAAAGAAAATATTTGAGAAAAACCATTTTTTTTTCGACATTTGACCTTGCATAAAATGTTTAGCACAAGTAGGATCGATGGGGATTTATGACATCTTAATTATAATGATGTATATAATTTCTGTGCCAATTTTCATCTCTATGCAAATTTTTCCGAAATTTCAAGTTTATTTATGGATTTTGTCTGGACTACATGTAGCGTCTAGTGCCATGTGGTGAGATTAAAGGGAGATGCATGCGTTCTATTCTTATACATACCTTCAGCATGCTTTTAATAAATTCTATTTTATACGCTTTTTAAATTAATGGTACTTTAAAGTACCGTCAAGATAGACATTTGAAAAAAAAAAAAGTTTTCTTGACATTTGACCTGGCATAAAATTTTTAGCAAAAGTGGGATCGATCTGGACTTTTGATGTTTCATTTATAAGGATGCATTTAAGGTCTGTACCGATTTTCAGCGTTATGCGAATTTTTCCGAGGTTGAATGTCTATTTTGACTGGACTAAGTGAGAAATATTTACAAAATTTACAAATAAGTACAGATATTTACATACAAATATTTACATTACACATATACAAATATAACAAATATTTACATTTCAAATTTAAACATTACCGTTAACTGTGGTATGTGGCTAACCGATCGCAATGAACTACCTTCGGTTTTGTTGAAGGTGTTTTAGTAATTCTTACAAAGACGTCATTCTATCTTTCTTGGACTGTGTAGGGACCATCCCACTTACACTGCAGCTTGGGAGAGAGTCCTCTGTGTTGAACAGGGTTCCATAAACAAACTTTGTCTCCTTCCTTGAATTAATGTTGTGTAGTCTTTTGTCTTCATTTTCTCCATTGGTATGTGAATCCGCTCCCGAGTAAAGTTGCGTACGTCTTCAAATCACGCCTGGAGATCTTGGATGTACTCCTCCGTCGATGAAGGCGCATCTGGTGGACAGCAAAACAGGAGATCACATGCGAGACGAAGTTCGCGTCCACAGAGAACTGAGCTGGAGTATAGCCGGTGGTTTCCTGGCCAGCACTTGGTTAAGCCATCACGAACAACGACAACTTCAATTTCCAATCCTGCTGGTTACTTGATATTAGAAGAGAGAGGTTATTCAGGATGGTGTGTTTAAAACTTTTGACCATGCTGTCTGACTTGGGATGTAGGGATGTTGTCTGGTTTTTTCTATGCCAAGTAGCTGACACAGTCCTTTGAAAACAGCAGAGGTAAAGTTTGTACCATGATCGGTATTAAGCTGTAGGAATGTGCCATACCTTGACACCCATTGCTGCACTAGAACCTCTGCGACTGTGCATGCCTCTTGATCGGGAATAAGCATGAGGCCACTTGGTGAAATAATCCATCACAACTAGGATGTACTTATTTCCTTGGGACGTCCGTGGCAAAGACCCAAGATATCGAGACAGATCCGTTCAAATGGTGCTGCCAAGTTATACTAGTGCAGTCTTCCTCGGCTTCGTTTCTTCGGGCCTTTAAGTGCCGCAAAATCATCAAAGGATTTGCACCATTTCTCCATGTCCTCCCTTGCCTTGCACCAGTAAAGCGTTCTAGAACTTTCTGGAGAGTCTTCATCACTCCAAAATGACCTCCTGTACGGTTACTATGTAGCTGCTCTAGAAAGTCTGGAGCCTTCGATCTTGGTAGTAAAATCTGCCATCTGAAACTGCTTCCATCGTCAAATTCCCATTTTCTGTATAGTACGCCGTTTCTAATATGAAGAGAGACCTGAGTGCCCAGTGTGGCGTTTCGGACTTTCGGGCGAGGGTTCTGGTAGCGAATGAGAAAATCCCGTCACAGCAGAAGTTGATAAGAAAATTAATTTAATTAAAATTTAAACAAGATTCTATGTACAACCGTTAGTTACAATATTGATGTTGGAGGATTATATACAATGGCTAGGAGTTACAGCATGGATCGATAGTTGAGTGGATGCTTTTAACAAACAGTTTCAGTGGATCTCCGTGATCCGAAATTCGATTTACTGAAACAATACTTGCACCGTTCCAGGTACAGAAAAGATATAATTCAGTCCTAGGATACTTTAAAGTCAAATGTCTCTTACGAGCTGACCTGCACACCTTCCCTGGTGACAGAAAATAAGCTGACCTGTGTTCTCTGCTCCTAGAGGAACACAAAAAAATCACTAAGTCTCGCTACCTCTCCTGGTAAACGGGACAAGAAAAAAACCCTCCGACCTTCACTGGCCGAAGACAAGATACGAATCCCCGACTCTCTGCTTCCAGCCCTGCTCCTGGGGAAAACTCTTTCTCTCGATGGCAACCCGCGCTCCTCCCTCATTCGCTGAGCGGGCGGGCGCCTTCTCGTCTGGCCGAAGAAATTCCTCGGAAACTCCGCTGTTCTCACGACCATCAGGGCGTACTAGCAGGGCAGCTTCTTTGTACTTTAGTGTCACAGTTCGAGACAGTCTGGAGCCAAACTATTGTAAGTATCAGCACACCTGCTCTGTGTAGAGATTAAGGTCTGGCCAACTTTAATTAATTGGAAGGGGGGCTGTATGCCACACCAGTAATGTTTCGGGATGGGGCTAAATATGGAAATGTCCTGCCAGGTAGGTCTGTTACTGGTTGTCTCCTTGAATTGAAATATTTGCTTTCTGTCAGGATCTTCTAACAGGACTTGTCTAACTTCCTGATCACTCCACTGGTCCGGTTTCGATGGCGTTGAAATTGTAGCTTGGCAAGCAACTGGATTTATCTGCTGGAACTTCTCTTCAGCTCTAGAGCAGTACTTGCAATTTTACGAGCAAGGCTTCCTGGACAAGGCATATGCATTTACATGTAGAGTTCCTTTACGATGAAGGATTTCGATGTCATACTCCTGGAAGCGTTGCATCCACCTGGCAATCTGGTCTTCTGGATTTTTGAAACTAAGCAACCACGTTAAAGGTGCGTTGTCAGTCCGGAGCAGGAATCTTCTGCCATAGAGATAACGATGGAAATGTACTGTGGCCTTGACGATGGAGAGCAATTCTTTCCCGGTGGTACAGTAGTTTCGCTACGGCTTGGCCATTAATTTCTTGTGACAGAACAGCACCAATGCTTTCACGGCTTGCATCAAGTCAGGTATGAACTGTTTGTCGGGTTGTGTATAAGTCAGAATAGGCGAAGTTGTTAAAGGCTTTTTAAGTCACTGGAATGCTTTTTCACTTTCTTCTGTCCACAGGAACTTCTGTTTAGCTTCCGTCAGCTTGTGGAGTGGTTTGGCAATACTCGAGAAGCCCTTCACAAGCTTCCTGTATTATGTGCATAATCCCCGGAAACTTCGTAGTTGATGGACATTTTCAGGGCGATTCTAGTTCTCGACTGCGGTGATCTTCTCGGGATCAGTTCTCACATCTTCAGCAGTGATGATATGGCCTAGATAACTCACTTCACGACGGAACGAGTTCCTCTTGCTGGGATTCAATTTGAGGATACTCATTCTGAGTTTTTCCAGCACCTTACGGATGTTTCTTAAATGATCTTCAGAAGTACGCCCGACAATGATATCATACAGGTACACAAGACAGGCTTCATAGGTAAGTTCTTTTAGCACTGTATCCATCAGGCGTTCGAAAGTTGTATTACATGATCCAAATGGCATAACTTTAAACTGCTACAGTCTTTGTCCCATGATGAATGCTGTCTTCTCACGATCGTCAGGATGTAACTCGACTTGCCAATAACGGCTCTTCAGATCCAAAGTCGAGAACCACTGATTGCCAGATAGTGTGTCTAATGTATCATCAATTCTAGGAAGAGGGTAACTATATTTCTTCGTGATGTCATTCAAATGACGATAATCCACACAGAATCTCGTTGAACCATCCTTCTTTCGTACCAGTACTATGGGAGAAGACCAAGAACTTGTTGATTGTTCGATGACGTCATTACGCTGCATTTCATTTGTTAGCTCAGCCATCTCTCCCTGCCTTGCAAATGGAAGTCTTTTTGGATGTTTCTTGACTAGAGGATAATTTCCTGTGTCAATTCTGTGCTGGGTGACGTTCGTCCTTCCGACGTCTTCAGGTTTACGAGAAAAAAGGTCTGAATTCATAGAGTAGCTTCTCAGCAGCACGTCTCTGTTCATTCCCTAACTCTGCATTCTTGAGTAATTCCGTTGTTTAAAACTCAGAAGACTTGGACTCGGTTGATTGTGTGGGCCAGTTCATGCATGTAACTGGAGTGCAGGTTGCTAACACCCCATCCTTCTTCACAATATTTACTTTATCATTTATAGTGGCGACTCTCACGGGAATACTGCTCTTTGAAAGGTCAGCCAGAGATGAAGTTACAAAACTCATCTCAGGCTATTGACTGGATTCGGCTATTCAATGTCCATAGCGGAAGTATTGCTCTTTAAGAGGTGTCCTGGAAACTATTGTCTCAGTGTGTGGAGGGATGGAGATTTCGGACTTCGCTGCTATCTAGCATATTGTTTGAATCTCCGGATTTTCAACGTTAAACACAGCTACATCTTCTGAATTGGAATGCAGTTCATTATTCTTAAAATCAAATTTAAAGTTATACTTTCTCAGAAAATCAAGTCCAAGGATTAGAGGATCTCTTATGTCAGCTACATATGCCATATATGGTAACTGGCATTTCCAAAGGTGATGTTCAAGTTCATTTTTCCATGGATTTTGATTTCGTCGCCTGTCAGTCTGGAGTTTAACGTAAGGTGGCGTCTAGATGATCTTCTCTTTATGGTCTTGAGCTACATCCGTTCTCACGATAGTCACGTTGGCTCCAGTATCCAGAATCATACGTCAAGAGTTGTTGTTAACTTGACCGTAAACATAAAATTCGTTATCGCCTCCAGTCAGAGCAGAAACAGGAAACACTGAAAATTGGGGCTCTCTAATTTCGGTCAACTTCCTGTTCGCGAGATTATCTCTTCTTAGTTTCCCTGCGATGACTCTGAAACCGGGTTATTTTCATTTTGTTGTCGTGTTGTGTAGTTCGTCTTAGCATGTACAGTAGGTAACAAAAGTATCCGAACACTAGCAAAAATTCTTATATAAAAAAAGTAGAGTTAATACTGTTTTGTTAAATAAATCCTTGTCTAAACATGTTCTTAGTCAGTCTAAGAACATGATTCGACAAGGATTTATTTAACAAAACAGTATTAACTCTACTTTTTTAAATAGGAATTTTTGCTAGTGTTCGGATACTTTTGTTATCGACTGTACATCTCTTCCACAGCCCCAATACTTGGTCTTCGGATTCTTTACTTCTTTATTACTTTCAACACTGCGCAACCTTCTCGTCATGTCTGCCAGATTTTTCTTTACTTCCCTGAGATAAGCTTGAGAATCCTGTAGAGAAACTGCTCTGATGGTATGGTGGTCTTTACTGGAGGCTTGTTTGTCTGTCTCAATCTTTAATGTATATGCCAAAGCTGACCCGGCGTCCTTGACATTGGCGAGTAAAAATGCTTTTTGAGTCTCTGGGTCTCGCACGGCATCGATGAAGTATTGGAGGGCCAAAACATCTCGAGTTTGAGCGCGGCAGTCTGAAAGCTTGGTTAGCAGTCTCTAAATATCCGCTGCCAGCTCTTGCAAACTTTCACCCGCTCTTTAATGACGGGGCTTTGACTAGAGACGACTGTAATCTTTAGAACATTTTTCTCCAAAACGCAGCTCCAGTGCTCTTCTCAGGGCCTTAAAGTTTATGCCGTTCTTCTTTCGAAACAGTTCATAGTATGTCAGCTGCATCTCCCCGTAATGCTGCTGCTAAATGAACTGTCTTGGCAATAGAGTCCCAGCCGTTAGCTCTTCAGCTACGATGGAAAACTGTGTTTTATATACTTGATAGGAGAATCTGCCATCGTAGGGGGATAGCTTAATTGTTTCTTCATTCTGTATTCTTTTATCTCTCCTTTCATCTTTCTGGGACATGGATGTTAACTTTTCTTCCACCTTTCTGTAGTATCTTCGTCTATTCTCTTCAATTTTCTTTCTATCTCTGAAAACCTTCCTTTTATCTCTTGATCACAATTTTCTTTAACTTTCTCTTCAAAATTCTTTTCTATCTTCATAACTTTCTCTTCAATTTCCTCCATTCTATTCGCTATTACTGTTAGTTTACCTTTTATTACTTCTTTCACTATGGGAAAAATAAGTTTAGTTAGATAGCACACTCGGTATCGGACCACCTAAAAGTATCCGGCGTCGAAAGTTCTCTTTTCATCTCGTCTTGATTAAATTTAATTTCTTTATCCAAACTGTCTTTCTATCATTTGTTTCATTTCTTCAGCCAAGCTACCTTTCATATCTCTTTGTCCTTCTTTCATTTCACTCATCTGAGCAGCTAACCCTTCGAGAAGTTTCTTCATTTCTTGCTCCATACTTCAAATTAGCACCATTCAAGGACAAGTCCACTCTTTACTCCAAAATTGTTGCATACTTGGGGTTCGTGAATTGTCTCTGAATGAAAGGCGAAACTTTCAGAAGCTTAGAAGTTTATTTGCAGAAAATTCGAGAAAAATACAGGTCTATAAACCAAGTATGAACTGCACTTTCACCAGTAAGCACAGCTTAGATAGCAGCTGTCAACAGCAAATTCCCAGTACAAACTGTATCAGAGCATTAACATACAGCAAGGCTGTAATCAAAGATATTAGTCAGGAGAGCACTTTATCGTGATTCGGTTGGCGAGAGATTGACTGCTTGGTCGCATTGGACCCTTTTATACCCCTCTGTAAAACCTAGAATGTTCTGATAACTCGTAGATTATTCAAGCTAGTGCTTCCATATTTGGTATATCGATAATAAGGATTTTCTTGCCAAGGTCGCCAAAAAAGTCGCCAAATTTTGCCAAATGCATTATCTGCTTTAATGAAGTTTTTTAATGCGTTTTTAAGGGAAAATTAGCTATTTCATTGCGAAAACAAGCTAGCAATGCAGAAAATTGACATTTTATAACCTGACTAATCCTCTTTCAATGAATTTACACAAAAATAAGTACGAATTATTTACAAATTCGTAACAATATTATAAGAAGAACGATCACAATTCTATGTTTTAGCTCTAAAAAGATATCGATAATTATTTTGACAGTGTAATCACAAACTTTATTTTTTTCTTGAACTTATTCCTGGTTTTTGAAATTCCGAAAGAATCTTTTAAGTGTTCCTCTAAATATTCGACAAGAGCGTAAATTCGAATGTCTCAGGATACTTTTAATCTCCTAATGTATAACTGTGCATTATCTATTCAGTAAAAATCTAGTGTTTTTCAACCACACGACTTCCATTACCTACAATTACACGTTTATATACATTGTTTGGAGTTAACGGGAGCAGAAGACATAAAATTGACGTAACAAATCAGACACCTTACAATTTTCCTGTAAGAGAAAACTGATGCATGCGTAAAGACATATGAAACAGAGTTACATAAACAAATTGGTAGAGCCGTTTTTGAAACACTTGTTTACGAGATCAGTAACTAAACTACCTAATCTGGATGACTATCAATTTTTCCTTAATAACTAAGTAAAACATGCAAAAGTATATCTAAAAAGAGATTTATGTAGCAATTTTCAAGAAAATTGTTAGAGACTTTTTGAGATACCGACTTTCCGTCCCACTTCCAATTTTCGCCATAATTTAACAAACTCATTTATTGGTCAAAAAGCAACAATTACATACGAAAGGATATCTGAAAGGGAATTAATATGATTTAATATGGTGAGTTTGAAAAAAATCCGTACAATCGCTTTTACAGATAAGCACGCGCGATACCTCAAATTGACCTACTTATATAGGTTGCCTACCAATATATATATATATATATATATATTCCTGAACTAACCAATTAACACATACGAGAGGGCATTTAATAGGGTGTTTATATAGGAACTTTGAAGAAAATCGTTGAAACTGCTTTTGAGATACTGACTTACGGTCCCAAATCTAATTTCCTGTATCCCGTTTCCGGTTTTCCAATTTCTACTAAAAGTTGTAAAAGTCATCTGTACACCAGACGTGTCTCAGTTCTGCAGTTTCGTCGTTCTGTCTTTATTAATTTAGAGGATATGATAGTTAGAATGTTTCCCACACACATTTATACATACATAGGCACATACACACACAAATACTCACAACTATTAATCGCCAACAGCCACTTTTATTTATTTATTTTTTGGATTCAGAAGACCTTAAAACACACGTAAATCAGGTATTCCATATCTAAATTTTTGACCGAATGCAATACTCCCATTACCTATAGTAGCCGGGTAATGGAAGTGAAAAGCAAAATTGCTTAATTTTATAGCTGACAAAAATAATTCTTTTGGAAAGCGATTGATATGAAATGAATACTCCCATCCTTTAAAAGTGTTTTTAAAAACAAATTGTTATATTTCGGTTGGTCTTTGACATTTTCAACACAGGAAGTTGTTTCTTTAAATTGCTAACACACGCAGATCAAACAAATTTCGAAAGGAAGCTTTTACTCTCTTTTCAGAATACTTTTAAATGTACAATGTATTCGCTGTCTTTTAAGTATATTAGATCAGGCTACTAAGTGCAGCTAATAAGAAATATGCAAGTAAAATATCTTTGATACATTTAAAAAAATAAAAAAATCCATTTAGACTATTATGTAGTTTTTCCTTAGAAAAATCTATTTTTTGGTATATCACAGAAATTATATTTCCTTTTATTATTACAGCAGATATTCTAATATCAGCATGCTTGCAAACAATTTAAAAGAAATAGGAGATTTTTTTTTTTGTTTGCTTAAGTAATACTATTTCTAACTAAGATGCCGTGGCCACCAAAAACTTTTCTACCGTTCTATATGACAACGTCACGTACCTCATAACATGTACGAAAATGTAATAAATACAGCTTCTCTCGATAAAGACGCATTGGTATAATTATGATCATTAGATGCCATGGTATAATTGTCTAAAAAATCGAGAAAGAGGGTAATTGTAGCACCACCCATCGGTCTGTATACAGCCAAACGTATTAGGTTTTCATAATATACATCTCACATGAAGTTTGGGGCATTTCTAAACAATAGATTCTGAAATACATTCTTCCTGTAAGTGAAGAAAATTGCAGTATAGAAATGTTTTCTGTCAGCCACGATATGCTACCAAATTAAATCTGCATAGTGTTTAATAATGGGCATCTCACATATTAAGTTTAGTAGACTTATGCACTGTAGAAACTGAGATATAGTTTTCCTGTTAACAGAAAAAATTATGAGGTAATATCGTAGTACCATTAATTAAATTTGCATAGGTTTCTAGTACAACCCTTTCATGTTAAGATTTTACACTTATGCCGCATAGAAGCTAAAATATTTTTTTCTTGTAAATGGAGGCGATTACAGTACAATTGTATCATCTGTTGGGTGATTTATTCCAAAACCTAATTAGAGCCCTTCACTGTTAAAAATTTGGTGTTAGTTTGAACCAAAACTTGGGAATTACCCGATAGTTTAACCTTTTACAATGATTTGGTAATTTTATGTTCAACGAAATATTGATATTAAGCTTTAAATAAAAAGAAATTCAACATTCAACCGCGGAGGGGATCGAACTGGAGATTTTCTTATCTCAAGTCTAACACACTGGCACTGTGCCACGCTTTCTTTTCCGCTAATTTTGTTTCGTTTATTTTTATAAAATGGGCTAAATTTTCTACGGTTTTATCTTGACCTATGGGTGAGCTGTTGCACAAGATTTGCACTTTATTCACTATGGGATGTGTCCAATTGAAAGTGTCGTAAATATCACCACTGATTTGTCTACGGGGACACCCTACAAAGTTCCAGAGCATTGCGTCCTATGAAGGACATTTCTTTAAATCATATTTTAATACTTTTATTTTACACAAATCATAATGAAATTTATAATAATATTACATATGCACAAGAAAATGCTTTCTATAGAATATAATATGAATGGCATTAAAATTTATAGGGCAACACAAAAATATCCAGTTACATCAATAGCTATAATTGGAATTTGCATTCTAAGTTTTTTTAATTATTAAAATTGAAAAAAAAAAAAAAAAAAATCATAACTTTGTTAAAAATTATCTCAGATCTATCGTTCAAGCATTTGCTTTTTAGGTATTGGCGGAATTCGGGATCCGGACATAATATCGCGGGACGAAATCTCGCCGGACAAAATATCACGTCGACTAAAAAAAAAAAAAAAAATTAAAAAAAATATGATTTATTTCACATGTGATCTCTGGAGGGGATCGCATAGAGCCTTATAAATATAAATATATATATCATAGAGTGGAATTTCATTATTTTACCTATATTTAATTTTAAGTTATAATTTGATTTTCACCTTTCAAAATGCATTTTAAAAATATTGTAGATCACTGCTGACATCAAAGCTGAACACTGTTCAGAAACCTTAATTAAAAATTATAGAATTAATAAGTACGATTGAATTCATTAAGACTAATCTTTACAAAAGTTAATAAACATAGTCTTTAAACCTTTTTAAGCAAAATTCACAACAATTAATAAGTACGATTGAATTCATTATGACTAATCTTGACAAAAGTTAATAAACATAGTCTTTAAACCCTTTTAACCCTCCCAGTGTCCTCATTTGAGGACAGCTAATAAAATGGCACGTATATTTTATAGCGTTTATAGCGTCACTCTAAAGGATCCCTGAAAGTTTTATGTGCCTACTATTAATTATTATTTCATAATTTGGGTAGTCATTTTATGATTTTTCATTCGTCGCACCTATATTTGCTTTTTGCGCAGGTATACTAACTTAAATCAAGCTGAATAATAACATATATTATAATACTTTACTTTCGAGATCTTTGTCAACTTATAATAGAAATAAATCTGTTATCTCAAAGCTTTTCTATCTCGAAGTTTTCTCGCTAGAACACTAAACGTCAATAAATGAGAAGAGGCTTTGAATTAAAAACTATCAGAAGAATTCTTTAAGTTAATATATTTTACTGTCAGTTGTCTATATTAATTTAGTAGTGAAATAATCAGCTAATCATATTTTGCAAAATTAATTCGGGCGTTAACGGGTTAAGCAAAATTCATAAAAAATTTTGTGGTGGGATTGTTTGTATGTCAGTGCTCTGACTAAGTTGTCATGAAATTTTTTTATAAGATTACTAATAATTACCAACTCATTCAAATAAAAGGTGAAATGTGTCATTTTATTTGTATCAAACACAATCATCACTCACTTTATTTTGCTTTCCACTCATTTATGTCCGTGATCATATTTTGTCCCCGCGATATTTCGTCCCTCGAGATTTTGTCCCCAACCCATGTGAACTATTTTAAACTTTTCAATGTAAAATTGATAAAAATATTTATAATAGTAATAATCAACCAGAAAATGTTTTTTGTGTATGTAAGTCTATCTCTCTCTCTCCCAGCTGGAGAGAAGTACCCGGAGATGAAAATTTTCAAAATGTGTGTCTCGTTCACATTACGTACATTATACGAAATTTTGTCCTGTACCGCCATATGAAAAATTATGAAAAAAAAAAAAATAAATAAATAAATAAATAAAATAAAGAGTAGAATTACAGCGTCACCTGTTGAGCGACTGATCCCAAATTTAACCAGTACAATAATTTATCAGTTTAAGTCCAATTAAATACCAAGTTTGACTTAATTTCACTGGTTTTCGCGAGATACTGTGTCCATAACATTTTTGATACACGCACATAAACACACACACACAGACAGACATTTTCTAAAAAGGGTCAAATCGTATTCAGAAAATCTCAAAACGTACATATCTATCGAAAACCGGAGTTCGAAAAATTTCACGAATCCAGTTTTTGTTTCTTGTGTGTATAGAATAAAGTAAAAATGGAATATTAAAAAATTAAATATGTGTAAAACGTGAAGGTATAAACGCAATTTTTTTTCATAATATTGTTATTATTTTGATTTTGAAAAAATAAAAATAAAATAAAAATAAAATAAAATAAAATAAATAATAAATAATAATCGACTCATTCTAATCAACATTGAAAGTAACAGAAAATACATCTATATTGAAATGAAACACATACAAATATTATAGAAGAATAAAGATAAATATATAAAAATCTGCACATAAGAAACAAAAATTTATCACTTAAAAAAAAAAAAATCGCAGAATAACAAAATTATTTTAGTTAATTTCACTAATGAATTAAAAACCCCTACTAAATTCCCTTCGCAATCTTTCTCCTGTAATGCGTCTCTTTCCACTTTATTCCAAAAATACCACGATGACGCACATGGTGATAAAAAATTCGTTTATGAACATAGTAAGTAAATATTCATTTACGTGCTTAAGTATATTAATTAGATTTTTTTTCTCGTTAGGGGAGCCGGCTGAAATAAAATTATAGGATATAAGAGAGCGATCTTAATAATGCTTTTTAATATAGTTGAAAGCTGTTTATAATTTTGCTTTGTTGGATCATTAAGTATTGTAAAAGTTTTTTTGGTATCTATTATATTACTTTTACAAAGAAAGTTTCATGTAAATTTTTATAAGGTACTTTGTAGAGTGTAATTAAGTGAATTACTACAGTGAAAATGTACATAGGTATCATTTCGTTTCTTTGATATTATGCAAACATGACAATTTTACTTGTTTCAAACATTAGTTTTGAAATTATTACAAATAAAAAAAGTATAAGCCAATTTTACTACAGTGCGTTTTTTTTTTTTTTTTTTTTTTTTTCTTTTGTCCCTTAGTAAAGTACCATTTGTTTAAAAAGTGTACAAATCGAATTTATGGAAAAAATGTCAAAAGTATTTATAAGAATAGAATATATGTGTGCCTCAATTCAATCTCACTTCATGGTGCTAGACGCTACATGGAGCTGTTTTTGTTCAAGAATGGATTTTATAGCTCGGCATTTTTTACGATTTTCACCTGTGTTATAATTAATTTCTATATTGCCTCAAAAATCCACCATAATTTTTAGAAAAAATATAAGGGACATAATCTCTAAATACATTTTTAACTTTTTTTAAGGTCTTAATATTTTGTTTTGACTTGTATGTACCAATGGTACACTAAAATAACACCCCACTAAATCGTCATTAATTACTATGATGAGATGATATACATAATTTTTGTTTGATATATCTTTATAAAATAATATTAAGCAACTAAAAGAATATGTTTAAAAACATTTTTTGTTTCCTGCGTAATACGTTCGATAATGGGTTAAGATATATGAAGTCATATTATTCATGAAAAGTGTCTTTTAGAAGATTCTCATGATAAAATATTGAATTTGAATTATGATAACTATAGTGGCATACATTGTGAAGACACACACAAACACACATGCAAATAATAATAATAATAATAATAATAATAATATGCCAGAGTACATGCCCTGATTTATAAATATGGTTAGGCAAATTTAGCGTTTTTCATAGCCAGGAATTAAGTTTTTTTTTTTTTTTTTTTTTTTTTGAATGTTGCTTCATAAGTTAATGAGGAAATCGCAATAAGTTAATGATCATATGCGTGAAGTTTTTCATTTCTATTTTTTATTAATACTATCCTTATTGCTGTACCACGTACTAACATTTTCGGTTAATGTTCGTATTGTTATTATTAGTGATTGCGTGCTGTGCCCTATTAAGGCGGGTCTTTCATAAGTTACGTGTCGTCTGTCTTGTATTTACATTCAGGCGGTAGATGCTTTGTGTCATTAACTTTTATTGGATTTTTATCGAACGATTTTATATACTTGGGCATGTTTCAAGATTTCGTTTTATTTATTCACTTTAAGAAGAGATTTACTGTAATCTAGAGTTTATATTAACGTTTTTTTTATCGTTTTAATCTTTGCGTTGAAAAAAAAAATTAGTATGCTTTGGCCATCCTAAAATTTTCTTATATATCAGTCTGTATAACAGAGCCACCTATCAAATAACATGCACAAGCTTCAAGCAATAACTATTTTACATATGAAGTTAGACGCAATTATGACCAAGAGAGGCCGATATATAGTCATGTGGAATTTCGCAGAAAGGATGTAATAGCAGCGCCCCTACTGTCTGATACACATCCGAAATGAATGGGCATAGATTTTCCTAATATTCAACTCACATATGAAATCTAGTGTATCTATACACGGTGGAAACTGAGGAATAAGTTAGGAAGTAAAAGGAAAATTTGCAGCATTGCAACGCTACCTATCAGTCGATATGTGTTCATATTAAATCAACGTAGTGTTTTACAGTGACCCTATCTCACATATCAAGTTTGCTACACTTATGCGCTTTTTAAGCAATACTATTTTCGTTAGCGGGAAGAATTGCAGCTTAATAGTGCCATCTGTTGATCAATATGCACCCAATTGGAATCAGTATTATTGTTCATAATTGTTCTTTCATATATCGATTTTTGTACTTATATGCATTACAGAAATTAAGATATAGCTTACCTGTAAATAAGGAAATTGCAGAATGGCAATGTTTCCTTTTGAGCAATTTAATGCCAAAATTGGTTTAGCACCAATTTACATCAAATTTCAATAAATAAATACTTAACTAAATGAAGTTTCGTTTCTGTTCATTATTTAATGAATCACACAGTCTGAATGAGACAGACAGACATACTTTTAAAACTATCATATTGTGTTCAAAACTCTTCAAAACGTGTATATCTATTAAAAACCGGTTAAAAAAATATTTACAAATACAATACTCTATTTTTGTATATAGAAGAAACTAACAGACACACACACACACACACACACACACACACACACACACATATATATATATACATATATATATATACATATATACATATATATATATACATATATATAACACATATATATACATATATATATATACATATATATAAAATATAAGTTATAATGCGTAGCTCCCAAAACCTTTGCTTTCTGAGCCTCAGTATTCCAAAATAGTTTTATTTATTTTCAAAATCGTTATCTTAAAATAGAGCAAACATTTTTTTTTGGAAACAGTGCTATTCATAATGCAATTTTTTTTTTTTTTTTTTTTTTTTTTTTTTTTTTATCTTCAGTTTAGAAGACTTTAAAGTTTTAAATAAACATCAAAACGCTTTATATAGGAATTAATTTTTCTTTTTTACTATTAGTATTTTAACATATATTAAATTTATAATATTAATGAATATTATTTTTCAGAATAAAATTTTTTCAGCATATTTCTATAATTGTTTCCAATAGGAGCTTGAAGTTTAGCAAAATGTCTCCTTTTGTTCCTTGATTAAGGTAAAAGAGGGGGAATTTTCCGTAAATTAGTTTTTTAGGGGTGAAAGAGAACGTATGACATAGAGTGACTAAATTGCTAATACTTTATTAAAAGTATTACAATTACATATTTACAGAGGTATAATATATGCTAAAAAATTGAGCATTTAAAGGAGTACAATTATGATACATAATTTTCTTGCTACAAATTTTCAAAACCTAGAAACATGATTTCAAAATATGGACTGTCTTCTTAATTCGAGGACATATGGTTACCATAGTTTAATAGTTCTACCCTTTTTTCGCACGGGGAAAATCGCAGTGATTTCCAACAAAAGCTTTAAATTTAGTAAAATCTCCCTTCTTAGGCCATAATTAAGGTAAAAGATGAGAATTTTCCGAAATTTAACCCTTAGAGGTGAGAAAAGGGACGACTATAGCATTTCTATTCTTTTTTCGCTCGGTGAAATTCGCAGTGGTTTTCATGTAGAAGTTGAAAATTTAGAAAAATGTTTTTTTTTTAGGCCCTAATTAAGGTAAAATATGAGAAACTTCCGAAATTTAACATTTAATAGAGGGGGGGGGGGCGGGGTCAAGTCTTTTACCCGTTCTTCACATATGGAAAATAGCAATGGTTTCCAGTAATTTTTTCAACTGATTTGAACAAAGCTTTGACTTTATATCAGAAATTTGAATAAACAATCTCTAGTCAAAATGTGAAATTAATTGCCTTTGCTTTAAGTTTTTATTTTTTATTTTCCCTCGTGCGAAGAACGGTTAGAACTGTTAGCTGTATTATAATTTGGAGTTAAGATGACTATTTATTACTACTTGGTCTATCGATAGTAAATTAAAGGCCTCACAAAACCATAGTAAATTGTAGCTGTTTTGTCTGTGAAAATGCACTTTTCCTATCTAAGAAATATCCCTTCTAAGAAATAATGTCATTTTCAAAGAAGATAGTACAACATAATTTAGGAAGTTTTTTGAAAGTGACATCATTCTAACATGTTATACAAATTATTTTGATTTTAATGACATTAATACACTGAGTTATTTGGACGTATTCACAGTAAAATGTTTAAACAAATGCAAAAAATTTTTGAGGAAAGCTTAATTTTAGAGTATTATTTTTTTTTAAAAATCATTTTACCACTTTTTCATTTAGAATTTTTATAAATCTTTACTTAGCGAGAATATATACATTAGAAGTACCGTACATATAAAATTTGAAGTTTCTATATATAGCTACATTATTACTGTAGAAATCATACAAAAATATGATTTTCAAGAGGTTTTTTCCTCCTGTATATAGATATTGCTGGCAGTGTATTTCAGGTTATGTATATGTGTTTTCCTTGTAGGACCAAATTTAAGTATAAAATGTAATGGGCATATACTTTATACAATATACAGAACTACCTATTCATTAAGCTAAACGTTCTTTTTTATTGAATGTTATTGATGGAAGTTCTTTGCTACTTTTTAGTATGTCAACAAATACTCCTCAGGAATAAAAAATAATTTATCTTACACTATTGTAAATATATTAATTTTGGAAGTTCAATTTTTAGGTCTGACATTTTGGATGATACCACGTTTTGAGGTTCCCTGAATACGAAAATCAAATTTTTAGCGGTTGATTTGTATGCATGTCTGTTATCACCATAACTTAAAAACAAATAGCTGCAAGAAATTCAAATTTTGTTTTTTGAAGTTCGTTTGAAGTTACCTCTTGTAATATTTGATTAAGACTGGTGTGTTTCAAAGCATATTGCTTGTGAAAGAGATCTGAGTAATTTAGAATAAACATTTAAATTTAATAATAATAATAACAATACTATTTTATAAATGTAGGTATATAGTATAATTAAAGTTAATTGTACATAAAAACCTAAAAAAGAAAAAAAAAATGGATTTTAAAAGAATGTAGGTAATAGCATTTTCCTTTTTTTTTTTTTTTTTTTTTTTAAAAAAAAAAAAAGAAGAACTTTGATGTTGTAAAACTTTTACGTTTCAAATAAACGACCGAATGCTTCACGTATCTTGGAAGCAATTGTTTTTGTTTAATGTAAGCATTTTTGGACATACCTTAAAATAAACTTACAGTATCAACGATTTTTATTTCTCCATGAAGAGCTTAACTTTTTTAACTATGGTCGTATGTATTGGACTGTAATTTCTGGTAACAGTTGATATCACATAAAGACCTTGTATTCAATAGAATTAAAAAAAAATCGAAGCTAATTTCTTTTAAATTGACAAAATGTGGTAGGTGAAAATATTAAATTGTACTCCTTAACTCTTTAAAGCATAGTGGTATGAAAAAGTTTCATTAAAAAATTAAGTTAAATATTGTATACTCTGTTAAAAACATATTGCTTTCACTTTTAATAGCATTCTTCATTTTCTGAATTTACTTTCATGTTTGGGAGTAAAACAAAAACTTGTGCATTGAATAATTAAACTCTAACACATTCAATCAGATTCATTGTTTTGTTTTGTAGTAGAATTAAAGTTTTTTTTTCCTTTTTTTTTTAAGTATATATATATATATATATATATATATATATATACGTGAGTTTTATATTTATCACTTTTCTTTAATTTTTTTTAATGTTTAATATTTGTGCGTATTTTAAATAAGCTACTGAATTTAATATTAATACAACAATTAATGCTTATTGGTAATCAAAAGCAAAAGTCACCTTTCCTTGGTTCTAGAATCCTCTTTTCAGTTTAAAATTTACATTTAATTTTCGTGCATGAAGATTTGATGGTTTATTATGTAAAAAGAAACAGAAAAAATGCATAAATAAAAACAAATATATTTACTATACGATGTATATTTTTTTCCTTCATTTTTTACTTTTTATTTATTTATTTAGTAAGATTTCTTCATTTACTAAGAAACGTTTATTTAAACATTATTCTTTTATTTTCGTTTCTCTAAAATTTTTCATTGCCCGAAGTAATATGAAATTTTCCAGATACAACATGTTTTTGCTGTTTGAAAATAATGGGCGTTCTCGAAAAATAAAATAACCCTTTTGTTTTCAAAATATAACCAGACGATGATTGTAGCATGTTTGCCATGCAAAAATTTCAAAATATTTGTTTTAAGTTATATTATTTCCTATTCAGAAAGAAAGAATATTTTTACAGAAATTTATTTATTGATTTCTTTGATTATTACGTTTCAACAGTAATAAAAATACTGTTAAGTTATTAAAAAATAATTATCTTTTGTTTTCTTTATTTATTGTTTTACGCTATAGGAAGTTCTTCCAGAAAATTAAATGTAAAAATATTTAATGTTTTACTATATTTTAATGATAATTTCTTATATTGCATCAAACTATGTTCGGAAATCATTTGTTTAATCATAATTTTTGAACTGTCATATTTCTTTTATATTTCATTAAATTACTATATTGTTTTCCAAATAAAATGTGTCAATGGAATTTTTTTTTTTTTTTTTAATTTATCTCCTCTTTTAAGTACACTATTTTTGAGTCATCAAGAGTTTTACGTAATATGTAAAATGCATGTTCATGTGTGTATATACAATACACGTAGGTTTATGTAAAATGCGAGCAACTAAGATATACATAAATAATATGCCATACAGTAAGTGAAAATATATACCATTTGTAATCATTTCAAAAATTCATGAAAATGGGAAAAATCTTCTAGACCGAAAGTGATATAGCGAAAACTTTTTTAACTAAATTCTTAAAAATTGTAGTGTAAATATTTATCAATAGATTACGGTGTATAAATTAAAACCAGATTCCATTGCAATAAAAAAAAAATTTTCTTTAAAATTAGGAATTGTTAGTAGCTGATTTTTCGTTCTTGAATCATCATCATATTGCAATCCTCCGTACCATTTTGAATCATCCATTGCCAAGCATTTTTGTGAGAGTTATCATAATTTTAACTTTAACTAAAAATATCTGAAGATATTTTTAGTTAAAGTTCAGATTATACATGCAGATGCAAATCTAAAGATAAACATGATTTCTTTGAAGCTTTTCACATTTATACTAAATAAAAGCAAACTTGCTTTTGCCGCCCAGACAGTAGCACGTGTTTGTAGCTGAGGAAGAAAGGCTACGTCCTTTCGAAACCGGAAGTGTTTTCATTAGTTTTATGGTGCATGAAGAAGTTTTTAGTTTGAATATTTTCACATTTATAAAAATATTGTCAATTGTGGCTTCACTGTACTCTTGTTTGACGTAAAATTAACTACGTAAAAATCTACGTAAAATTAACATTTTCTTAAATTTTACCTGATTTCGTAACACCCACTTCTCCATTTCCCATTGGCTAATCTTTTAAAATCCCAACAATTTTAATGGCTGTTAACAGGCTTATTGAATTCGATTCTCTTACATATTTAAGCACAAATTTACTTGACTATTTTTAACTGATGATCATATGATTAATTCTACAAAAACTGCAATGGACTTTATGCATCATACGTCACTATGCGGGTATATAAAAGTCTCTACGCCAATCGCTGAGCTTGAAATTTTTGTTTACTGTTGTATTAGCCAATACCAGTCGCTAAGATAGGTAAATACCCGCAGCCGTTGCCACTCGTGCATAAGGTCCATACGTTAATTTGGCATTTTAGGTGCTTTCAATTTAACTGTCACTTCTTTGCTGCCACTTTTGTTTTAAATTGTTTGAATTTCGGGTTTCATTAAGTTGCTTCTGCAACTCACCAATCATTTTCTGAATAATATTGGATGCGTTAGTGACATTTCTTATTGAGCTTCTTTTTGCTAATTTACCAAAGATTTTCCCACAGGTAAAATTGTAGGGATATGTTTCATTTCATCTGTTATATCAAGAGAGAAAATCTTTATGCCAAGTTCTTTGCAGAATAAATGTTTCTGTAGCACAATGAAATATTTTGCCCTAAACTTAAGGTTCATTGCTTGCTCTTTAATTTATGTATATAAATATATTTACAGTGATATAGTGTATTTCATTCGCGGGAAAATAGGATGAATAATAATAGCATGATCCTTAAATGGTAAAAAATATGGTGTTTTTTGAAAAATGTTTCTGTAGCACAATGAAATATTTTGCCCTAAACTTAAGGTTTATTGTTTGCTCTTTAATTTATATATATATATATATAAATATCTTTACAGTGATATAGTGTATTTCACTCGCGGGAAAATAGGGTAAATAATAATACCATGATCCTTAAATGGTAAAAAATTTTTTTTTTTTTTTTTTTTTTTCAAATGATCTTAATTTTAATACCTCAATTTGTACGTAGTATTTTCATTTGATCTCCTTTAAAATTTCATAATAATAATTATATTTAAAACAAATTTTTATTTAGTGCAATTTCAAACGTACCAAATCACCATAAATAAAATATTGGAACCTTTTGTCGGAAGATTGTATCAAAGGAATACGCATATCTTTTCTTCTACCGTAAAATATTCTAACATTTTGAAAACATTCACACTTTCACGTTCCATGACTTTTGAATTTGTTTTGGTTTTAAATCATTTAAGGATAGTTAAGGATATTACGTTTTCCATGTTAGTAGAAGAAAGTATTGGTTACGCAAAAAATTTCGACTTCAGATCGTCAGTAGATTTACACGATTCCAGATGTTCTTAACATGAATTCACTGTTTTTAGAAAATGTCCAACTGTCTGTGTATGTGAGAGGAAAATTTTTGTGAAAGTTTTAGATCAAGAACTAATACACAAAATTTAATAAAAATTTATATTTATTTGCACTTTCACATATTATCGTATATCTTACAAGAAGTGATACCGCTATACAGCGATTTCTCTCATTTACGAGAAGGCTATAGCTCTCTACAGAATTTAGTTGCACGAAACTTGATAAGTGAGAGGGTTATTTTGAAAAGATACTTTGATTCAAGGTGTATATCGGCTTGTAAGTGGAACGGCTATGGTGCAGTTTTCACCGGGTACAGGAAAGCTGTATGTCAGTTTTTGTAGCGCATAAATACATCAAACCTAAAATTTGTGATGCCAATTTTAAAAGGACGCAAACTTAATTTATATTTGTGCCGGCCGTTAGGTGGCTCTGCTGTTACTCACCTGATTTTCCATACGGATACATATTAGAATCTATTGATTATAATTTTGCCAAACTGCATTTGTAAAGTCTTTATTGTGTAAAGCAATGGTTAAAATGTTGTACATTTTAACCAGAAGGTGGCGCGTTTATGAGAACTGGTGTAAAAGAAAGCTTTGCAATGACCAAAACAAATTAGATTGCATTTTGATATACTAATATTTTTTTGCCGCGCTATTCTTTTGTAGGATATTTTTCTACAATATGTCAACACGATTAAAAAATAAGAAAATTACTCTTAAAAAATGTGGTGTGAAACATTATCAGGTATTTAGAATGCAACGGATAAATAAAAAATGTTGTGAGGTCTACTTTGATATAACATACATCAATTATAAACATCTAATCTTTTTTGGTAACTGCTGTTGCTTAAAAACTCATTTCCCTTTTTGGGCTGTGAAGCAATTAATAAACTTTGTGAAAGTTTCATATAAATCATAATACAATTTTAATTTAATGCATAAAGTAAATATTTGAAAAACTAAGTGCATTTCTGCTTTGAAATAACTTAATTTAGAAAAAAGCCTTTATAATTTTTGTGAAAATATATTACTTTTTCAAATAACTGCATATATTACCACTCAAATAATGTTTTTTCTTTGAGTATCACATGATAAAAGTTTGCTTCAATTATTAGCATTTTGGTTTCTTTAAAAGGCGTGATTTATAACTTTTGAAAAACAGAAACACGAAATTTTCAGTTTGTTTATCACCTACTGTCAGTACAAGCTTCACGTTAAAAATTATTGCCAAAGGAATGCAAATAATTCAATAGTAAAATGTGCTGGCAAGTTTACAGAATAATATACGCAAACACAAAGCTATGCTTGAAAAGTCGTTTCTAGCACACTTTCTTTTAGTAGATGAACAAAGCCTTTTATGTTATTAAAATAGTAAATTATTGTCATGTATATAATTTATTTTAACACGTATAAGGTTTCTCTTATTGATCGAATGATAATTTTTTTTCTTGCAAATCTGTTACTTGTATGACTGTTATATTTCAAATGTTACAAAGATAATAATATCAAATTTTACATGATATAATCTTTTAAATTGTAATTTGATAACTTTGCGAAACAATGTAAAATATATTATGTTGTAGCTGTTATAAAACATTCGTCGATGTGATTCTATGTAACAGTTCCACCTGTCGTTTAACATATACAAAAGTTTAATAAACATAGATTCTCACAATATAGATTTTATAAGTTTAGTTTGCTGCGAATTTAATTAGTAGATGCTGAGCTATAGTCAATTGAAAGTTTGAAGGAACTGTAGCTAAGCGCCACCTGTTGGTAAATATATAATAAATAAATAAATTAGCATCATTTCTAAAGGGCCATTTTATATATCAAGTTTCGTGCACTTATAACCTACAGAATTTGAGACTGATCAATTTCGTATATGGTCATTTAGATTATGGCAGCTACAATAAAACTCATTATTTTCCTCATAAAACAAATATAGTATTAACTACAGAAAACCTTCAAATAATAATATGAACGTAAATAAAATTATTTACGAATTTTGTTTAAGAAAAATACAAAATTAAAATAATTTATAATACTTCTGCATATTTTCAGAAAAGATGGCTGGGACTGTATTGCATGATTTTTCACGGATATTATTTTGGAGCTATGATGTAGACAGTTATTATTAAAAAAATCTTTGTTTAAATATTTTTATTGATGTAAAAGTAATATTTAAACAATGTAATATGCATTAACATTTAAATAATATTTTAAAATAAAAGTTCAATGCATTAAAAATTTTTGCCATAGATGCAAATGTGTCATTGATTTTATTGCTAAATGAGAATGCGATTGTAAAGTTAATTACTTTATAATTAATTTTTAAAGTATTTTTTTTAACATTTCTAGCTTAAAAATATAAAATATAAATAATTTAAAGATTAACGTGATAAATGACTTATAAATTAGTATATGCTATCTTAATTTCATATGCATTGCGTTTCAAAAACCTTGACTATAGCTTTAATTCTTTAAATGTTATTCTTTGACAGATCACTAAAATTGCAAAAAAAAAAAAAATAAAATAAAATAAAAAAATAAAATAAAAAAAATAATAAAAAAAAGTCCTACAAATCAGTAAAATTAGTATAAATCTTCAACATTATATTAAAAAAGTTCTCGAGACAGCTTTAAATAATTTTGATGGTGTGTTAGCCCCAAATTGTAATGCAAATATAATTGCATATTTTTTACTTTCTTTTATACGTATAATGATAGAGAAAACATTGATTTTGGATGAAATTTTCGAAATCGAGTTTTTGATATTTTTACACGTTTTAAGGTCCAATACACAGAAAATCATATTTTTAGCGGTTAGTCTGTGTGTATCTGTTATCAGCATAACTGAAGAACAAATATTAGTAGGTAGTTCAAATTCGTTATCTGTTTCATATAGGGATGCAAATTTTTATTGGAATCGAACAAATATTTCGTATACAGGGAAATTCGAGAGAATTCAAATATATTAAGCCCATAGTGAAATTTCTTGTAGGTGCAGTTAAATACATTTAGACTGCACTAAACCAAATATATATATTTTACATACCTATACATAAAGCATGTTTCATACATGATATAATATGAAAATCTTTTACCATTTAGTTACAGGACCACAAAAAAAATATGGATATATCAGGACTGTACTTTGAAATTGCTAAACGTGAATATAAGGCTCCTTTATATGTTTTTGACTCTGTGCTAAATTTAAATACACTTAGTAGTATGTATATAATATTTAACCCTACAAGGCACCAAGTTCCATACGTGGAACACCGACTTTAATCGTTCCTATAGCTATAAAACTATTAGTAGCGACATCTCTTGACATCTTGATAGAAGCTACTGACATTTAGCAATGTTTTTGTTATAGTGCACTCAGTGTGAAATTTGAATGAAAGTGATACATTAGTCGTTTGTCTGAATTCAAAAATAAAAAAAGAATAGTTATTAAGCAGTTTTGACTCGAAAAAAATACTGTGTTGTTCTATGTATGTGTGTCCAATATACAATACTATTTCCAAAACAATTCAATTGTACTAGTTTAATACCAAAAAGTATAGTTAAGGCTCAGTGTACCGTACGTGGAACTGAAGTAAAAAGTTGATTTTTCCGTAAAATATGGTTCTATTTTTATTTTTATAAGTTTTCCCTATTTTCTGATCACTAATTACAACCTATATATTTTTGTCACGCACTAAAAAAAAAAAAAAAAAAAAAAAAAAAAAATGAGCCTTGTAGGGTTAAGGAAATGCACAACGCTCTTCTAAAATTGAATGCATTTATTCTTTGCTATTAAATGTAATTAAGGAAAGCGCTCTGCAATATTTTAAGTCGGAAAAAAAAAAAAAAAATAGATAACTTGCTGAGGAATGATAACTGCTTTTTCCTACTCTATTATAAACAAAGTAGTAGTTTTGATTGCAAATTTCAACGCTAATTCTTTGTCATAATTACGCGTTTTGAGGCGCTTCAAACACCAAAATCAAATTTTTATGGATTGATTTGTATATATGTCCGTTATCAGTATAATTTAAAAACAAATAATTGCAGGAAATTTAAATTGAGTATTTTGAAAATTAAATGAAGATTACCCCTTGAATATTTTGGACCAAGATTAATAAGTTTTGAGAAGTGAATCGGGTGAAATTTGTCCGAATAATTTGAATAAAATTTTAAAGTTAATAACAGCCTTAAAATTTCAAATGTATGTACTGTGCTCAATTAAGCGATTGAAAGCGATGATAACCCATTCACATTGTAATATATGTCAAATAAAACTGTTTCTAAAACTATTTTAACTGTACGGTTATATGTTTGTTTATACACTTTTATCTTATCCTGCAATTTGTTATGTACTTTTATGATATGTTAGTTGTGTGAGTGGACACACCAGATTATTTTTTATTTCATCATTATTTTCATCATTATTTTCCCTCGTATTATGTAACCCCTAAAATGTTATCTCTGGGTATGATTCCTGCCATCTGAAAAATTGGAAGGTGGTTTAAAACAGCTTTTTATCTTGCGATATCTCTGAGACATTTTCTGAGAAAATGGTGAAATTTTATCCATTATTTAATTGAGGTATAGGGCACTTTGTACTAAATGGACATTTTTTGTATGAGTCCTTACAAAATTTAAAATTTTTTATTTTTGAAATCCAATCCTTTGGAAAATTTAATTAATTTTATGAAATTCTAATATTTTATTTTATAAATTCAAAAATTTCAAATTATACTGTATGCTTAAGATTAGTATTTAGAAAATAAAAATGGAAGTTAAGATATTTTGAACACTCTATATGCATATATAAATATATAAATTTATCTTTTAAAATTTAGACATGAAGTATGAGATATGTAAATAAAACAATTCGTTTATGAATAAGAGTAACTAAAAAATTATCAAGTTAATTTCATTTCACGTAAATTTCAATATTTTTATTGTATTTAAAATTTTTATTGTTTACTATAATGAAAGGAAAGAATAAAACTTCCTAAAGTTTCACCTTTGGATCATTTGTGTCTTGTATTTTTAAAATTTTTAAATATCAATCTTAAAAGTGTATTTTTCGTACATTGAGAAACGATACCATTAATAACTAAGTCGTTTTTAAAAGAACGGGAAATTTATTTTCTTGATTTTATCTACTTTTGTTACTTGGAGTGTTTTAAAAACAACAGCGTTTAGACTTATATTTAATGATATAATCGCTAGAAACTATAAGCTTGAAAATAAATAATGAAATGGTAGTTAATAAAATATAATGTTACTACTTATTTTCTTCAATTTTTCCAAAATAGTTAATGTCAGTTCGCTATTTTTCCTCTAATTGGATCCCAATAATAATAAATTTACGAGAAATAATTTATTATCAGTAAATGTCAGTTAAAATTTTTGTTGGGATTTTATTTGTTGGGAAAATGAAGAATACGTCGTAGAAACATTTTATTAAAGCGATTAATGAAATTATTTCACTGAAAACATGTTTACCATGTTATAAATCATCATACTTACTCACTTTTAATCAAATAAAAATTAATAAATTTGTAATTATTATTAGGACTGAGGACTGTTAGTCTCAATCTACGGATTTTTACGATACCAGTTTTACGATAGTTGGACATTTATCGAAATCGAAAATTTATCGAAAACATAATTGAATAATTTGAAAGCAATGATATAATTTGGAAAAAAAAAAAAGAAAAACTAATAGTCCTCCGTACTAAACTAAATTATGCTTTTGCCAGAATGTCATCAAAATCTTCTTTTCTTAAAGAAAAAGTAAAAGAAAATTAATAATAATCAGTTTCGAAATGGACAGTATCGAAAAAGTTTTTTTTTTTTAAATAATTTTCAATTAGAAAATAAAAACGCGCATGCAAAATGAAATAAAAAAATAAAATAAGATTTATAAATGGACAATATTTAAGCTCGTGGACTCAGTTCAATGATATAATAAGAAAAAATGATGACATTACTCTAATGAGATTAACTTTTATTACTTTATTCTATATTCAATAGAAGAAACTATTTTATGTATTTATCTTTCTTTTAATAATATTGATACAATATCTCTGAAATAATAATACTGACACAGCATCGCTGTTTAAGGAATTTTTTTAATTATGCAAAGTAATAAATCTCTACTACTGATAAAATTACTCGTGTGCATGCTTTCATTAAATTTTTGCAGAGATATGTGACCTAGCTTTGTACAAATGAATGTCTTTACAAGATTTGATCCTGTACGAAGATCCCTTTTAATTGCCGTATTGCGTTGTTTTATATTTTCCTAAAATATGTGAAAAGTGACATCAGGGATAAGATTCAATATATAGTTGCATGTAAAAAATAAAGGCGAGAAAACATTTTTTGAATTGGGCTTCATATTTGATTTTTCATTTTTGTCAAATAGGTGGAAAATGTTTTCATGGCTAAGAGAAAGTATACATATATAATAGTTATATGCGAAAAATGTACGCGAAAAGGTATTTCATAAAATTAGCATTGTAAAGGAAATATTTATAACCAAATATTTATAACCATTTAAATTAATTGTTATTTAATTAATTGCCTTATTTGGAAGCTCCACTTAGGTGTTCGTCTCGGATCCGAGACTTCTTCAGAGCAGCTTCACAAGATGTGGATTCTGTCGAAATGAAGTTTTCGTCATATTTGTCCTCAGGTCTTAGTAGATCGCGCCACTTACATGGATGCTATGCTAATTGATTGAAAGTGGCACCATCTATAATTATTTTTGGTTGCACATTTTTTTGTGTTTGGTTTTCGTACCTTAATTAAGTACTTTTGCAATTACATATATCCTTTTCCTTTTTTTTTTCTCATTCTTTCTTCTATTAAAAAAAAAAAAATTCTGTGTTTTTGAGTGTGTGTCAAAAAATTTGCTGTAGCTGTGGATCAAGAACCAATCCACAGAATTCCATAAAAAATTATTTTAAGTTGCACCTTGACGTAAATTGGTGTCTTGAGGTGGTGTGTATCTTTAAATAGGTGGCGCTGCTATGCTGGGGTTTCTTCTGTTTGCCAGAAGACTATATTTCAGCTTCTATATATTGTGATTGCATAAAGCTTGATATGTGAGAAGTCATTATGAAAACTGATGCTGATGGAATTTCGATTTATATTAGTCAACATATACTAGGAAAAAAATATACCGCCTTCATCTAGAACGAATAAGTTGTTATTTTCTGAATCCCTAAACTAGAAATATAGATTTCCCAGTTATGCGTATAAGGTGAACAAATAACCTGGATAGACGAAATGATTCAGAATTTCTAGTCTATACTTTTCTTGATGGCGAAACAATTTTATGAATTTTATGAATACTATGAATCCTTCGTACTGATAGAAATTATTTATTTGCGGAGATTTTTAAATAAGTTTGACCACGATAATACAGGAAGACGCTCTAGAATTCTAATAGGGGAATTTAGAACTCGCTAGGAAAGGGAACTAGAATTTATAAGGATGGCATGGAACTATTTTTACTAAAACCACAATTTAGTTTCTAATTGTAAGTCACAAAATTTTTTATCAGTGCATGACGTTGCTATGCTGCATTTTTTCACTTGCTAAGCTATATCTGAGCATGCATTACATGTAAATGTTCAAACATTATATAATAGAGGGGCTTTATGAAAAAGAATGCAGACTTAATTTGTGTGTATATTAGACAACAGGCGCCACTGTTTCCACAAGACTACATCTCAGTACCTATTGCTTAAAATTACACTAAGCTCTTTATCTAAAAGCGTCAATTCGAAAAGGTATGGTTAAATATTTGCCCATGATCATAACATGGACATAACTTATTAGATATTTCTTTTTTATTTCGTTCTATCTTAAGAAAATATTTCCAAAACTGCTTTGCTGCTTCCCAAATTAAACCAAATATTAATTATTAACATTATACTAGTTTATTAGGTATTGGAAAAAATATCGTTTTGTTTATTCTAGAACGCATTTTAAAATGGGTAAATTATTTTTATAATAATTTAAAAATGCCATATTATATTTACAAAGATTCAAATAATTTAATGAGCTTGAAAATAAAACTTTCTATGATTGTTACCTGAACAAAATTAAGCTTTAAACAAAACGTATTCTTCTTATTTCAATAATAAGCTACGAATAATGATTTAGAAATTACAATATAAAATTTTGTATAAGATTTTACAATATTTTATAAGTAAAAGTTTCATTATAACATAGTTTATTTCCTACAACTTCTCAAAATTCACTGTATCTATGCAACTTTTAAAACGATGATATTTAAAATAGAAATATGTTAGTTCTAATGATCTATTATTTCTTTCTGGGTATGAATAAATTCATGGGCCAAGATAACACGATCCAGAAACTCACAATTTCATTATTATTATTTTTTCAGTTGCTATTTAATAGTTTTCTTTTTAAATGGAAGTTAGGTTTATATTTCATAAGCTGACAGCATAAAAATGTTGACTTGAAATTTCTTATAATGACTTCCTCGCATGTATCATTATATTCAGTTATTTGCCATTTTCTGATATATATATATTTCTACATAACAAGGTGTGTAAAATAAATATTTTGCTTGAAATTTGTGAATTGTGACCTGCATTGAACTATTTATTAGTGAAAAAAAGAAAAAAAGGAAAAAGAATTTTGTGGACTGGTTTTTAGATTCATTTTGTAGTTTTTATAAAAATTTTGTTCAGTTAACCAAAATTTACTCGCTTTGATTAACCAAAAGAATATGTTTGAAAAAAGAGTAATTGTCATTTAGAGCCCTATAATAACGGCCGACGCATCAACTAACATTTTTTTTTTTTTTTTTTTTTTTTTTGCCTCAGAGGACGCTAGCTTTCCCATTTGGCGCATTTATCAAAGCTATGTTTTTCATCTCGTAGAATCTGATAAGAATATAAACATTTATGCCCTTTCCTGGAGTGATTTGAAAAAATTATTGCAGAACAACCTTTTATATCACATTTTGTTAAGCCAAAAAAGAAAAAAAAAAAAAAAAAAAGAAAGGTAACTAAATAATAACATATGATGACAAAAACTGTAGCTACCGATTGTTGACTCGCTGGATACATGCAACACCTCTAGAGTAAAAAAAAAAAAAGTTTGCACCAGCTCTTATTGTTTGATAAGCTACGTTATAATAACTCTCTAAACAGCAAATAAGCGAGTGATTTACTGCATTAACAAAACTATTTATTTAAAATAACAAAATAATTTTTGGTCTGGTAACAGAATTTTTATTGAGGCTATATAAACAAATAATTGGTTATTTTAACAACATTTTTGTTATTTTAATAAAAAAAATTGGCTAGTTTAGCAACATTTTTGTTGTTTAAGCAAAACATTTTATTTTCTGTGTACAATCTAACGGTCCAGGATTCGAGTCCCTGTTCGGGCGCCAGATAAATTGTAACATCAAAGAAAGAAAGAGAGTAAGATACTTTTTACTTGGATACTTCTGTCAGGGCAGGTTTCATGTTTGCTTTTCAAAGTTATTTTTCGCCGATTAAAAAAAATTCAAATTACATCATGGATCTTAAAGATGAACAAACACGAATATTTAATGAAATATATACGCAATTACACATTTAAATTTAGACTAATGTTTAATATTAAAATGATGCGCCATTTTCAGCGTTCTCCTTTTCGAATACAAAATCAACTCTGACTCTCATAAAAAAGAAAATAAAAACGTGGCTGTTGCTAATAAATGAAAGAGAAATAAACAGTAATAAAAATCGTAGAGTTCGGAAAAGTTTGTCAGAGCAGAAGGCTTGGTTTCGTAACATATTAAAACAGACCAACCGCTAAAAGACTTCATTTCCAATTCAGGGAACCTCAAAGCGTTTAAATAAAGAAAAAATTAGGTTTCGAAAATTTAACTTAAAACAATTACTTTGTTTATCATAAATGGCTAAGAGAAAATTAAAAACTGTATTGTTTTAAAAACTCTATTACATTACAATCAGACATTGTATAACACTTTTTCATAGTTTTACGAAGGTAAAGTTACGAAACTAAAGTTTACGAAGATAATGCATCGCCATTAACAAAGACAGATTTAAAAAAATATTATTCGAAATAATTTTGTAAAAAAATAAATGTTTATGATAGAAGTACTTATGTTTAAAAAACTTTTGAAGCTGTAATAAATTATGTAGAGAATTTTTATTTTTCTACTTCTTTAAAGTTTGCTTAACTTCAGAAATTATTAACGCAGTTACTGAAATATTTCTCCTTTTATTATGGGAATTCCGTAAAATGTTTCTCTTTCTCTCTCTCTCATTTTTTCCTAAGAAAGAATAATTTGTAATAAAAAGTGTAACTTTTGTCTTGCAGTATGCATTTTTAAAGGGATTGTCGGTATAGTGTAAGAACATAAACATGGTTGAAAGTGTAAATATTATTATTATTTTTTTTTTTCACATAATATTATAAAAATAAACACAACACATTTCACGTATTTTTTTAAATATAAAGCAGATGCCTTATTTTTATTACTCGTCAACAGGTAAAATATTTAATTATGATGCAAATTATATGACTTTCTCTCTCTTTTCTTAAAAAAAAAAAAATTAAGACTTTGTTGTCAACAAAACTCCAGAGCTCCGTTAGCTTTTCCGTAACCAGATTTTGACCGTAAAATTTAAACATTAAGTGAGCGATTGCACCCAAAATTTACAAGATATTTAAAAGTGTTAGTGAGACATATCTGAATGCATATTTTAAACTATATTTTAAAGAGACTCATTATGCTTTCCTTTTCTGATTTGCATTTTATTAATAGTTGTTGAGATAGTCATCCAGTTTGACATCTGAAATATTAATAATATTATTATTTTTCTATTTTTATTAATAAAGTATTATTATTATTATTATTTTAATCTTGGATGCATTATAGTATTTCATATTTCTTAAATTAAATTTTAATAGTCCATATATTTTTCCGTTAACATTAACAAGATTCACGAACGTAATTTTTACGTGGAAAATAAAATTAAGAAATTATAACGAATGACTATTTTTAGTCAGGATTTTATTCTGAAATATATATATCAGGATTTATTTCTTAATTATCAAATTTTCGGATTCTAATCTCATTTAGTATCAGGGGAATCGAGACTTTAGAACGTTCTCGGTTTAATACACCTTTTAGAAACTCAATCTTTAAAAAAAGTAAAAGGAAAAAACAAAGTTATTTGCGAGCATTTACGCATAAAAAGCTATAGTTAATTCAGTATTCCAAACATTTATAGTTTTCTGTAACTCCATGGAACAAATATTATTATGAAAATTGCCACTTTCCTAATGTTGTTATATGCAGATATATGTTGTGAAAATAGTGCCTATACATCTCCTATGAAAAGAAAATCGACTTTCTGAGACCTATCCAGATGACAACATGGTTTCAGGTGTTTGTTTTATTATATATATGCATAATAAAGAATATCTTGAGTGCGCTAAATAAGACTGCATTTTTGTTAAGTACTAAATTTAATGGCTACTACATTGCCGGCAAAAAAAAAAAAAAAAATCTTTACACTTGAGCGGCAAAAAAAAAAAAAAAAAAAAAAAAAAAACTTTACGTGTCAGTTGTCGTTCCCTCCATAAAAATTTGTCGAACCCCAGGGATGGCACGTGGTGTCAGTCAATCACAGACGGCCTTTCCCTATAATATTATCACTCAGTTCGCCACTTTTTAGAGTAAGGCCCGTCTTTTAGACTAAAGCTGAAGGCTGTATGATCTTTTCTCCTGACAGCCAGTATTTCGTTCATTTGTTAAAAGTTTGAGAACCTACATCGGTATTCCCACTCCACACAGTGGGTCAGATTAAGTTTAAAATGGAAGAGAAATACTCTGTTTTGACTCTGCTAGAGAATGGGACACTGTGATTGATGTAGCCAGAGATCTGGCATATGATTCTAGATGTAGCCAGAGGCAGCCATCTGGCAGATGTAGCCAGAGATCCATAATTAAACGGCTGCTGATGGCAATAAAATGTAAAAAGGGAAAGGTCGTCTGTGACTGACTAACACCACGTGTCATCACTGTGTTTCAATACATTTTTATGGCGGAAACAGCAATTGACATGAAAAGTTTTTTTTTTTTTTTTTTTTTTTTGCCGTTCAAGTGTAAGGATATTTTTGCCAGCACTGTAGTTTTGTTGTAATGATTCTTATAAGACTAGATGTAAAATAGTTTATGATAGACATTGTTTAATTCTGCATTCCATGAACTGTGGGGAATAATTGTATTTTGCTTAGCAATGAATTAATGCATCATTTTATGAATTATTTTTGCAATGCAGGACTAATGAACTACAGCAAAACGAATGATGAACTAATTAATTAATTCTCACATATTGTATGTTTTATGGTTAATTACATTCACATAGTATAACACAGAAATGAATCCGGATTTAATAAAAAGCAATATCAATCATAGTTTTATACATTCTCTTAAAAATTGCATATATTTTCATCAATAAATGTCTTTTTATCTAAATGATTCACAGTTGTTTCTTATGTTGGATAATTGTCTCTGAGTATTTAATTTAAAGTAATTTAATTTTGTAAAACTTAGGGTAATTTATTTTATTTTTATGTAAGATTTATACTTCATTTTATTTTATTCCTGGGTAATTAAAATTCTATATTAAAAAAAAAAAAAAAAAAAAAAAAAAAAAAAAAATCGCGATTACTTTGTGCTACTATATTGAATTGGTCTCATATCTAAAGGTGGGGAGTTTTACTTAAATGAAAAATATAGAAAAATATAAGTATTTTTTTATTTTCTTTAACATACCATTTTCTCTCAAACACTACAACAAAAATATATGTATGAGGCTAAAAAAATATTGATTTTGGCTTTAGTTTTCTAAATTTTTACACACATAATAAAAAAATTAAGAGATACGTTAAAAAAAAAACACACACACACACACACAAAAAAAAAAAAAAAAAAAAAAACAGCAGCTTTAAATTACGATAATAATAATAATAATAATAATAATAATAAAATAGATTTTTTATACAATAAATAAAAAAAAATTCAATGAGCTAAAAGTGAAAATAATAACGCCGTATACAAAATTTCAGCATTGTATTAAAAAAGTATACGTTTAAATAAATGTGATGACGAATGATTCGTAAAATTTTAATGTAAATGTGCTTATTTCTTTACATTAACGTTATTTTCATTTTCACCTTTTGCAGCTCCGCTTAATCGTAATATCTGTAGGAGTTCTTATGATGCAATAAAAGAATTTTGTATTCAGTTTCAATTTGGTATTCAGTTTCAAATAATTGTGTATTATTATTATTATTATTATTATTATTATTATTATTAAAGAAAATAAATAAAGGATTCGCACACACTTAGAAATTATACATACAAAAATATATTATATAAAGTACTCTAAACTAAAACTTTCAGAATAATTTTCGATATAACTCACACAGAAAACAGCGTGCATAAATTATTCTATCAACTTGCTTTTGACCCAATAAAAAAATCTCAACACAAAATTAAATATATTCTTCATCCACACAGTTTAAGTAAATGCATAAGTTTTAAACACACACACACACATATATATATATATATATATATGAATAGTCACAATTCTCTTTTTGTGTTGTTTTAAACTGTACGAATTAGATGTGAAAATATGGTAATGTTTCTCCTTCTTGTTAGGGATAAAAATTTCTTTTGTTAGAAATCCAGTTTCTTTTTCCTAAAAAGTATAATTTATAAAGAAGAAAGAAATTTGTAGGTTTGAGTTTGAAGTTTTCACATTAGTTGTGACAAAACTAACAAAAACGAGAAAACAGGAGTTTAGCATTGATATTAAAATACTTTTAGGTTTTATGAAATTCTATTTATATAGATAATCTTTAAGAAAAAGAAAAAAAAAATCTGGAGTGACACCACTCGACTTTCCGAACATTGAGTAATTAACGGTTTTGTAGATAAAGAAAAGTAAGAGAAGCTGTTAAATAAACAAAAGAAAATTATAAAATGGTGTTTGAGTATTTTTCTTTATATAGTACACAGTGTTTAATTTAACGCTATTTTACCGACCACGCAGATCATAATGATAATGAATATTTCGTTGTGTCCTTGTAAAAACCTACATATGCTAGATTCACCAAAATGCTTTTAGTGCAACAGTGACTTATAATATTTATAAAAATTTTCAGCTTCATCGGATAAGGCATTTAGACGCTATCACACTTTAAAGTTTGAGCCCATATGCCACAATGATAAAGAAATTTGCATTTTGTCCTTGTAAAAAAAAAAAAAAAAAAAATCATAAATGCTAGATTCTTTAAAGTTCATAAAGTTCATGTGACGGTGACGTACACTGTAAAAAAATGTTGTAATTTTTCCTGCACTTTCTGCGGTATATTTTCAAGTATTTATGCTGTGAAATAAATTCAAGCACTAAATGCTGTAAAATCGACTTCCTGTGGACTTTAGACAGGAACATCTGCTTGTGGAAGCATAACATCTGCGTCTCTGAACTCAGATGCTGATGAACCATGAACGAGGAATGAACAACGTGAAGAGCATGGAATGAAGAATGTCCATTCATCAGAAAAGTTAGTTTTTAATTTTTATATTAACATTTTGTATTGATTAATTAAAATTTCGTTAAAACGCATTAGTTGTAAACATATTGTAGCATGTCTAGTTCATGAGACCTATAACTTTTCTCTTAACGATTTACAATTAATTAAAAAAAAATGTTTCTTATTAATCATTCAGTATAGTCATTTTAAAGGTTTTTCATACAATTACATTTATCAAGTCATATGCTGGCCAAGGAAGTGCTAAATGCACTTTTTTATATGAACAGATTTATGTTAACGTGTATAAACTTGCACTCATGAAATTCAAAAAAAAAATATTAATTATTTATTAAGCAATTTATCATAAGAAATTGAATATGTTTATGATTACAAATTAATTATTAACCCTAGAACACTAGTGGTACATAAATTTTACGTGCGGTCTTCATTTAATGGTTTTTTCTGCACTTTCCCTACTATCGATACACTTGTTTGAGTTTGAGTGCTTCGAAATAATTATTCAGATAATGAAAAATTAGTAATATTGGGTAAAATAGCAAATAATTAAACATATTTAAAAACAATATTAATGTAATATAAGCAAATAAAACGACTTTTATATGAGCGCGTCAATTTTAGGTATCTCTAGTGATAGAGTATCTATGAACACGCTAGTGTTCTAGGGTTAAAAGAAGATTTTCTTAACTTGAACTTGAAATGTATTCCCTTTGACTTCAAGATAAATAATATAACAAGTATAAAAACATAGTCCTTAAGATATTATTTGACTTTTTTTTTTTTTTTTTTTTAAATAGCAAAGAATGTTCGCATGACAGTATGATGCACATAGTTTATTTTAAAAATTAAAAGAGGTATATTTCTGGGGCCGAATCAGTGCAAAAATTGGGAGCGCTTTAGGGTCATATTCAATGACTTTGACCTTGAATGTTCCTTGTCATATTCAATTTCATATTAAACTTAATTTGTGTAGAGATCCTTAGAGCTTAATTTGAAGATTTCATTAGGTCATTTTAAACAAAATTCTAATTTTACATTCCAATTTTCTTTATTTTAAGAATTTTAATGCCAATTTAAATAGAGGTAGAATTATAAAAAAAAATTTAAATAATTAATTTAACTAAATCAGGATGAAAGTTCTTTTGTTTCATTATAGCATACAAATACGCCTTCGGCGAGCAGTGGGTTTGCGATCCTTCAGAAAACTCACCGTATTAAACTCCTGCTCGGTGACGTCTTCGACGTTGTTTTCCTGTTTCAAAATCTACGACCGCCTGTGCACTCACCCTGCAAACACTTTTGAAAATTCTGCCTGTAGCAAATTTCGACAATCAGCCGAAATTTGGCGCCAGTTGCATTCTATGCCCGTTTTATAATCTGAACCTGGATGTTTGCTCACCATCCAAACGACCTTTGAAAAATTTGGCCAGACAACTACGCTAGTTTAAATTTATGTGTATATCGGCCGACAGGTAGCGCTGCTGTTAATTAACTGTGATCCGATAGTGGGGTTTTTGAATCCCGGAAGATTTTTCTCTCTTTTTTATTTATTGAATTTATTTTATTTTATGTATTTATTTATTTATTTTCAAAATCGATATCTGCTATAACAGATATACCTATTGAAATTAGATTTTATATTATATTTATCTGCTTTTTTAAATAATCTTACGTTTACTGTTTCCAGAATTTTTAATTTCTGTAGAATTCGAAACACCCTCCTTTTTTTCAGGACATTTTCCAGCCATTATTCAGTAACGATAATTTTTTGGTTTATTTTATGATAAAAATTGCCAGTCAGATTTTGAAAATATCTTGAAGAAAGACGGAAACTTCCAGCCCTGAACTTTTGTCATGAAATAAGCTATTAGAACTAGAGATCTATTTCTTTCGGACAAAGTAGAGTAAATGAAAACAATTTTTTTTCTTTTTCCCTTTGGCACCAAATAGAAATAGCATAAAAGAAATTTTAAAACATTAATATATATGTAACTGCTGCTAAAGAACGCAATTTCATATTTTAAGGAAAAGAATGTGCTATTTTTATTTTTATTGATTCATTTATTGCGCTTTTTAAATATTTTGACCAAATGAAATAATAATAATAAATAAATAAATAAATAAATAAATAAGGATTTTATTTTATTTTTCTCGTTTTTTTGAAAAATCAATATAAACGAGAAAAAAATACAGATACTGGATTCGTAAAAATTTTCGATCTCCGTTTTTCGATGGATTTAAACGTTTTCGGAACACGATTAGTTAACTTTTAGAAAAATTGCTAAAGAAAAAGATTTACTTTTCTCCCCCCACCTCCACCCCATACAAAATAATTTGCGTTTAAAATGCGCTCAAAAAAACCCCCAAAACCTGTATCGACCGACTACTGCAATTCGATTTACCCGTAATAATCTGTATATATATATATATATATATATATATATATATATATATGTATATATATGGTAAACTCTCGATTATCCGCAAACGGATTACACACGTTGTGGATAATTCGTGGAGCGGGAAATGGGCGAAATCAGAAGTTTTTTTTTTTTTTTTTTTTTTTTTTTTAATCATCAATAATAAACAGATATAAATGATAGGTTAAAAAAAAAAAAAAAAAAAAAAAAAAAAGTAAATATAAAGAATTATGTGGTATTTGCTTTATTTGTTCTCCAGTAGAATACGCTACCAAACACGTCAAGATTTCAATTTATTTCAAAACATTGATGTGACTGCTTTTTTTTTTTTTTTTTTCTTTCACACCAGTTTTCCTGGCGGGTACATTCTTTAATATTCAATCGTAATTAAATATTGGAGAATATTTTTCTACATATAAAGTGGTGTGAAAATGTGTCTGTTATTCACAATTCTGTGGAATAGACTAAATGTTTGCATGTCTGCGGTACTGTTTAATTTAGAGCATAAATTAGATTACAAATTGAACCATGGCTTCATCTTAAGTTCACTTTTTTTCTTTGTTTTTTTCATCCTATACTATATAAGTACAGTCAAACCTCGTTGACGTGAATTACTTTTAACATGAACTGTTTCCACAATCCCCGTCAAAAAGAAGATTAGTTACTGATAACATGAACTACTGATAACATGAACAAATTTTTTATCCCCCATGAGATTCACGTTAATCAGGTTCGACTGTACAAATAATTTTACTTTTTATAAATATTTTCATTGTTTGCATTATGTTTTATATACGATACATTCAAGTTTTTAAGCTAGAATGCATTTTATGTCATTTCAATTTCATGTTCAGCCTTTTTGCGGTTTATGTACGAAACCCATGGCTCTCAATTTTGCGGATAATCAATTATGCTGTATCTATATAGATGTATGTTCAAAAAAAAAAAAAACATTAACATCTTTTAACGCAGATTATAAACTAAGCATGTCAAAACGGAAATCAGAAATTCTCGCTGAGTAACATAAACAAATACTGGATTAAAGTTGAAAATGAACCCGATGAGTTTATTCACTCTAAAACGCCTAAGCATCACAGTTTTGCTTTAATCAAAGACACTGACCATACCACAACTATGACTTTTATATACCGTAGATATTGAATGAAAGGCTTGCTTTTTATTTTTTTCCTCTGTCTCAAAGTGCAAGCGAATTACTATAAATTTATAACTGTCTATCATTAATTTTAATGCGTGTTAGTGTATGTTTAATAGGAGACACATATAAACTTGGTGTTAGAGATTTTTACATTTTAAATTTTTTTTTACGTTTTAAGATTTAAAAAAAAAAAAAAAAAAAAAAAAAATCTTAACTTTTTAACGGAATGACACCTTAGAACATTGAAAGAACGAGCTCTGGCATTCCATTATTTAATATTTTAATTATAATAAAGCGCAATCACAATAACTATATACATCGCGCGCAGTAAACAGAACATTAGGATACATAAGAACGAATATTCTTACAGGCCGCTGCGTGCGGCCCATGGCCACAGGGGCGTCTTACACGAAAACAGCTACATCTCTCAGCGAGAGCCGACGAACTTCTGACTTCTGAAAACAAAATGTTTTCACTTCATTTTAATGATCGGCAAAATATCATTAGATATTTTGCCGAGAATGGCGACAGCGCCGTCTATATTCTTTTAAATGATAGGGAAGATGGCTCAATATCGATAGGCTATTTAATATATTCGTAAGAGTTTGAATTTAGCGCTACAACTTTAAATATTATTTCTTCCTTTCTTTTCATTTTTTTCTTTTTATTTATTCCCTTGTTTATTTTTTTATAAAAAAGGTAGCATTTTCTTGTTCTAAGCATTAGTTAATAAACAATATGGCATTTTTAGCAGTCATAGCTACGTTTAAAAATAAAACTGCAATTAAATATCAACCCTTCAAAATCATTTAGAATTTCTGTAATCGCTTTTCAGAGTATTATGGCTGACACAAAGAAATCCCACCCCCCTCCTTTTTTTCCCGTTTAACCCATATCCTACCAAGCATTGAAAAAATGTTTTTCAATGTCTGTGTATACACACAAAATCAAAAAACTTACCAACTTTTCATTAGTTTAATCGGTACAGGCTGTCCTAAAAGTAGGACAATAATTTAGGACATTTGGAAATATAAGGAAAACAGACCATCTATATATATAATAATAACAGGAGACTTGGCGTTGGAATATTAAAACCCGAATAAACTACTACGTCAGAAACGCCATAGAAAAATATTGGAAATGCATACAGCTGTTTCGGTAGCCTATAGCGTACCGTCTTCAGTGCAAAAAGGATTCTGAATCAGGACAAGTGCGCGTATAGTGCTCGTATAGTACGAGCACTTCTCCTGATTCAGAATCCTTTTTGCACTGAAAACGGTACGCTATAGGCTACCGAAACAGCTGTATGCATTTCCAATATTTTTCTTTGGCGTTTCTGACGTAGTAGTTTATTCGGGTTTTAACATCTATATTATATATATATATATATATATATATATATATATATATATATATATATATATATATACTTATATAATTGTTTTACCAGTACAAAGTGTAGAATATTACTTCAATAAATTTGTATATCCATTATTCTTGAATGTAAAACCTTTTAAATAATAATATGTTGAAAATGTAATGAATAAATCTTTAAAAATCGTCATTTTAAAAATTAAAAAACATATATTAAACGTTAATTTAAACTAACGATAAAGACACATATGTATTTATTGGACTTTTTAATAATATATCGTCTTTAATTTGAATTAAAATATTCAAAAGAATTTATATAAACATCACTTATGCATGGTGTCCTATTTTAGGACGAGGGTGAAATATGGGTAAACAGTTTCACACACTTTTATAAAAAATTATTAGTCTTTAAGTTTGCATTAAAAAAAAAAAAAAAAAAAAAATGCTGTGAGATATTTTAGTGCATGAATAAGAAATACTTGCCTATTTCTTGTATTTACAAATAAAAAGGATTTTTTTTTTTTTCAAGCATGTCAAAAAGTAATGGATTCAGGTTTCATAATGGCCTGGCCTTAGTATATATATATATATATATATATTTTTCTAAAAAAGGAATTCTGAGTATAAATAATAACCAAATGAACCTAATAAAAATTTCCAATATTTTATTCAGTGTCTATTTGTGGACTAATTTAAACATTTCGGTTATAACGTGAGAATTGAAGGTGTTTGTCTGCCCTTCGGACCTAGGTTCGAGGGGAGTACATTCAATAGCAGTTTTCCTGTGAGTTTTGGAGAAAAAACACAGAAAATTCCGTACGGCTGTGCGAATGGACATGACCTGGTTTTGAACTAGCTTTCTACGAGTCGGGTCGACTTGAGAACATCATTCAAAAAAAAATTTACAATTGAAAGCATAAATTTGTAGACATAATTATAGCTCTTTAACTGATTTTAGACACGTGTCGGAGCTCCGTTTTCCTATACGCGGATACCCACCTGAAAAAAAAAAAAAAAAAAAAAAAAATCCGTGTAAGCATGACAAAAAAATATCCGTGTACGTTTTCTTTTCTTCAACAAATCGAAAACTGATCACCTATAGAAATTGTATGAAAATTTTAAAGTACTGAATTAAAATTTTTATTTACTATTGTTAATATATGTATATATATATATACACACATATAAGAAATACAACGTAATCTTGCTTTTACGTTTTGAGAATTTAAATTATTTCTTAATTTACATTTATTTTTTTATTTTTTTATTTTTTTAAGATATCTTTATTTTCAATGAATTTTAATCCTCGCTTTTATGTTAATGAAATTTTGAATTTTCCTCCATTTACATTTGTATATGCAGAAAATATACAGGGAATACTTGTTGTAATTTAATTAAAAAAAGTAATGTAAAATAAACACATAAAGGAAACGAATGCCATCAAGGCAGATTATATTCTTTATCGACTTCTCTAGAACAAATAAATAATGCACCAAGCAAAACTGTCACCGGAGGAAGCTAAGTTGCTGATTATGGGAATTTAAAGTGATCAATGACCCTTAAATAGCAGATGTTTAACTGTGAATCACATACATGCTACACAAATTATTATAGTAAAGTTAAACATCCACATTGGAAAAAAGCAATAAAGAATAATACATCATTTTTTCCCCAGACTATAAGTATTAAACAATAAATTACGAACATTTAAATTGAAGTGCATTTTTTACTTTCTTCTATATTCAATAAAAGAATTGGATTCACAAAAATTTTTCGACTTCGAGTTTTCGACGGATTTACACGTTTTGAGAGGTCTAGAACACGATTTTATCATTTATAGAAAATGTCCGTCTGCCTGTGTGTGTGTGACAAAAATTTTGTGGCGACTGTATCTCCGGAACTACTGTTCAGAATTATATATGAATTTATATGTAGAGGCACCTTGACCTAAATTAGTGCCCATCAATTTTTGTCAACCGATCAACAGGTGGCGCTGCTATCAGCAATTTTCGAGATTTAGGAGGAGGCTATATCTCAGGTTCTATTGAGTATAATCAAACAAAGCTTGAAATGTGAAAAGGCTATTACGAGACATTATGATGATCCAATTTGAATTCTTATCGGGTTATAAAAACGTACTTTTTAAGATGCCATTTATAGGCAATAAAAATGCATACTTTGGATATTTAGTGTTAGTAGTCTCTTGAGATGCAAATCGTTTGCATTCATCCTGCTAGATAATAATAATAATAAAAAAATAAAAAAAAATTATTTGTCACTTAGTAAAATATAGGAAAGTATAAAAGAAAGTCTTGTGGTGGCCACAACATACTAGTTTACTCTTGAAGTTAACAATTTACATAAATCGTTAAAAATTATCATTGATCTATTTTTCAGATTTTTTAATTTTTAAACTAAACAATTAGTGATTACATTTCAAATTATTTTTTAAGTAATTTACCAACTGTATGACAGTGAAAATTTACCTTATTTTATAATTTAAAAAAGTTTTGTATGATTTTTAGATGAATAAGTAATTTTTATTTAATTTTCGGGTTTCGGGTCGGGTTCGGGTCTAAAGACAGCGGGTTTGGGTCGGGTGCGGGTCGTAAAAGTTTCTCTACTGTGGGTTCGGGTCGGGTTTCGGGTTGATATAAAATTCATCTGTCGGGTTCGGGTCGGGTGTGCAGGACTCTAGGTTAGACCTTAAAATTTCATAGCAATGAGTGAAAAGACAAAGTATAAACAGAAAGCAACCTGATAGCTACGAAGAAACCGAAACTAATTACAAAACGCTTATTCTACGCTTACGTCATCAATAATCGATTGTAAAATCATTCGATTATTAAAATCATTCGAAAGCAAATCACTCGATTATCAAAATCATTCGATTATTCCAATCTCCACCGCCTACACTCAGTGATGCCAGATGGTCGAAAATTATTTTCCCAAACAGGTCTTCAAATTTTCCCAAATCAGGGTGTTTTTTTTTTTTTTCGGAAAAATCCCCAGCTTGATTTCTACTAAAGAGGAAAAATAAAAATTTCTTCAAAAAAAAAAAAAAAAAAAAAAAAAAAAATCAAGCAGATTTTTCTATAATTTAAGCTCAGATTGTTCCCCAAATGAAGGCAATTTTTGAAAAAAATCCCCAAATAACAATAAAACTATTGAAAGTCTCTAGTCGTAGGGATAAATCATTATGTTGCCAACATTGACAGAAAGTTGAAGAACTCCCCAAAATAGTCCCCACAAACATTTGGTCCCCAAAATTGTCCCCAGAAGCCTCGAAAATCCCCAATCTGGCATCACTGCCTACACTGTAAAAAAAAAAAAAAAAAAAAAAAAAGAAAGAAAAACAGTATTTTACAACAAAAGGTGCTGGCACCGCGGCTGCCAACACAGTTGCTGTAAAATTTACAAGCTGCTGCTTTTACGGCACTGTAAAATTTACTGCACTTTGCTGTGAATTTTTCAAGATGTTGTTTTTAGTAGTGCTGTAAAATTAACTGCACTTTGCTGTGAATTTCACAAGATGCTGTTTTAAAAAGTGTTGCAAAATTAACTACACTTTGTTGTAAATTTTACAACACTTTTTAAAACAGCATCTTGTAAAATTCACAGCAAAATGCAGTTAATTTTACAGCACTAATAAAAACAGCATCTTGTAAAATTCACAGCAAAGTACAGTAAATTTTACAGCACCATAAAAAAACAGCAGTTTGTAAATTTTACAGCAACTGTGCTGGCAGCCGCGGTGCCAGCACCTTTTGTTGTAAAATACTGAAAATTTTTTTTACAGTGTATAATATGTATATAAATTTTCAGTTCATTTGAATAAGGCGTTTAGTAGCTATCGCACTTTAAATAATTTGAACCAATAGGTCTTAATGATGAACAATTTTTATTTGTGTCCCTGTAGAACTCGTTAAGTGCTAAGTCACAAAAATCTATAGAGTTTGTGTAATGGTGACCTATTACTCGTATATAAATTTCCCACTCAAACGGATAAGGCATTTAGATGCTATCGCACTTTAAATAATTTCACCCCATAGACCATAATGATACAGAATTATTTTTTGTGTCCTTGTAAAAAACTAGAAGCGCTAGATTCACCAAAACCTGTACAGATCATGGAACTGTGACCTATAGCTCGTATATAAATTTTCCACTGAAACGGATAAGACATTTAGATGCTATCGCACTTTAAATAATTTCACCCCATAGGCCATAATGATAAAGAATGTTTTTTTTGTGTCCCTGTAAAAAAAACTATACGTGCTAGATTCACCAAAATCTATGCAGTTCATGCAACTATTACCTATAATATATGTATAAATTGTTTGCTCAGTTTAATAAGGCGTTTAGACGCTATCCGCACTTTTTAAAATTTGGTCCCATAGGCCATAATGATAAAAATTTTTTCTTTGTGTCTTTGTAAAAAAACTTTAAGTGCCATATTCTCCAAAATCTATATAGATTAAGTAACTGTGACCTATAATATGTGTATAAATTTTTTGCTCAATTGAATGAGACGTTTCGATGCTATCGCACTTTTAAGATTTTGGTCCCATAGGCCATAATGATAAATAATTTTTCTTTGTGTCCCTGTAAAAAACTATAAGTGCCAGATTCTTCAAAATCAATAGGGTTCGTGCTACGGTGACATGCAACATGCGTACCAACTTACAGTTCATTCGAGAAAAGCGTTTAGACGCAAGCGTGTTCACTCACATACATACACACACACATATATATATACATCATCGTAAAAATTGTGAAAACGGACTTAGGGAACCTCAAAACGCATAGAAACTCTAAAACCTCGAATTCAGATTTTTGACATGATTACAATACTTTTCCTTACATATATATGTTCGGACAGTAACTAGAATCTTCTGGCTATCACAAAACATTCTTCTATATTATTCTTTATAACAACGCCACCTACGGGTTAACTTGAACAAAAGATAATCACAGTATCTCACAATAATTTTTTTTATATATGTTATTTGTTGCAATTTCAACTAATAGATAGTGAGATGTAGTCATGTAGAGGATCAAAGGAGGTGAGTAATAGCAACACAGTCTATATACACCCAAAACAAATCCGTATTTGTTTTCATAATAGTAATCATTACATATCAAGTTTGAGGTATTTATAGATCACAAAAGCTGAGATATATTTTTTCTATACACAGGAAAAGCAGGAAATTGCAGGAAATTGCAGGAAAGCAGTGCCGTCCAGCATCTGTCGTCTGATATGCACCCAAACTGAATCAGCATAGTATTTTATATTGGCTCTCTCACATATCAAACTTTGTGCAGCTGTACACAATAGAAATTGAGACATACACTTCTCTAAAACAAGATAAATCGTAGCTAAGCAACTCCCCCTGTTTGGCGATTTGCACCAAAAGTTGATAGGCACCAAATTATGCCAAGGTGAAAATAAATACAAATATTTATGAAATCCTGTGCATAGTCCTTTAGCTAGACCTGCCACAAAATTTTTGTCATATACGCAGGCACACACAAAGAGATAGCCAGATATTTTCAAAAATTGCTCAAACAGTTTTATGGTCTTCTCAAAACGTGTAAATCCATGATACATTAAACATAGAAGGAAATAAAAAGCTTAACGAAAATTGTTTTCTTAAGATATTATTATTTAGAAATTAATATTTAGCAAATACATTTAAAAATTATTGTTGTGATTTTATTTTACACGGACAAATTGAACGCTTGTACAAAGTGAAAACAAATACCGTTCTGATGTGAATAGTAGTTATTTCCGCGGTGACGTCAAAACTCGTCACATTACTCGTGGTACAGTTAGCACATGAGCCCTATGCACGTCTTTATCGTTGAACTGGTTAAGTACCTTTTAATCAATTTTCATAAAAACATTTTAAAATGATATGTATTATTCAGGAAAATAAAATATATTAAATAATAACTGCAATTCGTATGAGAAAATTTGTTAAAATATTTGAAATTAATATGCAGTACATAAAAAAAGTCTCTTAACTACTTTTTGATTTTAAGTAATACTAGCAAACCCATGCGAAATTTTCGCAGTTTCTTTCTTTCTTTTTTTTTTTTAATTTATCGCTAAAATTTGAAATTTATAAGTCTTATACATATTTCGCCATTCAATTAAAATTTTAACTCACAAGAAGCCAAATTAATATTTATTTTTGTGGGATGAAACGCTTGTGAGCGAAACCAAATAATTCAAAGAAAAGTTTCAAAATAAAATTCATGTTCGATGATCCAGTTTTCATATTTCCCCAAGCAAGACAGCTTTAATAAAGAACCCCTATGGAGATTTTTAAATTTTTACCGCCATTTTGGCGAGACCCCTTTTAATTTATATTTTTATTATTTATTCAATTTGGCATATATTTTTGTTAAAAACACTTAGTACCTATTTTGATGATACCTTTTATTATTGCGTTTTTTAATAAGCTTACGGAAAGGTTCATATTTCGTTTACATCTTTAAAGTATTGCTGGGTTTAAAAAAGACGCTTGCAAGATGCAACTTTTTAAAATAAAAATTGCATTCAAAATTATCTAATTAGACAAGTGTCGTCATTTTTTAAACTTTTATTTTATTAGATCATTGAACTGAGTTCACTGGCGTAAATAATACTTATATATTATCTTTTATCCTCGCGTATTTTATTGCCACTATCGTATTGTTTCTACAAAATATAATTGAAATTGGTCCATGTTAGAGAAATATTATATAGATCATTAAAAAAATCTTAATTTTTTGGTACGATGTAAAGAGTTCTACTCTCTTAAAATGAAAGAATGAATTGCTTTGAATGGTCAGGTTAAAATTAAGATTTAAGAAACATTTCTTTTTTTTTTTTTCAGTTAGAATAAATTATTATAACGATGCGTAAAATGCTTAATATTAGTTGAAAATAATGTAAATCTAAAAATCTAAACTGCAAAAAAATAAATTAGAACAAAACAGCCTCCTACTAGAAATGCAATCGTTTAAAATAAATGAACTTTAGAAAAAATTCTCTCTTGATTTCCAAACAGTAATTTTTACAAAATGAAAACACGCAACATACGTATTTGCAAAAAATTATAAGAACGAGAGCATTTACTTTAATATGAAGATAACGTTATAGTTTTGCGCATTCAAAGGGCTTCATTCTGTTGTTTTTTCAAAAAGCGTCTGCAAGAAAATTTAATCTAATATATTACTCAAGTAAAATACTTCACAGAAGGTTGAAAATTATTATTTTCGAAGTTTTATGCAAAGTAGTTTTAAAATTTAGAATTTTAAATTTTAGCGTTTAAAGTTATTTTCCGATAAGGAAATGCTAGAAGTTTAATAAGAAAAGTTAAATAAAACATTTATTTAAAATTAAATGAAGTATATTAATACTTGTATTTGCTTTTAAGTTAAAGTTATTATAATAGGGCATGTGAGTATTTTTCTCCATTGTTTAATTTTGTGCTATTGTACTTCAAAGAATATGAGCCCATGCAGAGATCATAATGATAAAGAATGTTTCTTTGTGTCCCTGTAAAAATATATAAGGGATAGATTGACCAAAATCTATACAACTCGTGCGACGGTGACCTATAAAATGTGTGTAAATTTTCAGCTCTATCGAATACGGTGTTTAGACGTTATCGCAGTTTAAAAATTTTGGTTTCATAGGCCATAATGATAAAGAATACTTATTTGTATCCCTGTAAAAAAACTACAAGACTTAGATTCACCAAGTCTTAGATTCACTTAGATTCATCTTTCTGAATAAAATACAATATTTTATCTGAATAAGTTTTATTAAACACGTGTCTGAAAAAGTTTCATTACGTGGCTAAAAAAAAAAAAAAAAAAAAAAATCAGTGTCTCTTTTCTTTTTAATTCAAATACAACATCAATAGTTTATTGAAATCAAATGACTGTATCTATCTAAGGAAAAATAAACGTCTGAATTTAAAATAGCTTGTCTGTTTAAAAGAGTTCTAATAAAGCATCGAGAGAAACTTTAGAAAAGAAATGGGAACAATTAAAATTTCTAGAACCTATTTAATATTTATTCGTGAAACAAAAATTAAAGATACAGTACTCATTAAAGAACTAAGAATACAATAATCATAATTACTTTTCCCCTGCTTAAAAATGTTGATTTAATTACTATAATTTGTATTATATGACTGATTTTTTTTTGAAGAGTTAAAATAATATATATTTAACAGGAGAGACTAAATACTTAATACGGAATAAACATACATAAAAAATTTTATTATTGAATATGGTTAAATAAATGGCAAAAAGTAATTATAAAAATTCTTAAGCTTGAAAAATAATTATAAATCATTTTTAAAATACAGTGTGGGCCGAAAATCTCCGGCACATTTTAAACTTTAATATGAAATCAAGTAATTTACGTCCGGAAGGGCGGTTTATATTACTATGCTTTTTACGATGAAATGTTTTCTTGCAGTAAATAAAAATGTTAGTTCCAAATTTTGATCATGTAGTGCGTTGTACCTTAAAATCTACAAGAGAAATATAAAATACGCAGTTGTGCATTTAAATTCTAAAATGCACAGTAATAATTCTCTATGTACACCCTTTTTAGTTCAAAACATATCCAAATGGTAATCAAATTCAATCCATGCGTTTCCTCTTTTGCATGGATTGTAGAAGACACTGAATAGTATGGCCTTATTCATGTCAGCCACATTGAAAGTATACACTTTTTCTTCCCATAATTCCACAAGAAGAAATCCGGAAGGGTTAATTCTGGTAATCTTGGTGGCCATATAGCAAGAAAAAATAAAGAAATAAAGAAAAAATAATAAAAAATAAAATAAAATAAAAATAAAAATAAATATATGTATTAAATAAAAATAAAATAAATTAATAAAATAATAAAATAAAATAAAATAAATAAATTAAAAAAAATAAATAAATAGAAATAGAAAAATAAAAAAATAGAAAAATATCAAATAATAATATAAAAGAAAGAAAACCGCTCTATAAATGATACATATACAAATAGCGTCACCTCAGGGAAAAACTAATTTTTACTTTCTCTTACCCATAGGGCCGAGAAAGTATTGTTTTAGGGTCAAATTTTCGAATGTGAGTTTTTGTTATATTTACATGTTCTGAGGGCCTTTGAATACGAAAATCACGTTTGTAGCGAATAGTCTGTGCGTGTGTTATCGCATATCTCAAGAACAAATAGTAGCAGAAATTCCAAACTCGGTATGCTAAATGTGTATCATATGATACACTAAGCTCATTATGCTACACTAAGCTTTTCGTTGAGATGAAGCAAATAGTTCGTGTACAGGGACACTCAAAAATATTCAATACATTACCTCTATAGGGGAAATTGCAGGTAAGTAGAGTTTAACATCTATAGACTGCACTAAACCAAATGAAACGAATATATATTTTTTGTAATAGAGATAGTCAACTGGGAAAAAAAATTGTCTATGTAGGAGCCTCGCCTCCCTCTGGGGGGAACTCCCCCCTCGAGGGGAGTAAATTTTCATGATGGGTATCTTTTAACCCTTTGTTGCATGGTGTCTACTGTAGTGGACAAAAGTTTAATTTTTTTTCCTTTCACACAAATGGTTTTACAGATTTGGTTTCAATGTTTATTCTTTCTGTATTATTTAAGCATTCAATTGTTGCTCATAGATAGCAGCATAATATAAAATTACCGATTGCATTGCTAGTTTGAAAAAAGCGTCAACTTCTACTTCCAAGTTAGTAGGATTACTCATTGTAAACATTGTATATAATTGCTAAACCTTTTTTATTTTGACATTTTGCATTTTGAAATAGTAATTTTAGGCATTGTAGAATATGTTTGAATGTAACACTTATTTTCAGATGCTATTTTTCATGAAAATTGATGTATTTTTCTTTTTGTCAACTACAATGGACGTTATGAACATAGGCTAATGTAGGACTGTTTTCGTTTGTCCATTGTAGTGGTACAAAAGGGTATTATTTCATTTTATAGATGTTACCGTGATAAATTCTTGGCTTCTTTGCAAAGCTGTCATACAACAATGTTCTATGCAACTAGGATTTTTCAAGATGTCCATTGCCAAAGGACTAATACAAGCAGTATCAAGAGTAATTGATGAACAAGATACAGAAAGACATACGTAAACAAGGGCCAATGTCAGTGTAAAAACCTAAAAAAAAAAAAAAAAAAAAAAAAAATGTCAGTCAAAGCAAGCTCTGTCCTCCACGATGGAGTGGATCATTTTGCTAGACAAACATCAAATAGTGCTCAAAGATGTAAGAGTTATGCTCAAGAAAATCTACATATTCATGCGTAAAATACAAAGTTCATTTGTGTATCGATGAAAAAAATGACTGCTTCTATTATTTTCATCACCACTTCTACTTTAGATATCCAGTTTCTATATGCATACTGTCCACTACAGTGGACAAACTGTAACTTTTAAAATAAACAAAATTTTGATGAAACAATTTTTTCCCCTGATTTCTGGGGCAATTTTAAATAGGAAAAACACAATAATTTCCTTTAAAGTTTCCCAGGTAATTAATATGCAACAAAGGGTTAAAAGAGCTCGCCAATACCTTTAAAACAAGTGGTTGAACCATCGATCTGCGATAATTTAAAATAAAATTATCGATTTTTTTTTCATTTTTAACAAAAAAAAAAAAAAAAAAAAAAAGCCGCCCCCCCCCACACAGAACTAATTATCATATAAAACTCTACCTAAAAATAAACAGAAAAATAAATAAATAAATATAAATAAAAATAAAAATTAAAAAATATATGCATAAAATAATATGCTAATTCTGTCAAAGAAAAGTTACATTTTTTTTTTTTTTTTTTTTTTTTTTATTTGTTTAAAATACTTTAAAAGTTCAAAAGAAATCTCAGAAAGGCAATGGAATTGAAAAGCTCCCAAAGTTTCTTAAAGTTATTCGCTAAATAGAAAATTAAAAAATTCATATACACTCCTTCTCATAATTATAAGGACACCCGTTTTTCTATATTAACTAAGCACTGAACACTATTATTTAAACAAATATATTTTTAATTAATTTGAATTTCATTAATAGACTATAGTTGAAAAGTTTTATCATTTTTTAATCTTAAAAAACTTTAAATATGGTAAAAAGATGATTTTTCAGGTGTTCACAATTATAAGGACAGCTCGTATTTTAGTAATTTCTTTCAGTTATTCTTTAAATTAATATTTTATGGGGTCTCTTTTTAGGGTTAAACAGTCAGACATTCTCTCTGGTATATATATATATATATACATTTTTTTTTTTTTTATTCAGTTTCAATACCATTTCGTATAGCATATATGATAGTCTTAATACATTTAAACTATTTAAAATTGCTTTCCACTTGCATGCACTTTTCTAATATCATAAGTTAAGGTTTTTTCAACTTTTAGGCCATGGGAAAGGCAATAATACAGAAGTTTCTTTCTTCAAACTATTGTTCGGAATGTTCGTAATGAAGAGATTACCAAATCTTCTATTGCTTCCCACTGCTGGTCTCAAGGTCATCGTTTTGATTTTTCCAAAACTAACATAATTTCATCTCCTGTCTGTTCCTCCCATTTGGATATTCATGAAGCATTTTACATATTTAAAAATTCGAAAAATCTTGTTAATGATATTTCTTCCACTCCTTTCTTCTCTGATGCTTGGAAATTACTCACGTAACTTAGATTTTAGTTTAATTTTGTTATCCTTAGATTGTTATATGTTTAATCTCACTCATTTATTTATTTCCTTGTTGATTTGTAGAATTCTACTCACACCAGTAGCTATATTTAATTTCTACTTTATAAACTTTTTCTTTTCATTTTAAACGGTTTTGTGCATTGCCGCTTTGACTGCAGCACTCGTACTTACTTTGTTCGCCTGATGAAGGGTCGTGTGTTTTTTCGACCCGAAACAATTGTTGCGAGTTTATTGCATTTTATGGTGTTTATTCAAAGTTTGTAAGTAACAATATTTCCTATTGCTCTAAACGTAGAGCAAAAATGTAAGTCTAGCTGGAAAAAATATTATTACCCCCCAATATCTGACAGAAACCTGATAATTCCTCGTTTAAATTATGCAGATATTCTCTTGATGTTCATAATAATAGAAAAAATTACTAAATTCATTCTGCCTTCAGTAGAAGCAGCTCCCCAGAGCACCATAGATCCACCTTTAAAATGCCCGATTCATATCTGCCTTTAAAAAAATCTGCTCTGTCTTTCGCTATCTTCAGATCGTGCCAGTAACTGTTAAAACCATTTGGTTAATCAAGAATAAAATGTTTTTCATCCGAAAATGCAATATTTTACCATTTACTATTGTCTTTATTCAACTTTAACACAGACGTTCTTTCCCCCATTAAATGCTGATTGATTATTACAGGTTTTTTATTCATTTTAACATATTACTAATTATTTTAAACATGCATAAATGTGGACCCTAACCTTTCGTTAAAAATTACGAGCAAATTCAGCAGCAGTCATTACGAGTAGAACAGTAAGAGGAATTATGAGTCTTCGATCTCTGCAAAACAACTCTGATTTTACATCAGATCTCTCTCCTATCGAACCAGCAGTTCAACGTTTGATCACATTTCCTTCAGCAATTTTAGACCTTCGAATTTCATTAGAAATTCGGCGGATTGAAATTAACCTTCCACTTAAAAAACACATTTATCATACTTCACTACTTGAACGTTCTTTTTTTCGAGGAATTATCAGTAATGTCCGTCCAAGAAAAATTGATGGCTTATATATGAATTAATCTAACCCAGTAGTTAACAAATTCGCATGTCAACTGTAATTTATCCGCTAGTAAGTTAAATAAAACGAAAAAATCTGGATTGTCCCTATAATTATGAACATCTAAAAACGGGGAGAAAAACACATTTTGCATTATTTTTTATTAATTTTGTTTTATATTAAAAAATTATAGCAATTTTGGTTTTTAAAATACTAGATATATTAAGTACACTTAGTATAATCTTGTTCACAATTATTTTTACAATAGTTATTTCAAAATAAAAAGTGTCCTTATAAATATGAGAAGGAGTGTATATTAATCACAATTCTTTTAATTATATTTATTAAATTCGTACAGTTAATGACTCGAATTATTTAATAGGCTATTGTCTTTTAAAATGAGATATAAAGGACAAATGTGAAATTTTAAATGTTTATTTAAAGAAAACAAAATATTTTTGTTTGTTTGTTTTAATTTTAGTAACTCATAAATAAATTATATAAACAACACCGATATTTTTAAAGTAAAACAACTACCTCCCGTGTTATTTACGAGTTTTATGTTAAACTAACGTTTGTAGTTTTTCGTGTTTCTGTTCCCTACCATCAACATTAACAATTGCAAATTGACTCTACGCTATTATTTGGAAAATAAATGAAGCATAAATCAAAGAATTTTGCATAAACATCTTTTTTAGCAATATAGGTTTATGCGAAAACTTTCCCTTCAATAAATTTAACAATAATGGTTTACATTCATGAGCTGAAATATGTTTTTGTTTATAAAGTCAGAAATAATAAATGATTTTTTATAAATAAATTATTTCCCTTTTACTTTAAGTGGCAAATTTATTAAATTATTAAATAAGTGATATTTTTAAGAAGACCAATTAATCATAGGTTATGCCTAAAAATTCACAGAAGTTTACTAATAACTAAGCAAAATGAGGTGAACATCAAAGTAAGCCAAATAGTTCAATTATTTATAAATTACGTTTTAGTTACCAATTTATTTATATAAAAATTACCATGATAAGTTCAAAATATGCATAAATTAAACATGAGTTACAAAAAAAAAAAAAAAAAAAAAAAAAAAACAAGTCCTTCCGGCTTATTCGGAAGGGTAGGTTGATTTCTTTTCCCTTATCAAGTAGCCGTCATTATGTTTAAAAATGGCGGCTACAAATTATTAATGCACTTGGTAGAAATATTGATGTAGGCTATGCACATATGGAGTTTTAAGCAAATCGGTTCATAAATACATTTTTATGTGAATTTAAAATTTTCAAGTGGCCGGCGCTTGGAAACAAAATGGCGGGTTAAGTTGACAAATATATCAAATGCATTTGTGAGATAAGTCTACTGTACACATATAGTTCGAATTAATTCAATATCTCAAAAGTCATCGTGTTGAAAAATTAAGTGGCTGCCACTTGGATAAAAAGGGCAGTGAGAAAGTTGCTCATCTACGATATCGTTGCAAATTTGAAAATATTTTTTTTTTTTTTTTTTTGTAGAAATTCTTTCAAAGAGGCTTAGTAAGTTTATAAAATGTTAGTTTTCTGCATTTCTAGTTTGTTTTAGCATTAAAATAGCCTAATTTTTTCCTTAAAAACGCACTAAAAAGATCCAGTAACGCAGGTAATGGATTTGGCGCCAAGTTTGGCGACTTTTGGCGAGAAAATACTTATTATCGATATGCCAAAGATGGACGCAATAACGTGATTGGTTCACGAGTTACGTGAATTTTCTAGATTTTTGTTGTTTGAATGATAAATCCAATTTTCAACTTTGATTTGAATTGATTAAGTATTTCTAAAGTTATCGTGATAACAAATTTTCAAGTGGCCGCCACTTGGAAACAATGCAGTGGAACAAGTTGCCCAGCAAACACATCCAAGATATTTGAAGCATAGGTTCACTGTCCAACTGTGGTTTAAATCAGTGCCGTGTTTCAAAAGTTATTATTATGGCAAATTTTCAAGCGGCAATCTAAGTGTCTACAACTTAGAAACAAAATGACAAAACAACTTGCCCATCGAAATCATCCAGTATATTTGTATGATAAGCTCATTGTCCACTTTAGTTTAAATTAAATCAGTATTTTAAAAAATTATCGTCATAAGAAATTTTCAGGTGGCACCACTTGTAAAAAAAAGTTGGAGTACTTATGAGAGCCTGCGAACTTATGAGATATTTGACTGATAAATCCACTACCCAAATTTGATGCGAATTGATTCTGTATTACTAAAGCTACCATAATGACAAATTTTCAAGTGGCTGCCACTTGGAAATAAAATTGCGGATGAAATCACCAAGTGAACTTATCCTAGATATTTGAACCATCCAACTATTCCAGTTCACTATCCAATTTTTATTTGAATCAGTTTAGTATTTTAAAAGTTACCGTGATGTCATATTTTGATGTGGCAGTGTGATTTCAAATGGCTGGAACTTAGAAACAAGATGTCGGGACAAGTTGCCCAGTGAAAACATTCAAGATAATTATATGATAATATCACTGTCCAAATTTGGTTCGATTTGGTGTACTATTTCAAAAATTATCGTGATTTTAAATTTTGAAGTTGGAGCCTGATTTCAAATGGCCCCGCTTAACTTAAGATATCTGCCACTTTATTAAAAATGGCGGATATAGTTTATTAATAAACTTCATTGAGATCCTTACGTGGTCTGTATTAGCATCAAAATTCAAACAATTTCAGAATACGCTTTTTACAATTTAAATTTGAAATTTTCAAGTGGTCTCCACTTGAAAACAAAATGACGGAACAACTTGGTTAACGAACTCATCTAAGATATTTATAAGTTAAGACACTGTTCAAATTTGGTTCCATTTGGAGTATTATTTCGGAAGTTATCATGGTTTTAAATTTTCAAGTGGTGGCCTGATTTCAAGTGGTCCCGCTTAACTTAAGATATCCGCCACTTTATTAAAAATGGCGGATAAAGTTCATTAATAAAGTTATTTGAGACACTTTTATAATCTATGTATACATCAAAATTAAAAAAAATTCGGAATATGCTTTTCACAATTTGAATTTCAAATTTTCAAGTGGTCTCCACTTGAAAACAAAATGTCGGAGCAACTTGGTTAACAAATTCATCTAAGTTATTTATAAGCTAAGTTAAGACACTGTCCAAATTTGGTTTGATTTGGAGTATTATTTCAGAAATTATTGCGATTTTAAATTTTCAAGTGGCCCCGCTTAACTTAAAATATCTGCCACTTTATTAAAAATGGCGGATAAACTTCATTAATAAACTTCATTGAGATTCTTATGTGGCCTGTATTTACATCAAAATTCAAGCAAATCCTGCTTTAAATATGCTTTTTACAATGTCGGTTCGAAATTTTCAAGTTGCTGCCACTTGAAAACAAAAAGTCGGAGCAACTTGGTTAACGAACTCATCCAAGATATTTATAAGATTAGTTCACTGTGCAAATTTGGTTCTATTTCGAGTATTGTTTCGGGAGTTATCGTGAGGACAAAATTTTCATTATATATATATATATATATAGATATAGATATAGATAAACGAAGTGATTGCAATAGGTCGATTTCTAAAGAAATCAACCTAAAAAAAAAAAAACACGCGGTTCGCATAGATTACAAACACCAGCTCGAAGCCCTGAAGCTATCGTCGAGGGTTTGATATGTTTTACCCAATATGTGACTAGGCGGGGGGGGGGGGGGGGAGTCACCGCGCTTTAGAATGCAAGAAATGGGGAAGAAGAGTCAAAATTCCATAGAAAATAGTATAGGATGGAAATGAAAAAACTCACAATCACAAGTGTGTAAAAAAAAAAAAAAAAAAAAAAAAAGTTAATACCGGAAGGAATATAAGGTGAAAATTGACTAGAAAAAGTAGTCGAAGCTCGGAAGGGAATGGGCTCGGCACCCTGAAGCTATCATCGAGGGTTAGCTACGTCTGACCAAACTATACGTACTTGTCACATCTTTTAATTTTTCTTCCATGATGAGACCTTGAAAACATTTTGATGTTGTTTGAAGTTAAGAAAAATCGCAAAAGATTATTTTCATAGATATTTTTGTTATTTAAAAGTAAAATCCACACAAATACTAAAAAATTATATTGAACAATTTAGCTTTATGTCTCATAATGAATCAGAACATCTTTGGAGAGCTCTATAAATCAACCAGGCAAATTACCTTATTTATCAGGAAAGAAGATTTTCTGTACCTTAAAAATACATATTATATTCCTTAGGTTATATGTAGTATGAAGGTATTAAGTTATACGTTAAAAATTATGCCTACCACAGACCGTAATGCTTCAGAAATATTTTGTGTGACAATGTACTCAAATCAGCTGTGCTGATTATGATTTTAAATAGAGAACATGCCATAATGAATTTGAATAACATGAATTAATTTCAAAGTATTTTTAAATATTAAAGGGAGTTCGAGTGCAGAGAAATAGACGGTTAGAAAAAGAGACAGATGGGTTAATTGAAGATTACTTTTAAACTCTGAAAAGTGTTAAAAGCGCTTAACAGAAACAAAAATACAATATTTGATTCTTCACATATCTGAGTATTTTCGTGTGGCCTGGCATCATATTATTTAAAAAGCATGTTTTTGGTCATAAGGATAATAAATTCCAAATTCATTGTGATTTATGCAGTACAGATGTATTTAAATATGAGTTATAGAAATGCCTTTCATGAAATTGCATGTTATAGATAGCTCTTTACACAAAACTGTCATGCTATTCATACTATTTTCAATATGAATCATGCTATAATGAATTTAAATAATATAAGTGAGTTTGAAGAAATTCTGAAAATATTTATGGCCATAAGAGCGCAGACAAAGAGACGGGAAGATAGACAGACGGACAAACAAACTGAAATCATAAACATTTGTTAGAAAGTGTTAAAAAAGTTATTGTTAAATCTCATGCATATATATAAATGAGTAATTATGTATGTACAGGCTTTTTCAAGCACTGTATAATGTTTTGTTGTTACACAGGCAATATAAATTTTCTTAAAAACAACTTTTTTACTATATCTTACACGATATGTGATAGAAAAAACATTGTATTCGCATAAAACTTTTGAAACTGCCTTTTGTTTTCTTTTCTTTTTTTTTTTTTTTTTAGTGCTAGAGGCCTATTTCAGTCGGTACAGTTGTCGAAATTTTATAGGTCACTCTTAATTAGTGCTAGAGGCCTATTTCAGTCGGTTTATTGAATGGGGATTTATTGAATGAAGTCCCCCCAAGGCCCAACTTTGACATGAGTGCCCCCCCAGGCCCAACTTTGACATGAGTCCCCCAAGGTACCCATATTTCAGTCGGTACAGCGTTGTCGAATTTTTATAATACACTCTTAATAGTGCTAAGGGCCTATTTCAGTCGGTTTATTGAATGGGGATTTATTGAATGAAGTCCCCCCAAGGCACAACTTTGACATGAGTCCCCCCCCAGGCCCAACTTTGACATGAGTCCCCCCCAAGGTACCCCTATTTCAGTCGGTACAGCGTTGTCGAATTTTTATAATACACTCTTAATAGTACTAAGGGCCTATTTCAGTCGGTTTATTGAATGGGGATTTATTGAATGAAGTCCCCCCAAGGCACAACTTTAACATGAGTCCCCCCCAGGCCCAACTTTGACATGAGTCCCCCCCAAGGTACAACTTTGACATGAGTCCCCCCCCAAGGCACACCTTTGACATGAGTCCCCCCCAAGGCACACCTCACCCTCATTGGGAAAAAGAGAAAAAACGTTGTTTTGCGGCTATAAGACAGTTTGGACTTCCAACGTTATTTGTTACAATATCTGCAGCTGAAACACATTGGTTTGATTTAATGAAAACTTTATCATGGAATTTAGATCGTCACGAATTAACTAAAGAAGAATTTGTCGATATTAACAAGTTTAGCAGTAGGCCTCTGGCACTAAATTAAAATCTGTCAATGTCAGATTTTCATGTTTTAAATAATGAAATAATATCGTGTCTGTATAATTTTTATTATTATTTTTTTTTTTGTTGCTGTTAAATTTCAACACAATAAACTATAATACATATATACGTCATTCGTACGGGATTTATTACATGTAAGCTAAAATTTTGGCCGTAGATATTATTTAAAATTTTGTACAATTCAGCATATTTGTAGTATTATTATGACGGATATATTAAACTTTTAAATGTTTTCGTTGTGCTTAAAATTGAAAAAAAAAAAGAAAAAAGAAAAGTTTTTCTGTTGATATCTCTCAATTATAAAGTTACCTAAATATGAAGAAAAGATAGGTTATCTATATATATATAAATGAATGTTTGTCTGTGTGTCCTTTATAAAATCGTAAACGGCTTGACTGATTTCGATCATTCTTTTTTTGTTTTTTTACTTATAGGTCAAGGATGGTTTAGTAAAAAAAAAAAAAAAAAAAAATTGAGAAAATTCGCCCCCCCCCAAGGGGCGGAGGGGGGCAAAACGTGAATTCAATAAATCCTTCATATCTCAAACAAAAAAACAGATATCCGAAAATTTTTGCTTTAAAATATAGCTAATATAAATATCTGAAAACCAATTTCTGGAATTTTCGAAATTCGGTCCCCAAGGGGGGCGGGGGGGGGGGCAAAACGGGATTTCACATGCGTAAAACGCGATTTCGCATAATCCTATATATCTCAAACAAAAAAAAAACAGATATACGTGAAATTTTTGCTATAAAATATAGCTAATACAAATATCTCAAAACCAATTTCTGGAATTTTAAAAATTCAGCACCCAGGTGAATTATACAGCAGGGGGGGGAGGGGCAGCAGGGGCAAAAACAATTAGAAATACAGTTAGGCCTTTCAAAATTGGTACAGATAGGTTTCAATAGCCTGTAAGTCGAATGGGGATATTTTCGAAAGTGTAAAGTTATTAGGAGGGGAGAAAAGGGGGGAGGGGAGAGGGGGGAGGCAAAAAAAATAAAAATAGAGTTAGATCGTTCAAATTTGGTATATAGAGGTTTTCGATACTTACAAATCGATTGCGGATATTTTCGAATTTGTAAAATTATTAGGAGGTGCGAGAAGGGGGTGAAGCGGTAAGGGGGGGGGGCTATGGGCAAAAACAAATATAAATACAGTTAGGGCATTCAAAATTGGTACAGACAGGTTTTAAAGGCCTGCAAGTCGAATGGGAATATTTTCGAAAGTGTAAAGTTATTAGGAGGGGCGAGAAGGGGGAGGGGATGGGGGGGAAATAAAAATAGAGTTAGATCGTTCAAAATTGTACACAAATGGTTTTCGATACTTAAAATCGAATGCGGATATTTTTGAATTTGTAAAATTATTAGGAGGGGCGGAAAGGAGGGTGGGGCGGTAAGGGGGGCTATGGGCAAAAACAAATAGAAATGCAGTTAGGCCGTTCAAAACTGGTACAGATTGGTTTTCGAGGCCTGCAAGTCGAATGGGGATATTTTCGAAAGTGTAACGTTATTAGGAGGGACGGGAGGGGGGGGCGGAGGGGCGGAGGGGCAAAAAAAAAATAGAGTTAGATCATTCAAAATTGGTACATAGAGGTTTTCGATACTTACAAATCGATTGCGGATATTTTCGAATTTTTAAAATTATTGGGAAAGGGGGGGAGAGTGGTGGGGCAAAAAAATAAAAATAGAGATAGATCGTTCAAAACTGGTGCATAGAGGTTTTTGATATTTACAAATCGATTGCGGATATTTTCGAATTTGTAAAATTTTTAGGATAGATGGGAGGGGGGGGGGGCGAAGGGGGAAAATAACAGAAATAAAAGTTAGAGCATTTTGGGAATTTTTTCCGAAGACAGTGAGAACCCGGTACGACATTTTTCCTAATCAGATTTTGTTTCGCTTTTTTTTTCACGTGATAAAAATTAATGCAATTTTGAGAATTCAGTAATTATAGTGATTCATTTAAAAATAGGGTCCAGCGAAGCGGGCGAAGCCTGCTAGTTTACTTATATATTTCAACTAGTTGTTGCACCCGTTCTTCGGAAGGGAATTTAGTCATTGTTCACAGTATATTATAAAGAAATATTTATGTTAATTGGTGCTTATTATGCTGATGAAGATAGAAAATGGATTATTATAGTTAATAAATATTTATAACGATGCACTGGTTTGAACAAAAATTTTCTCAACACTCAAAATACATAATTTCTATTGTCATTTATGTTCCGAAAAACAGGTGCAGTAGGTAATAAATAAAAAGTCGCCAAGAGGGTTTTATACTAAACCTGTACCTTTTCTTCAATATTCAAAAGCATCGAAAACACGTTAATTTTTTTCTGCATTGAATTTTCGTGAAATACTAGATATATATCGGTATTTTAATCCGGTATCGATAACAGAGAATCCCTTATATATATATGCGTTACAAAATAGAGAAAATAATTATATTTTGGAACAGCTTTAGTAGCCACATTTGGCGAAATTTGAAATTTGGCACTGAAGTAGCTCGGTCGTTTCTCGGCAAGGTCTTTTCTAACATAACTGCGATAGCCATTTTAGTTCATCGTCAAAATGGAACAAAAATTTAAATATCAGCAAGAGAATGCTGTATTAAAGCTGTATCCAAGACATTTAAAGAATGAATTTCTTTGTGATAAATCAATCATACTTCACTTACGAATTACTTTAAAATTAGCAAAAGTACAAAATTTTTTTGTTTAGAATGTGAAAACTAATGTATAATAATATATTAACTTTTATCCATAGACATTATTACAGTGGACGGAACATTGCTTTATTATGTGAATATAAGAAAGTTTGTCAAAGATGAGTCAGGTGATTGCAGGAAAAGGTTAATGTTTCTGGCAGTTATCGTGTTATTCGCGATTATTTGCTTTGATTTTTTTTTTTTTTTTTTTTTTATACATTTAACACAGTCATCCAGAGAAAATATATTTCCCATACTTATCATAAAAACAATATATATATATATATATATATATATATATATATATATATATATATATATTTCTTTTAACAGCAGTTATAAACATTTTACAAAATTAATTACTTAAAAAGTGCGAAATAACAAAAAAAAAAAAAAAAAAAAAAAAAAAAAAAATCTTACCTGTGAAATGTAATAGATCCTCCTTTCACACAAGTTTCTTTACAGCTTTTTACAGAACATCTAACATAGTTGCCAACATTTTAACTTATTCCGGAGTATTTTTAGCCCCGCCATTATTTCATGCCAGTTTATTTATAGAATAATTTTCTCCAATATACAACTACGATAAAAAAAAAAAAAAAAAAAAAAAAAAAAATTCTCTTAAAAGAAAAAAGTGGTTTGGATTAAAGGTGGAGCTAAAAAGTGCTCCGGAATAAATTAAAATGTTGGCAACTCTGCATCTAATCACCACTGCTTGCGAAAAACTATGCTTTATATGCAAAACAATCTAACTTTTAAAGGGAAATGGAAACTTTAAAAAGAACTTTTAAAAATAAGGAAAGATATCGTCTGCGTAAGAGAACGCAGAGTTTACATCAAAAAACAGAACAATAACATATAAAAAGTCAAGTTTTTTGCCAAATAACGAACCATTTTAAATAATCTAAATAGATGGCATAATTTTTAATTGATTACAGAAGCGGTTTTTGCTCATATCTATGAATTTTATTAAAATTTTGAAATGTTCGATAGATATAATTTTAATAATTTTAAGTTGGATATATATCTAAACCTCACTGAAGAGTTATTGAATTCTGTCCAGCCGTTTTTACGTAATACCCGGTCGTATAAAAAACGTTCTATATACCTCCACCCCTCCCATGCTCACAGAGAAAATATTCTAAAACCATTTTGGAGTTTGCAGATATCTAAAACGTAAAGAAAAAGTTTTTTTTTTTCATTCAAAGCTTTTTACTGGTAAAAAGCTTTTAAAAAGCCTTTTTTAAAAGCCTTATGGCACTTATGCTGGCGTTTTTAACCCATATCTCAAAATCTAATAAAATTTTTGAAATAATCAATAGGTGTAATTTTAAGTTGGGTACAGACCTAAATCCCTGCCAAGTGTCGTTGCTTAATTCCGTCCAGTCGTTCTCACGTGATACCCGGATAAAAATAGCATTACAGACCCCCTCCTTCTCTCTCTCTCACACACAGAAAATTTTATGAAGTGAGTTTTAGCTTTCACGATGGGGGAAACGTGAAGATATCACATTTATTTTTTATTTATTTTTTATTTATTATTATTATTTTTTTTTTGAGAAATTTACAGACAAAAGTCTGATTTTATTAATATCGATTACAAAAATCAAATACAAATAATGAGTTTTTTTCCTTACTATTTTACATATTATTTAAATATTTCGGTTAAAGTTCAATACTTTTTTTTTTTTTCAAAAAATATTAATATAAATAATAAAATATATTTTGTTTTAATTTTTATTACGATGGTATATTTAGCAATAAATATCTCTTCATGGTTAAATGAATAATAATAATAATAATAATAACAATAAATGACTCATCTGTCTTGAACTAGAATATATTAATTTAGAATTTACTGGTCCTATTTTAAAATCTAATGCATAAAAAAAGGAAAAAATTCGCTTACACTCATTGCTTGACGAAAATTAAAAACTACTGAACATGATAATTTTTTAACACGAGTAATGAAGCAGTTTTAAGACATTGTATTTTAAATGTTGAGGGAGTAGAAGTAAAACCATGTAAATCCACGTAAATGCATGGAATTTGGTACATTGTTTAAAATCGACACGAAAAGAAAACACGCATTTTTAATTTTTACTTAAGAAAACTAGTAGACGGTACAAAGGCTTTTAAGTGCAAACAAAATGCTTTTCACAGTTTTTCGTTTAAAGCAAAGTGTAATTTGTTGTTTATAAGATAAGGATGTACCTCATCTTGTTTTTAAAAGCTATTGTTAAAAAAAAATAAATAAATAAATAAAGGAAAATAAAAGAAACAAATTCTAAAAGAGTTATGCGTGGAAGTTTTTATTTAGATATTAAATGTTACAAAGGAAAATTATTTTAAAGATAACATTTTTTTAATTTTTGATTATTATTAATATTAATATTTTAAGAAAAATAACTTAATAGCAATTAATTTAAATGTAATAAAATTTAATTAATATGTTTTTAATATTTCTTATTGAAAATTTATAAAGACTTTTTCTTTTTTGGTTTATTTATTTATTATTTTTTTTATTTTTTGCATTGGCTGATTTTATGCGTGTTTTTCTTGACGAATATAACATGATATTTAAATATTCAATGTATCGTTATTAGATTTAAACTTTAACACTAGTTAAAACTTTAACACAAGATAATTTTATTGATTGTAAATAATAGCCGAATCACTGCATGCTGTTGTTAAATTAGTGTGACTCATAATAGCTTTTTTGCCGAAAGAGTAATTTTGTCATGTGTTCAAAATCGTATTATTAATTACTATATATTTATATATACATTTTTATTATTTATTATTTATTCACATTTATTATGTACTAGCTGACCCGTCCGGCTTCGCACGGATGAACAAATTTTAGTTAAAGATGGATTGACGTGTAAAAAATCAAGAAAGATATCAGTTTATATCCCAGACAGCACATCGCCTCCCCAGGATACCTTCAAAATGTCTTCTGGATGAAAAGACATCCCAGAAACGTCCTTAAGATGTACTGTGGATAAGTTAAGCCTAACTGTGCTGTTAGGGTATGTTATCCGCGTTTGTAATGATCGATAGATGGCGCTTTATCAGCTTTTGTTGTTAGTAAATATAATAGCCATGTGTATATATTATTGTTCTTTTTGTTATTCTACTTAATATTCGTACTATAATTTCTTCGCCATTACATCATGGGAAATTGATTGCTTTTGGAAAAAAATATTTCAGTTTATTCAAACTTCGATCGGAAGTAGATTTTTAACTGAAGTTGAACAAATATTAGTTTCAAATCATCTGATTAATTCTTTACTTCCATTTAATTAGCCGAAGCAACTGAAATTTTAAATTTGTCATTTGGAAATAAATGGAAGCTTAATTCTGGATTTCTTGATCCTTTGGAGTTACACTGTAGCACACAACAGTATGTATTATCTTTTTTACCGGATTTATTCATTTTTATTCAATAAATATATGTGAAACTAAACATCGGCAAGCAATGGCGTCTCGACGAAAGCCGAAAGCTATTCATGTTAATTGTAATTTCACCTTAACCCACCAGAGGGCGAGCATTTCATTACAATCGCGGATAGTCAGGCAATATTATTAACTGAAAAGTTAAAATATAATTTACAATTATTATTATTATTATTATTTTTTTAAATGTTGGCAATTTTTACTTAATGTTATTTATTTATTTATTTATTTATTTCATTTAAAAAAAAAAAAAAAAAAAAAAAAAAAAAAAACATTTCTTTAGTCATGAATAAAAAATATTGAAAAAAAAAAAACCTATGACATGAAAATGTTTTTGATAAAATAGACGTCATAATAGCTTTAGTTATTATTTATTTGTTCATCTCGCAAATATATTTAATTTTATCTAAAATTCGTGGTTATTTTAATAATGTATAGTAAGGGAGAAATCAGTAATATGAAACAATATTCGTACAATATATACTATTACAGAATCTGGTGTGAAACAACCACACGACTTCCATTACCCACTATTACACGTATTATATACAATTTTTTGGAGATGTTATATGCATTTTTTGAGATTTTTCAGTGAGAGAAACTTGATACACGTATAAAAGACACAACAGAGCTTATATAGCGAGTTAAAAAAATAAGGGAAAGAAAAAAAAAATAATAATAGATAGCGAATTAAACGCGAATTTCCGAGATCTGAAACCGAACTACCTAATCAGTATGACTGTTAATATTCCTGTAATAAGCACGTAATACTTGAGAAAGGTTATCTAAGTAGGATTAATGAAACAACTTTCAAGGAAACGTTAGAACCGTTTTTGAGATACCAACTTTTACCAAAACATAGCATACTCAATTATTGACCTAAAAACAATAATTAGATACAAAAGGATGTTTAATAGGAATTTAACATGGCGAGTTTGAAAAAAAAATCCGTACAGGCGTTTTTAAAGGAAGCGCACTTGCGACATCTGATATTGAGCTGTTCATGGAGGACGCCTATGAATTTTCCTGAACTAACCAACTATATCATTCAAAAGGGCATCTAATAGGTTGTTTATAGAGCAACTTTGAAGAAAATCGTTAGATCTGTTTTGTGATACGGGCTTATGGTCTCATTCCCGGTTTTCGATGACCCAATTCCGGTTTTTCAATTTTTACAAAAATTTGGAAAATTTATCTGTACTCCAGACCTGAATCAATTGTGAAGTTTCGTAGTTCTATCTTTATTAGTTTCGGAGATATGACAGCCAGAAGATTCCACACATACGTACACACATACTGACCCATTGCCAAAAACTACTTTTTTGGACTCGGGAGGCCTTAAAACGTGTAAATCAGGTGAAACTCTATATCGAATTTTTGGACCGAATATAATACTTCCACTACCTACGGTAGTGGGATAATTGAAGTAAAAACATATATCTCGTATTTAATACGAAAATATACAGATTTTCGTATTGCGCTTTCGATCACCAAGACTACGGATATCAAATCTATGCTTTGTTTATAATTAAAATATTGAAAATTTGAATTAAAAATTTATTATTGCCTCTAGCACTTAGAGACAGTGTTACATTTGATTAGTTGAAAGAAAAAAAAATCAGCCTTTTAGTTCTAGCGATTGATCTCTACATATACATATAAGCCTTTCCTCTTTATATATTAGCATAGAGCATAGATAGATTAAAAAGGTTTCTAATCAACATAATGTAACACAAATAATTAAATGCTATTTGCATTTCAGTAATGGCTGTATGCGCTATGTATATTGAGCTACTTGTCATAACTGTTAGTGTTAAAAATAGTCGCCAAATAAATGTAAACTGCTCAATTATTCTTTTAAAAAATGCATAATAAAATGCAGATGATATATATATTTTTTTAAGTTACTTTTTATATTATTATTCGCGTGAAAATATATTTTATTAAAAGTCGAAAAATAAATTAACTCGTAAATTTTTTTTGACAACAATTATAAATTAAAATAAATAATTTAATAAAAGTTTAGAAGTTAGAATTTCTAATTTTATTTTATTTTATTTTTGTTTATTTTAAAATTCTAATTTCGTTTACACACATCAGTTTAAACATTAATTATTATATTATTACTAGTATATAACCCGTCAAAAATGACGGAATGTGAACGATAAATCTTCAAAACAATGTTTAGATCATGATGGTTACCACGTGATCATTTAAATGTATTTTCAATTTTTGTTTATAAATCAAATGTGTTTCGATATTTTATAATTTTCGTTCTTTGTGAGGTCTAACTGTAATAGAGACAGTGTCCGGAGATGAGAGAAGTCGTGTAGAGCCACACCAGATCGTAAAAACGTGAGAAAAATTGCAACTTTGGCCTTTATCATGGTTTTGTGAGGTCTAACTGGAACGTTTCCGGCTGCAATCTTTAAGAGACAGTGTCCGGAGGTGAGAGAAGTCGTGTAGAGCCGCACCAGATTGTAAAAACGTGAAAAAATGGAGGCTTTGGCCTTTATCAGGGTTCTGTGAGGTCTAATTGCAACGTTTCCGGCTGCAATCTTTAAGAGACAGTGCCCGGAGATGAGAGAAGCAGAGCTGCCAACCTAATCCGGCAAATTGTTAGTACCGCCTATTTTTCTACACCACTTAATTTTTAGAGAAATTCTCTTCAAATGTATCTACAATGAATTAAGAAGAAAAATACTCTAAAAATTAAGTGGTGAAGACAAAGGGGCGGTACTACAATTTGCCGGATTAGGTTGGAAGCTCTGGAGAAGTCGTGTAGAACCGCACCAGATTTTAAAAACGTGAGAAAAATGGCGGCTTTGGTTTTTCTTATGGTTCTGTGAAGTCTACTTGCAACGATTCCGGATGCAATCGTTAAGAGACAGTGTCCGGAGTTAAGTGAAGTCGTGTTGAGCCGCACCAGATTGTAAAAACGTGAGAAAAATGGCGGCTTTGGCCTTCCTCACGGTTTTGTGAGGTCTAACTGTAATAGAGACAGTGTCCGGAGATGAGAGAAGTCGTGTAGAGCCGCACCAGATTGTAAAAACGTGAGAAAAATGGAGGCTTTGGTCTTTCTCACGGTTCTGTGAGGCCTAACTGCAACGTTTCCGGCTGCAATCTTTAAGAGACAGTGTCCAGAGATGAGAGAAGTCGTGTAGAGCCGCACCAGATTTTAAAACAATATACAGTATATAATTATTAACACATCACATTAGCAAGTTAATTGTGTGATACATTATTTGTATCATACAAGGATGAAAAGCGTTTGCTGACGATGACGCGAATTCAATGATTTTTCTTCACCCAAAAGTTTTCACTTCAAATGGAAAGCGTTAGCTGACGATGATGGGAGTTCAATGATTTTTATTCACCCAAAAGTGCTCAACGCGCCTAAAGAAGTTTTCACTTCAAAAATTTTACCCGATCAACAAATATGAATGACAATAAAAAAACTGCTGGTTGAGAAAAAATATAGGCCCGACAACACAACAGCAACAACACATCCCAGTGTTCCATTAAGCATCCCTATACGCAAGCGAAGTGTGACGTCACTGACCGTCCATGTATGTAAGAAAATGATTTCCTATGTTAATCGCCCATTGGATTTTTTGTAAAAAATTATTAAAAATCGAGGAAAATTATTTCCCGATTTTAATCCCCATATTTGGGTATATATATGTATTAGTTATCATGTGCATATGTTAGATTGAGTTATTTTGCTGTCAAATTGACAAAATTTTAATTTTAAATTTCAAAACTCTGTTGCCCTTGACGTTTTTGTATTTGGCGATCAAAAACGTACTACGAAAATATACATGCCAGATGTATATTTTCGTAATTTGTGTTGTGCGAAATATTGTTTCATATTATTCCTTACTCTCTTAATATAATTTTTTAAAATAACCATGATTTTTAAAAGGAATTAAATTATATTCGCCAGATAATTTGGCGATATATATATATATATATATATTTTTTCTGCCAAGGATGACCGATATCAAATCTATTCCGCTGCAACATATTAGTATCTTATATCAGATACTTTATTTAGACATTTGAAAACAAATTTCACTTCAAATTATGATAGAATATTTATCATTTTCCTTTTAATTAGTATATTAGTTGGATATTTATTGTGTAATATCATCCTTTGAAATGAAATGTTTATGTTTTCAATGGAATATGGAAGTTTTTTGAAATTTAAAGTTTTGAAATTTAAAATTCAAATTTTATCAATTTTAGAACAAAAACAACTTAATCTAACGCATGCACATGATAACTAATACATATCTAAACCTAAATATGGGGATTAAATTCGGGAAATAATTTCCCTCGATTTTTAATAATTTTTTACGAAAAATCCATTGGGCGTTTAATATAGGAAATATTTTTCTTGTGTCCACGAACCTGCCAGTGACGTCATCACTTCGCTTGCCTATTTAAAGTCCTCATAATAAGAAAAAACGATTCACTTCATTTTACCAAAATACTTTTTTTTAAGACTATCGTAGATCCTGTTTTCAAATTTTCTAACTAACTATCCAATAACTACAGACACTCCATGCTAACCCAAATTCACCTCTACTCGATACCTCCAACCAGCTATCTCACCCTCAACATCGCCAAAATATCCAGGATCCAGCTAGGGACTTTCTCATTCTCAACCGAACATTTTACCTTGACTCGACATTATCACATTAGACTACTCTAATTTCAATACTCATTTCAACTGGTGACTTTTACTTGTCCAACCAAACATTCTATCCCAACTATCATTTTACACTAATTTCAAAACTAAAATCAACTGGCGGCATTTACGTACTAAACTCGGCGCCAATCATACCTTACAATGTAAACAAACAATAAAGTTTGATAAAAATATTTAAAGGCTTTAATGCGTTTTTACAAATATTTTAAGATTTTTAAGGCTTTAATATGTTTTAGAAATATTTTAAGCGTTTTTTAATGAAACAGTCAAAGAGTCGTTCATTCGGAATTAAAAAGTTGTCCATTTGGAATTTGTATTTTCTGAATGGCAACAGTTTTGGTTTGTTTTTATTTGGTCTTGCTTTGTTTATAATCATGAAGTTACATAATTCTATTTATAGGTTCATGTTTATAATAGCCAGTGATCCGTTATACTTAATTTAGAGATTTAAACATTACAATTGAATAGTTTTTCAAGGTTTTATAGGAAATAAGAATATGTGCGATACAAAACATGTATGAAAATGATATGTATGTTTCCTAAGTTGAATTAAATAAACGAAAAAAAAATGGCTGCCAAAAGTTTCTGTTTTGAAGCGGTACTAACCGGATTCGTTCATGACAGATGAGGATCATTATATATATTAATATTATATTATATCATATCAAATTATATTATTAGAAAAATAAATACTTTTAAATCTATAATGACGTCAGATTTAACGTGTAAGTTTAACATTTCACAAAGCTTTATATGAATTTAAATTTAATTCACGTGCAAATATATTTTTTTTCTTTTCATGTCAAGTTATTTTAAAAACAAAACGAACATGTAAATGTTTCTTTTATGTTGGCAGCGGCCAATTTTTTAATATTTCATTATAGAGCATTTCCTCGTGACGTCATATGGTTGGCAAAAAAGCGCGCTCGACTTTCCCGCGCCCCGCCCACCATTGATTTTCCGTTGGTAGTAATCAAGTAATCGCCATCGCTATGCTTTTCCCAAGCCTTTTTGCCAACCACTCATAAAAGTTGAGATGTTTGTTTACAAACAAGGAACTGCCCTATTTCCATTTCTATTATGGCTTTTATGGGGATTTTAATTAAAATGCTCAAATTTTGAACTAAAATTTATTTTATCAAAATTAAATATAGCCTATAACAATCAGGGATATTGTAGCTTTTGATTAGTGAAAAAAGGTTTTAAATCGGTTCAGTAGTTTCAGAGATTACCCTCCACAAACATACAATTTTTTGCGCTTTATATAATGATATAGAATATAGATTAATCAAATAATTAATTAATATATAGGTGAAAATAAAGCTATATAATTCGATATATTACACATAGATTTATCATATTATAAATATAAATTGTCTAGATAGGCTTTTAGTATGCACTTTTTAAAATTATTATCTCAAATGTATTTATAAATTCAACCAGCATCGGGGAAGCATTAAAATTCTATACATATTATCATGTAACAACAGAATGCCTATGAAAATAAAATATGCACTAAAAACAACATGAAATGACAAAAATAAATATGTTTTTAAAAAGAAGCAATTTTTAAATATATATTTATATGAAATAAGTGTCATCATTGGTAAAAAACTTTTGTAGAATAATAGTTTATCAAAAGAAACTATTGTAAAAATGAGGTGTAGCATAAACTCAGGGGGATATAAACATTAATTACGGTTTAAGATAGGCATTTTTCAAAAGACATTTCAATATTTGTATACTACACAGAATATGAATATATATATATATAACGTTTTTAATGGTATAATTAACATTAATGTTTAGTTTCCAGTTCTGAAAAAAATTGCTGGAAGGGCATATTCAATTTTATGCATTCGAATGATAAACACAGAAATAAAAAGCAACGTCTTGAACGCCAAAGGAAATAATAAACTAGGAGACAGCTGTTTCGGTAACATTTATCGTATCGTCATTCATGCATTGATGACGGTACGCTGTGTGCTACAGAAATAGCTATCTGCTAATTTATAATTTTCATTGTGGTTCAAGAAGTTTTTCATTATTTCTGTGTTTATTTATCTAGTGCCAAGTCTCCTGTCAAAATTCCAATGATGCTGAAAAGTAAATTATTAGTATTCACGATGTAATGAGTTAATAAATTAAGTAAGAAAGTGCGGGCCATGATATTTCTTTTTTTTTTGTTTAGATTAATACTTTGAAAAGAAAATTCTTTTATTCGAATATTCAAGTAAATAAACTAATGACATTTAAACTTAGAAAAATGTAAAGGAAACAAAACGTCATATATGTCGATGGGGGCATTTCAAATTAACTGAGATAGCTACGTAAATAACAGCTACAAATTAAAAGTAGAGGAACCGATTAATGTGGTACTATATTGAATCTATTTTAAGTTGGTAATATTTAATATATATACATATATATATATGTATGTACACTAAGGGACAAAAAAAAAAAAAAAAAAAAAATGACTTATACCTTTTTTATTTGTAATAACTTCAAAACTAATAGTTGAAACAAATAAAACTGTCATGTTTGCATAATACCAAAGAGATGAAATGATACCTATGTACATTTTCGATTTAGTAATTATCTTTATTACACCCTACGAAGCACTTTATAAAAATTCTACATAAAACTTTCTTTTTAAACACAATACAGAAAACAAATACTTTGTATTCTATTATGATTTATTTTATTAAATAAAAAAGTTACATTCTAATACATGAAATAAAACTATTTATTTGTTAGATCTAAACAATTTTTTAATAAAAATATGCATTCTGTATTGGGTTAATTCCAACTTTATAAGGAATTACTGCTTTAATGCGCAATGACATATAGGTTTTTGATATAAATCTAAAAAAATCACTGTAACGAATAATTTTTCTAGTTTTTGAAGAGTTGTACGCTGCAAATTTCGAATTCTCTTCCTTCTCCCTGCGCCTTTTTATAGACGAAACATTTCGAGCAACTTGAGATTAGGACTGTTTTCAGGTTTAATAAAGAAGAAATTCTACGATATTCTTTGTAGGATTTAACTTAGAGTGAAAAAAGATGCGATTACTTACAGTATTACAACCACGGACACCGTATAGCAAGGTGCATTAACATCTGGAAATGCTGTTTGCAGAAAAGTCTGAAATACCTCCAAAATAGTCAGTCAGGCGCCACTTTTATAATGGCCATGTTACATTTTGAGTTAATTGATCCCTTGAGCATGAAAATTTACTTGACTCCTTGAAATATTTTGCTTCTCTGTACCATAATGTACGGAGAATGTATCACTGTTTTAATAGTGTAATTTTCATTAAGTTGGCCACAATTTTGTTGTTTACTAGCTCTTTTTATCAGATTGAAATAAATTAAACTTGACCTAACAGAGAAATTTAGTTCAACCCTGTTAATATCTTCTATAATAATAAAAGAAGATGTCTGTCTGTCTGTCTGTCTGTCTGAGTATCTATACGTTCAGCCCCTATTGAACGCAGAACTACAATATTTGACATACGGGTGCTCCGAAGCCTGCCCGAATGCATAGTGAAAACAGAATTTAAAAATTTTAATTAGTTGCGGAGATATTAATTAAAATGTAAACCTATGTCTAATGAAGAAGCGATCTCAATGACAGAATTCACCGCAATTGCATAAAAATAGATATTTTAACGAAGTTAAAAACAGAAAAAGTGGAAAATAAATTAGAAATATTAGTCCGTTTGTTACGAATTTGGTACCAAATGAAAGGGGATTTTTTTTCCGAATCTAAAAGTGCAAGCGGCTTATCGATACACCAATTAGATTTTTTAAAATTAACTAAAGTATGAAATTTAGTTGGAAACAGGCAGACGATTTTCTAAGCTGTCTCGATCTGAAACAAAACACATGCGAGACATCTGTCTGTGATGAAAACGGAAATGGTTGTAATCAATTAAGATATCATGTGTTTTATACAGGGGGGAAAAAATGCAATTTTCAAACTTTTTCAAATTTTCATTTACCTTACATTTGAATGAATATTCGGCTTAGACAGCATTTTATAAAGCTACTGTTCAATTTTCATGAAAAAATATGAATAAATAAAAAAATGACATATTTATTGGAAAAAGATTAAATTTTCTTTTCCGTTGAAAATTCGTAGTATTTGGTTTTAATGCCCGATAATTCGATTGTGAATATTTTTGAAAGAGTACGATTATTAGGGTGGGCTTGAGGGAGGGGGAAAAGGGACATTAAAAAAAAAAAAAAAAAAGAGTTACAGCGTTTGAAATTGGTTGGTATATTTAGATTTTAAGGCAAGGTAAATCGATTGCGGATATTTTCGAGTGTAAAATTATTGTTATCGACGGAAAGGAGGGGGTGGGGGGAGAGCGAAGAGGTAAAGATGTAGAAAAGGAACGGGAGTTTCGGAGAAAACCACGGTACACCCAGAACACCTTTATTTTTTAATATTTTGCAGAGTTTTGAATTCCAATTTCTGCTCACATATCGTACTAAGGATATTTAACGTTATATAGCCCGGAATTATGCAAGTTTCGGAGAAAACCATGGATAAATCGGACACAAATCTTTTTATAAAAATGTCTATATTAGCTTTGTATCTCAGCTTCTAATTAACATAATTTCATAAATAATACATCAATTTGAATTACAATTGATGAGCATGTATTGCAAATCTGATATTTTAATAATTCAATATCTAGAATTCTACTTATAACACATCATTTGAAATATTACGGACTTTTAAACTGATGTAAGCCGTTAAATTCCGTACGGGAGTTTCAGAGAAAACCACAGAATAGCCAGAACACCTTTATTAATATATCTCCAATTCTAATTATGATGCAGGCTTTCGAATTCCGATACTCCGTTCACATTTCGTATTAAGGATTTTTAACACGCGAGTTTCAAAGAAAAAAAAACGAAAAAATCAGACACAAATTTTGTTATAACAATGTTTATATTACCTTTGTATCTCAGCATCTAATTAACATAATTCCATAGGTAAAATATCATTTTAAGCCTTTTAAACTGAAATTAAGGAGTACATATTGTATGCAGTTAAAAAATCTAAAGTATAGCTTTAAAAATAAAATAAATAGACATATTATATTTATTTAAATTCATTTTTATTTCATCTGTTAATGACACCATTCACCAATTTCATCTGTTAATGAGTTACTTTTAACAGAATAATATTGATTTTTTTTTTTTTTTTTTTTTTTTATGAATTCGGTTGTAAAAAAGCAGTTTTGGAATTCTTAAATTTTAGATGGATTTCAATAGAAATCGTTAATCGCCCTTGATAGATTAGCCATTTTGAGTCTAAAATATATCATAGCTATTCATTATTGTAATACATAATACATCATTCAAAAGATATTTTAAAGTATTTGTATTGCAGGCTATTAAAATGATATAAGCCGTTCAAATTCTTTACGAAACTTTCGGAGAAAACTATGGAAAAACCAGAAAATTTTTATTATTTTATATTTTACTGAGTTTCAAATTGAGATTTTCGCTCACATTTCGTACTAATAATTTTTAACGATGTATAGCCCGGAATTAAGCAAGTTTTGGAGAAAACCACAGATAAGTCAGACACAAATCTTTTAAAAAAATTTTATACGGTCCCGCAGTCGCCACCGAGCGGGACTTAGCTAAAGTCAGAAATTTGAAAGATCATAACATGGTGAGCGAACAGGCTGTTTCAGATATTGAAAAGGGAAGAGGGCGCCGAAGGCGCTACCGCACGGGAATTTACTGCGCTTTCAATAAGCTATTGTCACGATATATCGATAAGCTGTTATTAGACCTGAAACAGGAAAAAGTCGCCGCAGGTGCCACCGAGCGGGAGTTTCGTAAAGTCGGATTTTTCAGGGATCGCGAACCAGCTGGTCGCCGAAGGCGGCTAGTTTTAAATATTTTAGTCAACTGAAGTTTTTTTTTTTTTTTTTTTTAATTCTTGTCCTTAATAATGGCTTTTTTGCAGATCTTCTGGTTTTAACCTGCTTTGTTTAATTGTTTCCTCACTATTTTTAAAGAAACTATTTTGCTACACACTTTTTTTTTAATCTCTTCTATGTTCTGAGTATGATACATATCAATTTTTTAAACATTTGCTTTTTAACTTGCGGTTATCTCGCTTAGATGAGCAATGTGGCCGCCTAAAGACAAATTTGCGGTTTAAACATAAAATATATATATATATATATATCTTGCTAAAACCATCTCAACAATATTTCGTTAACATTTAATTATTTTGTCATCTCACATATTAAAATATTTTTTGATTTTCAATCTAAAATTAATACTTTTTGTGGCATCGTTAACTGCCTTATTCTTATCATTTTTGAAATACTTCCTAAAATTACAGTTTTCCTGATAGTTGCATTTTGTTTTTAACACTGGGCTCAATGCTGAAGTGTACGTGTAGGAAAGCGTAATAAAATCTGTTTGAAAATTTGCTTTTTAAACGATAAAATTTGCGTTTGTAGAAAGTGAAAAGGGAAATATCTAAGTGCGGCTTTTTTTTTTCTCCTTAGTGTATATATAACTACAGTGATAAATCTATACATTCGTACGTCTTTACATTTTTACTCCAGTACTTTTTCCATAAACTTTCGGTGGCTGTGGCCGCAAACTCCTGCTTTTCCTCTTCTCCTCTTCCTCTAGAGACTCTATATTAGGAGAGATTGGACATTTACAAAAAGTCGGCCATGTTAGTGCAGAAACAAAGCGATCTCCGTAGAGCATAATGCCTTTTCCTTCGAGCCTGACATTTTGAGATACAACATAGAATTGTATTAAATTTGTTTAGAAAGCAATTTAGAGTACAAATATGTAATTTTTTTTGCCTCTTTAGAGAAAGAGATCTTAACGAAAAACGAAATTTTTCTGCTTTTTAAACTGCAATCGGAAAATAGACGAATTTTCTCAGCCTGTTTTGATTAATATCAAGCGAAAAACGTTGTTAGGGAAAATAATTCTAGTTAATTTCTTCTGAGGACACACATTACTTTTTATTTAATAAAGAGGGCAAAATTTTAATAGAAGTATGATTTATTAGTTTTTCTCATGTTATAGCAACAAAAGTGTAAAACTATGATCAGTAGAATCGAAATAGCTTATATATATATTTTTTTTTATAAAATATTTTTACAAGCTAAAAAAATATGCATTTTATTTGTTTTAATTACACGTCATTATTAAAATTCTCTCAATTCTTATTTATTTTATTTTATTTATTTTTGTAAAGTTATTAACATAATAATCCCCCTCAAAAAAAAAAAAAAAATAAATAAAAATAAAAATAAATAAAAAATAATAAAATCAATCAATAAATAAATAAAATAAATAAATAAATAAATAAAATAAAATAAAATAAAATAAAATAAAATAAAAAATAATAAAATAAAATAATAAACAAATAAATAAATAAAAGCCCATATGGTGGGGTCATTAGCGTCTCTGATTCCCACACAGTAGGGTCTGGATTCGAACCCCGGGCAAAGCATAGATGCGTTCTCCCTGTTAGGAGTATCGATAGTCTCCCATTGGGTTATACTTCACAAATAGCCTTCAATTCGACGATCCTCAGTCAGTGTTCATTCGTAAGCGCCGCGCCATTGGGATATATATATATATATATTGAAAGCCATGTAATTTATTTTGTTTATTTTTATTTTGTAAAAATATTATTAAAAAAAAATAATAATTTTTCACAGTATTTCTTAAAATATAATTTAAAATATTTATTATGAAAAAAAAAAATATATCATTTTTTTTTTTATTATTATTTTTTTTTTAATCTCTACACATAATAAAAGAAGATGTGTGTGTCCGTCGCTTTGTAGGCAAACGGCTGATCGTAGAGCTATGCAAATTTGCATGGAGATCCGTATTGATCTCTCCTGATGCTTCTTTTGTAGCCCGATTTACGAAATTTTGTTTAGTTTTTTTTAAATTAATAAAAATCTACAAATTTCTGAAACGATCGGTTCTAGAGATAGAAACGTAAAAGTAAAAAGGCTTTGAGTGGCCCTTAAGCTCAGCTGATTAGAGTATCATGCTAATACGGCGAAGGTCGTGGGTTCGGTCCCTCAAGGGTCAAAGCGGTATTTTTTGCAGATAACTAATAAAAAAGATGCCAATTCATAAAAAAAAAAAAAAAAAAAAAATCAATATCTTCACAGTATCTTAAATAAACAATAAGTGATATTAGAAAGTGACAATCAACAAAGTTAAACTTGGAGGTGTGTTAGTTGCTTTTATGCAAAAGGCTGATGACAGGGCTACAAACTTTTGCATAGAGACCCGTTTTAATCTCTCCTGATGCACCGCGATGACCGATTTTCGAATTTTCGATTTTTTTAAATTAATTAAAATATGTATATTTCTGTAGGAATTGGCTCTAGGTATAGAAACACAAAAGTGTAACGACTTTTCGTGGCCCATTGGCTCAGTAGGTTAGTGCCTCATGCTAATAACGTGAAGGTCATGTGTTCGATCCTTCAAAGGTCAGTGTGTTACTTTTTGCAGATAATTAATAGAAAAAGATGGCAATCGATAAAAGAAAAATTTTCAATGTCTTTTTTCAGTGTTTTTTTTTTTTTTTTTTTTTTTTTAAGTTAAAGTTTTTAGTTTTTAGTTTTTAGTTTTTAATTATAAAGTGATTTAAAATACAGTAATTAATATTATATACATATTTTTTGAAAATTACTTTCAGTATAGTAACTATTTAAATTTTAATCACATTAAAAGCTGAGACAGAGAATATGCACTAAAAATATACAATTTAAAACAATAAAAACACAAAACACAAATTTAAACGTTTCGAGCCTTTTACAGGCTCCTCATCAGTAAAAAACATCAAATGTAAATGCAGAGAAGAACAACAGACTTTCATTAAGTGAGTACAAAGTATTCATCGGGAACTGCGCATGCCTCATTAAGGGGTGAAAAATGTTGATTTGTGTACCAGCCCTCCAGGAAAATTCTAGAATGATAATCTCGAAACGTTTAAATTTGTGTTTTGTGATTTTATTGTTTTAAATTGTATATTTTTAGTGCATATTGTCTGTCTCAGCTTTTAATGTGATTAAAATTTAATTTAACTACGAGACGTAATGATTTTTAAATATTTTAATAGTAACTATTTCCTATACTAATAAAATATGTAAACCTTCTTATTGTATTTTTATGCATTTTCCATACTTTTATGCATTTTCCATAACTATGTTAATGCATTTTCCATACTAACAATAAATGAAAAAAAAAAAAAAAAAAAACACTATTTAAAAAATATTTTAAAATATAATTGTTTAACTATGCATTTTCATTTAAAATTATTTAAATTGTTTTTCTCATATGTAGTTGTCATTTTTTCAACTTTATCAACTTTGTCTTTAGATATTTTTAGCTGTATATTAAACTAATAATACATAAATAATGCTTAAATATATATATATATATATGTATATATATATATATATATATATATATATATATATATATACTAGCAGACCCGGCCACGCGTTGCTGTGACTAAGTTATACGTTGAATTATACGGCTGTAAACTATTTAGTACAGTCAAATTATTATTTACGAACAAGGACGAAAACGTTGCAGCCGATGTAAAAACCCACAGGGTTGAGATTTGAAACTTAGGTCAAAATTTGGAAGCGATTGATAAAAATTTTCGTAGTGTTGATATTAAGCACAAATTAATTTTATTGTAGGGTCCTATAAATTTTAATGGAGAAGTGATATATATTATTTCCAATGCTACTTTGGATAAAATTGCTAAAATGACTAATATATAAATTAAATTCTATTAAAATTCTATTAAAATAAAAGTATAAAAGAAACAGACGATTTTAAAATCAATTTTTATGGAGGAGTGAAATATAATATATGCTATAATGGATAATTTTACTATAAAATGACCTCATCATTTTAAATATTTTACAGAGGGCAACAGCTGTAGTTATAAAAAGGAGAACAATAAGGCTAAACCAGAAAAATAAGTAAATTTGATAAATATTTTAAAACTTTAAAATTGGAAATCTTATGAAATATTGGACATTTAAAGTAAATACATGTATCATTTTAAATAGAAAAAGATTTTGGAAAAGTTTAGTTTATTTTAACGAAGTGATGAGAAGTTTTTGAGTATGTTAAAATTTTAATAGTAAATTCAAGTTAATAAAGATGGGAAACATTGAGGATTAAGATAAGAATAATTATAAGATAAAAAAAAAAAAAAAACTTTTTATATACCATGCTTTTCAATTTTAATATACTAATAATATACTAATTAAAAAGAAAATGATAAATATTCTATCATAGTTTGAAATCAAATTTGTTTTCAAATGTCTAAATAAAATATCTGATGTAAGATACTAATATTTTGCAGCGGAATAGATTTCATTTCTGTCATCCTTGGCGAAAACAAAAGAATATCGCCAAATTATCTGGCGAAAATATTTAATTCCTTTCAAAAATCATGGTTATTTTAACAACTTATATTAAAAGAGTAATGAATAATATGAAACAGTATTTCGTACAATACATATTACATGTCATACATACGTACAATGAATAATACATATTACATTTCGTACAATGCATACATCTGGCATGTATATTTTCGTGTTACGCTTTTGATCGCCAAATAATAATAATAATAATAAAAAAAGCCAAGGGCGACAGAGTTTTGAAATTTAAAATTAAAATTTTGTCAATTTGACAGCAAAATAATTCAATCTAACACCCGCGATAACTAATACATATCTATACCCAAATATAAGGATTAAAATCGGGAAATAAATTTCCTCGATTTTTAATAATTTCTTACAAAAAATCCAGTGGGCAATTAACATAGGAAATCTTTTTCTTGGCTGCACAGACGGTCAGTGAGTCACACTTCGCTTGCGTATAGAACTCATAGATATAGTATAGCATATATAGAATAGAGTGATCATTGGGGAGAAAAAAGTTATTCCTTTTCATTTGGGAAAAGACGACGTTTTTACCAAAATATGGCCGTCTTTCCCTGAGTGAATACACACGGGAATACATACTAATATTTTAGCAAATAAAATTTATGAATAATTTATTTGCTAAAGGGGAATGGAAGACTCCAGATACAGTTTCAAATTCATATTTCTTTCTTTCTTTTCTTTTCTTTTTTTTTTTCAATACCACTTAATGGCTGTTTCTAAAGCTTTTATTTATTTTTTTTTTCGGCATCAAAAATCTTTGTACGATAACATGGGGATGAGAGATCTATATATATTACTATATCTATGATAGAACTACATTAGCACTTTATCAATGTGTATAAAATCTTTAAATTGATTATGACGTCAATTTTCGTGAGATGCATAATTTAACTTTTCATAATTTTTTAACGTTCACGTTTGATTAAATGTATTTATTTTTATGTCGAAAGAAAATGGACTCGTATTTTTTTTTTTTTTTTTTTTTTTTTTTTGTGGCAACAATTAAATTAAGGGAACTCACAGATATTTTGGAGCAACTTTAATAAAGGTCTATAATTAACAAATAATTGCAATAAAACAATATTGTGACAATAAATTGAGATTAAAAACTATCCTATCTCTCAAGTTGGACCAAACTGCACACAGTGTGCGAAATTTCATTAAAATCGGTTCCTTAGTTTAGGAGTTTACCCCGGACAAACATCGTGACACGTAATTTATATATATATACAGATGAAGCACAAATAAGTAAAAAACAGGATTAATTTCACTGTATTATCTTCATTATAATATGAATTCAATTTACACTTCAGTCTAAGTAACACGTGGCCGGCTATGCTAACACCAAAAATTTAAAAAGTGGAAATAATTGAATTATACGAAATTTATTAATAGGTTAAAAAGTTGAAGATTCTTTGTGTAGATGGCAGCACCAAATATATTTCAGCTTTCATTTTCATATGAAACAGAGTAATTGCTCCACGCTCTACTTTCCCCGTTTCATTTTTGAAAGGAAATATGAAAGTTGAAAGTAATCTGTTACAAATAAAGACTGTAAATATTTTGAGGAGAATTTTATAGCGTCAACAACACGTGGTAATTATGCTGTTAAAATGTAGCTTATATGACACGTTCGTAGATTTACCATAGCAGCGCCATCTGTTAGAATCATTTGGAGTTAACAGATAATTGTGACTGTCAAATAATAACAGGCAAATAATTAGCAATAAATTAAAATTGCGACTATAATTTGAGATTTAAACTATCCTATCTCTCAAGTTGGATCGAACTGCACATGGTGTGCGAATTTTATTATAATCGGTTAAGTGGTTTAGGAGTCCATTGAGGACAAACATTGTGACACGAGATTTATATATATTAAGATATATATATATATATATATATATATATATATATATTAAATAAAGTATAGTTCTTGATATTTAAATTAGTTTATTTTTAATTTTAACTTATTTTTCTCATCTACCGTCTATGCTTTATTTTTCATTTTACTCAATATAATAGCATATGTTTTTAGTTTTACAGAATATATATTTCATTAAGAGATATCATTTTTTTTCTTTTAAATATCTAAATATTAAGTAAATACACTAGAATTTTTATATTTTATCAAGTTTATTTTATATTTTAAATTATTTTTATTTCATGATAACGTTGAAAATAGTTTAACTGTTATATTAGTTCAATAAGTATAAATACAGTCTATTGGAAATATTTTTAATTCAAACTTATTTTTACAGACAATATAACGAAAATTGAAGTCATGCAATATCATTTATTTGAACATTTCAATGTATTAAAATTTGGAATTTGAAAAACCTGAAATCTAAAAAAAATTGCTCTCTTTATGTAATTAGAATTCTTTAATAACTCATTCAGTAACAAATATTTATAATATATATTTAAATTTATTAAAAAAAAAAAAAAAAAAAGAAAGAAAAAAACCCCTAATTAATATAGATGATATGTAAATATAGAGATGTTGGATGTGTATTTTTATAAAAATATTCATTAAGTTAAAACTTTGTTAAAAGTAAAATATTAATGCAAAATTAAATTGTGCCACATTCAGACATATATTTTGTAAAAGTATTTTGTTGAAATTGGATTTTGTCAACGCGTCTACGCGTCACGCTAAAAAACAAGGCGCCTCCACTTTAAAGTAAATGTAAGTGATTCTTCTCGTAGCACGTTGGCACAGGTGGTTAGAGCGTCATATTGATAACAAGATAGTCGTAAGTTTGTTCCTCGAAGGGCCGATACGTTAATTGTTGCAGATAATTAAAAGAAAATATGTCAATTGGTAAAAGAAATATTTCATTGTCCACATAGTATCTTAAAAGTTTTCTTAAGAAGCTTTTTTTTTTTTTTTTCTTTTTTTCTTTTTTGTTACTAAAAAGCACAAAATAAAATTTAAGTAATTAGAAGCTTTTTATTGAAACAGGATTTTTGTCATCGTGTCTTGGGGTCAAGCTGAAAAGCAAGACGCCTCCACTTTAATGCAAATGTAAGCAATGACTTCCGTCACTCGCTAACTCAGTTGATCTGAGCGTCATGTTGATAACGCGATGGCCGTGGGATTGGTCCTTAAAGGCTGATGAATTGCGTTTTCGCCGATAACTAATAAATAGAAAAAATGTCAACTGATAAAAGGGAATCTTTCATTGTCTACACATTATCTTAAAAATTTTTTGATTAATATTAGTTACTAAAACGCACAAAATAAAAATCTAAGTAAAAAATAAATAAATAACATTGGAAGCTTTTCATTGTGAAGCCCTAAAAGACATAAAAAAAAAAAAAAATAATAAAAAAAAAATGCTTCTAAAGACATGCTACAAAATAATAATAATAATAATAAATAAAACAATATATATATATAAACAAAATAAAATAAATAAAAGTTTCAACAATAAGAAATTTGAAAGAAAAATATAAATACTTCACTTTTGCAAGACATGAAAAATTTTAAATATTCAAAATATTTAAAAAAGAATTCGAGAACAATATTCTTTTTGCATATGTATTTGTAAGATAGTTCTAGTGTGTTCTGTGACTTTCCTTGACTGTTCTTCGAGTTTGGGTTAGAGCGTTATACCGATAACAATGGTCGTGGGTTCGATCCTCTAAGGGCCGATGTGCTATTTTTCGCAGATAACTAATAGAAAAGGTGTCAACTGATAAAAGAAAATGTTTCAGTGTCAACACAATATCCTAAGAATTTTGTATTAGTTTTTTACGAAGATTATTTTGTGACTAAAAAGCACTAAATAAAAGTTTAAGTAAAAAAAAAAAAAAAGTATTTTAACAGTAGAATCTTTTAATTGCAGAGCCCCAAAAAGTGTAAAATAAAAATTTATGCTTGCAAAGACATGCTATAAAGAATGAAAGTTTCAACACTAAGAAAAATTTAGAGAAAATATAGATATTTCACTTTTGAAAAAGATGAAAATTTTTTAATATTCAAAATATTTTAAGAAGCCTTCGAGACCTGTGAAATTTATAGCTTAACAAATAGTTATACAAAAACTAATGACTAAGAATGTCGCTCTCGAATGCTTTTTAAAATATTTTGAATATTAAAATTTTTTAATCTTTTGCAAAATTGAAATATCTATATTTTCTCTAAAATTTTCTTAGTGTTGAAACTTTCATTTCTTTATAGAATGTCTCTGCAAGCATAATTTTTTATTTTATGCTGTTAGAGGCTCCACAATAAAAAGCTTCTACTGCTAATTTTTTTTTTTTTTTTTACTTAAATTTTTATTTCTACGTAAAGTGAACCGTTTTTAAACATAACCGCTGTTCGTTGGACATGGGGGAAAAAATACTGTATTTTCAAAAAGAGTAATATGAATTTTATTTATTTATTTATTTATTATTATTATTTTGGCGATATAGTTTTTAAAACGTTTTATTTACCGCATTTTGATGCAAATTTACATATTTAAGTCAATATTAATAACAAACAATTATTTTAATAAATTGTAGAAAAAATCCGCTTTTTTCCCCCGCATAATTTATAATGTTAATTTTGGCACATTTTAGTTAATTGCCCGTGGTCTGTTTTTAGTATGGCGTTGCTACAGAAACGGGCATATTAGCTTATTCGAAACTGTATCTCGTGCATCAATATGTCCAATATAGAATAGTAAATCGTTTGTCAATTACACTTGGTAGCTAAATTATAAATCATTACTCTACCTAATATTGCACTTGAATTTTAAGCGTACTAATGTAAAATATATTTTGTCAATTTTCTTTTATAAAGGAAAAAAAAAAATTAAAATATCAGATAGTTAAATGATCTAAAACAAAATCTTGCCGAACTTAAGGGAAAAAAAAAAACTATATGAGGGATATTACAATGAGTGATTTACTTGATGTTAAAGATTTTTCAAATCTGCGTTTAAAACAAATCTAAAGTAAATGATAGAAATAACTAAATGAAAAAATGAAAAGAGGTAAAGTGTAAAGTCCTTAACAACATTTTTCATTAAGTTTCTTTTTCTAAAACTGTTGATTTTTTTTATTTTTTCCAAAGCTTATTTTTAAGAAAAATTTAATAATTATTAGTTAAAAAATTATTACTTATACCAAAATTATATAAAATTTAACTAAACATATGGTAATGACATGCCATCGAAATTTTATGTTCGTATGTTTATTTGTTTAAAAGTTATGCGCAAAAGAAGAAAATGGGAAAGCTAGCTGATCCTTTAATTTTTAACGTCAGTGTAATTACACAAAACTTAGCATGTAACAGAGTCATTATGAAACATTATGTTGACTTAATTTAGGTGTATATTGACCAACAGGTGTCACTACTGCACTGTAATTTATTATATAGGAAGACTAAATTTCAACTTCGATGGCATGTACCTTCATGATACTTGATATGTGATATGGGGGAGCTGCTATTGTGATTTTGGATATGCCACAGCAATTGTTCATTAAAATTTCACAAATTGCCATATGTAAAACCTTTATTGTTAGAAGCTATAGTTAAATTTGTGTACATGTTAAACGTAAGTGGCACTGTTATGTACAACGATATAGAAAAAAGTTTTGTGACAGCCACAACATACTAGTTTTAAATTTCAAGTTATGCGATTAAAGAGAGAAAATGATTAAAACAACAACAACAAAAAAAATCTGTTTTGTTTTAACTATTGTTATCTTGTATTAATCGACACACATTTTAGAGCTTTGAGCTTTTAAAGAGTTATTAAAACGTAAATTTTTCTTACTTGAAAAACACTGCTTTATTCATTTTTATAAATGTTGCTACTAAAATGCTTAAAATAATATTGATAGATTCATGGAAAATTTTACATTGATAAAGCAAAATTATTAAAAAATGAGTAATATTGAGTAAAATTTGAGTATTTCACATACTCAAAATAGCTCCGAAGCAAATGTACTAAAATTTAAAATTTCCATGTAATTATTATTGAATATATTTACATTCTCAAAAGTTGGCATCGATTATCGTGAATCCCATATTCCGCAAATTAGTATGAAACCGCCACGAATTATAATAGTTCTGGAGATTTGAGGGAATAAATTTTGTGTTTAAACTCTTTCTGTTTAAATTGTAGAAATTCTATTATAGAATTTTTTTTTAGTTCAGTATATTTATAATAAATTATGAAGTAAACAGATATTAAATTCAAGTACATGTGATATTTCATAAAAGAGACAAGCATGTTTTGTTAAAAGAAACAAAATTGCTCATTTCGAAATGAGTATATCTATTTACTTATTTTTTGAGTACTTCATTTATAAAAATGTACATGTAAGTAATGAGTCAGAAAATAATGACCATAATAAATTAACTGTAATAAAGATTATTTTAATGAGCTTTAATTCTAATGGACTTTAATTCGAATGAAGATTATTCTAATGACTTTTTTTCATGTTCTTGAATCGCGGGTGTTGTTATATAATTATCAGTTATAACAAAAGATGGAAAACAAGTTAAGGAATCCAAGTTGACAATTTCAATTAAATTATTCCAGTTAGTTAAAAAGACATTAACTAATGCTCATAATATCTTTAGAATTCTTAAATACTAATATTGTGTCTTGCTTTTGCCTCTAAGGTACGTAGCACGTGTTTTTTGCACTTGAAGAAGAAATGCCACGTCCTTTCGAAATCGGTAGTGCTTGAATTTGTTTTGTGGTGTGTGAAGAAATTTTAAAGTTTACGTAAAAACTCATACCAGTTTTAAGTTTATTTATTTTATTATATAAAGAATTTATTTTGGAAATTTTTTTTTGTAGGTGTTTAAAATTTACTGATCCCATCACAATTCAATACAAAATGCATATTAACTAGTGTTTGCTGTTTGCTATTTTGAATAGTGTTTAATTCTCTCTAAACGGACGGATATTAATGCTTTTATAAATTACTTATGTCTTAAAATTATTTCAATATGACATTTTAAGATATATTATCACAATGTAATATCAGCGGTATTACAATCAAAATAAGCGTTACTAAATTATTTTGCCTCAAATAATAATAGAAAAATTAAAAAACGTTTTTAATTTATCAAGACTAGCAATCATTTTAAATTTATATTCTAATAATATTTTTACAGATATCTCTATATAAAAATGATTTCTAATATATATATATATATATATGATCATTTAAATTTTTGTCTTCTGAATATAAAACATTATATTTGATACTATAGATAAATTTTACAGCTTTTGATAAATCTATCATACTTTTGTTAAATTTAGTTTAATAATGATTAAATATATATAGATATATATTACTATTATTATTATTATTATTGAATCAGTGTTAGATTTTTTTTTTCAATTAAAATCTAGTGTTTTTATGACTTAATATAAAAGTAATTAAAATAAATTTTCTTATATCAAATATTTTGTTAATGATGTGCATTTAAAGATAAATAAGAAGCTGCTTTTGTGTGAAAGTTTAAAATTTCTATATCTGTATGGGAAGCATTAATAAATCGTTTTCAGAGATAATTATCATAGATTACATTTTAAAACATGTCTTGTTTATTTAAAAATAAAAATAATGCAAAAGTTCAAATTCGAGAAATGCACTTTTTTTCTTTTCCTTTTTTCTTTGCAAAAACTAGTTGAATTGAACAGAATTCTTGCTAATTAATCCCACAATGCTTTATATTTATATAAATAAACATATTTTCTGTATAAATATTATGCATAGAAACACAATATATTAAAACATGTTTTTACCGCAACTTTAATATCTTAAGGCATGCACGTCATATTCAAACAAAACTTCTTTTTTAGACTGCAGTAATAGTTATCCTACATTTAAACTTTTTTTTTAAATTAGAAAAGTTTGTTTTTCTCTATGAATGTAATTAAGAAACTTAATTATGTTACACAGCACGTTTGTAACAAAGCATAACGAGAAACATTTTTTGCAAAATATATTTTAGCTGAAAATTTATGTTTAAATACGAATCGATAAAAGCAGTTATGACTTTCGTGGTAGAAAAATATTATTTTTCTTTAAAAATTAATAAAAACTTACTTTCGATCTATTTTTTAATTTAAGCAATTACAAAATAAATAAATAACGTATTAAAACAGAAAACTAAACAAAATTTTTATAATAAAGAGAGTATTTATTTAAAACACAGGTAGTTTAGCTTAACGTCTTTTAAATTAATCAAACAATCATTTAATCAGTCCTGCAGTAAATTCACTCGTAAATTTATCCATTATTTAATCAATTATTATCCATACAATTTTTATCCATTCGAATATTCATATTACAATATATATATATATATATATATATATATACTATATATGTTTTCTACTATAGAACATTGAATAATTATTACCTTCTGACTTATACAGCATACATGCATTTCCTTCGTCCATTTAAACTGCCATACCCTCCCAAGTACGTTTTTACAAAAATTTATACAGGAACATTTTTATTACAATTATAGCCCAGATAAAATAATTAGAAAAACGTACCTATTTAAAATCATTCGAATAATATGTTTACGCAATATATATTGATTGTTCTAGAAATAAAATGTATTCAGCCATTAATAATGCTAAACATTTGAATTGAAAAAATTCTATACTTAGAATAGTCAACAATTTTTACAGAGCTGTCAATTTTACGTATATTAAATGCCACTATTTCCAGAAAATTATTTCTGTCTAATTTAATCACAGCGTTTCTGTTATTGAATAAAGTGAATGCTTGTATTAAAAATTATTGTCATTGAAAATTCGATAAAATTGGGAACTCTGTTTTTAGTAGTAACATTTTACAATAGTTGGAAATAATTACTTCGGATTATAAAACTCTTATAATAGACGTCTTACTTTGTAACGTAAAAATTACTTTGGTATTGTAAAACATCGTTATTATAAAAAAAAAGAATTTAAGACTAAATTTTTTGAATAAGTTAAAATCTGATCATTTTCCTTTTTGTAAATTGTTTTAAATTTTTCTGATGCATACTGCACATTTATTTATTACCTTCTTTTATATTTAATAGAAGAAATTAATGGATTCGTAAAAAACTTTGACTTCCGGATTTTAATGGATTTACACATTTTGAGAGTTCGGAAAACCATTTGATCATTTTTAGAAAATTCTCGTCTGTCCGTCTGTAAGTATGTGTAACAAAAATTTTGTGGCAGCCATATCTCAGGAACTACTGCAGAACATTCGTATAAATTTATACATAAACATAAATTAGTGCCAGCAAGTTTTGCTGCGAAATGTTCAACAGGTGGCGCTGCTATCCTGTAATTTCGCCCATCTAAGAGAAGGCGGTACCTCAGATTTCTGTGTCTATAATTGAATAAATCTCAGCATGTGAGAGGGCCAATATGAAACATTATACTGATTAAATTTTGTGCATATCAGCCGATAGGTAACGGTGCTCTGGTGTCATTTATTTATCCCGTTAATGGGAAGGCTATATCTCAGATTCTATTGCATATAATTGCCCAAAGCGTTATACATAAGAAAGCTATTTGTAACACTATGCTAGTGGTATTTAGGTACATATCGAAGGCAGGTGGCGCTGCTGGGTGGAATTGATCCCGTGAATAGAAATGATAAACCTCTGCTGTGGGATATACGAATAAAAGTTGATACATGAGAAAAACCAATACGAAAACGATAACTTAATTTGGGTGTATATCAGCTGACAGGTGACGCTGCTATTACTTTTATTCTATGATTTTGCACATGGCTATTTCTTAGCATGTCTTGATTAAAATTACACCAAACTGCATATATAACTAATTTCTTTGCTGTGAAAAGTTATTATGAAACTTTTGTAACATACTAAACAGTAAGTGGTACTTATAAATGAAATGATATAGAAGAAAGTTTTGTGATACCCACAACATACTAGTTTTTATAAGCAGTTTAATGAAAAAATCTTCCCCAAATTTTCATTTTATTCCTTGAATACCAACAGCCTTATTTATAAAGTTATATTTCTTCATAAAATATTAAGAATCAAGTATAAAAGCTGTGTAAATCCTTGTGCACTATTTCCTAGGTTACAAAGAAAATAATGCTGGTAGCAAGATAACAGTGTTCATGGATTAGGGAATTGATGGAACTCTATAGCTAGATAAAACCTTATGCGCTTCATATACTGCTATAATGAATCTTTCGTTGGAGTTTTAGTACATGAATAATACTTTTAATACAGATTGAACGACAGAATAGATAAAGCAGGTAAATATATACACATTCTTTTTTGTGCTTCGACATTTTTGTTCGTTGGGGGATTTTTAAAGTTGGTTATTCAGCACTGTAATTTTATAAGAAATATTTCATTAATCAAGCAATTAAAATGATGGATAGAAAAAATATTTTAAAAGCGAATTAATTTTATGCAAAGGTAGCACTGAGATAATTCTAATATGGCATGCAAAAGAATAATTATATTAGCAAAATTTATAAAAGTAAAATCGTTTCTTATGTTAAACATTTAAGAAATACATCTAATATCACTTTTTATTCTTTATTAGTATTCGACATTTTGTTCTCCAGAAGGTTTTCACAGTGGATTGTTCAATATAAGTAATTTTTTTTTATAAAGTTTTATCATATTTTCAATTAAAATTACGGTTAGAAAAATATTTAAAAATAGCTCAATTTTATTCAAATGTATTCTTAAATGATCTTAAAGCGAATGCAAGAAAAAAAATTTTTTTGAATCATTTATTACAAATTGTTTTTTATGTCGAACATTCTGTCTTCTTTAAGAAAGATACCCAATATTATTCACTATTTATTCTAAGCATTCGACCTTTTTATTCATTAGAATGTTTTCAAAATTGATTGTTCAACATTAGTAATTTTATAATAAAGTTTTTTGTGTGACTAAATCACACAGTTAAAAGGATGTTTCGAAAAAGAAAATAGAAAGACCATCAATTGAGCCGCTCAGTGCACACATCGATTAACTCCATAAAACAAAAAGTTGAGAAACGCGATGATGTAATGTATATTGTTTTTTAAAATTCCTCTGATAATATGAATTCAAATATATAATGTAGAATGCATAATTGCAGATATAGCTTTCATCTAACGGTGTATAAAATTAATAAGAAAGAATAGCCGACAAACAATCGTCAGTAATGTTACAGTTTTTATGTGACTGGTGGAGTTAATCGATTTGGCAACTGAAAAAAGTAATAAAGTTAAATTAAGTCTTTACATTTTTAAGTTTTTTATTACAGAAAAAGTTAGTTATTATACATTTTTATCACAGCTTTTCCATAAGAATGTATGTTGTCAGTTCTGTTATATTATAATTTTTGTAATTAATTCATAGCAGTTTTATGTGAGCGGCATTATTCTTTGGGATGATTCAGCAATATTATAAATAATGTCTTCTTCATCAGCTGTATGCGAGGATTCGTCATTTCGATTTGTTGACAAGTTCTTATAGTAATCGTGTTTAACAGGAGGAATGAATTTTAGCAGGTCCATCATGTCTCTCCATTTTTCCCTTGTCACAGTTCTACCTTTAGGATATAATAAAGGCTGATCTATATTTTTCAAACTTTGCGGTCTACCCACTAAAGATTTTCTTATATTAATGGTTTGAAATTCTGTATCTTCATTATAGTGACATTTGAATTGTATGAGATAGGGTTTGGACCTTTCTAACTTTATCCAGCGCATTAACTAATATTTTAGCAGTATAATTTAATATTTTAGCAGTATAATTTAAAAGAAAAAAATATATTACTTTTACTACAGGTAAAGTCTACTGTAAACGTTGTTCTTTTTATCTGTTTACCGATGCGATTTTGTTACGAATATTATTGAGAGGGAGAGAGCATCTTCCGCTGTTTAAAAACAAATAAGCGTCGATGCACGGCCAGAACAGATACAGCGTTACCGAAACGATTTACATTAGAGTATGGAGTTAATCGAAATGGCTTCTGAAATAAATTACTTATTATTCAATGGCCAAAAAAAATTTGCCATTTAACGGTGCTAATCTTTATTATTCCGGAAAGTTATTATAAATACAAAAAGTTATGATTATACCAAGTGCTTTGACATAAAATTTAAGATTTTTCAAAAAGTGGAGTTAGTCGATGTGTGCACTGAACGGCTCAATTATTATACGGAACTGGATGAATGTCTGTCTAATATTCAGCCTAAAAAAAAAAAAAAAAATGCGCAGAAAAAGTATACAAAAAATGCAGATAATCTACAGATATTTGGAATCTGCAGAGAAACTGCAGTTTGAAAAACTTAAAAAAAAAAAAAAAAAAAAAAAAAATGCAGATGAAAAGACATTATTACCTGCAATTTTTCTTTCTTCTGAAAACCTTCAGATTATCTGCAGTTATTTTTCGAAGGTATTTGGAACAAAAATAAATTGACGCGAACACCTTTTCGCCCGCAGCGTTTTGCAGATCAGTATTCCAAATTTCAGTTTTCTGCAGATTTTATGCTCTAAATACTTTCAAATTATCTGAATTTTTTAAAAAATAAATTTTCTGATTTTTTAATTAATTTATTTTTTTATGTGGGTAAGAAGCAATAAAATATGAGACACCATCTTGAGCACATATTTAATAAAAACAATTATAACGTGCACTATAAACAAAACCTTAGTTAAAAATTAATTAAAAGCTTGGATGTGGCGTTACATGCTTTTTTCGATTCGTAATTATTCTTCCACTGCTGTTGCCATTCTCCACAGCACAAAAAAGACTGTTCTTGCTAGTCTTTTCTAAACATCGCGCTACAATTGTATTTACAGTTAATTATGAAATAAAATTAGTAAGATATACAAAAGAATAATGTAGCATTTATTAAAATCATTTCTCATGTTAATATTCTTCTTTATTTAAGAAAGATGTATAACATAACTTACTATCTAGCTCTCATTTTAGGTTAAATCGAATTTCAGAATTGTAACAGGCAATATTCAGTAGCTGCAGCCATTTTATATTGAAGTACTATTTTACTGTTAGTGTCACGGCTCAGAGAAAATACCAAAACATATGGTAATACATTTCATAATTTTTATTCCAAATTTTATACCACCAAATTTTGGATAAATCAAATTTTTAATGGTGTTTCTTCAATATGTTTCTGAGCAATTATTCGACTCTAGTGCAATTTAAAAAATACTGATGAAACAAATCTAATACAAATTCAGCTTAGCACAAAATATAACATTTTACTATAAATTCTATAATCCTTTTGTGCAACATTATGCACAAAATGTATAATACTTTAGTTGTACGGATGTTTTTAAATGCTGTCACTATCCCCCCCCCCCCCCCCGTTTTTTTTTTCAAGGGATGTGTAATATACATAATAATTAAAAATAAAAAAAATAAAACTAATTTTAGAATAAGAAAAAAATTAGTGATGATACGGTAAATTAAATTTTAGTATCCTAACCAAGAGAGACTAGTTTTAAATCAGAAATTTTAAAGGTAACTGATTCACGCTTTTGATATATCATCCAAAACATCTTAACATACGTTAAATTATACATAAAGTAATATATCAAAAATTATACTGTTCTTGGAGTATTGACTGCATATTGAATATGATAGAAATGAAAAGCAAGGAATATGTACTTTAAGAATTTATAGTCAAACGATTAAAGTGGAAATCGGTGACGTAAACTTCACGTAAATGAAATTTTAGAGAAAAATTCCCTAGAGCCCATCAAAGTCAGGTTTTAAGTAAATTCAAATATAAATTGAAAACGGTACATCTCTTTTTATTTCTTTTATCTTTAAATTTTCTGGCAGATAGATCTCTTTTATCTCAGAAAGGGTTGTAAGAAGAAAATATTATAAAATAATTTGCAAAATTACCTTTTAACTCTTCTTAAAAGTATGGGTACTTGTATTTTTGTAGAAATGTTTTCATTTATTTTTCTGATTTGTTTATTCTGTATGTTTTTATGCGGGTCTATTAACCTGTACATAATTATCTGATACGTAAATGGTATGTTAAATGACATTACATCACATTTTTTAAGACAATGAATCTTTTTTCAATTTGGTAGAAAAGGTTTCTTTTAACTGATTTTATATTTTTCACTTTAGCACCCTTCCCTCCAAAAAAAAAAAAAAAAAAAAAAAAAAAAAAAGGAAATAATACAAAAGAAAAAAAAAGTTTATGAATCTGATTCGACTATTTGTCAGGCCGTCCGTCTTTCATAACTCTTTTTCCAAAAAAAATGTTCTTTTGGTATGTTGGAAATGATGTTTGGTATTCTGGTATATATATGTATATATATATATATATATACATATATTTCATTTAAAAATATATAAATAGCACTAAATTTTTGTTTAGAAATACAAATAAAACAATTCAGATACATTAAATTTTATGGGCGCAATTTTTAAAGTATATTTTAATACATTTATACAGTACAAACATAATTAAATTAACATTCCTTATTCAGGTGAAAATAATATTGATTCATATAGGATATGATATGATTAACATTTATGATTGTTTTAAAGGGCCTCACAAAATGGTTCTGATACATTATGGATTATAAGAGGAAATTTCTTGAAGAGTATTTTCAGTTGGTTATGAATTTTTTTTATGGTCCATTTTTTGTACACTATAAGTTACGCATGAAATTTTCAAATAATATGCAGGACTACAGAAAGATAAACTTTTTTACAGTTTTCTCTTTTAAAATACAGTTACGAGGGTTGTTTATGTGATATTTCGTCTTCCATAATTTAAAACAAAATAAATTTTACAGTGTCATGACATCAATATTATACATTTAAGACTAAACGAGGTAATAGATAAATACATTTGAAATTTATTTTAAATGAATCGCATGATATTTTATCTTGTTTATAAATAAGTTTGTTTTATCGTATGAATGATGACAGGCTAGAATTGGAAGCTTCTTTTATTGTTAAATTGCCTGTATTATCTTATTTTCGCTGAAATTGGATTCCTGTGGCTTGATATAAATTTTTTGTTAGCTCCAATTTTCATTTTTACGATGCATAAAAAATAGAAAAATACGATTTCATATGCCAACGAAGCTTTATTTTATTATTTTATTTCTGAAAATTTTATTTTTGTTGTTAAATAAAATTACGGCATACTTAATATTTATATTTCTTTCGGTCTATGCTTTTGGAAAACGGAATTGTCAGGTAGGTGGTAGCAGCCTTTCTCCATCATAAATTTCTTTTATTAATTCGCTTTCGAAAAATTGTATATATATATATATATATATTTAAGTAGTTTTTCTCCTAAATATATTTTGTATAGACAATAATTGGGTGCATTTAATTTTTAATGTTTTAAATAATAATAACAGTTTGTAAACATATTTAGTTATTTAAACATTAGCAATTATGTTCTTCATTATGTCTAATTTAGAACATTTTCTTATTAAACCATTAAAACATTTTCTTATTACTGTTTTCATGTGTACCACTAATGTTTTTAGTTTTTGAATTAAAAAATAATCATCCAATTAAAATAAATCATTTTGCATGATTATATCTTTATGTCATCCCAGAAAAGTACTAATTAGAAGTATGATAAGCAAAGAAATAACTAATAAGAAGTTATATATACTGTTGTAAGTATATCCCCAAAAAAGTATTGTTTTTCTTTAGGTGATTTTAAAATAATTCATCCTATTATTTTTTCAAAGAATCTTCGTGATTATATCATTATACAGTGCTGGACAAAAATAGGACAGGAATCAAACAGAATAAATACTAATGTAAAACTGGAAATGGTTGTCCATAATACATCCTGAAGATGTCCATAAGATGTCTCTTCATCCATAGGACATCCAGAGGATGTAATTTGGAGAAGATGTGCTGTTAGGGGTGGACTTCGACAATTTCTTTAAAACATCTTTTGGAATATTCTCCCTGAAATGTTCTATAGATTTCTTCAGTTCATTCATATTGTTGTAATATTTCTAGTTTTAGAAAATATCGCGAATTAAAATACTCCATACATTCTCAATTGAGTTTATGTAAGGGTTCATAGTAACTTAACAAGCCAGTCCAAAACATGCACTTCATTGGCCTAAAACCGTGCCTTTGTGTCGGTTGAGATATGAATAGAGGCAATGTCTTGTTGAAAGAAGTAGCCCCCATTTGCAATAAAGGGTGCTTCTGGTAGAAAATTATCTTACAGAACACCTTTATAATCCTGTAATGTCATTTTCGATTTTATGAACACTATCGGAATGATGACTCTACCATTTGCAAAAGCTTGTCCCCACCATAACGCTTCCTCCTCCGAGCGAACACTTTAAATAGAAAGTCTATATAATGGCAAATATAATGACAATTGTTTTTAAAGCCGTGTGGGTCGTCCGTGTTGTATCTTTTATGTCATCAGAGAACACCCCGTTTTGCTAATTGTCTCCTGCCGTGTATTTTTTCGAAAATTGTAGACGCTATCTCTTAGGCTTTATCGTCAATGGAAGTATTCCCTTCATTTTTATGTACCGTAAATAAGCATTCATTGATGTTTCTCGCCGTACTCTGCTTGAATATACGAATGTGCCATATCGTTGACCATTGCCGTTAAAGACATATTTTTATTCGTAACTCTTTTTGCGATGCGTCTCTTTTTCCGAGGAGTTAAAGAACTCGGCCTCCCTGTAATTTACAAAGCAGAAACTGCGCTTTAACTTCATTTCCAAGCAAACGGATAATACGAAACTGAAAAATAAATAAATAAAAAAACTAGATCAATTTAATTTAGTGTTGTAATAGTAAAAAGTTAAAGAAAAATGGTACAAAGGGTTTTTTCTGTAACTTAAACTTCCATTTTTTTTTAAAATATAAAGTAACCATGTAACTATATATTTAAAATATGCAGTAGAAGATTCACGATAATAATGATATAATTTCAACAATACACTATCTACCAATAATCATTTGCACAATTTCGTCTTTAGACGTTTTGCCAACTATGTAGAAAAATTCCTGAGGAATTATCTTGAAACTTTGGTAAAGTAAAGAACAGGCTATACCTCATATATTTCTGCAAAAGTTTTGTCCTAAAAAGGAAAAGGGGATCAGTAAAATATTAAAGAAAAATAAAAATGTTTTGGGTCATCCTGTAAAAAGTAATGCTCGAAAGGCGTTTTTGATGTACTGTGTGGATGTGAGGATTCTTGTCATTATCTACATAAAATTTTATGAGGCTGCCACATATATTCATTCAGATATAATGATTTATTTAAAAAATGGCAATATATATATATGTATATCAATTGTTTAATTATTACACATAGGGTATTAAACCCAGTGCGAAATCACTTTTAGGACACTAGGTGGCCTAAAAATTTTGCATTAATCTGATTTTGCATAAATCTAATCATTTTTTACATAAATCTAATTTTGCATTAGATCTAGCATACTGCAAACAGAATGCAAAATGTTAAACATCTTACGAAATATGAGAATTTTTACTAAATAATTCTTAACTAATAATTTAATGGCCGAAAGTATTGAACTATTTATATGAAAACTCCAAACAAATATCGTGTAAATTCTGAAAGTTATCAGTTGTAGAAGGAACAGGATTTCAGTCCCTCTGAGAAAAAAAAAAAAAAAAAAAAAAAAAAAAGATGATAGGAGTTTTTATCGATATATTTTTTTTTTTACAACAGCGAGTACTATATTACTATTGAGCATTGATTAAATTAAAATAAAAAAGGTGAGTAAACCTCCTTATATTTTAGATTTATTTTGAGATAACTGAAATGCTGTTCATTCTATCTCTCATAATTTTTTGAATTTACACGATATTTGTTTGGGGATTTCATATAAACAGCTCAATACCTTTTGCTAGTAAATTATTGAAAAGAATTTTTTTAAAACCTTGCACATGCGTAGTTAAATGCTATTTAGTAAAAATGCTTATATATCGTAAGATATTTAACATTTATGCATTTTGATTACAGCATGCTGTGTCTAATGTAGTATGCCAAGCTTCCTAAATTGGCTTTGCAATGATTCTAGTACTTTATGTATTTATAACTAGTGGATCCACAGATCAGGAGCCTCAATGTAACATTTATATCACTTATTACTCAGCAGACCTTTTTTATTTATTTCATAATCATTATATATATATACATATTTATTCATTATTATTATTATTATTATTATTATTATTATTATTAATAACTCACTACATAACCATGTACGTGTCTGTAGGGGGAAACTAATCCTCTCAACCCTTCGTTATATCTGTTTGTCTATATCTATCTCTCGGTATGTGTATATATATGTTTCCTTGTAACTCATATCCTTGTTTTAATTCCTTGTAACTCATAAATACTTGTAAAAAGTTAGATGCGAAATGATTAAATAGCGTATCGGAATTATTTTGTGCGGCCCTGTAAATTAATTACCGATTCTATAACTACCATTTTCCACAGAAGCCATGCCTTTAAATATTTCAATAACATATATTTATTTCATTATGTTTAAGGGAGAGTAACCACGTTAAAATGCTCTTATAAGAAATACCGTCTATAAGCCAAAATGGTACGAAATTCTTTTGTATGTCCATGTCCCTGTACATGAGCCACGGTAATTATATATACTAATAAAAAGTATACAACTTATGCATTGTAAATCATTAATATTTTAACCATATTTCACATCATTTGAATGATTACAGAATATTATTGGAATTCTTTTGTGTGGTCATGTAAATAAATTATTTTGTTTATACATGTCTTTTTCTAAAGGAAACATGCTTTTAAGAATCTTAATAATTTTAATTCTATAATGTTGAATGCAGCATAAGCGCAAAAAATACACTTAAATAGAAATATGTCTGTAAGCTCTAATGTCCGATATTCTTTTGCGTCCCTGCAAGCATAAATATCGTATACACCAGTAAAAACTATGCAACTTATTCTATGTCACTCATAAAAAATTGCTTCTAATTTGACATAACTTGAAAGAAAAAAACACTTTTGTAAGGTGCTGTACATTAATTGTTTCGTCTAAGCACATATGTTTCAACAAAAAATATACTTTTAAGTATTTTAATATTGTATGTTGATTTCATTTTGATGAATACAGTGCAACTATTATAATATGCATTTAAACGAAATTCTACACGTAGGCCATAATAATAAGAAATACTTTGATGCGTCCCTGTACACGATCCATAAACAATATAGACACCAAAAATTCTACAGCTATTTTTGTGTAGCGCTTAAACATGTGTGCTAATTTGCAAGTCAATCGGGGGATTTTTCTTCGGCCGCTGTTGCGGTAGATACAAATTTTGTACGTAAGTCGTAATGATAAAAAAAAAAAAAAAAAAAAAAAAAAAAAACTTTGATTTGTCCCTGTATACGAACTACAAATAGAATACACGCAAAAAACTATACAGCTAATTCTATGTGGCTCATGAGTACAGTCGGTAACAAAAGTGTCCGAACACTAGCAAAAATACCTATGTATAAAAGTGCACTTCATACGGTTTTGTTAAAAAATTCCTTATCGAATCATGTTCTTAGACTGACTAAGAACAGGATTCGACAAGGATTTATTTAACAAAACCGTATGAAGTGTATTTTTTTTACATAGGAATTTTTGCTAGTGTTCGAACACTTTTGTTACCGACTGTATATACATTAAATTACAAGTCAATAGGGTGATTTTTGCGGCCGTTATCGTGAGACATACAGACAGACAAACAGACAAAAGTTTTTTTAAATCTCTACTCTTCACATAGAGGCATCCACTAACGTTTCGGCAATTAAAAAAAATGGCTTTTTTTTTTTTCAAATTGTTACAGAAACCGTTATATCTCCCTGAATATGTGTGGTAGCCTCCTAAAAATGTATACAGATAATTAGAAAAATCCTCATAATCACATGCTACAGCCAAAACGCATTTCAAGCTTTAGATTTTACGGGGTGATCCAAAACATTTTGACTTTTGTTTCATTTTTTTTTTTTTTTCTGGTCTTCTTTTCCTCTTCAGGACAAAACTTTTTCTGAAATATTTGAGGTAAAACGTATAACATGTTCCTTATACTTCTAAAGTTTCAAAATAATTCCTGAAGATGTTTTCTAGATATCTGACAAACATATAAATTCGAAAATGTCCAAATACTCATTGGTAGATAGTGTATAACCAAAATCAATAATTACTGTTTTGTAATTTTTAACTTATCTATCATTTAAATATCTATATATAGATGTGAATCTATGTCCTAGAGGATTTATATATAAAAAAAAAAGTTAAAATACTAAAACACTAGTAAAATATAAAGATTGAAGTAATTACTCATTATTCTTGAAAGCTAGATCATTAAGTATAGGGTGTGACAGTTAAAAGCACCTAGGAAGTTTTTTTTAATTAATTTTACACTGGGCATACTTTTTAATTATTTAGTTTTTACGTTATATTACAACATTACAGTCACATTACAATATTACAGTATTAAAATTACATAATGCGTCAGGCATTACTAAATCTCATAATTATAGTAGTATAGAATTTTGAAGGTTTACACAAGCTTTTAAATATTTGACTTCCATTATATGTTTTGATTTGGTAGATTATAAAGCTGAAGTAAGAAAAATAAATATCATAGCTTGGACAAAATCGCCGAGCGTAGACCAAGATTTTGGGAAAAAAAACAGATAGCAAATTTGTAAAGGTATTCTGAGAGTTTTAAATAAAGGTATATGTTTTCGACGAAATTTTGAAAGCATGTTTAATTAAAAAATATTTTTGAGTACGTTGTAAATGTAGATGAAATAGAAAATGCTAAACTGATTCTCTATTACATATAAGGAGCAACTGACTTGAAAAGACAACTGTTAAACAGAAGAACGACTAGGGACTTGAAAGCACTTCGATTGATCGCAATTGAGGTAATTGCTTCTGTTCACCTTAATAAATTTATCGGCGTTATCTTTTACCTTGTGCAGTGGAAGGTCAAATTTTGATGGCATATCTCCCGATGACCCCTAGAGGTGAATTACTGCCATGGTCTTAATGGCGCTATTCCACAGCACAAAATTTCATGCAACTTTTATTTGAGCCAATTTTTCTTTGAGCCAATTTTCATTTGAGCCAATTTTCCAATTTCTGAAGGCTAAAATTCAAAAGAAGGCTGCAAATATTGAGTCAACGATCGGAAAAGTTGTTGCAAAAGTTTCAGTGCATGTCGAGGGGCAAGTGATTATCGTTTTTTATTTTTATTTTTTTTAATTTATTGGATCGTATAAAAGTCTTTCTTCTGTTTAGTTAACCGTAGGAAAAATTACTGGTAGAAGCAACTTTTTGAACAGTAGCCAGAAGAAAATGTTCGTACTCATAAATACTTTTACCCTGAGCGCTGAGACAATTTGAGCCAAGGAACTTTACTCAAATCAACAATCGTCTCAAATGTTGCGAGAAATACTGTTGTGTAACAGAGCCAGCGCCATAATACGCAGCTCTAGTATGTAGTTATACCCATTTAATTTAAAGTTCAAACTCTTCCAAACTGTGCTCGCACATTAATATATTTTTTCAATGAGTAGCTACTCTTCCCATATTCTAATTTAGAGAATTTTTTAAATTTAATTAGGAAAGAACAAAAAGGTTTTTACGTAGCACTAAAGGAACGCAATATTGACTTTAATTGTGGGTCTTATGCATTCTCTATTTTCACTCGTTAATTTAAGCACGTAGCATGAATCAAGTTGAGGATACAATAGCAAGAAGTTCTGCACAAATGATTGAAAGCCATATTTTTCTAAAAAAAAAAAAAAAGAAAGAAAGAAAGAAAGATGAAAACGATGGAGCATGATATTTGCAACAGACTGTAAGTCATCTGGTGTTATCTATGCAAAGATGTCTGCAATATTTAATTTCAAGTCGTCCAGTGTGTGCAGATTATTTATTGTTACTTCAATATTTGTAATAGTCCTGCCTCTTCTATGGAAATCGGAAGTCGAAAAATCCGGTGATCTCGGAGGCCATAGGCGTTTTGTTACCGAACACTTTATTGACTGCATTTGATTTCTGGATTAACATATGAGCTATTTCCCCATATTAATAAATACATCTTACTCCTGGATCCTATTTAGTTGCTTACCCGTTAGACACATTTAACGCATCAGTTAAGCGAGTCTTCAACGACAAAAAAAGTTAAATTTAATTTTTAAATTGAAAGTTTATGTAACGGATCTAAATGAATTTAATTAATCAGGTATTTTAAGATAATTTTGATACAAAAAAGAATTTAAATCGAATGAATTAAAAATAATTAATTTATCATTCTAAGAAAGCAGTTTTATTTATTATCATCTTTTTCTTTTTGTTAATTGGTCTGAGCCTAATTGGCTACATATTTATACAGATGGTTCTTTGACGGAATTCTCACCGAGTGTTGGAGCAGGGATATTTTCTTCCATCTTTTCTTTTTATATGCCTGTCGGAAAACAAAAACCGCCTTTGATGGCGAGGTTATGGCTATCTATGTGGAACTGGAGCAACTTGTCCTCAGACATCGTTATAATAAGGTGGTTATTCTGTACGACTCCAAGGCTGTCATCCAGGCTATCGGATCTAGGAATATAACCACCTCTAAGAATATCCTAGATTGTCGGGCTCTTCTGGAGAGTCTAAAAATAGAGGGGCGACAAATAACACTCCAGTGGATTGCGGACATTGTGATATTTTCAGCAACGAACAGACCGATATCTTGGCTAAGAAGGCGCACCCAAATAATTCTGCAGCCAAATACTTATAAGTCCCTCCATTCCACAAAACTTTACATAAAAATTCTGATGAGACAAAAATGGGAGGCATTGCTCACGTCTCGTGTTTCTTCAAGAAGTTGGAGGAACAACTTGGAGCAAGGTGTCTCTGATAAACCACGCGAAAAAGCTGTGATGGAATTTAGACTTGTGGTGGGCCATGACTGTCTGGTGGCCCATCTTTATCGTTTTGGGATTTTTATGAGCCCAAATTGCCCACTCTGTGGGAAAGATGAAATTATGGCCAGGAACCATTTGTCGGGATGCTTGGCTCTGCAAGGGGACTCCGAGGTGAAGAGATATTGGAACACCAGACATCTGCTGATGAGACATAGACTTTTTTCTCTTACTGTATTTCTCTTACTGTATTTCTTTTTATGTTATTCATGATTCTTGTTATTCTGTGAGAGTTTGTCATTTTCTCATGCCATTGGGAAAAAAAAAAAAAAAATCTATTTAATAATTTAGTGTTCAACGTATATCTTGAACACGATGACGAACACTTGAACATAACTTTTAAAAAATATCTAAATAATTTTTTAAATAAATTAATTAAATAAAACTAAATAATTTACACAATTTATTAACCTTATTTATTGGTTTTTAAAGAATGAAGCCTAAGATTTTTTTTTTTTCCTTTGAAGCTTATGTGATGGGAAAAATATATTAATATTCGTTAGCATTTAAAAGAAAAAAAAAATAGTGCATATATAATTAAATGAATGTAATAAATTATAAAGTACTTTTGCTTGACAATTTAAATTTTAGGATTAGAGATCATGCGTTGGAAAAAGTATGATGCGGAAGAAATTTATCCATTTTAAAAATGAAGTTTGAATTTTAAAGCAATAACACTTAATAAAGTAATAACTGTATTAAAGTGAAATTTCCTAAACATCAAAACTTCAAAATGAAAGTTTTTAGTTTTAATTAGCATTTTGCAATCTAATAAAATCTGTTCATTTTTTCTTTTCATCAAATTAAATAAATAAGTAAATAAAATTTAAATTTTATTTTACGAAACTTTTTTTTTTACAATGTCATAAAATACGTTTGCCATTAAAATATTTTAAATATCAAAGGAAAAAGATAAATTGAATAAATAAATTAAATAATTATATAAATTAACTTTAAACTGTTTTTGTAAGATGCTTTTGAGTATCGGACTCTTCAATTTGTTAGTTGGAGCGATAGAGAGGGAATTTTCGGAAAGTACATGATATCGGAAATATTTTGGCAGTCAAACAATGGATTTTAAAATTTAAAGCCGTAAATCACCTTGTCGTCTGTGTTGAAGTGGAGTTGCTTGTTGACCTTACTTTAAAGTGTGAGTTTCTCAGTACATTATCAGTGTTTTGCAGGCGCAACAGATCCCCATCTTAAGGGGGATCGATTCGATCCTCATCTATCGACAGGTGGAGGTGATCCCCTCCGGGCACCGCTGCAGTGTACATGTACGTCACATGACCTTCCTTCTCCCGCCAGGTAGCGCTGATTCCGGTTTTCTCCGGCTCTTCGAAATATGTGTCCGCCAGTCCATAGTCGCTCCGGTGAAACTTAAGGAGCTAATTCATGCCTCCGGATAGTAAGCAACGTTGAACGGCGCTGCACTGGCGGGACCAGACGGCCTAAGGTAGTGTTTTCCGTTTCTTTACATCTTTTCTCCACTTTTTTAAAATATTCATCTTTTTTATCATCATAGAAAAAAAGTGCAGAATTCTTTAAAATAGTTTGGGCACTTTTCTTTTTCTTTAAAAAAGACCATTCATTTGTATGGGAATTACAATAGTTTATATGATTGCATGAAAAGAATCAGACAAAGTTTTTTTTTTTTTTTTTTCATAAAGATATTTCTGAAAACGGTTTTGAACAATACTAATTTTTATTAAGAATGTGCATTTTTTTAAAAAAAAATAAAGCCTTTTATATTTTAACCTTGAAGTGTTAATAGCTTAAAATTCTATTTTTTTTTTCTCTCCAAATAAAAAATGAAGAAAAATCTAAAAAATATTCAAATATTTAAAAATTAAAGCAACATAATTTTAACTATTTTTGTAATGCGAATGATGTTTTATATATCTCCTAAATTTTATAAAATGGTGTCTTTTTTTTATTGAATATATACTTAAAGGAAAAAAAAAAATCTTGAAATTTATGCCTTTGAAATGCGCGGTTATTGAAATGCACTCTGATTTCTGCTGCGATTAAAAAAAAAAAAGGGTCAAATATCAAAGAGAGTAGACATTATTTTTTTAAAAACTATTTTTCATATGATACAATGAATACGTATTTACGAAAAAATAACTGAAAATTAAATAATAGATGGAAGCTATTAAAATAATTTTTCTATAAATATTTTGCGCATACATCAGTTTTCAGAAAAAAATTCGCAATTCTATGTTCCAGACATGATATCAGAATTTCATGAAGAATCTAATAAAATGTTTTCAAAGAAAAAATAGTAAAACAATATATATATATATATATATATATATATATATACAGTGTGTGTGTGTGTGTGTTTAAATAGTCTTTAATTTGTATATGCAGTATGATGATTAAAATTGCATGAAGTACGGCAAAAACATGGGAATATATAAATAGAAAAATTATTTTAAATAAACTAAACATGCTCAGTTAAAAGTATTTATGCATGCAAAAATTTTTAACACAGTTTCAAAACATTTGGTGATAAAAGCAATAATATTTAAGACGGTTTTGATGTACATAAAAGGGTTCAGTTACATCTCTATAATTTTGTTAATCGGCAAGGTATTAAAGCATTTGGCGCATAACGAAGAAAAAAGTTCGGCTCGTGCTACTAAAGATTATTCGTTTTTCAAGGGTTTTGTTTTGTTTTCAAAATACGATTGTATTAAAAAGTATTATTAATTAAAGAATACTCCTGCAGATTTTTAACGCATTAAGTGTACCACAAATTAATCTTCATGTAGACGTGCACATATTAACTTTGTGCAAACAATTTCTCATTGAGAATAAATTTAATAAAAAACGTATTATTAAAAAAAAAAAAAAAAAAAAAAAAAACTACGCAAGATTTTTTTCTGTATTTTTTTTTAAATTATAATTTTTGTTTTTCTTTACGCTTGCGATAAAAGCACATAAAAAAAAAAAAAAAAAATCAGATTACTCTATGCACATTGTAAAGGTACTGTAATGCATTTTGTATGCACTTTTGTAAATCAATATTTATTTAAATGTTAGATCTACATGTATTTGCCTGGAAATAACTGCTAAAATTTATGTTTAAAACTTTTGATATACATATATTTTTAAACTCAGCGCATTGAATAACGATTAAAATATTATGAAAATATTCATCGATATCTGATCAAAATTACATTTTTACTTATTCATAAAAATTAGCTTAAATAAAAAAAAAAAAAAAAAAAAAAAAAAAAAGTGAAGAAGTGCTCTTTTTTGAAGATACTTATTTTTGTATTTGCATAGTTCAAAGAATTTTTTTTTCTTTTTGAAGGCATTTGCTTTATAATATAATTTATTTTTCAAAATTCTGCATGTAGCAAAACTCTACATGACATAAATAATCTGCTAAAACTCTCAAGAAAAAAAAAAAAAAAAAAACAAAAAAAAAAAACATGATTAAAAAAAAAAAAAAAAGTGTTACATTGAAAACGAAGAATCAATAAAGCTCATAAAAAATAATATGTATATATATTCTTTTATTAATTTTTATTTTTTGATGAAATATTCTTGTATTATACATTTTTAAATGATTATTGATTCTGAAGAAAGATGCTTGTTGTGAACACCACTTTTCAAGCGAAAATAATGATTTTTCAAGGTCATAATTAAAAAATACATATTATTATTAGAAAAATTCTTAATTATCAAACATAATAGACAATTCTTATTTTAAAATTAACTTTTAGTCACAATCTTTTTTTTTTTAACTTTTTATCTTCATATATATATACATAATAATATTATTTTTTTTTTTTACAATTCAATTTTTATTTTATGTTAATTGTTTTGTAAAGAAAGATTAACAAGTAAATTAAAAATAGCATCCGATAAAAATGTTACACATATACACCAAAATAAATTATAGAATAATAATTAAAAACACATTTAAACTTAACGTATCGGTAGAATATTATGTGACTTTGCATAATAATATTTATCATAAAAATATTAATGTTAATATTAATAATATTTTACTGAAAATATTAATTAATTAATTTGTAAAATATGAGAAATGTTACAGAATTGTCTTTATTTATTTATTTATTTACTTATTTTGCATGATCTCGTGGGTTTTTTCGACGTAAAGGAATGCCTTCCATTTTTTTTTCTCTTATATAATTTTGTAACATTTATAACTGCAAAAGAAAAAAAATTGTGACGTCTGCCGTAAGTTATTAAAGAACAGAAAAATTTAGACTTAAGGAATTAATGAATTCCTTCTTTTTTATATTACAATTTATTTTATGATTCTATTGAATTAATATTTTTCTTATAAGTGAAATTAAAATACGTATTAGAAATTATTATTATTAATAGTAATAATAATAATAATATTGAAAATATTAATATATGACCCAAATTTTTGGTTTTTAAATTATTTCTTTGATTTCAGCTTAAGTAGTACATTCCATAAGAATATTCAGCATTAAATGATTAAGTTTTAAAATTACATATTTAATAAAAAATATTTTATAAATACGAATAAACGCATTCAGTTAGTTAAAAAATATATCTATGATGAATTATACTATTTTTTTTTTTTTTTTTGTACTTTCAAAATTAAAAAAAAAAAAAAAAAAAAAAGGTTTGGTTAAAGACTACATATTAGTGTTCTTGAAAAATAAGTACTTAATTTTGTCAGATGTTGTAACCATGTTGTCAGATCTACCAGTAACCATAACACTGGCCATAATATTTGAATCCAGTAATATTTCAGTCAATGTTGCCAACTTGTATGCACATTTATATTCAATATCCATAACCAATTTCGAATTCTAATGCTTGTCTATTTGTTTGTCTATATAATCGACCATCATATATGTCAAATATCATTCCTCAAATTTAGTGATAGTTATTGAATAAAAGGTCCGAATAATTTGAAAATATTTTTTATTTATTTATTTATTTTTTTAAGACAGAGAAATTAAATAAGATAAATTTAGAAGAATTAAGGTTCTTAAACATGTAATAATATAAGTTACTTGAATTATTGTATTTCTTGTCGTGACAATAACGCTATTTTTCTGTTTAATAATTTTATTTTCAGTGTCGATTACTTAATATTGAACAAAATAACGATACATTTACTTAATGTTTAATATTATTTTATTTTTGATTTTCAAAAACATGATAGAAGAAATTTTTAATTATTGATTACATTTGTAATCCATCGATTCAAATTAATTTATAGGAAAATTTGTAAAAAACAAAACAAAACACACACACACACACACAAAAAAAAAAAAAAAAAAAAAAAAACTGAGTTATACACACACATTTATGATAATCATTTTGTCGTTGTATGTATTTTGCCCTATGCCATTAATATTTGCTTCACTTTTCCTAATTATATATTGTCTGCAATAGAAATTTTTCTGTGACTATTTAAACAATAAAATGTTTATTTATTATGAATTCAAATATTAAAGCAATAAAATCAATTTAAAATCATACTTAATAATAGATATATATGAAAATTTTGCATGCACGTGTTCGATCACGGAGTAAATGCACTTGAACTACAGTTTTGTCATATTAATTTTATTCGTTATTACTTAAAAAAAAAAAAAAAAAAAAAAAAAAAAAAAGTTTTTTGATAATTTTATTATTATTTTTTTTAATGATGTTTCACGCTCAGTCTGTTTTGAAGACTAATACAGTCTAATAAATAAATGAAATAAAATCGATTTTGATTATGATAAATATATTTTTTCTTTTAATTTGATAACGGAAATGTTCTTTTCTCACACTTTAAACACAAAATGTTATACTGTACTAGGCACTATACTATAATATTATATTATACACTGTATTACACAGTAATTGTCTCTAATTTAAAAAATACAGATAAATTTTCTACTTTCATTTATATATAGGTGTAGCACGTGTATATATGCGTATACTCAATATAAATAAATAAGAAAGAAAAAAATATATATAGTTGCTCATACAGGTATAACTTCTATGTGAAAACTTACATAATTCCTTAAAATATTTTAGGCGACTAACCATTAAAAATTCTTTTATATAATATATTTACTTGTTATATATTAATTTTATTTCATTAGCATAGTAATAATAACAATATTCCTGCCATTATCTTTATTTAAAAATCAATTAAGCAGTTAATATTTCCGTTTAGATGTATTTACAATAGTATTCTCTGATTATCATTTAAAAATATTTCATATTAAATTTCCTAAAATAATTTAATTTCTACTTAAAAATTCTATTTCTAAAAAATATCATACGATTTCTAAAAGTTTTTTTTTTTTTAATTACTTAAGTTAACTCATTAACTTAAAACTTTGATAACAATTCATTTTATAAAAATTTTACATTTCACTTTTCAGGAGGAATTAAAATGATCGATATTGAAAATTTTTAATTAAAGAACATGCAACCATTTACTTTTAAAAACTATATTTTATATCGATAATAATTTTAAACCAAAAGCAGAGACATTTAATTTGCAATACTCTTTCAAAAATAGAATGGTATAGGTACAAAGTTTTATTTGCATATTGTATTCGTTCATCGTCGTGAAAATTTCTGCATTGAATTAATAATTGATTCCTCAAAATGTAGTTCAATACGAATGTTCTTTGAAGGTCGTTCCACAAACATCCATAATTTGAGGGTAGAAATAAAAGTTTTGCGGTAAAAAAAAAAAAAAAAAAAAAAAAAAAAAAAACTTTTTCTTTTATGTCATTTGCAAATTATGAAAATTCAAATTATACATTTTTTTTTTAATAAAAAAGTGTAATATTTCAGGGAATATTATGAAAATGAATCACGAAAAACTAATTCAAAATATTTCCTTTCGTTTCGCCTGTACATGTTGTTTTTCCACAACTAATCATTTATTGCAGTGCATAATATTCTACAGGCGTGAGACACTTCTTTTTTTCTGAAAGTTGGATGAAGGTCGCCGGGGAAGCTTTTGAGTTTCGCTATCGGAAATTATATTTTTGAAAACTGCTGCTAAATTATTGAAACATTATTCAAGACTGTCTCTATTTTTACTGAATTTAGATATTTTTAAAAAGAAGGGTAATTTGTATTCGTAAGATAAATGCTTTTGGAATAAACAATTAGGGTAATATTTATTTTCAGGATAAAGATTAGAAAGCAATGCATTTTCGCATAGTTTTATAACAGAATACATATGATAACGTTAAGCCTCATTTCGTATTATTTGAAAGCACTTATAATTTACCTGGATAATTATATTGTATAAACATCTGGCAAATTATTTTAATTTCCTAAAAGGCAAGTTTTTTTTTTTTTTTTTTTTTTTTTTTTTTTTTACTTTATCATGTTATTAAAACATTTTCGGGCAACTTTTTGCATTCTATTTGATTATTTATAAGAGGAAGGGTAATTTGTAATCTGAATATAGATGCTTTTGTAACTAAGAAAACAGATATTCTTTTTCTTTCTTTTCTTTTCTCTCTCTTTTTTTTTTTTTTTTTTTTTTTTTTTTTTTGACGAAAATTAGATTTTGATACATTTTCTCTTAGAACATGATTAAAATAACAAAAATATTTGGCAATATTTTTAAAAAATATCATATATAGAAGAGCACCGATTATAAGCGACATTGGGTGGCAATCGCGGATAATCCGAAAAACAGTGTAAATTGGGGTGCAAACATGAAAAAAATATACGGTAGAAAAATATAACCCCTATTTCTAAAGTGAAAAAATCCATTTCCTCCTAAAACCGTCAAAAAAATTCCAAGTAGGTCTATAGAATTACGATGCACAATAAACATGTCGTTAATTTTCAACCTTCGCACTGTAGAACCAATTGTATTTTCCTTGCTGTTGGCTTGAATTAAAATTGGGTTTTTGTAGAATAGTAATTAAATTTTTTTTTGAGACTCTCGGGCTCGTGGATAATCCGCTCGTGAATAATCGGGGCTCTACTGTATCTAATAAATTGGAATGCATAAAAATTTTAGAAAATTATATTAGAAAAGCAATATAATTTTCTTTGACATTCTTGCATCCGGCTACGCATTTCTTTTTAAAACTTTCATATAAATCGGGGTATTTTAGTGATATAAAGACCGCGGGTGGTATACTGGTGGAAATTTGACTTCCTTATTTTCGTGCAAGGTCTATTAATAATGCAATTTATAGTAAAATTTTATAATCAAGATTTCTACGCTACCGCCCCCCCCCCCGACTTATCCACCACAATATTTATATAGTAAATTACCCCTTGATTGATCGTGCTAATACGGCATGCAATATTACTGTATACATATAGTGGTGGAAGAATCATAGGAAAAATATGAATTGTAGCAATCTTGATATTATTATCTGCAACTTAATAAAGGAAAATTTATTATATGTAAACAGTAGTGTAAAGTTTAGCCATTAGCTACAGCTTTAGAATTAATATTACCACGTTTTCGCAAATCACAAAACATAAATTATACGTTTTACGTCTCGAATGCATTAAAATAGATGATTATCGTGATACTTTCTCAATACTATACAAATATATACACATATATATATATATATGTATTGAAAATTTCCTGTCTTTAATATTTTTATTTATAAAGAAAACGATATTTTGCATTCAGAAGATGAATAAAAGCTTTTCACTGTCTTTAAATTAGATTGTATTAAATTTCGCTTACTGATGATATAAGAGCTTTGATTGATTTGATTATTATATTAAATTATTTCGTTCATCATATTTCAAAAGTTACGGACTTTATATTTAAGTAATATGAAGAACTATATGTTTCAGTCACATGTCGCTGTAACAAATTCTAAAATTCTAAAAATAGATCTATTTAGTCTTGCAGTGCCCAAATACTTTTTTAAAGAGTGCGTAATATGTACAGTCGGTAACAAAAGTCTCCGAACACTAGCAAAAATTCCTATGTAGAAAAAGTACACTTAATACAGTTTTGTTAAATGAATCCTTGTCGAATCCTGTTTTTAGACTGACTAAGAACAGGATTCGACAATAAAATTATTTAACAAAACTGTATTAAGTATACTTTTTCTACATAGGAATTATTGCTAGTGTTCGGAGACTTTTGTTACCGACTGTACACAATAAATTAATTTGAAATAAACTATTAGAATTGATTTCTATTGGAAAGATTAATTTTCAGTGAGGATGGATATTTAGAGTTATAAATATTGTTGGGAAGTTATATGAATCCGTCATTTTTTCAAAGAGTAATAATTATTGATAATGTTGAAAAATTAATAAAAGTTATTAATTGTCTAATATTTTTAAATATGTAATTTACTACAATGAACATTTTAAAAAGGAGATAGAAGATATGCATTGCATTGAGACTATATGCATTTTCAATTTCGAATTAATTTTTACTTTCACTTACCAATATACGGTAGAGTGAATATTCTTTCTTATAAAATATTAAAAACTGGGTTTTTGCTATAATTACATGTTTTGAGATGTCTTGAATTCGAAAAGCATGTTTTTAATGGTTTCTCTCTCTCTCCCTCTCTCTCTCTCTGTGTGTGTGTTTAAGAATGGTTGCGCGTAAGCAATTCTGTTATTAGCATAACTAAAAAACCGACCTTAATAAGAAGTCCACATTTGAAATTCGAGATGTGTATTACACGAAGATATTACCTAAAACCTTTCAATAAAATAGGACAAATGGTTCAAGCACATGGGCACATGGGAAATAAAATCCTTAACGTGTTAGGGCAATATTTCGCGTTGGGACATTTAAACATACTTTCATTGTGCTAAACACTATGAAAGCATCATATACTTTGTATATGTATTAAAATAAGTTATGTATAGAGTAGGGAATGAATTATTCGTTTACAGGACCATACAAAAAAAAAAAAAAAAAAAAAAAAAAAAAAAGATATATTAGAGGCTATACTTGAAAATTGATCGAAATACGCTTAAAGATGCGTTATCTGTAATAAGTGGACAATGTGGTGTGTATATGATTTAAAGACAATATACAGGGATACCCAAAGCTATCGAATACATTCTTTTCTATTTGAATGTAGTGGAGGCAGTGATTTACTAATTTTTTTCATGTACAGGTAAATTGCTTAGGAACGGTAATTACTTTCTCATATGCCTACAACAAATAAAGAATTATTTTGAAGTCCAATATTGAAAATTGAGTTTTTTTTTTTTTTTTTTATAATTTTGAGTTTTGTGGTCCATTGAATGCTAAAATAAAATTTTTTGTTATAAGCGTAACTAAAGAACAAATAATTGGAAGAAGTTCATATATAGTAATTTGGCGATCATATGGGTATTGCTTCAAATTTTGGAAGAATAATGTAAATGAGGGTTTTCTGAAAAATTTGGAATAAATTTTTAAATTTAATAGCAGCCTTAAATGCTTCATGGATGAAGGTGCAATATTCAATCGGGGAAAAAGTACAATAAAACATATGTAAATTAAAACAGTTTATAAACTTATTTTTAATTATTTTAAAAGTATATTTCAATACAGGAACTCCCATCGTATATATAAATTTTTTATATGTAATAATTTGTCTTTATAGTATTAAAATTCAATGTAAAAGAATCTATTGTTAATGCCTCACCAGATAATTTTTCTTTTTCACATAACATAAAAGAATAATTATATATTAGTATGCAAGTGAGTTTTCGTATTTCACGGATGATTGTAATTTATGTTGGTAATTAAGTTATATAAAAGTTGCCCAAGAACGCAGTTAAGTTTTTAATAAGGATAATTATCCTTTTATAAGGGTATGCTTAAAATTTTGCAGTTTTGTTTCCTATTTTTAATGTATCTTATCTCTTTAGAGCAATGTATAAATTACAGACAACAAATGCTTCTAAAATACTTCATTACACGCTTTATCTGCCTATTTAAAAAGAATAAAAAGGAGATGCAATTTAGTTTTAGAAAATTATGAAATCTGTTTGCGTTTCTTATATTTTTATTTGACAGTATTCATATTTTAATGAATTTATATATGAGTCATTTTTCAAATTATGTTTAAATATTGTTTTAAAAGCACAGACAAAAGTAATCGAGTAGAAATTACAGCTAAAAGTAAATACATAAATTGGATATATCTAATTTTTCTAACATTAAAAATTTTGAAGAAAAAAACATAATTTCTTCAAACGAAAATCTAAAAAAAAAAAAAAAAAAAAAAAAGATTTTTGGCAAAAACGTATGTCTGTTGCTAATTTTGAGAAATTATACTTTTTTTTTTCCTTTTTTGTTATAAAATTTAAACTTAAAAAAAAAAAAAAAAAAAAAGAATTGTGTTAAAAAATGAACAACTTTTGCGTTATATCGCTGAAAAATATTAATTACATAATTTTTTTCTTAAGTAAATTAAAAAGAAAGTATTTTGACTTCAATTTTGTGTCGTATCTGGTAACAAACTTGATAAGTAACGGACTGGACTTAAAAAAAAAAAAAAAAATAATAATAAAAACTCACTTGCACAGTTTAATACTTAGTTCAGAATACAAGTAGCTTCCAAATACATTTTCTAAATAATATTCAAATGTTGAATTGCAAAAAATGTAAGTTTTAATACTTAAACTTGTGGTAAGGGATTTCATGCATATACATTTGAATTAACTTAGAATGACAAAAATAAATTAACAGTCATAGTTGTAAATTAAGTATTTCCTATTTCTGATGAATTTTCGCAAGCTAACATTGACAATTATTTATTTTCATTATATTATAATATTTTAAGTATATGATCAATTTCTAATGCATATAAGAGAGAATTTGGAATAAAAAATATGGAAAATTATCATTTCAAGGCAAGATAAAACTCTGCGTGAAACTTAAATTAGAGATATCATATGGGGCTAAAAATATGCAGCATTTTAAAGTTTACTTGTTTTTTATGTTTGTCATATATTTATTTTATATGTTAAGCATAATGTTTTGTATACATTTGCAGCTTTTATGTTATAAAACTATTTACACACTCAAGTGCGTAGCCGGAAAATATTTTCAGTGGAAGGGGAGCGGTTGTAATTTAGAGTAGTATATGTTAAATATAGGGAGGGAAAAATCTTTTCTTTCTTTCTTTACTTTTTTTAATCCCTTGTGAGCCGTGTTGGTTGATTTTTTTTCCCTGTGGTTCGTGTTCGAGTCATGTTTATTGAAATTCTTTTTCTGCGAATCGGTTTCAGCTTTTAACGATTCGGACAGAGTTGAGAACATTAAAAAAAAAAAAAAAACATAAATTTGTTTGATAGAAATATAGCTGTGTAACTGATAAAAGTATACCAATTATATCAATAATTAAATAAACTCATAGCCAAATAATTAAAGTATTAAAGTAAACTTCTACATGGGAGACCCCAAATATTGGAAGTCTGTTTAACAGACGAATTTCCAACATCAAGATTCAAGTTCGCCAGGTTTTTCAATTTTCTTTTGAATCATTAATTTTCTTTTACTATTTTTTTTCTTTTCCTTTTAGGATTTATGGTTGTTCTCAGTTCGTATTTATTACGACGAAAATCTTTTTTTACAGGTTCGGGTCAGTTTTCGGGTCGAGTAAAATTTCTTGTCGGGTTCCGGTTGAATAAAATCCGATTTGTGCAGGACTCTTAAATTTGATATGGGTATTTCTTTTCAGGAATTGAAAATTCATCACACAAAAAATATAGTTTTCAAATTTGCTAGATAAAGATCTTCCCAAAAGTAAAAAAAAAAAAAAAACTTTATTTATTTATCTTTTAAATTTTGAAGTACAATTTTAATCTGTATGTACTTCGAAATTGCATTTTTATTTTATTTCATTTTAAATTATGCTTAAAATAAATAAATAAATAAAAATAAATATGTAAGGATCTTTTTATTTTTGATGTACAACTGAAAAATTTCGAAAAATCATATCAAGGGGGTGGAGGGAGCTACGTCATTGTGTATACTCATATAAGTAGTATGAATGCATATGTGAAATACTTTTTAGTTTTGGTATCAAAATGTACCATTACATAAACACTTCTTGATTATCATAACCTTATTCAGAAATTGATTCTAGTTTCATAAATAGTTTATTTTCAAAAGAAATTATCTTGTAATAATAAATCAAATAGTTTTATTTAGTTAATTAAAATATTTTTATCTGTCTAAAAGAAGGTTTTATTCCAATGTATTTTTAATAATAGATACGATTAGCATTTTACTCCAGTTGTTAGTTTATTTTTTAGTTTTATTATTTCAAAATAATTTTTTTATGCGTTAAAAATATATGATAACGGAGAAAGCGTTCGTAACTTATTATTGCAAGTATATTTTTAATAACTTTTCCTAAAATATGAAAAACTCATTCTAAAACTGTTTCTATTTTTATTGCTTCTGGGTATTTTTTTTTTTTTTAAAGAATAGGTAATTTAGAGTCAAAAGATAAATATTTTTAAATAAGCAATTAAGATAATTTTTGTCCTTGGAGCGAAGCTAAAAATGCTCCATAATTTGAATTAATCATATGACATGATAAAATATAAATGTTTATTTCTATTTATTTTGCACATCACATTAGATGCTTTAGAAATGTATGTTATTTTAAATAAGAATACAGTTTAGTTTATATTTCAATTACATATTTTAAATTTTAAGGGTAAGTATCTAAGTGATTTTATTCCCGATATTTGTAACTAATATAAATTTTTACCGACTATTATCTCAGTTAACTATATTTTTGTATTTTATATTTTAAAATAAAAAATATGCAACACTGAAAATATTATAGAAACTCTTAAATAATAATAATAATAATAATAATAATAATAATTATAATAAAAGATATAATATTGTTATTATTTGTTTAAATTAAAGTTGGGCAAAATGGGATGTAAACACAATGTGCCTATATGCAACATTAATAACTTATTTCAATATTATAATATAAAGCATTTTATAAATAATATCTTTTATTGTTCATCATACATTTAAAAAATATGTTGTTAAACAATAGCGGTGCATTTCAAAATGACATAATTTTTTATGTACATAATTCAAATGGGCAAATCAAATTGTTTCAAACGTATATAACGTTTTCTATGTTGGGAACATATCTTTGTAAAAATATTCAAAAACTTTAAAGACTCACATGACATTAGTCTACATATATTAAAATTTAAAATAGTATTAAATTTTTATAAGTGTTACAAATAATTATAAAATTTAATAAAAACAGAAAATTTTAAGACTTAAGTTGGCGTTAAATTAATTGTAATCAAATTAATCAGTCTCTGATTTAAAGCTTTTTTTTTTTTTTTTTTTTTTAAGAATTATTACAATATAGAATTTTTAATCATACATTTAAATTATTTTTTCTTAATTATGAAATAATAATGAATTTTTAAAATATAATTACGCATGAAAAATTTTTAAATATTTGGAAAATATAATTGTGTCAACAGAAAAAAAAAAATCTGGAGTGACTCCACTCGACTTTCCGAACATTGAGTAACTAACAGTTTTGTAGATAAAATAAAGAAAGAGGAGTTGCTAAACAAACAAAAATGAGAAAACCATAACAGAGTGTTTGAGTATTTTTCTCCATATCTCACACGAGGTTTTATTTAACGCTAATGAACTTTGAGCCCTTAGATCATAAGGATAAATAATTTTTCGTTGTGTCCCTGTAAAAATCTATAAATGCTAGATTCACCAAAATGCTTATAGTTAGTGCAACATTGATTTATAATATTCATACAAATTTTCATCTCAATTGAATAAGGCGTTTAGATGCTATCGCTGGTCTCATAGGCCATAAAGATAAAGAATTTTCTTTGTCTCCCTGTAAAAAAACTGTAAGTGCTAGATTCACCAAAATCTATACAGATTGAGTATCTGTGACCTATAATATGTATATAAAGTTTTTGCTCAATTGAATAAGGCGTTTAGATGCTATCGCACTTTTAAAAATTTGGCAAAGAATTTTTCTTTGTGTCCCTGTAAAAAAACTATAAGTGCTAGATTCTCCAAAATCTATACAGATTGAGTATCTGTTACCTATAATATGTGTATAAAGTTTTTGCTCAATTGAATAAGGCGTTTAGATGCTATCGCACTTTTAAGATTTTGGTCCCTTGGCTATAATGATAAAGAATTTTTCTTTGTGTCCCTGTAAAAAAACTATAAGTGCTAGATTCACCAAAATCTATAGGGTTCGTACTATGGTGACTTACAATATACGTACCAACTTTCAGCTTATTCGAACAAAGAGTTTAGACGCTAGCGTGTTCACTCACAGACATACACACATACATACACACATACATACACACATACATACACACATACATACACACACACATACATACACACATACATACACACACACATACATACATCATCGTAAAAATAGTGAAAACGGACTCGTTGGACCTCGAAACGTATAGAAACATCAAAATCTCGAATTCGGATTTTTGACACGATTACAATACTTTCCTCACTATAGTGTTCGGAAAGTAACAATTATCATGATAATTACTGAGTTTTAGCTTAAAAAAATAATTTAATGGCAAAATTATTTTACATAAAATTTTATTAGCATAAAGTTTAAAACTTATTGGTAACACTTTGGTTGTGTTTGTTAGTCTTAACGATTATTTTGAATTTAGTAAAATTACAACAAAAGTAGGTTGATGATTCAGTTATAAACTTTGAAAAATCTGCATATTGCCTGCAACAATTTAAACAATTTTGTAACAAAGCAAAATGTCTGCATTGTTCGCATTCTTTTGAATATGTACAAAAAATATTTTAAATTCCATATCAAATTGTAATTACGTATACACTGTAAAAAAATTCTGTTCATAGAAAGTTTCTAATAATTTCCTCAAAAAATTTCTCTTTTCTAAAATTACAGAAATTTACCTTAAAATTACATCTCAAATCTATCAAAAAACACACTTTATTTCTATAAACAGACAATATCTGTAACTATAGATACAGAGTTTTTCTTGTGCACAGTTTATTCAAAAATGATTAAAAAGTTTTCTTCTGCGACTGCGCGGTAACATCGTCGCTTATTGTGTCATGGACTCTGTTTCAATCCTGGTAAATCGAACTGACAAATTTAATTCAATTTAATTTAATTTTTAAATACAATATGCCCTATGGGAAAATACCAAATTGAAATGATTATAAATCATTTAAGAAAAGTTTATGTTTTAATACAAATTAGACAGACGCCGTATGATACGATAGTTTCTCTTAATGATGTTCATTAAGGATTAAATTGTGCTTTACCAACATGTGCCCATTTTGTATTTAAAAGTGTGTGAAAGTGTCGTTCAGGAAATTACATGACTCTTCTTTTTGATTTAGAAAAGATTTTTTTCCCTAGAAAATTATTTCAATTTTTAAAAAATGAATTCATATCAGTGATAAATTTTATAATTTCAAAAGGAAAAATAAATGAATACGAATACAAATATTAAAAAAAAAAAAAATATCATAAAAAATGACATATGAAATTCAGACCATGCATGTACTTTACAAGAAAAACCATCAAGAATAAGATTTTTTTCTTTTTTTAAAGACGTACGCGATGCATAGTAATTCTTCTTTTAAAATAAGTAGGTACTAAGAAAATGACATGAGTAAAATAATAAAGAATAATGCCTGACACAGTTATACATATATATATTATAGATAGATAGATAAATAGATATAGATATGTGTGTCATGTGTGTGTGAGTAGCAGATAAAATAAAATAAAATAAATAAATAATTATAATTATAATGATATTGCATATAGTCAGCAATATATTTCAGCAATATATTTCAATGCTGAATATATTTCATATATTCAGCAGTGTATTTTAATAGCAGTAGTATGTATAATGACAAACGCTACAAAGGAGAAATTTGATAACATTAAATCAATATAGATGATTAGATTTAAGTTAAAAAAAAAAAAAAAAAAAAAAAAAAAAAAAAAACGTGTAAATAACGAATTTTACGAATCAAAATGGATATGAATAAAGAGAAAATATTTAGATTACATTATAATATCATGTAAAATACAAAGTGGTATTAGATTACAGAGGTTTTCGACCACTTTGAACACACTAAGAGATTATAGGACGAATTTATATTTTAAAATTCAATTAACACATGAATTGGTATGTTTTATGAAATAGGTTTTCAAAAAACTTTTCGAAAGCTACCAATACATCTCAAATAGTTAAATTAATTTAGTTTTAAAATGAACAATTCTTTTAACTGGAAATTATAAAAATACCATTTAAAACGATCTCCACTTAAACCAAAAATAAAACTATTTCTTTTTTTTTCTAAATCCATGGCACTACTATAACTATGAAAGCTTAAAAATTAAATCAATTTCTCAAATCGCAACTAAACCTGATCTTTTAAACATTAATCTGTTGATTTTATTGTACCTCGGTTTTTATATGCATTAACTGCATACATTTTAGCTTTTTTAAAAGAAGGTGAGATAAATATCATTAAATGAAATTTGCTTATCTGAATAATTCTTTAGTTCAGATTTAATTAATGGTGGGGTATAACGAGAGATAACAGTAAAGATTAAATTTCGTTCATGAAATGTGAATATAATGAAAAGGTCGATAAATCTTACTATGCAATTTGTTTTAAATGGAATTTATTAATACATATATATATATATGATGTGTTGTGCGAATTTTATGTTGATTTCATAAAAAGCGCACATGTCTGGCGTAAATATTCTTGAAACCGTTAACAGTTCAACTGTGCAAGATTCCCATGCCTTTTTAATTAGAAATTTACTGCCATAAAACCAGATTTTAGAAACAAAGAGCAAAATTAAGAAAATATATATATATACCAGTGTGTTTCATAAAATACTCCTCAACTTTGAAAATTGGGAAACAGTGTTTGACAAAAATGTGAAATAAGTACTATGTTGGATAGACAAGTGTGGAATTTTCAATCTGAATAAATTACGAATTAATTTTCGATATGGACCTTATTTAATTCTAAATTTTTGGTGTTAGCTTCGCCTTGTCATCGTCGTACTTCGACATAATCGGTGGTATTCCAGTACAATAAAAATACGTTGCTCCAAGGAATACGACATGATTTTCTTTAATTTCCTATGATAACTAATTTTATACAACCCTGTTAAATATGTCAGCAATGAAATAGACTGACGAATGAACTTTCTGTACATCTGACAAGGAAACATTCAAAATGTGTCGTCTTCAAAAAATATTGAAAAATATATATTTGATTCTACTCTTCATAAAACACCAGAAAGTGAAAAAATTATCGGCTGAAAATGAATTACAGCGACCGCAAAAAAATATCAAAATTAAACATATTTGGCGATTTCACACTGTTAGGCGACTGATTTTAAGTACTTGGCGGAGAAGCAAAACACGGCTCTGTTCGTACACGGCCATTTCGGTGATAGCGAAATTATCGCCTAACAGCGCTAAATCGCCGAAAATGCTTAATTTTGATAAATTTTTGTGGTTGTTGTAATTCATTTCAGCCGATAATTTTTTCACTTTCTGGTGTTTTATGAACAGTAGAATGACATATTTTTTTTTTTTCAATAATTTTTCAAGACGGCACCTTTTGAATGTTAACTTGTGAAGTACTATTTAAAGCTTAATGTGCTTGTGACGTTTCCTATTATTCAATCTTGGAACTATTTTCAAACCAATGTGTAATAAATTTCAAAACTGTCCATTCTATATACCACCTGTTTCATCTTTCTGTTTCTCACTGTTTCGAATTTATGTCATTTCAAAGTTGGGAAGTTGTTTATTAAACATCGTGTATAATACTGTATGTAGTCCTGCATATAATAATGTATTTCTGTGTCATATAAAGTAGTATAACAAATAAATTACATCACTTTATTAGTTTATTTTCTTAAAGATTTAAATAAACATTCTCTTTCACTGTTTTAATATTAAATTAAAGAACTGGTGTACAATGAATATTTAAACTTGAAAAACTTTTTGACACACCATAAAATTAATGGAAGCACTACCGGTTTCTGAAGGACGTGGAGTTTCTTCAGCAGGTGCAAAATACGTGCTACTGCCTTGGAGGCAAAAGCAAAGAAGCGAGCTCTTGATTTTGCCTCCAAGGCAGTAGCACGTATTTTGCACCTGATGAAGAAAGGCCATGTCTTTTCGAAACCGGTAGTGCTTCCATTAATATTATGGTGTGCGAAGAAGTTTTTCAAGTTTAAATATTTTTATTGTTTTGTTTAGTTTATTTTTATTCCTTTATGAATTCCTTTTTGTTTAAATTATCATATGTTAACTAGTTGTACATTTACCTTACACAACATCCTTTAAAATTCTTTTTACAAATATATTTCGAGCAACCCCGTGCTCATCATCAGTGCCAAGTGAAATTGGTTCTTCGGAGGTGATTACTTTCTTGTTTCGTGGTGTCGTGGTTTGCTTCATTTCGCTTCTTTTGTCTTGAGTATCTGTTGCCACACTGCAGGAATAATGCAGTGCTCCCGGTAGTTAACAGCAATGAACTTGTGGTGAACTTTAGTTTCAAGTGTGGTGCTCTCGAAATGTATGTCTGTATGATATTTTACTAAATTTATTTAATATTTTAACGACACCACGACACCACGAAGTAATCACCTCCGAAGAACCAATTTCACTTGGCACTGATGATGAGCACGGGGTTGCTCGAAATATATTTGTGCAAAGAATTATAAAGGATGTTGTGCAATGTAAATTTACAACTAGTTAAGATTATATATATTCCTTTTTTAAACATTATAATAAATATTATATGTTATTTTATTTGAGTTAGTTAAAAGTTTATGTCTTAAAAATCTGCATTGCATCTAGTATTAATAATTATGTTTGGACTATTTTTATGTGTGTTATCGCTTTTAAATATGTTTATGATCTTCAGTGAGAAAAAACAGAAAACGTTTTCAAAGGACATCTAAATTAAATTAATACACGCGCAAGAAAGCTGCATTTATTCATTGAATGATAATGTAAGATAACTGACAGCCTAAGTAAAATACAACAAAGAGTTTATTGTCAGTTCAAGAGAGAAGTCAAAATGTATGACGCTATTTTCATTTTTCAATTTTATTTAATCTTCACAAAAGTCATAACTTAAATTTCTGTCAGAAGAACTGACATTCTAAGTCCAATAATTCAGATTAATGAAAGCTTACTTTATAGCATTCATTTGACAAATTTTCTGAACTAGAAAACTTTATTTTTTCTTTATTTTAAATGGTCACAAGTTTGTAGGACAATATATAGTTTTTTGACGTAATTTATTGATTTCTTAAAGATATATACAGATATTTCTGGTCTTATTCATCCTCAATGTTTGACAAAATATCTCCGAACCTTAGTGAAGTAAGAAGGCAAAAAGAGAAAACTGTATTTTTCATATATTTTTTCACTTATAAAATATGTAAAAGCTTATTAACTAATGGTAATCAATGCAATAACTATCAGACTAGTTAAAATTTTATTACCTCATATGATTTTAAAATTAGGTAAAACTTTGCGAGAATTATCAAAAGATCGCTTCCTTATTTTCAATTTTGACTTTTATATCTTACCTGAACTTTCATCTAATATTGCTCATAAATTAATGCTAGTATATGAACAAATAATTAAATAGTCACGTTTTTCATCAATGGAATATGCATATACGTCTATACAAAAATATTCTACTACTGGTTCTAACACATTCTTCTCATTACTTATAATAAATACCTTATTTTGGAATTACAATGGAAACTTCATAGTTTTCAGTATAAGTAGTAATAGTCGATAGTTAGTGTGGCCAATAAAATGACAATGAAATAATGAAATAATATCATTGCTAACATAAGCTTCCGGCGTAAAGTACGACAATTTTATTTAGTGTTTATATTTTCATTAATGTATATTTACACATGCGAAGGTAATAATTTTAGTAAATGCCGGTTCCACAAATTTCAATTCTAGGAAGAAATATGTTTGCAAGCTTGAAATTCGATTTCACCTGATAATCATCAAGATTAGTATTATTTATTTTTTACTTTGTATCCACATTATTAGATTTTTTTTCAAAATCTCATGTAAATTTCAAATTTGTAAAGTTTAAGAATATAAACTAACTATAAAACAATATTTTTATTATTGCAACAATGTCTTTATGCTTAATGCTTATACACTGCTCATTTCTTTCACATTACTCTCTCTCTCTCTCTCTCTTTTTTTTTTTTTTTTTCAATAACCCTTTTATCTGGAATTAATTTTAAAATTTTTCTTCCTTGATTTATTAAATCTATAATTTCATTTTTAGTCAATGTTCAAATTCTGAGCTTTACAATAATTTTTTCTCTTGCTTTACATTACCGGGCTACTTGTACTGCTTTTGTGCATTGACGTTTGCATTCTGCATTTATGACATCTTTTTTCTTTCTACTTTTGTTTCTTTTACTTTTTTGTTAACTTGTTCTTATTTTTTTTAATTATTATGTATATTTAAAAACATTTATATAACTAGCGCTTATATCAGTTTTGATTTAGACATTGTATTTGAGCATAACTCTGTTCACAATGAATGACATTATAATAGTTTTAAATTTAGTAGCAGTTGTAGATGTTACTATAATTAAGCTGTCTATGATGTACGTCTACATAACAATATTGTTTAGCTTTCCGAATATAAAACACAGAAGTATTTTTTTTCTTTTTCTATTTTTTATTCGCGTATAAATACATACATATATGTATACCCATGCACAGAAATAAAAAAAGAAATAAATAAATGAACATGTAAAAAACACTTTAATACTTAAATTAAAAGGTGAACTGTTCGTAATATTCTAGGAAAGAGAACTGAAAATTAATTTTCTAAATGTCAATAAAATACTTAAATAAATAAAGTACGTAATCACGAGACTACAACTGTCGTTGCAAGTGGCATTTCATTATATATACATATATTTAAATGGCACATTTAAATAGACATAAATTAAAGAAAAATGATGTCGGATTACATAATCATAATCATTAATATATCTATAAACACATTGCTATTTCCAGGGCTCGTGAAATACAGTCGCCTGGTTGCCATTGGCGACTAGTATATTTTAACTGCCGACCATGTTTTCAACTTTAAGGAAAATCAATTATATATATATATATATATATTGGTAAAACAATTGGTCCTGGTATCGGGATCCTATTCTACTGTCATATCGATATAATCTAACTCTCGCCATTTTGATTCCCGCTTCTTCTCACTACGTTTTGAGACACTATGCTGAATCAATACGCCATTAGACTATTTACACCACTTTTTTCCACAAGTGTTCCACAACTCAGTGTTAAATTAGTGCACAGTTTTAAGGAATTGATTTACAGTGCTCCTGTTTACACGTGCATATCGGCGTGGTGCTGAATCGTTGGCCGGTGTACTGATGCATCAAAGCCAATGGTGCATCTGTTTAGTGTAAATAATAAAACCAGTGTCATGATGTTAAATTTGAATAGATGTTTCTTGATGTATTATTGTAGCCCAGTAAATATTTGGTTTTTATGCATCGAATTTTAAGTTCTATATTCAAGTAAATTTCAAAGTTAGAGGAAATGAAGGCAGGGGGATATTTTTTTTTCTGGCTACTAGACCTTTTTTCTGGTGACAGTTTTTTTTTTTCAAATTCCTGGAGCAATGGTTATTACAAAAGCATATTGATTTTGCTTTATTTTCTGTTTTTTACAATTTTTGTTTGACAAAATAAATATTTTAGTGGATCATTCAGATCTATAGTTCTAATTCAGTGTTTATTTCTAACATATTCTCACATTTTTGCTTTCACCATCAACCGAAAAGGCCTGCTCACTTAGCTGGTAGATAGAAGGCGCTGTGTCCAAATCCAAGAGGCTTAGTATCCTAGCGCAGTCAGTTGGCTTTAACCCTAACCCTAACACCAGCACCAAATACAAGTATGTTCGTAGGCCTGGATGTTCAAAGTTTTTCATGTTTTAACGTACACAATTCATGTTTTTCACCGTTACTCGTGTCAATATTGGTTGGGACCCCATAGAAGGCCCCTTTACGGAGAACACTCCTTCCAGTCATAATATACTACTATATATGGGCAATGATATTGTTGTTAAAACCAAGTAAAAACTATAACGTCTAGAACGCCAAAGAGAAAAAAATCGGGAAGCAGACAGCTATTTCGGTAGGATTTTGCGTATTGTTTTCAGTGCATAAAGAAATGAGAGAGAAGTGCTCTTATATATTGGAAAGAGATCGATTTCGGATCAGAATTCGATCCCTTTCCTATATATAAGAGCACTTTCCCCTCATTTCTTTACCACTGAAGACGGTATGCTAAATGCTAACGAAATAGCTGCCTGCTTCCCATGGTTGATCAGAATTCGATCCATTTATAAGAGCACGCCTCTCTTATTTTATTTATTTATTTTTTTTTGCACTGAAGACGGCGTGCAAAATGCTACTGAAAATGCTGTCTGCTTTCCAAATTTTTTCTCTTTGGCGTTTTAGACGTTGTAGTTTTTATTTGGTTTTAATAATCCAGCGCCAAGTCTCCTTTTAATATTTTGATACTGTATACTGTTGTTGTTTCAGTTAATGAATGAATGTTACCAATATTGTGTATTTCTAGAAATCTAGTAACTGAATCGACCTTTATCCTAACATCACCACGCCACTCTCAAACTTTGATTTATATTTCTTACATTCCCTTACACCTTGGTGATTACTGCTGTGATTGTTAAATGGATTTACAAATAATTGCTAAAATTAATTGTGTTGTATTATGCGGTGTTTCATAAAAAAAAAAAATCGCAAAATCGCAAAGCACTCACTTTTAGTTCTTTTTCAAGAAGCCTTTTTTAAATTTTTAAATATTGTATTATTATTTATTCGCAATATATAGATTGAAAAAAAAAAAATAATAATGAGAAACAGTAATGCTTACAAATAATTATTTTCTGAAACCGATACGTATTAATTGAGTGTTAGAAAATAAGCAATAATTCAAAATAAAAATAAGTATTTTAAAAAGTAAGCAACTAAAGTAAAAATATTATTGTAAAATTGCAAATACATAATATATTTTTAAACATATTTCATTATGTGCCTCTGAATGCTTAATTTTACATTCATAAAATTTTCAGAGCTCAAATATTATAATAATGGAAAAAAAAAATGTTAACGTTTCCCAGAAAAATGCCCCAACCATTAAAAAAAAATCCACTAAACTGCCGCAGAAAAATAATAACGTATTTCGAAGCTGAGCCTTTCCAGTTACTCGAAATTTCGAATTCTCTTATAATAAAAAAAGTGCGGGCCATTTTTCAAAAAGTCATATTAATATTGATTTTCTCCCCTAACATACTTGTATTGACCGAATTCTTTAATTTCACGCATTGCGTGGGCGAAATTGATCTTATTCAAATATTAATATAGTTGAGGACTGCAATCAATTTTTTTTTTTTTTTTTTTTTTTTTTTTTATGATTGTACTATTTACAATTCTCGAAGCATTCGTAGATGCTAGTTCAGCATAACTCGTTTTACGATCTTACATATTTGCGATCATTCATACAGTTCCTCTTTACGACCGACCTTTCATTTTACGTGCTGATATGATCTACTTTTACGACATAATATACTCAAACTTTAGTGTCTTAACTATGTTTTACAGAATTAACTAAGTTCTGAGAGATTTCATCATTGCATATAAGTTTCTTAAATAAATTCTTGCTGTGATTTTAATAAGTCGTTTTTCCTTATTTAAATATTACACCAGACTTGTCCACAATTAAGATTTCTTTAGAAAAGTTTAAAATTGTATACTCTCGAGATGCTGAAATGAATTTGTGTTAATTTTGAAATTGTGTCATTTTTAAAAGCAACTTTATTCAGAATGACATAATTGTAATATGCCAATATTAAATCACACATGATTTATTATGATATGACTCTAGTTTTTAAAGTAAGTTTATTATAGTTTTCATTAACTGTAGTACTGAAAAGAACTGTTGAAATAATACAGGATGACACCAAAAAGCGCCACAAAAATAAAAAGAAATGACAAAATAATGGGTAAAGGACACTCCCTCCACTCAAATTATAGGGGGAAAATCTAATTTAAATTTAATAAATGACATGCGATATGTGTCTGCATATGCTATTGTTTTCTTGGTACTTAAAGACGGAAAAATAGCGACAGACTTTGTAGCCCAGTAAGTAGCAAACAATTCCCTTAACGAACATGAACGAACATAAACTCGGTTAACCAATTTTTTAGTTAACCGATTATTATTTCCAAACACTTTAGGTTCTTTTGATGTGCTGTAAGAGGATAATGGAGTTTTGATGTTTTTACAAAATGTTTTTCTTATGAAAATATGCCAAAAAATGTTAGTTTCTTGAAATTGTATTCAAAATTGAAATAAAGGATTGAACAAAATACATGAGCATGAGCAAAGTAAATTTTGTTATCAGTTTTATTTTTTGAAAAGTATTAAAGATGTTTTCGAAACACTGGAATTTCTTATTTGATTTTTCTTCTTTTATCACCCTGTTTCTTTATGTTTATTTTCGTAATATAATAGTTTTAAAAATATATATGTTGAATTTTTTTAAATAAATGTTTTAAAATATACTTTTTTTTCAAATTCCAAATCGGAATTTCAAAATTTGGCTTCCTGGAAACGCTTCGGAACTACATATTTGGCATATTCTCAGCATTCTATTATTTCGCTACGGTTGACTCTTAATAGGTCTATTCTGAGTTGTCTACTATTATGTACTTTTGGCATATCATTTATTTTTCAAAATCAGTTCAAAATCTGACAATATTGATGTCAATATTACTTCAAATCATAGCCTCGTGTAAAATTTAAGACTCATAATAGCATTTGAATATGAATAAAGTTTTTTTTTTTTTTTTTTTAATTAAATATCAGAGTTTTCTCCACAAATAAATTAAGAATTTCAAACTTTATGTTTTGCTTTATTTCATTTATCCCCGCAGCTTATGGTAAAAAAAAAAAAAAAAAAAAAAAAAAAACGCATTTAGAAGTGTAAAAAAACCAATGATAGCAACTGACACCGGTCAAAATATGTACGAAAAGTAGTTAAATAACAACATCTAAGATAAAGGAAGGTATAATTAATACTTAGGTGCTATATATTTGTGTGCAATTACTTATTTAACAATAATTTAATAATCAAACATTCCAGAATTGATGAAAATTATTGATGAAGAAAATGACTAGAAAATGAACGCTTAAACACAATGTTTTATTATAATCATTTTTTTAATTCTTAATAATTCTAAATACTGTAGATTTTGAAATCGAACAGTGTAAATATATCGGGTATCCCTGTAGGCATTTTAAAAATTCGTAAAAATTGAAGGAACTGGTAGAATTGAAGGCGGTTTGCAAAAATGTTATTATTGTGAGATTTTATTTATTTATTTGTTTATTTTTTGTAAAGAAAAAAAAAATAGTTAAAATTTTCATCGATGGAGGGCGCTGCGCAGACGTGTAACGAGAAATATGTAAATGAGAGTGTTATAAATTGCACGTTTTTACGATTAATAGGTCATTTCTTATTATTGCCAACTTGTGCATACATGAAGTTCTAATTTCGATGCTGACTTGGTGGATAAAGCGTTATTTCCCAGACAGCACATCGCTTCCCCAGGATATCTTCAAGATGTCTTCTGTATGAAAAGGCATCCCAGAAACGTCCTTAAGATGTACTGTGGATAAGTTAAGCCTAACTGTGCTGTTAGGGTTATTGTGAAGATGTTTTACTTTGGTTGAGAATCGCCGACTGAATCTGCTGTTAGCGGTATTGTAAATCGTTTTGAAACTGTAAATTGTGATGATGGCGGACTCACAGAATAGGAGTTATATGCTTGTAAATATTTGAATGCAAATAAATGTATTGCAGTATTATGAAAATGTGTAATTTGTTCACGTACAGCGCCCTCTATCAACGAAGATTTTAATTATCCCCCTCCCCTAAAAATATCCCTTTCGACGAGAACTATTTTTTCGCAAACCGCAGTTAATTCTACCATTTTCTTCAATTTATATGACTTCTTAAAATATCTACAGACTTATGGGGCACCCGGTATTTGCTGCTATACATTAAAATTACATTAAAAGGTGGCTGGGAATTTATATGGTATGGTTTTTAGCTTTTGATTAGTTCGCATAAATATATTACAATATTCAAGTGTATGAACTGATCTTACCAGTGAATGAAATAAAATTTACCAATTAATAAACTTGTGTAATTTCAAATTTTAATACAAAGTTCGATTGCTATTTTTAATGTTTGCAGGTTTTTTAATCAATGATATGCAAAATAGTAATAATAATAATAATTAACTTGACAACTATAAGACTATCTTACACTATTACAATTATAATCTTGTTAACAAGGTAAGTAAAGACGCGTCACGCAGCTTCCTTTTCTCTGAAAGAAAATTACTGCATCAAGAGAGAAAAAAAAAAAAAAAAACTTGTACTATAGTTTTAACAAATATTTACAATCTTTTCATTAACTGGTTGTTCTATTCTATGTTGCCTATTTACAAAACATAGGTTAAACATGTATTAACTAAGAATAGCATATATCAGTTTCATTCATACCTAAACAATTTACATGCATTAAAATGAGCTTTATGTTTGAACATCAAGAATTTCCATTCAGCGTAACATTTAAGATTTAGAGCGTTAAATTTCAGTATTCATGTATATATTTATATAAATCTGTCAATGAATCTTCAAAATAATACCTAAATATGTTTATAATATATTGTTTAAATTTAATAATGTAAAGTTAGTGGGTCAGGGAAAAAAAGCAAGAAAAATTACAAAAGTAAAGTAAAGTAAAAAAAAAAATATATATATAGAATATAGAATTTATTTTTAAACTAATAATTTTAAAGAGAGAAACTTGAATATACTTATTACTACTATATTTCAATGCATATGTTTTGACGTTTCATAATAATATACAAAATTTTTATAACGTTCATCATCCCCTTCAACTATATGTATAATACATTAACAATATGTTTACTAGCTCTTTCATCTGTGTGCCACAAAATAAAATAAAATTCTCCACAGATAAGTGAACATTAATATTTATACTATTTTAATTAAGTATTATTTAATAAATATTAGTGACCGAATCTGTATAAATTAAAGTCTATGACATTATTTGTTTCTTTGTCATAATAACTATATAACTCTGATTCATTATTCTACATCATACTGTGTAAGATACCTATAAGAAGATGAAAAAATAACTATTTCAATGGAAAGGTCAATAACATAAGAGAAGTTCCAAATCCATTTCTGACAGAAATTTTATTATCAGGTAACATTCCCATATGTCACCCTTTCACATCTATTCATACGCAGCCTGTATTTGAATTGTAGATGAATGAACTTTATCACTGGCATATTGAGTTCGTTATTTCCTGCGCTTCTCCGGTTATCACATCTCTTACTAATGAATATGAACTGGGTTATTACAGGCTTTGTCTTATCTTGAGTGCATCCGTAATATGTAATTCTGTTAAAATTTTACGAATTACCATGTACCGTCTCTTGTGATATATTAATATTTCATTAAGGTAACTAAATTCGATGGATTCGTTACTTTTAATTAGCTGAAATATTAAGAATTTAGGTCGGTTTTCTATATTGCGTATTATTTTATAAGGATATATATATATATATATATATATGCAATTCAAATAAATTTATCTAAAATTTAAAATCTACCACATGAACGCCATAAAGCCTTTTTAACACTTCCCAACAAGGTTGAAAAGAGTTAATTGACTTCGGTTTGCCTGTCTGTCCGCACTCTGACTCACGTAAATATTCACAGAATTTCTCGAAACTGATGTATGTTATTCAAGTTTACTATCGGATGTTCTCTATTGAAAATGGAGTGAATACTTCTACTGTTTGTGTACAAGGACACCCCAAAGTATTCCAAAGCATTGTGTTCTATCAGCGGTATTTCTATAAACCATATTTTAGTACCTTTAGTTAACACAAATCTTAATTAAATTAAAATATGTTATTCAAGTTCATTATCGCATGTTTTCTATAGAACATGGAGTAAATACCACCAATGGTTTGTGTACAGGGACACTCGAAAGTATTTCAAAGAATTGCATTTTATGAGAGGTATTTTTGTAAACCAAATTTTAATAACTTTACGAATGAAATTCAAATATGTTATTCATATGTACAAAATAAGGCTTTCTGTAAAAACAGGGCCACACAAAAATATTCAGTTACACTAAGGGCTATTATAGGAAATTTGCTGAAATTGTATTTTTGTTTAAATTAAGCATTTTTAACACCTTTTTAACAATTTTTAAGTGTGAATATGATTTCAGTTTGTGTGTTTGTCTGCCCGATTGTCCGTTTGTTTATGTGTCTGTCTGCCCACCCCCATTGTCCATAAATATTTTCAGAAAAAAAAAGTTCACTATGGAATGTTCCCTATATAAAATGGTATAATTGTTCCTATACAACTGGATTGTGTACAGGGACACTCAAAACAATGCCAATGCATTGCGTTTTAGGACAGATATTTTTATAAATCACATTTAAATAACTTTCTACTGTAAAAATCATAAAGATATTGACATTTTTTGTTAATATGTTAAAAGGATATTTTGTATAGATTATGATTTTGTTAACCTTCAGATTTACAGGGCTACACTAAAATATTGATATACATTGAGGGCTACAATAGAATCTAAGGGCTGCATTTTCTTTTGCATTAAGCATTTTTAGCAGTTTTCAAAAATGTGTAAGAGTGATTATGAATTCAGTTTTCTATCTGTATGCCTTTCATTCCTTCTGTCTGTTTGTTGGTTATTAACGTAGGCAAAAAACGTGAAAGATATACGATACAACATGTACATACAGTTGGAAAATGTCAATAATCAATGTGTACAGCATGATTTTTTGTTCTTGCTTTTTTCCTCCTTAAGAAACAGCTTTTATTTCTGAAATATTTTACTTTAACTTATCTACCGATGGAATTTAAATATTTCCTTCTATTAAAATCAGTATAAATGAAATTTATGGATGGAATGGCAAAAATACTAAAAGGATTGAACGTATACTTTACTTTAAGGTGCTACACGGATTTCAAAGCTAAAATAAAGCATACGTTTATTTATTTATTTATTTATTTATTTTTAGTTAATTCTATTTTGAAGAAGTGTGCAAATTTTCAATAAGATTGGTGCATTAGTTTTTGAGAAATAGTAAACTAATGCGATTTTTTGTTTGTTAAATTCGTACAATTTGTTTCATCAGAATATATCAGTTAAATTAACTAAATCTTCGTGGAAAAACACTTTTCAAATAATAAAATGAACGAATCAATTTAAAATATGTGTAAAATATAAGTATAATAAATGCCAGTAATATCAAACATTTTATCTTAAAATAAAAGCAATTTCAAGATATTAAGCTTAATGGATTCTTCCAAATTCATAGAATGAATCTATAATATCTGTAATCAATAAGTTAAGTTTATGTATGTATATAAATATTTGAATTAACTTGTAGTTAAAAATTGTGAAATTTAATATTTTACGAATTTAAAGTAATGATTTTTCTTATATCAATTTTAAATTTTATATAGAAAGACAATTTGCTTTATTACATAAAAAATCTCCTTGTATAACATTTGAATTGATAATATTGTACTTGTATATCGTAACTGTCTATTGCGTATAGGACATTTTATTAAAATGACAGGTTATATTCAATTTCATGTACAAAGATATTTAAAAGAAACTCTAAAATGAACGTGTATGTTATTTAAACAGATTTCAAATACTCAAATGGAAATTAAAATAATACTAAAAATAGAGTTTATTTGTTCGACCATAAGTTTTTATGAATACATTCATGCATCCACACGCACATTCACATACATATATGTATGCATATCTGAATAAAAGTAAAACTTAGTATTTTAGTCTTTCTATAGATTAATTGAACATTCATTGAACGCTATTTTTCGTTAAGTTTTAAATATTTTAAAATTAGTGCTTTCATAATATGTACGAGTTACCTTATGAAAAATTTAAACATTTATATTATCAAAAGATTCAAATTTAGAAATTTTTATGTTTATCTTGCTTCATACGAGAAACTTTTCTAAGAGTTAAATTACCCACGAACTAAAAGAAAAAAAAATACCTTAGAAAATTTTAGCATTTCAGCGTATCATAAAAAGTCTTTGAGATATTATTAACTGGAAAAAAAAATGAGGGAGAGAGAGAGAGAGAGAGAGAGAGAGAGAGAGAGAGAGAGAGAGAGAGAGAGATACTGGTCCATATCACTTGAGAAGTCATGGAGAATTTACGAGTTAAAACAGTGATAGAGTAAATAAATAAACATATTTACGTATTAATTTGTGAAAAAATTTTTTCGCCAGTCTCCAGAAAATTTTCAACACAATAAGGAAATTTTACACATGAGCTTATTAGGTTGTAAGGTTCGTTTACCAGTTGGGGAAAGTTTTTGGTGGGAGCCATATAAAAATTTATAATTTGTAATTCTTGAAACTGGATCTCTAAAATTTTTGATAAATTTTATAATATTATATGTCTATTTCTCTCCCCTCTTTCTGTAATTTATTATATATGTCTAAGATCAATAATTAAAGAATACAGCTGAGGTCATGGTTTTTCAAACACCCTGTATCTCATTTAATTAAGCAACGAGCATCATTTGACTTGATATGAATTAACGGAAATAATAATAGAGCATAATATAATAACAAATAAAGCACCTAATATTTCTGCTACTTTTGGAAATAGACCTCTGTATCCCTGTCTTCTTACATGTTGCTCATTAAAACAAAAACAGAATAAATATATAAAAGTAATATCAGCTTTGCGGTTAAAAAAAAAAAAAAAAAAATATTATTTATGCATCATAAACGCAAGCTCAATTTAGGAGGTTTATGGAAACAAGATGTAGGGAGCCATTTTGCTCAGCGTGACTGCTTTTACGATGGAGAAAAAGAACATTAAGTTAACTACTGCCTGTGACAAAAACTCATTAAAAAAGATTAATATGTTTGATTTAATTTTTCTGAAAGCAAGAATATGCTTCAAATGTCTTAAATCCATTAAAAAAATGTCCTAGATTAATAAAATCATTAGTGATTTTTCTTGCATGAAGAGGGCGGGAATCTAGTTGAATGGAGGTTAGAGACCTGCATTATATCGTGTAAACCGATTTCAATCGAACTTGAAATAACCTGTGGGTCCGGATAATTTAGGAAAATATTTTTTTGCGCCGTACGGATTGGTTGGAAAAACAATCTTCTGAATCAGATTTGGGCCTAGTATTTTTTTGGTTTCGAACTTCTTTGAGTAAGGTATAATTTTTATATATTCTTTATATATATATTTTTATATATTTTTATATATTATAACTTTTATTTTATATTTCATTTAAAAAAATACGAAAATAAGCTCAATTATTTATGATAAATATAGCTACATAACTGATTTTAAATTTAACATATTGAAGATATAGATTGAATATATTTAAATTTATCCATGACTAAATACAGTTAGACCACTATTTAACAAATCATTAAGCGTTGTTATTTTAAATTTTTAAAGGCATTTTATTTTCATAAACGTTATATATCATGTAAAAATATTAAATTGAACTTTTTTATATACATCATATACATTAGTTAAATTATTTTACTAAAATAAAACTTTTACAAATCTAGAAATGAATTGAATGATTAATTTAAACTATTTTATTTTATTTAAAACTGCAATAATCTATATACTTTCAATGTTTTGTGATGTTACCAATGCGTTATTGAGGAGTAATTTTAGGATTGCATAGTCTTCATGTAAGTCTTCATTTTAATTACCGAAAATATTGGTTAATTTTCTTTGAGTCATTTGCTTGAAAAAAGAAAGTTTTATGTTTTGCAAAACATTAAGAACTTCTCCAGCGGTTGCTTTTGTCAGAATATGTAATCTACGATGAATTGTTTCAAAAGATTTTAATGTACAAAGCGAAGTTTTATTGATTTCAGAATCAGGATCGTTGGAACTTTATCGCAATTTTAATGCCATAATGTTTATTTATTTATTTTTTTTCTATTAATACGACAGGTCATACTATTTCTTTTAGACAGAGATTTTCAAGTCGTTGTCAATTCTTATGTATCATCTTGAATGAATATGCAAACATTTTTGTTTTTATCTAAATGTATAAAGCTGAAAGTTTGTCATTATATTTGTCCATATTTTTAGTTCGAAATACTACATTTTATAAAAAAATTAGTACATTTATTAATCAGGATAAAATCTAGCTTACGCGGTATTTTTTAAATTTAATTTAATTTAATTTTTTTAAATTAAGCCGGATTATTGGTTCAAAAGATATTAAATAAAACCCAATTTTAATCTAGAATTATATATATATATAAACTGATGTCAAAAATAAATAGATAAATAAGTAAATATATTTAGTTTTATGCCGAAAAAAAGAAGTTAATATAAAATTGAGAAAAATGTAAGAAATGATTAAATATACAACAACCCCTTGGCGAAATTTGAAATTTGGCACCTATGTATTTCGGACGCTTCTCGTCAAGATCTTCAATTGTGATAGCCATTTTAATTCACCGTCAAAATGACAAAATTTAAGAGCCACCAAGGGGCTCCTATGCTAAAGTTATAGCAAAGAAATTTTAAGAAATGAATACAGTAACCAATTCTAAGGAAGGAAACACAGTTACTGCATGCCTTTATATGGAAGAATAGACTAAAATCAGTGCTGAAGTATTAAATTAAATTCTGTTTTGTGCAGAATTTTATATCTGTTACTTATAACAAAATAGGCTTAGCATTTATTATTATTATTATTATTATTTTACAGCTTAGCCAAAATATTCGATTCAGTTATTGTTTTCGAGTTCTCAATTTTAAAACAATATTAGCCCGCCTAGTACAGCATCAAACTTATAATCAGGGAATTACGGGTTCGATATTCCAGCCGGACAAAGACCTTTGCGTACATTTATGGTGGTTGACTCACGTAAACTCCGTCATGGCTGAAATGCCCAATGAAGTATTACATCTGGGTTTACCGAAGTGGGTAGTCCATTTACGTAATACCATTTTCATAAATATTTGAGAATACATTCATTCAAATCTGATTGTTAGCAATAAATGTAATTATTATTAATGTTCACTTGAATTCATTAATGTATGCTATCTCTACATATAATAAAATAAGATATGTCTGTGTGTCGGTCACTTTGAAGGCAAATTTCGCATGGGGATTCGTATAGACCTCTCCTGATGCACCTCGAAGTTCGATTTCAGATTTTTTTTTTATTATTATTATTTATTAATTAAAATCCACAAATTTCTGAATTGTTCAACTCTAGAGGCCGAAGCATAAAAATGTAATGTTCTTCCGTTCCTATTAGTTCAGTTGATTAGAATGTCATGCTAATAACGTAAAAGTCGTGGGTTCGATCCTCCTAGGTCGTATGTGTTATTTTGTGCAGTAAGTAATAGAAAAGATATGAATTGGTAAAAGAAAATATTTCAGTGTCTTCATAGTATTTTAAATCGTAAGAAAGGCGAGAAAGCACCAAACACAAAGTTAAACTTAATTTTGAATTAGTTTTTATTTAAATTAATTATTTTTTTTCCAGCTCGGAACATTATCATCTGCTGCCATCTGTTGTCATAGCGTGAAAATTGTTATCTGTCCAGAAATGTTTGTCCTAAATGCATAATTCTTGAATAATAGTAGTGCATCTCATCGTTCAGTTTGCAACTAAATTGAAATGTCCGATTAAGCCGAAAATTCAAGCAGTGGGGTCCCGGAACCGATATAACGCAGGCGGGGAAGACGCAGCCAAATGTAGCAAGGACCCGAAGCAAGGTTTTAAGCTATTTCAATGATTTTATTTATTATTTATTTATTTATTTATTTATAAAATGATTTAAAATATAGTAATTATTATTATTATTATTTAATTCTTTTAAAAATAGTGACTAGCGAAGCTGGCAAAGTTCGCCAGTTGCTTATAAGAAGATCACATAAACAACGTTATACGGAATTTAATAATATATATATATATATTTAACTCTTAGAAAAGTAAAAAGGCAATAACATCAATATTATTAAGAATCTAATTACAATGATCCAAGTATATCTTTTATAATTATTTTTTAAAACAAACAATCACAGAAGTTATAATCTAAAAAAAAAAAAACGTTTTTAGTGAAAGATATAACATTTTGTTACCTTAATTTATTTCCCAAACTTTCTTTCACCATCTTGTTACTGAAAATATCAACAAAATAACATTAAAATAAAATTTTGAGTGTACCTTGGATACAAAATATCTCTTTTCTATTTGAGCTCCCGAACTTACGTTTGTCCAGAAAAATAAAATCAATCGCCGCACGAACTCGATTGGCTATCATCCAACCAACGTGAATGTCTCACAAAGTGAACTGACTTTATACAAGACGATCATATTTGGCACAAAAGATAGCGACAAAAATAGAACGTCATTAGGATGAACGATCATAATGATGTCTTTTGAGTGCCAAAACAGGTGAAAAAAAAAAGGCTATTAATTGGCTGAGAGATTTTTTTCCTGATTAGGAAGTGGATAATTAACAAGTATACGTGCATTAAAAAAATCCTATATGCTTTGATCACCCAGAGAATGTCTGTATTAGTAAAATACTGAACAATTTTTTAAAGGTGGGTAAAATTCAGATTACACCTTTAATTTGTACTCACTTTTAATGTATGAAATTAGTAAGTAAATAATTAACGAATATGTGCATTAAAATTTTTTTTTATATTATTCACTTTGGAAAAGCATGCACTAAGAATATAATAAATAACTTTTCAGCCCTCCAGCAGACGAGCGGTTCTGCGCTCAAAGGTGGTTTACGTAAGGTGCCGGGTTCAATCCCAGGTCCCGCTCGTCGGTCTAAGCGTTAGGAGTTTTCCGTGGTTTTCTCCAAAACTTGCGTAAATACGGGCTAGAACCCCTTAGAAAGACCTCCACGGAAGGCACTCCCTCGCAGGCCTAGGACCCTAGTGCAGTCGAACGGCCTTAGCCCCAAACAACAATAACTTTTTAATGTTGGGAAAATGTTAGATTGTACTTTTAATTTTAATTTTATTTTCCTTTAAAAAAAATAAAAAATGAAAAATACGTAAATAAATAGGAAGTAGAAAAAAACTAATACGTGTGCATTAAAAAACTGTGTATGTTTGTTCACGTTGAGAATGTTTGTACTATTGATGTGCCGAAAATATTTTCTCCTTTTAATCCTTTGTTTTTAATTGCATCTGTGTTGGTAAATAAAGATTTTTTTTTTTTTAATGTTTTATATACGTAGATTTTTAAAAGAGGTTAATTTCATTTGTTTAAATAAACAGCATTATATTGATGATTCAACACATGGCGTGCTCATTGGCTGTTTACAAAGAGAACTGTGACGTAGATTATTTAACTAACCAACGACAATGACTTTTCTTTCAACTATATTCTTTAGGTTAATAGAAGGAAGCTGATTTGGTTAAACGAACGAAATTATTGTTAAAATGGTAAAACTTAAAAACCAATTACAAAAAAGAAAAAAAAAAAGTTTTTCTACAAAACGTATTTTTTAGTGCATGTACTGTAAAATTTAAAGAAAATTGTCAAATCATTAGAGAAATTAATATTTAATAATAATAATAATGAACAAAAATGGAATTGAAGATGCTATTAAAAATAAACCTGACTATTATTATTATTATTATTGTTGTTGTTGTTGTTGTTGTTGTTATTTATTTATTTCAGATATGAATGTATAAAATACAAATTTACATAAAATAATTCTTGAATGTTTTGTTTGGATTGGGCGAATAAATAAATACTAAACGTGAAAATAATCTCCTAAGTGGTTAAAAATTTAAAATACAGAAAATGAATTTTCGGAAGCTACGTGTCTTCTACATTGCAAATTCGAATGTAAAAGGAAATTCGTATCTATAAAATGTATCTAAAAAGATTTTGAATAGATAACATTAAAAAATAAAATTTAAATAGAAAGCCTTAATATTAATTAAATGTTTTACAAACAATAAAATGTTTGGCTGTTCTATTCAAAATAAGAGAATAATCTAGTGATATTTCAAATGGTATAATAATAATAATAATAAATATTGTGCTAGAATTAAATTTGTCCTTTTAAATAGTATCTTAAGTTTGTATGTCACAGATCCATGAATCATTTTACTAAATTTTATATTGATTTAAAATGAACGTGCACAGGGCCCGACTATGCTTTTTGACCCGAGTCACTAATGTATTTGGAGCTTCTCCCCCCCCCCCTCATCCCTATTCTACAGACATAATCAAAATCAGCATTCATTTAAAACAGTTTATGTTGTGTTACTACATCTTTTAAGTTTTTACTTCGGTTACATCTTGAATTTTCTCAGTTTTTATCAACTTGTAAGAAAATCATTATTTTTATGCTCAAGACCAGGGGTTGCCAACCTACGGCCCGCCGTGTATTTTTTTGTGGTCCGCGAGTAGATTAACGACATTTAAAGTTTGAAAACTTTGGTTAACACATTAAAAATTAATAAATACGTTCTGACTTTTCGAAATGAAAATATCTTTCAACGATTGTGATAGCTAAAGAATCACGCTCTTGTAATGAAATATTATTAGGCCCATTATTCATTCTTTTTATTATATTAATAATTTATATTTATTATTATTATTCTTTTTATTATACTCATAGATGTATGTGTCATAAATTTTTTGTATGATTCTATTGTTAATTTATGAATGAAAATAATTTAAATTAATATATTTTGCTCTGTATCTTCACCCTGCCCTCTTCCGAAAAGAGTATATATGTATATGATTCATACATTCACAATCATATATCTACATATATAATAAACATATGGTGCTTCCCACCTGAATAAAATAGATTTCCAATGCCGTCCACCATGTGTTTGGGGTTGGACAGACCTGCTCCAGACAACCGAAAAAACGATCAAGCCCATTGATCCGTCAATTAAATGTTATATTAGTTTATGAGATTAGTAAAAAGATTTAATAAATGTTTAAGCTCGTTAATGTAATGTTGAAAGGGAGTATTAATCAGTTTTTGTTTTTACTAGACATATCACGGGAAAATTTGTATTATTACTTTGCAGCTTTTGCAGGTGAGGCCGCCTAAATTTGAAGGCCCTGGGCCAGTGCCTCGTCTACCCGTATCATAATCTGGCCCAGAATGTGCGTAAAGTGAAATGCATGGCGTAACTTTATATTAATTAAAATTATTAACTAAAATAAAGCTAAATCTTTTATCAAAGGAATAAACTGTTAAGGTAACTTTTTAGCATCGCAGTTATAATTTATTGTGTGATTCTAAGTAATCTGCCTATTCTCTTTTATTTAAACTTTTATTTTTTGTTTCATTTCCCAAATAATTTGTTTTAAAAGTTTTAAATAAAACGTTTGGTTTTCAAAAAGATTTTATTTAATTAAAACATGTTCATAATATGTTTCATTCTATTGCAAATGTTTTATTCGATAAGTGACTGCATTTTTTACATTTATAATTTGACGAAATATAATTTAATTACTTTCATGTAATAATGGTGTTAGAAAAATATTTGAAGCCTGGCAACTAAGATATTTCCTTGTGGAAATAAAACATATTTGTAACCGTTGAGTTACATAATTATGGTGTGTCAAAATATTAAAATATGTTATTTATGAAAACTGCGTTTATATTCTAGTATTAATAGCACTAGAATAAAATATTTTGCTACGGTAAATTAGAATATTTGCATTTAAATAACATTCTACAGAAGTTTTAAATGAAATAGTTTTACAGAATGTGTGAGTTTTCCAGCTTATTTCGGTATTAAAACTGAAAAGTTTGGTGAGTATTTTAATTAAAATTGGGATCGGCAATTTTTCGAAAAATTAAGGAAGTGTGAGAGTTTGTGTGTGTGTATCTAAAAAGTAATATTAATTAAAAAAAAAAGTATTTTAATCCATAATAATTTTACTTACTATTTTATTTAAAAGTCTGACTGAAAAAAATTCCAGTAAAGTTAAATTAATGGATTAAGAAAGTTTTTGTACATCTAATTCAGCTGTTTGAAATTTTAAGTGTGAATAATTTAATTTAGATACAGCAAAATAAAAAAAAATAAATAATTAATTAGATTTTGTTGGCATTATTATCTTTGTTTACTTATAACTAAGATTTAACTAAGTTCTTAATTTAACGGGCATAAATAAAATAAATAATTAGCAAGTTTTTAATCATACTATTTCAAAATTTTAATAGAAATTCAATGATAAAACTTTTAAAAATAAACTTTTAACTAATTAAAACCCAAATATATATTTCTAAATTTCTAAATTAAAATACTTAATTTAGAAGGGAAGAAAAATATTTTATATGAAATTGGAATAACTAAACTCAAATTTGGTACAGGATTTTTTTTTTAGAATCAAAAAAGGCCGTAAAATTTAAGAGTAAATTTTTCTCAAATATACTATTCAGTACTTCCTAACTTTGCAACCTTTTTAATATAAATTTTATCGAATAGTTAAAAATCTATTTTAAAAATAATAAATATATTAAACATTTGAAACTTAGATGCTTGAGTTTTAATTTTCTTCTTAACTATTTAAAGCAAATACTCAATAAATATTTGAAAAACTTAGTAAAGTACTTACATTTTAATAAACTAAATTAATCAGTCTCTGCAAGTTTTTTCAGATGCTCTTAATATTCTAAGTAAGATTTTAAAAGTATAAAAAATATTTAGTTTCTACCATTGTGCTGTCAGTTTTAAACACACATTAACTGATACAGTTACTACGATTTTTTTTTCTCTCATTTGCGAAAATTATATAATTTGAAATTTAAAGTTATGTATATTTATGCATTTTCTCTCGAAACAAACGGGGTAGCAAAAAAAATGTTTTAAATCAAATTAATATACTTGTGAAATACGAAACTATTCGGGATATTTTTTTCAAACGTTATGAAGTAAGATTAAAGCTTTCTCTTAAAAATTTCGAAGAATTTTTTTATATTACTTAATTTCTTAAAATTACATTAGAAGTTTATTTTAATAATAATAAAAAAAATGTACTTTTCGAATGATGGCAATTTTAAAGGGAGTTTTTAACTTATTTTCTCATAATATTTTTATTAATATGATGAAAAAATTGACCTTCAAATCTTTTCGATTACTCTTACAAAAGTTATTCAATTTAGGACAGAAGAATGTGAAATATAAATGAGAAGCAAACATTAAAACAGTGTTTTCTCCTTCGGATACAATTTTTCAGGCAACACAAAAACTGACAAATTAAAAAATAGCTAAATTTAAAACCTAATCATCTTTTGTTTAGGTGTATTACTAGATACCAGGAAAATACGTAGACATATCTAGAAAGGTATGCAAACATACTATCTTTAATTTAAGTTTAAAGAAAATTAAAACAATAATAAAAATTCATTAAAACAAGAATAAAAATCATGCGGTTTTCATTGATTATCAACACTTTCCAACTGTACGTACTGTAATTTACAACTGTAGCCCTTAATGTATCTGAATATTTTAGTGTAGCCTCATAAATATGAACGCTAAGCATATCATGTTCGATGCAAAATATTATTTCAGCATATTAACAGTAACTGTCGATTTCATTATGTTTTTTTACAGTCTAAATTTATTTAAATGTGATTTATAAAAATGTTTCGCCTGAAACGCAATGCATTGGCATTTTTTATTTATTTAATTTTTTTTAATAGATATCTATGTACAAAAAATAGTTGAACAAGGTCTGTTAATACCATTTTAAATAGTAAACATTCTAGAGTGAACGCAAATAACATATAACAGACAGAACGACAGATAAATTAATTCAAATCATGCTAACCCTTAAACATTGTTAGAAAGTATTAAAATGCTTGATAAAAATGAAAAGGCAATTCCAACAATTTACATTTATAGCCCTTAATATATCTGAATATTTTTGTGTAGCCCTATAAACCGTAATGCTAATTTGTACTATATACTATGGAAAGTATTCTTTTCTGCATCTTAATAACATATTTCAATTTTTTTTAAGATTTGTGCAAAGTAGAGTTATTAAAATAGAATTTATTTTAATACCTCTCGGGGAACGTAACGCTTTGAAACATTTTCGAGTGACCCTATACTCAAACCATTGCTGCCATTTTCTCCATTTTTAATAAGAAACATCCGATAATAAACTCTAATAACATATAGCAGTTTAGAGATTTTTTTTTTTTTTTTTTAGTATTTACAAGAGTTATAGCATGCAAAGGCAGAATGACAAATAGACAAGCGAAGGCATAAACGCTTTTCAACTTTGTTGGAAAGTGTTAAAAAGAGAGAAATCATTTATCATGCTTGATAGTTAAAAGAACATTGAAAATCACGAAGATGTTGCATTTGGAATATTTTGAGCGTTCATACGTTGAATACGTTGAATACGTTGAATACGTTGGTTATTTAGATTAACTCAAAATTGCACAAATGCATTTCTTAAAAACTAAAATTATATAAAAAAAAAAAAAAAAAAAAAAAAAAAAAGTTTAGTTCTAAATATAATATGAATATCCCTTAGTTGAAATAGCAATACTAAAAATGACATTACGTATGAGATAATTCATATTTATTCATCACACAGAGTTGGTGTTATGTTTCACAAATGAATTATTTAAAAAATAACTAATTTTTTAGTAATCGATAACTGTTCATATTTTCGAGGCTTATTTATAAATATAAGAATTAAAAAAAACTGAGACTTATTATTATAAAAACGATTCATTTACAGAGACAATAGTGAAACGGACAAGCGGGCTAGTGATAGATAACTGTCTTATTATTGAAACTTTATTCAAGCGAGATAAACACATTAAATTTTAAGCACATTAAATTTATATAAAAAAATCAATGCGTAATTTAAAAGTATAAAAGTAATTATAATCGGTCATAATAATTCATATAATTTTGCAAAAACGTAAACCCATTTCCAAACCATAGTGTACTGCCAGACAGACAAAAGTGATTACAGAGATCTTTTGTTGAAGAATTTTAACCTTTTACACGCCGCGTCCACATCCGGGTGCAATTTAAATTCGTTTTTTACATATTTTCCCTTCTAATGCTTTAGTTTAAAAAACTCTAACATTAAAATGTGTAAAAATTTTTTTAAATATAATTTAATATTATTATATTTAATGTTATTACTTTAATATTATTATATTTAATATTATTAATTTAATTAATATTATTATATTATATTTTAATTTAATAATGTAATCTATTTTAAACATGCCAGTCCATTTTTAGGAGCATTTGCTTATTTTTCTAAATTATGTGAATTTTTAAACTGTGGGGTAAAAGGGAAAAAAATGTAAAATAGGTCATTTTTGTAATTTTCTGTACATTTTCCCTTTTATGATCGAACTGTAACTTCCATTTAAAAAAATCAAGTCATCTTCCTATTATATCTGATAATTTTTTCAAGTCAGTGATATTTAATTTTTAAAGGAATTTTTAATTCCATATTCCATTTATGGAACATTGGCGTGTAAAAGGTTAAAAATATATGCGCTTTATATCGAGTATTTTGTACAATCGACTAAAATAATGTTTTAAGTTATTTAAATTATAATATTCAGGTATTGTAAAAGAATTATTGTAACTATAGTACGCTATATTCCCTAACGAAATATATTATTTCGAAATTCTGTGAACATTTGTATTACTTTCTATGATCCATACGTTTTGTGAAGTCAATAAAAGGTTTTGAGTAGGCCGTGGTGAATTCTAATAATTAATTACGATACAAAATTAATGATTAGGAATCACTATATTCCATACATTTTAATAAATATGTTCAGTAAATAATTTAGAAGGCACTATACCATGCAATTAACGATTAGAAAGCGACATAAGCAATTCACAACGTGCATTATATCTCTCTGAATAATTAGAATTAATGTTGAAGCTATTTAGATGTTTCTCTGTAAAACTAACGACTGTAAAGGTTCGATATCATAAAATTTTAAACAACATGTTATTTAGAGCATATCAGAATTATCATGGAATATGTAACAGTAAATCTAAAACATCAGTTCAAGAACTTAGATCTGTTAAATAATTATTTTAACTTAGGATTGCATTACAAAACCATACATTTAAAGTAATTTGTTCGGGTGTAAATAAATTATCATTATTAAGGAATGTGAGAATAGATTGTGTAAACATGAAAGCAATTGTTTAAAACATTCAAATTTCATTAAGAAACATGTTTGTTTACGTATATATTTCATAAAATCTCTTTATTGTAGTTTGAAATTAATGAAGAAGTATCTGAAATTTCAAAAGCTGCTGTTCAATGTTCTAAAATAAATTTTTCAGCTTTTAAATTTGTTTAGATTTAGATTAAAAAGGTAAAAAATAAATATTTTTAAATACTCCATCAGTTTATTAATTGTGATAATTGGTTTTCTACACAAAACAAGAATTTTGCTTAGGTTCGATAACCACAATGTGCAGTTCGAATGTTTAAAACGGCGTATTTATGTTTTTTGTTTAAGCAAAAAATAAAGAAATAATGTTTTGTATTTATTATGAGGAAAACATTAAACTGAATTTAAAATTTTCTTGGCGAATAATAGCTATTAATCTATGTTGTTAAAAAAAAAAAAAAAAAAAAAAAACGGAAAATTTTAGTGAAAAACGACTTAAATTTACGGGTTTTGTTTTCATAGGAAAAATGGCAATTTTCCGTGAAAAAAATAAAACAAAAGTAGATTAAATTTTTTTTTTTTTTTTTTTTTACAGTTTTTTCTTACACTGTATACAGTCAGATAGTTTTGAAACGAATTTAATTACATGCATTTTTACAATTATAAAATTCATTTATCTTGGAAATACTCAACCACGCACTTAGTGAGAGCAAAATTTAGGATTATAGCCTCGAAACATATGCTATTTAAATACCTCACCATACATTTCGCAATATATTTTACTCACCTAGTATGTATAGCTAGAGAAATTTACATATTTTAAACAATGTTTATCAACAGTATTGTTTATAGAAACTTCTTATATTAATTTTCTGTGACTTGAAAATTTAATGTTCTCTAATAAAAGTTTCTGGCGTGAAATCTTCCTTAAAATTGTGAAAGAAATGACAAACATGCTTTTGTTTATAAGTTTTAAACCGTTTACTTAGAGGAATAAGAAAAAAAAAAAAAAAAAAAAAAGGTAATCTCTTTAGAATAATGTCGTCATTTTTTCTTATTATATCATTGAACTGGGTCCACGAGCTTAAACATTGTCCATTTATAAATCTTATTTTATTTTGTATTTCATTTTGCACGCGCGGTCTTTATTTCCTAATTTAAAATTATTAAAAAAAACTTTTTCGATACTATCCGTTTCGAAACTGATTATTATTAATTTTCTTAAAAAAAAAATAAAAAAAAATAAAAAATAAATTTTTTTTGATGAAATTTTGGCAAAAGCAGAATTTAGTTTAGTACGGAGGGCTATTAGTTTTTTTTTTTTTTTTTTTTCAAATTATAACATCGTTTTCAAATTATTCAATTCTATTTTCGATAAATTTTCGATTTCGATAAATGTCTAACTATCGTAAAACTGGTATCGTAAAAATCCGAGGATTGAGAGTAGCAGTCCTCAGTCCTAATTATAATAAAAAAAAAGAGCCGCTCATCGATAGATGCAACGAAATACATAGGAAAATAGATGAACTAAACTGAAAGAAGTCGCAATTTCCAACTAGAAAAATAGATTTTCCGAACACCGAGATTTTTTTCTGAAGTAACGATTGCCGATATGAATTGGTAAAGAGGTATATATCTTGATACTATTCAACTATTTGTAAATTTTGGTTACGATTTGTGTGTCACATTTCGTAAGTCTTCCTTGCAAGAAAGTTAAACGTATTGGACAGCTGGAGGACCAAAAGAGGGGAAGTCTAAGACTGCAAACCTAACTACTCCCTACTGATGGTGTTGAAGATAATTAGTGCCATACTGAAATCAATTAAAAATTTAAACACAAATACTTTCGGTGCTGCTAATGTTAATTTGAGTCTAATGTTAACTGAATTTATTTTAATTGTAGCCAACTTAAACGTCTAACGAATATGCATTTGGCAGTAGGTTAACACAATGCAATACCTTGATCCTCATTCTATTTTTTTCTTCCAAACTTAATAAAAAACAGAAATTTTTCTTGAGTTTTAATTTCATGTCATGTTTTATTTAACAAAATACATTATATAAAGTATTACAGAAGTGCTAATATTAGTAAAAATAAATATCATTGTATCTATGGGGTATGTATTGCATCTTACCCCAAACCATAGAACCTTTTTTTTACCACGGTTACTGATTATGACTATGTTAGTAGCGTGCGTGTTTGGCATTTCTTGAGCATTCGCAATGAGAGAGGGTGAGGAATATAATATTTTTGTATGACTTCTATAGTGATAATGCAGCTAGGAGCATCAAATTTGATATGTAGCCTACTTCTAATATGTACATTTCCCATATGTCGAGATTTTTTAAAAATTCGAAATTAAAAACCAGTGAAATGATTAAAAAAAAGTTCTAAAATTACACTTTCGTGAAAATTTTATGCATGAAAGTTAAACATTTTCTTATGAATACGAAAAAATGATGTAGTCATACCTGGTAACATTAGTAATTGCTAACATTTTAATTTATTCCGGAGTATTTTTTTTCCTCGCCCTTATTTCGCATCACTTTATTTTTAGAGTGTTTTTCTCCATTAAATATCTGCTATAAAACAACAAAAATTTTCTCTAAAAAAAAAAAAAAGTGTTATGGAACAAAAGCTGGGCTAAGAATGCTCCGGAATAAATTAAAATGATGGCAACTCTGATCATTTATATTTTATTCCGGAGTATTGTTAGTCCCGCCCTTTTTTACACCGGCTTGATTTTAAAGAAATTTTCTCTAATATGTAATCACTGTGAAATAAAAAGAAAAATTCTTTTAAAATATACTGGAGTGAAAAAAGGGCGGGTCTAAGAGTACTCAGGAATAAATTAAAGATGTTAACAGGTATGCGTATTGTTTTAATATATTTGGTTGGTGGGAAAGTTCTGTCGTATTGTATTACACAACTGACACAGGAAATTTATCCTGGGCAAAATTTATACAATTTTTTAGAAGGTAATTGGTAAATAATTTCTTAAAATTTATCTAAATGTTGTCCAGGATTTTTTTTTTTTTTTAATTCAATACGGCAGAACTTTCCCGGCATCTAATAACTGAAATCCGCATAATTTTTATAACATGTTAGAATGACGTCAGCTTCATAAAATCTCCCAAATGAAATACTATATCGTCTTTGAAAATGACATCATTTCCTAGAAAACATTTGGTGGGGAACATGCATTTTTATAGAGAAAACTGATGTGTTATAATATAATTAAAATAATCTGGTGTGTCACTCACACGACTTTCTGTTACCCTGAAATTTAATACTATAACTACAGGTTGCAGATTAAGAGGTAAGATAACGAGTACTGTTATGTAAACCTGTGTTAAACAATTTAAATTATGCTTCGGAAGAGTTTTATATGATAATTAGTTCTGTGTGAGGGGGGCTACCGCTCCCCTCAACCTCCCGTTTCATTAATGCACCTACATTTATATAGAATTTAATTCGGTTATTAAAAAATAATTTATTTAAATTATTATTTAAAAAGAATTATCTTTTATGATAATGCGGACGATTTTCATATTAGAGACGTAGTATAACACAAAATATGAAAAAAGTTGAATTTATTCTCAATATTACATTAATAAAAAAATCGATAACATTATTTTAAATTATCGCAGATCGATGGTTCAACCATTCGGTTTAAAGGTATTGACGAGTTCTTTTGAAAGATACCTATCATGAAAATTTACTCCCCTAGAGGGGAGACTTCCCCCCCCCCCCCAGGGTGGAGGAGAGGCTCCTACATACACAATTTTTTTCCCCAGTTGATTATCTCTGTTACAAAAAATATATATTCGTTTCATTTGGTTTAGTCCAGTCTATAGATGATAAACTCTACTTACCTGAAATATCCCCCATAGACGTAATGTATTTGAATACTTTTGAGTGTCCCTGTACACGAACCATTTGCTTCATCTCAACGAAAAGCTTACTGTGGCATCCCTATATGACACACATTTAGAATACCGAGTTTGGAATTTCTGCTACTATTTGTTTTTGAGATATGCTGCTAAAATACAGACGGACACTCTGACCATGCGCTAAAAACATGATTTTTGTATTCAGGGGACCTCAGAACATGTAAATATAACAAAAACTCACGTTCGAAAATTTGACCCTGAAACAATACTTTCTCGACCCTATGGGTAAGATAAAGTAGAAAATGCTTTCTCTATCATTTTTTTTTTTTTTTTTTTTAATTCTTTTTATTTAATTGCTGTTATCTATCTCTGATCAAATCATCTCGTTGTCAAAATTCAAAGATGTTTTTGGTAATGTTTTTGCTACACGTAAATGACCATAAATATTTTTCAGTGCGAATGAAAAACTGCTAAAGTTAAATATTTTCCCTAACTTACTTAATGAATGAATTAAATTAACAGTATGGATGAATTAAATTATTATACATTTACACGGTAATATCTGAAAAGTAAATTAAGACAGAGAATGTTTTTACATTCAAGGAAAACTTAATTTATATATAAGTAAATAAAAAATAAAAATAAAAACAAAAATTGCGATTTTTTAATAAAAAAAATCTTTAAAAGATAAAACATCATAAATAAATAATTTTGTGAATATATTTTATTATTTTTATCATTTAAATATATATATATATATATATATATATATATATATATATATTATGAAAAAAAAAATAATAGAACCTTTTGTATTGCAAAATATATGCATCTACATTTAAATTGCGAGATAACAGTTTTCTAAACAAATATTTTTTATACATTTAGCCCATTTGTAGATAAATTATTAGTACTGAGTGACGTACAAAATTTGTTTTGACTGTGAGAATTATTATGAAAAGTTGTTTTATTCCAATGAGACCAAAGTTCACTTATATAAAATTTTTATCCAGTAAACAAATCATGTGCGGAATACTTATGAGTAAAAGTGTTTGCAGCTTGCATTTATAGAATAATATTTTTAATGAAAAGCCTATCTGTATGTAAATTTATTTAGTATAAATAATGCTTGGTGAATAAATTAGAAATAAAAAATATTTAAAAAAAAATAGCAATATTTAAATGTATATATAAAGATATGTGGTTATTTTGTTTGGCTTGTGTATGTTTCTTTGGTGAATTATTTGACTGACTATTCTTCGTTCTCATTCTTTTCTTTTACTATAAAAGGATTATATATATATATAATGGAGAAGCCTATAATTGTGCACATGTATCAATTTATTTAACGCAAATTACTAAAATGGAAAAATATTTTTTAAAAATAATTGCATTCTTTAAATATAGCTATAGTATTATAAAAAATGAGCGATGCTTTAGTACTAATTATTAGATTACTATTATATGTTTAATTTCATTAGTATTTTTTATTAAAACAATAATAATTTTAATTAAAAAAAAAATATTTTTAATGTGAAGCTTAGAAAATATATATAAATGTATTTAACGATAAGTTTATTGAGTATAAACTATTCTTGACGAATAAAATCGAAAAATAATTTTTAACGTTGTTATATTATTTAAAATATTGCTATGACCTTTTACAAATAGACCATGCTTTAATTAAAGTCTGTAAATAATATAAAAGGCTAAATGCATTAGCATGTTCTAAAATAATAATAATAATAATAATAATAATAATAAAAGTGTTTAATGAAAAGGTTATATATAACATACATTTATTTAGTATAAATTATTTCTTTTAAGTAGTTATATTTTTAACTTGCATTAATTTAAACTTATTTTTCAAAACATTTCTTTTGAACGAACCTTCAAGGATCATTAAGTATATAGGTTGATTGCTGTAAAATTGTAAGAAAACTGAATTTTCAATTAAATTAAATGATTTCTTTTATTCATTTTTAATATTTATAAATTTCTTGGATTCTATTTTGCAATAATTCGCTTTTACATTCAAAGGATACAACATTTGTTTCATTTTATCCTTCATTCTTCATTGGGAATTTAATATTTTTTTATCAAAGCTGTTATGTTTTAAGAACATCAGTTTTTATTTTTATTACTATCCTAAGAAATTAAAGTTGAAACTTACTATTTACATTTAAAAATAAATAAATAAATACATAAATAAAATAAATAAAGGAAAATAAGAAAAGTGGCAAATGTAATAATTTTTTACTGGATATTCCTACTTTTCTCGTCTAACCAGGATCCGTATGGATCCGCCCTTTTGTAAGGATTCCTACACCCCAATTTTTATAGAGTAAAATTTTACTTAAAATTATAAGCTTATTTTATGAAAAAATTGCTGTAAAATTTTACTGGTACCGAAAATTAAGGAGAGTACGAACCCAGAAAATCTGTAAATTTACGTTACACTCATTTCCGAATAAATTTACGGAAATCCTTTTCTTATCGATATTTTATGAGAAATCCTCGGCACGTTTACTATAAAGGATTTCCCGTAATTCGAAATGAATTCATTTTACAGTGTATGGTTTTTACCATTTTAACTCCTCTAAAAGTCTAATTTTCATTCAACCAATGACTAAGGAATAAAGGATTCAAAAATCCTACTTCCTGCCCTTTTTTCGGAATAATTTCAGGGATGAGACATTCTGGCCATTTTTACTACCTTTGTTTTAAAACAATAATCTCCATCCTATTTAATCACACATTAAAATAAAATTCGATAAAGGTTTCAAAATGAAAATAGTGGTATCAAAAAAGGCGGAAATTTCTCCTCCCAAAAATTATCCTTAAAAAAAAAAAAAAAAAGAAAAGAAAAAGAAAAAAGAAAGAAAGAAATAAAATGGAGGAGAGTACGATGGCTACACCGTCAAAAGTATGTCCTATTTTCTGCAAGAAATTCTCTGTAATTTGAGAAAATGCGTTCTGACAACGTGATTTTTTCGTAAATTACTCGTATTTTCTCAAATTACAGAAAATTTCTGGCAGCAAATAGGACATATTTTTTACAGTGAAGGATCGTATGGAACATTTTTAGTTTATTTGCATATAAATTTCCTAAAAAAAAAAAAAAAAAAATGTCGAACAATACAATGACATTATTAAGTTATGCAGATTAACAGTTATATGATAAAATGCAATAGTAATAAATAACGCAAGGTTTACTCCAGTTAAAGATATGTTACTCATTTTAGAGAATGTAAGAAAATTACTTCTGTTTGGGAATTATTTTAAGTTTAACAACCTAATAAAATACTAAAAATAACGGAAGTAATGAATATACAAGCTATATTATACAAAACTTCATAAAGAATTTATTTTACGTACGAGTTTTAATAATGTCTACATAGCGCAATAACATGAAGTTTGATTTATTAAAAATGAGACCTAAATAATATAATAATAATAATAATAAATTAAAAATCATGCTTTTTTTTTTTCGAAATGTACTAAAAATTTCAATTCAACAGATGCGGATAATATACATGTGTACGAAAGTTCAGCTCAATCGTACGGTAGAAACTAGGTTAAAATTCGAAAACTAATTGTGAACTGGAGTTGGGGTTCAAGCCCCCATCTTCTCCTAAGGCCGTCGCTACTTGGGAATATAATGTCATCGGAATTATACATGTATGCAAAACGTCAGCTCAATCAGATGATAGGAGTGAAAAATTCAATGCCTAGATTTGATCGGGCCGCGATAGCCCAGTCGGTAGAGCGCCGGCCTCGTAATTGGAAGATTGCGGGTTCGGTACTCGAGCAGACCAAAGACCGTCGTGTACACTAATGGTGGCTGGTGCACGTAAAATCTGTCGTGACCGCAATGTCCTCCATGTTCCCATAGAAAATTATACCTCTGGGGGTCACCGAAGCGGGAGAGCCATCCCTTCCGTGGAGGATCAAAATTGTGATGGCATGTTTCCGGACCACCTCTAGGGGTGTGTTCCAGACCGTCGCCAATTGCCCATCTGCGCAGCACTAGTGCGACGTAAAACCCAACCATCCTACCATCCATCCTAGATTTGATCCCACATTTAAATGACACTCTAAGCTAAAAAATAAAAAAAGCCTATAAAAAGGGTTGAGAAGTGAATGGTTTTTACGTCGCAATAGTACTGCACTATGAGAATTGGTGATGATCTTGAACTCACCCCTAATTAACCCTTTAACAGGCCGTTTATTTGTAGTAATGGTATATTAGAATATTTTTGGTATTGAGAGTGATAATAAGGAAATAATTCCATTTAGCTTATTAGGTAAAATTAATTTGATTTTTAATGTTGTATAAGGTCATGAGAAGTATATTTACCGCCCAATAAATTAATTTTAAATGAGAAAGGCGTGGTAAGCTACCTTTTCACGCCTACTGTTTATCCTAAGCACCTATTTTTCTGGTAAAATTACTTACTACGGCCTTATAAACAGAATTTCAGAAAAAAAAAAAAAAGATTCATCAGCACAGAGTGTGATCCTTTGTTCTTTTATTTTGTTCCTTCATGTATTTTAGCAGAGTAAAAACGGCGGGCGTAGTAAAATTAGCTTACGGCGCCCTCCCCATTTTAAAATTGATGACTTTGTAGTAAAATATTTACCACAGCCCGTTAAAGGGTTAAGACATGCCATTTCTATTTCGATCTTGCCCTAAGGGGATGGTTTTCCCGGTTCGGTGACCTCCAAAGGTATAATCTGTATGGGAACATTGCGGCCACAACGGATTTTACGAGCACCAGACACCATTAGTTTACATGACGATCTCCAGCCGGTTTGAGTAACAAATCCGCAATCTTCCAGTTACGAATCCGGCGGCTATCGCGACCCGACGTGTAAAAAGGAACTGAATAATTAAAAAAGAAACGATTGCATATTTTATGACCTGATAAGAGAAATTGAAGATGGCGTTATTATTTTTTTTTTCAATATTTTGACTATGAACAAACAAAATTAACAATAAAAAAATTCAGAATATAAATCTGTACTGATAAGTATAAAGGATATAAGTCCAAAAATGTCGATTATGAGTTAAGTACATAGTCAGACTCAGAAAAAAATTCTCTATCGATTGGTATAAAGGATTTAAGTCTATGTCATTTAGTCTTTGAGAAAATCCTTTGGTAAAAAAAGGTTCAAGTCAGAAATTTACCATTCATGTATGGTATAAAATAGTTAATTCAATTTTTTCCCTTTATTAAATGAAGGTTGACAATCACTGAATGGTATAAAGGGTATAAGTCAACGAAATCCCCTTTTCCTAATCGATTCTTCTGATTTGTTTTTAATTAGTTTAACTTTATTTTTCATCTCCTGAAAAATCAAGAATATGGACTTAAATCCTTTATACTTATCACTACAGAAATAGTGCTGTTAATGTTTCAGTCAGAAATGAAAATATTTAGAATTATATATTGTTCTTAAGAATTGGTGTTATAATTGATGAAAATAAATTTCTTAAACCATATAGTATTTCTTTTTGGAAATTTATTACTACTAAATCAGAGAAATATATTGATAAGAACCCTGTCAAATTTTTAAACCTTTCTTATTTACTAGTGGATCTGCAGATCAGGAGCCTCAGCGTCCTATTTACATCAGACATTATTCAATAGGTCATTTTTATTTATTCCTTACTATATAATCGTATATATTGATTCGATCGACTTGTTACCATAATCGAATACATTCCTGAGGGAGGTTGCCGCCCCCCTCAACCCCCCGCTGTGTTTCTACTTGCATATCTTATAAAGTGTTACAGAATTGTAAATAATTGCATTTATTTTTGTACCAATTCTTTCAAAGAGGTTTAGTAAAGTTAATAAAATGCTAACTTTGTGCATTTCTAGTCGTTTTAGCGTTAAAATAGCCTAATTTTCCTTTAAAAACGCATTAAAAAGCTCCAATAAGGAAATAAATGGATTTGGCACCAAATCCGGCGACTGTTTTCCTCCTTGGCGATTTGTTTGGCGACCTTGGCTAGAAAATCCTTATTAGGGATATACCAAAAATGGAAGCTCTAATCTCATTATGAGATACGGGAATTTTCCAGAACAGTCTGTGTTCGATAGAAAAGTATAAAAGGAGCATTTTCTCGCCAAGACGGTCAGTCTCAGATCTGTGTCAGCTTCGTCAAATGCTTGCTTTGCTTTGAGCCTCTTTAGATGAGACTTTCTTTATGTGTTATTGCTAAGCAGTTTGTACTGTTGATTTGCTGTTAACGGCTGTTGTTTGAGCTGTGTTTACTGGTTGAATTGAAGCTGATACTTGGTTTATAGACCTGTATTTTTCTGTTACTGTATACTATAGACCTGTATTTTTCTGTACTTCCCGTGAATACATCACTGAATTTTTGCAAGTTTTGCCTTTCATTCTTGGACAACTTACGGACCCCCAAGTACGCAACAATATGTATTCTGAATAAACGACGGTCTTGTATTATTTCCCTGAAATTCATAAATACCAAATTTCATACAAAAAAATTACATAGCATATCGGAAATATTTTGCGTAACCTTTAAACTAATTTCCAATTCTATGCCCACAATTATCAACAAGAAAACATATGCTTTTAAAATTCTAAAAAAATTTCATTATATTTGATGGGGTGTAACCATGTTAAAATAAACTTTTAAGAAATATCGACTATAGACCGTAATAGTAGGAAATTATTTTATGTATCCCGGAAAAGTAGCCACAGTCATTATAAACGCCAATAATAAGAATAAACCTAATTAATTATAACTCATTAATTTTTCAAACTAATTTGACATCATTCGAATGATTACAGTACATATTCGAAATTATTTTGTGTGGTCCTATAATTTAGTCTATACATAACCTTTTTTAAGAGTAAACATAATTTTAAGCATCTTTATAATGTATGTTAATTTCATTAAGTTCAATTCAGCATAAATGCATTAAAGTGCGCGCTTAAATAAAAGTTTGTCCATAGGCTCTAATGCTACGAAATTCTTTTGCGTGTCTCTGTAAACAAACCATAAACATTGTATACACCAGTAAAAACTATTCAGCTTACTTTGCGTTTAAAATTAATAATTGTTCCAAATTTAACATCGTTTGGATGACTACGTGACATTGTCAGAACACTTTTGTAAGGTCATGTACATTAATTAGAAAGCTTAAGAGCACATATTTTCTTCGAACAACATAAGTTTAAGCATCTTACTCACGTACGCTAGTTTAATTTTCTTGATTGCAAAGTAAAGATGTTAAAATGCGTTTATACGCAATTCACGTCATACGCCGTAATGTGAAGTATTTTGGCGTGTCCCTGTATACAAGCCATAAAAAGTATAGACCTAAAAAAATAAATAGCTATTTCTATACCGAGCCTGAATATATGTGTCAATTTGCAAGTCAATCGGAAAATTTTTGCGGCCGCTATTGCGGTACATACAAATTCTTCCCATAGGCCGTAATGATAAAAAAAAACTTTGGCGTGTCCCTGTACCCGAACTACAAATGGAATGCACACCCAAAACTATACAGCTAATTCCGTTGGGCTCATGAATATGTGTACCAAATTCCAAGTTAATAGCGTAATTTTTGTGGCCGCTATCGCAATACATACAAATTCCTCCCTTAGGCCGTAATGATAAGAAAAGCTTTGGCGTGTCTCTGTATACGAACTACAAATGGAATACATACCAAAAACTATACAGCTGATTTCGTGGGATTCATGAACATGTGTACCAAATTTCAAGTCAATAGCGCTATTTTTGCGGCCACTACCGCGATACATACAAATTCCTCCTATAGGCCGTAATGATAAGAAAAACTTTGGCGTGTCCCTGTATACGAACTACAAATGGAATGCATACCAAAAACTATACAGCTGATTTCGTGGGGCTCATGAACATGTGTACCAAATTTCAAGTCAATAGCGCTATTTTTTGCGGCCGCTATCGCGATACATACAAATTCCTCCCATAGGCCGTAATGATACGAAAAACTTTGGCGTGTCCCTGTATACGAACTACAAATGGAATACATACCAAAAACTATACAGCTGATTTCGTAGGGCTCATGAACATGTGTACCAAATTTCAAGGCCAATTTTTGAGGCCGTTATCTCACGACAGACAGACAGACAGACAGACAGACACAGCCCAAAACCGTTTTGAGTCTCAACAGAGGGCCTCCACTGACGTTTCGGCAATAAATAATATTATCTATCCTGATAAATATAAAATTTTAATATTTAAGAAGACGAGGCACTATGAAAATTACCAAAATCAATGCAATTTAAAATTTTCAGATAGTTATTATAAAAAGTATGAAGCTATATAATACTTTTAAAATAATATCATTCTACAGTTCCGTAAACTTTTTAAAAAACTTTTACAAAATTTTAAACTTAATTTTCTTGTATTCCAAAATTTCGGAATAACCGTTCAACCTTTTCATCAGTTACTGAATAATGCTCCATTTGAGTTTTTTCTTTTTTTCTTTTTTTCTTTCTTTTTTTTTTTTTTTTCTTTTCATCCAGTTCCTTTAAGAATTTGTATGAAAATAACCAGGGTAATTGTCACAAACCTGGCCATTTATTTTGAAATCAAGAAATTATTACACTTATTACGAACTCTCAAATTCAGTCGCATGAGAAAAAATATAGAAAATTTCAAATTTTGCACTTTTATTGTTTGTAACTGATTCTGTGATTGAGATATAAAAAATTAAATACAGAGATGTGTTCCGTTACATAGAGAAAGAAAAAAAAATGGAGATTTAAAAAATTTTTTAATTAGCATGTATCATTTTTAAATTACATGTTACATCGTATTATTTTTTCCGTAAAAGAGGATTTTTTCATTTTAGAATTGTTTTTCATCTTTTAAAATATGCTCTGTGGATAAAAAATGATAGATTCCATAACGGTATATGATTTAAAAAGCGGTAAGGATCTAAATCAAAAATAATTAATTTATCAGTTTTTCGCTTAGTAAATTTATTCTTTAATAATTTTTATTTTCCATATTTTCTCTAATAAATTTTGTAAATTCTTAAGTGTTCAAGTGGTATGTTCTTTTTTTTACTATTACGATTAAAAAAATAAAAATAAATAAATAAATAAAAATAATTATAATAATAAGGCTGAACGCAATATTTTGCAGTATTTGAGGAATAAATATGGAAAAAAAATATTCAAATAAAATAATTAGCTAGATCGATAAAATTAATTATCGAACACCGAATTCATCGCTTCTACCTAATTTAGTCCCATTACCAGCTATTGTTATTTATACTGTAACTGATGACAAGTAAATTAGTTAAATTCTTCGAAAAAATTTCTTTACTTGTAAAAAGGGGGGGGGGGAAGCTTTCCGAACATTTAGAACAAACGATAAGGTCATTAAGGTATTGAAATAGAACAAATCCCTTATTAATTTTGTTGTCAGTTATTAAAAAATAAGAAAAAAAAATTACTTAATTTTATAGTATTTTCTTAATAAAAAAAAGTAATTTTAATATTTGAATGTAAATAATGTATTATTATCACAATTATAAATAACTATTAGATATTTTCATGTTTTCTACATATTCATTTATTTTTATTGTTTACATTCCATGAATTAACTGTTCATGGAATGTAAACATGTAACGTAAACATGTTTTCATGGATTCCATGTTTACATGGAATGTAAATAACTGATTTCTGTAACAAACATAGCTGCCATGTTAATATGTGCAGGATTTTTGTGTGTAAATAACGCACACACACATATATGTATCCCTTTCAATGCATTATTTTTGTCACATTTGTTTTTAAGGTAGTTTTTAAGATTTGTCATATATCTATTCTTGGTATAATGTCTGGACATTCAGTGAATATTTTCAGGTTTATACCTTTTCACTGGTTCGAAATATTAAACTTTGCTTCAAAACCTTATGTCAACTGAAGGGATAAAGATATGCTTGTTTTTTCCATTTCATTCGTATCATGAATTCCATTTGTTACTTTTTTCTCTTCAGATATAAGAAGAAAGTATTAGATTCATGATTTTTACTTTCTCTTACGCATAAGGTAGAGAAAGTATTGTTTTTGGGTCAAATTTTCGAACGCGAGATTTTGTTATATTTACATGTTTTGAGGTCCCCTGAATACGAAAATCAAGTTTTTAGCAAATGGTCTGTGTGTCTGTGTGTCTGTCTGTCTGTTATCAGCATATCTCAAAAACAAATTATGGCAGAAAGTTCAAACTTGGTATTCTAAATGTGTATCATATAGGGATGCTACAGTAAGCTTTTCGTTAAGATCAAGCAAATGGTTCGTGTACAGGGACAATCAGGAGAATTCTAATACATTACGTCTATGGGGGAAATTGCAGGTAAGTAGAGTTTAACGTCTATAGACTGCACTAAACCAAATGAAACGAATATATATTTTTTGTAATAGAGATAGTTAACTGGGAAAATTTTTTTGTGTATGTAGGAGCCTCGCCTCCCCCCTGGGGGGGAAATCCCCCCTCGAGGGGAGTAAATTTTCATGATGGGTATCATTCAAAAGAGCTTGCGAATACCTTTAAAACGAATGGTTGAACTATAAATATGTTATAATTTAAAACAAAGTTATAGATTTTTTTTACTTTTAACGAAAAAAAAAACTTTTTTTTTTTTTTTTTTTTTTAATATTGAGAGTAAAATGGAATTTTTTTTGGATATTTAGCGTTACACTACCTCTGTAATATGGAAATCGTCTGCATTATCATAAAAAATAATTTTTTAAAATAATAATTTTAATAAATTATTTTAAAAAAACAGAATTAATTTTTAATAACCGAATTAAATTCTATATAATTGTAGCTGCATTAATGAAACGGGGGGTTGAAGGGGGCGGTAGCCCCCCTCACACAGAACTAATTATCGTATAAAACTCTTCTGAAGCCTAATTTGAATTGTTTAGCATAGGTTTACATGACAGTTCTCGTTATCTTACCTCTTAATCTGCAACCTGTATTTATAGTATTAAATTTCAGGGTAAGAGAAAGTCGTGTGAGTGACACACCAGATTATTTTTAATCTCATTGTTTTTGTTAAATTTCATGTTTTTAGATATTCTGAATACGATTTGACCATCTTCGGAAAACGTCTGTCTGTGTGTATCAAAAATGCTGGATGACACGAACGAATGGATGGAATTTAATCAAACTTGATATTTAGTTGGACCTTGTCTTAAATTAGTAGTGATTACATTTGGGGATCAATTGGATTTGTATTGCGGGAATTTATGTAGGAAAATATAGTTAAAAACTTTTCTGATTACCACAGCTCACTATTTCAGTATATTCAATTGCTAGATTTCAAAAATTATGTTTATATAGTTGTGTAAATTTGTATATATATTTGAACTGAGTAAATAATTTGTAGATAAAGAATTCAAAGGATGCGCTAAAGGAATCTGAAAAAAAAAAAAAAAAAAAAAAGAAGAGATGAAAAAGGAAGAAAGAAAAAGAAGAAAAAAAAATGCTTGGGAACGCATTATATCGAGATATAAACAATCTACAAACATCTTTATTTACTACATAATTATTTTTTACAAACTATTTAGTTATGTAAAGCATGTTATTCAGTGTGGACCCTATTATTAAGTTGTAAAATGTGCAGCCGATGAATAATGTGTCAACAGCTATCTGTAGTTGATCGTCATTCTGTCCACACATAAAATTTTATAGAGTCTGTCACTTGCAGTGCCAAAATTATTTTTTATGATGATGTTTCATGATGCGTCATGATGCTTTAAAATGTAAAAATAACAGTTTTAAATGACATAATTTTTGAAAATTTTGAAATGGACCAGTTATTTATTATAAATATGAACTATCCACATGTAATTACGATAACACTGTATATATATCTATATATCTATATATATTGTTATTCTATTTATAAAAATAATATTATGTGTAATTATAGAGAAACACTAGGTAAGTAAATTTTAGTATACTGATAAATCATTAGGAGTTACGATTATACAATAACATTATACAATTTCGATACATTAGATAATTTTACACTTTCTCCAAGATTATCGCTATCTAAAACTACATTCGACTGGTGACTTTATCTGTACCATCTTAACATTCCATGTACACTGAGAAAAAATTCTGTAACTGACATCTAGAATCTAAATTGTGGCTCTAGAAAAAACAGTTCCATGTCATCCTTATAAATTCTGGTCCCCTTGGAAAGCGAGTTCTAGAAGCCCCTATTAAAATACTAGAGCGTTTGCCTATATTCTCGAGGGCAAGGTTATTTAAAAATCTCTTCAAATAAATGAGACTACAAGAGGTGGGTTTCTGCAACTATAATCATGGTTTATTACCCAATTCTAGAAAATCAAGCGAGAATGTCTCACAATATAAATGATTCAGAATATTTAGAGTCTTCAGAATATTGTTTCACCATCTAGAAATGTGTACACTAGAAATTCTCGATAATTTCGTTTATTCAGTTTATTGGCGTGCCTTATGCGCATAGCTTGGAAATCTATATTTCTAGTTAAGAGATTTAGAAAATGGTCACTTATTCATTCTAGTGAATGGCAGTATATTTTTTTTTTCTTGGTGTACAACTTCAACGCGATTTCGAGCACTGAGTGCTAAAGTGATTGGGTAAGACCTCACATACTGACATATTTAAACCATGCTCCTTTTCTAATCACAAATGCATAAAAACGCGTGTTTTCAATCCTTATAATCAAATTATATACCACATTTAAATAAAATATAATACATAATTTTTCTCATAATACAAATATTTACAAAAATAAGGACAAGAAATCATAATTTTAGAAACCTAAATAATCAACTAGTTATATTTTTTAAATAATGCTTATAAACAAAAACGAACGCAATGAAGCATATTTAAATTTTATTTCAAAATTTTAAAACCTTTTCACAAAGGTAATAGCACCATTCAGAAATATAAAACAGCTGAACAAAAAATATAATGAGAATCATTAAATTTTGTATGCAATCTTTTGGAGTATATTCTCTAGAGCCTACTTCGAGCGGCAATTTATAAGCTGGGGGAGCGTTTCATAAATTGAATAATACATGAAGTCTGTATATTTTTCTCTATTAGCGTAGTTAAAGCGCTGTTTCTTCTGTTTTCTCTACTCAAATAACAATTTGGTAGAAATCACTTCTAAATGTCAAAACTTCGTAATAGAAAATAAGGTAGGTGTAATAAGTTATTTAGATTCTTGTTACAGAAAGCGTTTAAAGTGAGTTTTTCTTATTTGTTGGTAAAGTAACTAGTTTATTTAATAAGAAAAATGTGTTTAAATTCTAAAAGGAATTTATAACACAGGTGGGTTTTTAATTTTAATATGTTCATTGAAAAAAAGAAAAGTGCAAATATCAAAGTTTTGAAATAATGCATTTTTGAAATTTTAATACATTTTTCGGTGGAATGTTATATGGAATTAAAATAGTAAATACACTCCTTCTCATAATTATAAGGACACTCGTTTTTCTATATTAACTAAACACTGAACGCTATTATTTAAACAAATATATTTTTAATTAATTTGAATTTCATTAATAGACTATATTTAAAAAGTTTTATCGTTTTTCTATCTTAAAAAACTTTAAATATGGTAAAAAGATGATTTTGCAGGTGTTCACAATTATAAGGACAGCTCGAATTTCAGTAATTTTTTTCAGTTATTCTTTAAATTAATATTTTATGGGGTCTCTTTTTAGGGTTAAATAGTCAGACATTCTCTCTGGTATATATATATATATATATATACATTTTTTTTTTTAATATTCAGTTTCAATACCAGTTCGTATAGCATATATGATATTCTTAATACATTTAAACTATTTAAAATTGCTTTCCACTTGCATGCACTTTTCTAATATCATAAGTTAAGGTTTTTTCAACTTTTAGGACATGGGAAAGGCAATAATACAGAAGTTTCTTTCTTCAAACTATTTCCTATTGCTCTAAAAGTAGAGCAAAAATGTAAGTCTTGTTGAAAAAAATATTATTACCCCCCAAAATTTAACAAAAATCTGATAATTCCACGTTTAAAATTTGCGGATATTCCCTTGATGTTCATAATAATAGAAAAAATTGCTAAATTCATTCTGCCTTCAGTAGAAACAGCTCCCCAGAGCACCATATAGGTCCATCTCTAAAATGCCCGATTCATAACTGCCTTTAAAAAATCTGCTCTGTCTTTCGCTATATTCAGATCGTGCCAGTAACTGTTAAAACCATTTGGTTAATCAAGAATAAAATGTTTTTCATCCGAAAATGCAACATTTTACCATTTAATATTGTCTTTATTCAACTTTAACACAGACGTTCGTTCATCCATTAAATGCTTATTGATTATTACAGGGTTTTTATTCATTTTAACGTATTATTAATTCTTTTAAATATGCATAAATGTGGACCCCAACCTTTCGTTAAAAAATACGAGCAAATTCAGCAGCAGTCATTATGAGTAGAACAGTAAGAGGAATTATGAGTCTTCGATCTCTGTAAATCAACTCTGATTTTGCATCAGATCTCTCTCTTATCGAACCAGCAGTTCAACGTTTCATCACATTTCCTTCAGCAATTTTAGATCTTCGAATTTCATTAGGAATTCGGGGGATTGAAATTATCCTTTCACTTAAAAAACACACTTATCATACTTCACTACTTGATTTTTTTTTTTTCGAGGAATTATCAGTAATGTCCGTCCAAGAAAAATTGAAGGCTTATATGTGAATTAATCTAGCCCAGTAGTTAACAAATTCGCATGTCAACTGTAATTTATCCGCTAGTAAGTTAAATAAAACAAAAAAATCTGGATTGTCCCTATAATTATGAACATCTAAAAACGTGGAGAAAAACACATTTTGCATTAATTTTTATTAATTTTGTTTCATATTAAAAAAATTATAGCAATTTTGGTTTTTATAATACTAGATATATTAAGTGCACTTAGTACAATCTTGTTCACAATTACTTTTACATTAGTTATTTCAAAATATAAAGTGTCCTTGTAAATATGAGAAGGAGTGTATATCGAAGAATTCTGCTTTCTTTTAAAATGTAAATGTATAATAATACCAACAGGACGTTATCGAAACAACATTAGAAAAATTACCAGGGATATAATGAAACGAATTAAAATGTTCAAAGACATTATTAGGCTGACCAGATCAAAGTAACTTTATAAGAGAGAAGCGTAAAAAATTGCTACAATTATCCAATTATGGATGCATTTTTTCATTCCTAATGAATAAGGACTAAAAATAAAGTGTTACTGATTAATAATTTACTTTCTACACTGAGAAAAAATTTTGTAACTGACATCTAGAATCTAAATTATGGCTCCAGAAAAAATAGTTCCATGTCATCCTTATAAATTCTAGTCCCCTTGAAAAGCGAGTTCTAGAAATCCCTATCAGAATTCTAGAGCGTTTGCTTATATTCTCGAGGGCAAAGTTATTTAAAAATCTCTGCAAATAAATGAGACTACAAGAGGCGGGTTTCAGCACCTATAATCTTGGTGTATGATCCAATTCTAGAAAATCAAGCGAGAATTTCTGGCAATATAAATGATTCAGAATATTCAGAATATTCAGAATATTGTTTCGCCATCTCGAAATGTGTAAACAAGAAATTCTTGACCATTTCGTCTATTCAGTTTATTGGCGTGCCTTATGCGCATAGTTCGGAAATCTATATTTCTAGTTAGGTGATTTAGAAAATGGTCACTTATTCATTCTAGAGGAAGGCAGTATATTTTTTTTTTCTCAGTGTACTCTTAAGAAAAATGGCTTAAAGAAAGAGGAAGTCCCTATTTGTTCCCAGAAAATGGGGACGTTTGGTCAGTATACATTATTAACATTATATCATATGTTATGAAGTTTTATAAAAATAAGAGTACTCTAAATGTAAGACGTTTACAAAAATAAACATTTTATAGAAGTATAAAAATATTTAAGATTATTTTGTAATCCTTAAATATGTGCGTTATTGACATATAAATGAATAGTGATAATTAAAAGAAGTCTCACAATTTCATATCATAAATACAAAGCATTTCAAACATTATTTATTACTAGGTGATCCCAAAGATTTTTTTCTATAATTTGTTGCTGGTCATCTTTCAACATTCGCGAAAAAATCTTTACTGAAATATATGTGGTGTAATATATTCTTTATATAAACATATTCTTACCATAATAAGATTATCTTTTATATATTTTTATTGCTTCCATTATCCGACTACCGTATGTAATGGATGTATTGTATTCGGTAAAAAAATTCGGTATCGAGTTTTCTTCTGATTTACATTGTTTAAAGTCTCCTGACTAAAAAAAAATGGTTCTGGTCAATTAGTCAGTGTGTATGTGTGTATATGTATGTATGTGTGGAATTTTATGACCATCATATCTCCAAAAATAATAATGATAGACCGATGAAACTTCAGAATTAAGACAGGTCTAGTGTACAGGTTATATTTTCATTTTTTTTAAATGAAAACTGGGGATTTGGAAGAGAGACTTTGAGGTCCATACATTAAAACTTATAATTTTCTTCAAATTTGCTGCATAAACCCCTTTTTAGACGTCTTTTAGCATGTATTACTTGGTTACTATATGAAAATTGACAGATGCTCTGATTAAGTAGGTCAGCTACAGATTTCGGAAAAAGGTGTTTCAAAAAACGGCTCTAACGATTTTTTTTTTTTTATAAACTCGCTTTATTATTACTCTTTCATATATATTCATAACGTATGTATCGGTTTTCTCTTACAGGAAAATTGTTAGATGCCTAATTTGTTAAGTCAATTCTATGTTTTCTGACCATAAAATAATATATGAGGATTAAAGAGTATAGTGGGTAATGAAAGTTGTATTTGTAAAAGACCATATTAATGTATTCACTTTTTTAAGTATGCATTGTAACCACTTATCTATCCCCTTTACATACCTAATCGGAATCTTCTGAAATACTCTTGTAACCTGAAAAAAAAAAAAGAGAGAGAGAGAGAGATTAATGCACTGGGGCATGTAATTATTGCAATGTACTCATTTAAATGAAAAAGAATTAAAAGAGATAGTTTAAAAAATATTTTCGAATTTCGAAACATTGTTTTAAAAGCAATTACTTTATAAGAAAAAAAAAAAAAAAAAGAAAGAAAAGAAAGGAAGAAAAGAAAAGAAAAAAACATACTTGAATAATACCATTAAATAAAATATAATGAAAATGATTAGATTTTCTGTGTAGTCTTTTGGAACATGTTATTCTCTAGAGCTTACTTCAATGAATTTCTAAGCTGGCAGAGCGTTTCGAAAACTGAATAAAACATGAAGATTGTAGGTTTTTTCTCGATTAGAATAGTTAAAGCTGTTTGGGTCTCATCCATCTCAATTCAGGCAGTGAAAATGGAAATAAGGAAATGAAAATAGCTGATTTTCGTCTCTTTGATATTTTTAAAGTTTTAATTCGTGCATTTATAAGAGAACTTGTAAAAAATATGTTTGTATACATGTAAAACAATGTATTAAAAATTGCCTATAGTATATTGCTCTTTAAAAAGTAAAAGTAACTATAAAAAGGAATAATAGAGAAAATTTCAAAAACAGTATGAAAGGATAGCAATAATATTTTAAACCATAATTTAAATCAGTACTGGTAAAGGAAAAAAATTGAAACCAAAATTTAGTCAGAGGAATTGTAGTTATAGAATGAAAAAAAGCATGTATACTATAAGGAAATAGAGCAACAACGATACAAAACTTATAGAAAAAAAGAGTATATAATGACAAATATAACAAAGAATGCGCTAAATGCAGCTATAAAATATCATTTTTCAAAATTTAGCAAAAATATTTTGCAAAAATATTGGCTAATATATAAAGTCCGCAGCAAAATTATTGAAGCACACATCTACATTTAAAATTTTTTTATTTTTATTTTATTTTATTTTACTTTTTGTTTGATCGCTAATTTTTGTTATCAACTTACTTTTTTATAAACAGCATAAGATTAAGATCATGACTCGACAAATATTCAATTAACAAAACAGTATCAGGTGCACATCTTTTAAATAACAATTATTGCTAGTGCTCCAATAATTTTGCTGCCGGCTGTATGCACCTTAAGATATAACTGCGTTCAGTGGACAAAGATTTGAATTGCTTCAGATGTCATAATTTCTGAATAAATAGATATTATTGATCAATTTTTTCTAAATACTTTTGTTGTTAAATTGAATTAAAATGCCTACTTTAGTTCTCAATCGAAGCTTTTTGGCCGGGCGTTCGACTATCTTGACACCTGGTTTTTATCTCTCTTCAATCCTTTTAATAGACATCACCACCTTTAATCAAGCTGTGGCTGGAAAATAAAGCGCTCGTATTGCATTAAAAAATTTAGGTATTTATCCCAGAAACCTGGACTTCAATTGAAATTAAAATTACCTTTCATTATCTCATTCGATTTAGTTTATAAAAGTCATTGTTGAAATAACCGCTGTTTTGATTTATTTCCTTGAAAACTTTATTATAAATTTCATTGTTTGCATCAGTTCTGGTGCGCGGATTTTTGGAGAAGGATTTCTGGGAAAATGTTATACGACTGATCTTCGCAGGGAAGCAAAACTGACATAAATTGAGCATTAATTATATTTTAAAGTTTATTTGAAATTCTTATTTAAAGTTATCTTCCATGTGTAAAAACGTTTTTTGAATTCCTTGCAATACGGAATATAATGCATTCTACTCTAATATTTTAATATTTTATTTAAGGTTTGAAAAATGATAAAAATTAAAAGAAGTAGATGCAACAAGATAAATGATATATATATAATATATATATTAATATTAAGCAATTTCAAAATAAAAAAAATAAAATAAATAATACATGGTTTAATGTACATATTTTAAAGAAAACCAAGTAATTTGATTTTTATACAGTTTTTTGGAACATGTTATTCTCCAGAGTCTATCTAGAACCATTTATAAACTAGTAGATTGCTTCAAAAACTGAATAATACATGAATGCTTCATTGTTTTCTTGATTAGTTGAGTTACAAAAGTTTAAAATAGTTTATCGTGTCTCTTTTTCTAAACTAACAAACAATCAGATGTCACTTTAAAAGTAAAATAATGGCAATGTATAAAATGCTAGGCTTTAGAAGTTAATTACAGTGTTAAAAATTTCAACAAAAAACCATTAGTAATCATTTATCTTAAGTCTTACGTAAAATTATAGAGAAAAATAAACGAAAATGTTAAAATATTTTGAATATATATGCATTTTAATGGCTAAAATTAATTCATTTAATTATTAGAGAGAAGATACTTAGAACGCTTCTTCTAAATGTACATTTAAATGTTTACTGAGCAATTAAATAATAAAAATAGATAAAAATACAGAATAAGGATTGAGAATCTCGATTAATTACTTTTAACTAACAATTATTGTAAATTTATCGAGAGGCTGGATATATTGTTCAGTAAATTTACAGAAATTTTTTATAGTGTATTACTTTTTTTTTTTTTTTTTTTTTTTTTTAAACATAAACTTTTACATAGCTGGTTTTGAAATAAACATGAATCGAATTAATAATAATGATAATAATAATAAAATAAATAAATAAATAAAGATATAAATCGGATGAAAGAAAAACTCAAAAGGAGAAACTAAACAAAATTCAAATATAGAATTAAAAATTATTGTCTTATATAAGCATATATATAATTCTATTCTAGATTACCTTTTTCGTTTTAACTCTGAATAAATACTGTAACTGTTATCTTTATATTTGTTTTTAGTGAATATATAAAAAATACGACAAGGTGAAGTGGGTAAGTGCAACAACGTATCGACATAGTTCGACTTTGATCTTTTGTTCAGTTACTATTATGCTTACACTTCTGAAAATTTTTAGGTATAAACTACAATTAACTGGTTTTGGAAAAAAAAAATGTAATTTTTATAATTTAAGATGTGTAACTTTAAGAAAATATATATATATATATATACATATATATGTATATGTATATATATAGGGTAGGTGCTCCAGTGATTGACATGCTCCAGTAATTGACATATATCCCGAAATAATTAAAAAATAAATAAACCACATGTTTTACATATAAGAATTTTAACATTGTATGTTAAACACTGAAGCATAGGGTGCCAATAACTGGTAAAATGAAAAACTAGCAGTGTAAAACACTGGAGCATACGAGACTAATCACTGGAAAAATGAAAAACTGGCAGTGTCAATTACTGAAACATTGAGTGGGTGTAAAATAAAAATTCATAAAAAAAAAATAATAATAATTACCAAACGCATATATTCTAACAAACATGTGCTTCTGAAAGTCTTTCATACCATATATATTAACTTAAGATTTCCAAAAATAGTTTCAGATGACTAAAAAAATTAAAAACATCAGAAATTGCTCTAAAAGTGTCAATCACTGAAGCACTTACTCTATACGAAAATTGTGTGTTTCGTGGTTCCACAGGTAACTTCGGCCTACTATACCCGTATAAAATATGTTAAGAGGTATTTTATTCAAGTTACCAAATAATGAAAACATTCAGGAATCCGTGTATATTTGAATTTTTAAAATATCTCATCTTGTTACAGAATTGGGAACTTTTTCCTACTCTTCCACTAGCACTTCAGATCTTAAACACTAACGGGCAAACAAAACCTTCAAAATGTTCATTATATTAGATTTCATTGACAATTAAAAGACAAATTGAAAATAAAAGTGAAATATATATAAGTGAAACAGTTGAATTGCTTGGGACAAGAATCAATATCCTGGTTAAACTTCTCCGACATACGAAATTCCTGGTGTTACACAGAGAGAAAGAAAAATAAATCCCCCGAGGTTAATTAAAAAATATTTTATATAGTAAGCGTTACCAAGGAACGCAACTTCATGCTTTAAAACAAATAATCAGTTATTAAAAACCAAGTAAAAAAATACAACGTATAGAACGCAAAAGAAACAATTCGAAAGCAGACAGCTATTTTGGTCGCATTTAGCGTAACGTCTTCAGTGCATAAAGGAATTAAAGACAATGCACGGAAGATGGTAGGCTAAATGCTACCGAAACAACTGTATGTTTCCCAGTTTTACTTTGGCGTTCTATACGTTGTAGTTTTTTATTTGATTTTGATAATTCAGCGCCAAGTCTTATTTTAATAAACAATCACTTACTTATTTCTTTTTTTTTTTCTATGCTTTTTGTATACTTAAATGAAAATATAACTATAAAAGTGACCTCGATATAAGGTTACTCATTAGGACTTCGCAAAAGTAACCTTATAAGCGGAGTGATCTTATAACCAATTAACTCAATTTTATCAATAAATAAGCATGAATATTAGCTAGTGAATAAACAAATGCCAATAAACAAAAATCTATAAGCATGCAAGGTAAAGTTTTGAAGCTTTTAACACATCTTTTAATAAGTGTCGGGATTAATCATCAGATAGCGTCGCAAATGAAATATTTTTGTGTGAGTAAAGTAAACCTAATTTTCAAAAGATACACGTTAATGTTTCATGGTATTTCGATCATTTGTTGCCGAGATATCAAAGTATTAGTGACCCTACTTTTGATGTTTTCAAAATGAGAGACAAAGCTGAATTTCGTTTGTTGTTTAAACGTTATTTTTTGATGGACAAAAATACTGTTGATACTGTCAAGCCATTGCTAAATTTCAACAATATTTTTGCCTATCACAAAGCAATGATTAATCAACTCATGAAATTCAACTTTGTCCCTCATTTCGAAAGTAGGGTCACTAAAACTTTGATATCTCGGCAACAAACGACCGAAATATCCTGAAACTTTAACGTGTAACTTTTGAAAGTAAGGTTTACTTTACCCACACAGAAATATTTCATTTGCGACGCTATCTGGGGATTAATCCCGGGACTTATTGAACGATGCGTTAAAGGAACGTATTTATTGAAATTTACAAATAACTAGTTTTTCAGAACCCTCCATATTATCAGCTCGTAACTTTATGTTCTGCGCTGCTTTTACATTTTTCATTCTTGAAACAAATAAAACAAGGATTAAAATATTGTTGAATATAATCCTTGATATTTGGAATCGTGCTTGGTTTCCTTGAAAAACACGTATTCAATAGATTAGATTTTTAAAATTCTTTAACGATTTCCTATTACTATAAAAAAGATTTACTTTTTTTAGACATCCCTCAAGCAAGTACGAAAAATGGTGTAATAAGATCCCTTAATCCGATTTGCTGTCAACACAACATCCCAAAAAACTGATACGATTCCTTACGAAAACCAAGCTTGTTCTCGCTCGTTGCAAAAGAATGATACGCGCAGATGATGAAAATAAGAAGTGAGAATTGTTGGGTTGAAGTTGTCGCTCTATAGCCACTTTTTTGCACATTAAAGTTCATTAGACCAGGATCTACAATTTAAAGTGAATTTTGAAGTTCTATGAAAATTCATATTTAAACTGGGACTCGAACCCTACATCTGAAAAATATAGGTCAGAGTAGTACTAACCATCCAACCACCAAATTAGCAGGAGTAAGGCTGCAGATATGATCTTTCCCTAATGAAAGATAACTTTTTTTTACGGCGGGTTTGGAGTATTACTCTAAGGTTATTAGGTCATTTTTTTGCCCATTAAGACTCTTTAGAGCCTACGGCTTAAAGATAAATCCAAACCCACAAACATCCATGACTGAACCTTGATTCAAAACAGGCCTGAATGATCCAAAACAAGAGCTTGGCTACGAAAATCCAGGGCTCTTACTATTCGGCTATCAGATGGGCTCTTTATGACGACAAAATTATTGTTACCCATTAAGCTTGTTTATATATAGAAATCACTCAAAAAATGTCAGATGAAAGTGACCTTATGGTATTAAAAATCTGACCATATAACCGATAAGTCATAACGCAGAATTCATAAGCGGGATTTCTGAAAAGAATCTTTATATACGGGTGACCTTATATCGAGATTCAACTGTATATTAAATTACATTAAAGTTTTCTTTTTTTTAATATAATTTAATTTAGTACTAGAATCCTACTTTTGACTCCGTACGTTTTTGTAAACTCTTAGAAACTGCAATAAGACTGTTTCTTTCTGTGCAAAATTTAGATAATCTACCACAGATAGTAAAGAATTATTTAAATTTTTATTTAAATCTGGTAGATACAAAAATTGTAACTGCTTGAGATAGCCAAAATCCAGCTTTAGTAAAGAAGACTACCCCATAGGAAATGGCCTGTAGGGAGAGAACGTTATCTTTTGTTAGATGAAACCCGATTTAAACTGAGTATAACGAAATACTGAGTAATAAACTCTGGAAGTAGCAAGCTCTGTCGATTATTTCAGAGCACAAAGCGTTACCCTTCCCTGTGATTTTCTTGACTATTTTTCCTGCATATTTTTACCAGTATCAGTTGCGTTTCTTTGTTTTTTAACATTTGTGTTTGTGTGTTTTATTACCTTACTTTTTTTCTTCTATTTTATCTCTGATTTATTATTATTATTATTTTGCATGCAAAAGTACGGTGGTGGTGAATATCTAGATTGATTCAATACTTTTTCCTCATGCTAAATCTGCATGTAGTATTTATGACGAGAGTTGCTTTACTCTTTTTTTCCATCACTTCATTTGAGTTTAATAGGACTATAGGTATATTGGTAAATTGGGCCAAACGTTCAGTGAGAACATACGTTGAATTCAATGAGTTCAATGAAAATATTTCTAGGCGAAACTGGTTATAGATAAGTTACAATGTTAAAACAACTGATAGTATTAGAAAAAAATTATACCTTGAAATTTCAAAAGGCATGAATAAATCTGTTGGGAACTGCTTAGTTGTAAAACAAATGAAGTACAAAACATAGTCTAACCCCCACCCCCCACCCCCCATACTACCACCTCATAGCAGTCTCACGTTGCACAATCTTTAATACTTGCAATTCCTGCTCTAAAATAAATTTATGTTTTTCTAAATTTTATATGTCAGTTAATATATTTAAAATTAAAAATATCCTTTAGATGGTCAATATTTTTTATTTTAATTTATTTAATAAATATATATTATTATTCAAATATATCCATATATTTTCTATTAGAATTTTAATTTCTTACATTTTCATTTTTGTAAGATACGGTTTTATAAAAAATAAATAAGAAAAGCATCTTATTTAAGGGAAAAATGCACTATTTAAACGTTTCCAAAATGTGATTTTTAATTGCTCTTCTATACTAATTTTGTGAATACTTATATTTTAACTCGTTAAAAACACCATTTATAAACAAAATGGCAAAATTCTCTTTATAATTGCTATAACGTATGGTTAACCAGAAGTAAGGACTCGAAATATTACGAATTTCTCTCGCATAAAATGTGCTGTTCTTATGCTAATTTATATCCATTAAAAAAGATAAATTAATATTTTCTATACCCGAAGCTAAAACATTTCTATAATATTTAAATACAACCATTTAATATGGTTGCCGTATTTCATGGATTTTATAATCATCTAAAAGATACGGAGAAATCTATCAACCTTTATGACATGAAACTATTAAAAGGTAATTAATGGTTAATTTTTCCCTGTAACCTTTTTGCAATCCATTTGTCAAACAAAGGAAAAAGTGGATTTAAAGTTTAAACTGTAATCTTTCAAAAGGGAATGTGATAAATTACGCATTCGAAATAAATAAATATTAAAAATATAAACGATATTTGATTTAAAAAATATGTAAACGATAATTAATTTTAAAAACATAAGCGATAATTAATTTTAAAGTAAATTGAAATGCATTAACATTTCCGTTGACATTCTTTCTAAAGTAAAGAAAAAAAAGAGTTATTTTAACATCTTTCTCGCCAGTGGCTCAATCTTTATTCAAATTTAAAATATGTGATTTATAATTTCTAAAGAAATCAAAGACTTAAAAAAAAAAAAAAAAAATAGCGAACAACTTTAAGAGGTTCATTTGTCTTATGTCACATTTGAATTTTCTTGATTACATTTAATGATAGAATAAAACTTGAATACCAGCCTCAAGAAATAAAAGTATTAAAAAAAAATGAAGGAAAAATGAAGATGACTTCATTTATATATGTATTTCGAAAATGGGATTTATTACATTTTTCTTCGACAGTACTTTTAAATAACTACGCATATATTTTGTAAAGACGTAAACTAATTCTCTTGTTTTATAAATTTATAAATGGTATTTAACAGAATTATACAAATGTATACTTTTGAAACTAAATGTTGTTTATATATTTATTAATAATAATAATAAAAAAAAAAAAAAAAAAGAAGAAGAAGAACAGATTTTGATAAATATTTTCTTACGTTTCTTATGTTCCAGCAGAAAGCTTATGGTATATAAAAAAAAAAAAAAATGCATAAAGCTTAATATTAAAGTTACAAATTTGCAATTAAGAAAAAAATATTTGTAATATTCCCAATAAATTGCGATACTATGTTATGTGTATATAACAAAATATAATTTTTCATGAAAAAAAAAAAAACCGAAACGTAAATATCCAAAATGTAAAGGTTTCAGGAGGAAATGCATTACAGAAACAAATATTTGTGTACTTTTATAGGTGCAGTGCTAATGATAGGTAAGCTAACAGTTCTTTTCCCACAAAATAAAACTATAAGTGAACAAATAAATCAATATTAAATCAATACTAAATATTTGTATACTTATTTGGGTCACTTTCTTAAAATGTTGACTTTAGCGTACTCAAAAATTACGTATACAAACATATATCAAAACTGAACAAACGCATTTCATCGTCATGTTTACAGAAATAAGCATGTATTTGTAAATAATTGTGATTTCCTATTTTTGGTAAGTTTATTTATTCACTGCGAACATTGAATTTTTTTTGTCCTAGTATTATAATAAAATCACAAAATAATGATTAAATCATTTAAAATTAACTTTTTCAAGTTAGCTTTAAAATTAAACAAGCTGAAATTAACTTTTTTTGTCATTCCTTTGTCGTCCTTTTCTTAGACAAGAAAATCGTCGATATACATATATATATCCATTCGTATTTAGGTTTTTCTCTATTGCAGTATCATAATAATAAATAAAAAAATTATTTCAAAATTGTTTACGTTAATAGTCCCTTTTGTTAAAATTGCATAACAGTGAAGATTTTTTTTTTTTTTTTTTTTAACTTTCATATGCAGGTTATTGGCATTTGTTAACAAATCATAATTGAATTAGAAAAAGAAAATAAATTTTACTTTCATATATAAACAAATCATCGTTGCTCTCGTATCAGTGTGAAATGTTGATTTATTTTCTTTGTGTAGTTTTTTACATAGGTTATCGGCTGTGGACTGGGCATCAACATAAATCGGAAAGCCAGGCTTTATTTACTTTTTTATATAAATCAAAAGAATATTAAATAAAACAGATTGAAAAAATGTGTTTGACAATTGATGAACATCTGTCTAAGAATTTAAGAAACTTCTCATATCGGCTACAAAAGTAATTAAACTTTTTATTAAGCATTTTCAGCAATATGAGGGTGTTGAGAAATTAATTTTTCACACATTTAGCCTTATTTCTATAAAATTTGACATCATTATATGAAGTTTTAAAATCAATTACTTTTCGTCCCCAAAACACTGTGTCATACTCTAAATATGTCTAAATGCAGATAACAATGCAATCAGCGGCAGTGATCAAAACATAAAAAATTCTGCCGCTATATTTTAACAACAATAACAATAACAAAATAAATAAATAAATAAATAAAATAGATCCCCAAAGATACTTTTATAATATCTTCAATATCGTTAAGCTTGGAAATAATAATCCACATTGTAAATAATATAAGACACTCTATCTTTTCTGATAAAGTAAAGGAGTAGTAGTATATTCTACGGCAAATACTGTTTTCAGTAGTAAAGACTGATGAATATTCGTATATAAAGAAATAATTATATGAAAAAAAAATATTTATTATCCTTCTTTTATAAAGTTCTTTATATTTAGCTCTAATATTTTAAATCTTCATTTATAGTTATCTTCTGTGTTGAATCGTACGAAGGATACTTAATAAATCAATTCTTGTTGTTTTTCCCCCTTAAACAAAAGCATACTAATGGAGCTCATTGACTGCAAATAATTCCTTTCGGTTGGTTATTTTTTTTGACAGGAAATGGAACAAATGACTCTAAGTACCGAGAAAAACAGATTGAATCAATGTATTATTCAGTTTTCGAAATGATCTGTTAGCCAAGTCGAAGTTTATAAGTATCATCTGGGGACGTAAATGTTTCTGTTCATTTATGGAACAGGGTATGGAATTATACATTTCTATTATATTCGAATACAGATGCTGCTGTAATAAACATGTTTTATCAGACACGGGAACTTTGAAGAAAGTGGTAAAATTCGATATTATTTTAGTTAACATTGTTATGGAAAAAGGATGTTTCGAAAAATTAAACATTTTTGTTCCTTTGTTTCACATTCGCTTTGATAAACCTTTGTTTCACATTCGTTTCTCTTTTTTAAAGGTGATGTCTTAATTTCTTTTTATAGAAGCAAATTTTTTTAAATGTTATTTTGTTGTAGCATTTTTAGTTTATCTTTTAGAGTTTTTAGTTTATCTTTTAGAGAAAGCATTGCTTTTCGATCAAATTTTCAAAATTTAGTTTTTGTTATATTTACACGTTTTGAGGACCCTTGAACCCAAAAATCATGTTTTTCGAAGTTGGTCTGTGTGTATGTCTGTTATCAGCATATCTCAGGAACAAATATACTCTATAACAAAAAAGGTGACGCACCAAGAAGGAGTAATACAAACTGGACACAAATTGACATACATACAGGTTTTGATGGAATCAAGCACCAATTCATCATTATCGTCGGTCCTACGTGCAACTGGTACTTCAGGGGCTTCAAATACACTTAATAGGCGACTCAGTGGGGTTAAGCTCAGTCCCGGATCTCTCTTCCACTGAGGACGTTTGGAGCATCATAAAAAGGGTCCTACAACCAGCTCGGGATTTTACCAATTTAACGCAACAATTGGACAGAATTTAGGTCGATACTTCACAGGAGCACATCTACGAACTCTATCAATTAATACCAAGCCGAATAACTGCGTAGATAAGGGCCAGAAGTGGACCAACGCGTTATTGACTTGTTTACTTTGCGCGGCCCTTTCTCTTGATTAAATCATTCAAATTTTCTGAAACTGTAATCAGTTGTTTTTCTCCACAAGTACATCACATCTACAAATTTTTGTCCCATTCAGACCACCCATTCCAACCCATCTACCGATTTTTGTCCCCACTTCTTCTTGGTGCGTCGTTTTTTTTTTTTTTTTTTTTTTTTTTTTTTTTTTTTTGTTGCAGAAAGTCAAACTCTGTATTCTAAATGTGTATCATATAGATATGCTTCACTAAATTTTTCGTTGAGATTAAGAAAAGGGTTCGTGTACAGGGACATCCAAAAAGAATTGAAATACATTACGTCTATGCGAAAATTTCTTGTACAAACATTGTAATATGTGTATAGGCTACCCAAAAACAAAATGGAATGAACCTATTTTTTTACATGCAAAAATGCATATTTTGTGTAGACTGTGGTATGGAAATCATTTATCAGTCATTAAAGAGCTACCCAAAATATTTGGATATATTGGGGCTGTACCTCGAAATTGCTGGAATTGTAATTTATTTTGTGTTAGATGTTTTTCATATAAGACTAAATTTAAGTACACAATGCGATGTGAATATACTTTATAGATAATATACAGGACAATCAAAAATTAAGTTAAACTCTCTTTTCTATTGAATGTAACACAGGTCGACGATGACATATTTTTCCTCAAGGTTCTGTGTTTTTCTGGTGTATTTCTGGATGCTAGTTAAGGAGAAACTATTCAATTTTTTCCATCACGTACAGCATTGATAAAAAATGGAATTCAGCGTATCAAAAAACATTAGAGACTCCCAACGCAGAGCAGAAAAAAATAAAATAAAATTGTACTATTAAAAATTAAAGAAAACGCTTTTATTGAAATGTGAACTAAAATTAAAAATATCTTCCTTTTTAGTATTAAAATGAAGTGTAAGAGAAAATCGTGTGAGTGACACACCACAATATTTACATACTTTTAAATTTTTAATAAAATGATTTAGAATTAAACAAAAACCATTTTTAAAAAATCTCTCCTGACTGGAAAAATCTCCCCGAACGTTAGACCTTTAGGTTCGTAGCCCGGAGCTTTACGTCACAGCCACAGCCACAGCGTTCACGTAGGGAAAGTCTTTTTTTACGATATAGATTTTTTGTTTGCTCCCAGAGCTGTTACAAACATACATACAAACATACATACAGGTGAAGCTAATAAAAGCGTGTTAAAAATTGAAAAGTACGATTTTCAGACCTATGTAATTGAAGGAAGTTTTTTGCTACGTTTTACTGTGTAGACGAACACAGCTCAGGATGGGGAAATTAGTTTTTCATACCCATACTGTAAAAATGGTATTTTTTGAAGTTCTATTTTTAACTCTGGTTTTTTATATAATACCGCTTTTTGAGATCCTCTCATTGCGAAAGTCCAAATTTTTAACAGTTGACCTATATGTTTCTCTGTTATCAAGATAACTTAACTGCAGGAAACTCAAATTTGATATTTTGAAGTTCGTATTAGGTTCTCACTTGAAAAGTTTTATCAAGATTGGCAAGTTTATATGCAATTTAGCCTTGAGCCTTGAGCCTTGAGCTTTTATTAAAAATAAATGTAGACACTACAATTGAAAGGGGGTTGAGGGGGGCGGCAGCCCTTCTCAGACAGAATTGTATGCTAAATAAAACTGTTCTTAAACTTATTTTAAATCATTTTTAAAGTACATTGAACTTTTTTATCTTACTTTATTGATTTTACGACTTAATCTGCAATTTATCTTTATAGTATTGAAATGCAGGGTAAGAGAAAGTCGTGTAAGTGACACACCAGATTATTTCAAATACTTATATAAAATAATTTAAAAGCTTTACTTAATCTGATCATATACGATTTTTTTTAATAAAATTTACTTCCATTTCTTACTTATGCACTGGTACAAAATTCCTGAAAACGATAGAGAAATTAACGGGTAGCAACAATTTTTTTAAAGTTATTTTCAAGAAGCGTATATATATATATATATATATATATATATACGTGGTTCTTTAAATGCTGTAGTATATTTCATTGCGTATGTTATATTAAATATGATATTTTCTGACAGTTAATCTTAAGCATTTATAAAAAAGAAGAAAAGACTGGTTTAAAGCAGCCTCATTATTTTCTCCATAATTACTTGCAGAAATGTCTAGGGTTCAGATGAGCTCACAATTGAATAAAATCGATATCCTTTATTTAAGCTTTAAAGAAAGGATAAAGATGACTTTTTCGACATTAGCATAACTTTCATTTAATTATAACTTAGAACAATTATTAATGTTAAAGCAAGTGTGATTGAAATAACTCACTGAACACAACTTAACTTGATAGCATCTTATTATAACTGAGTCTCAGTAGCGTGATTCATTTTAACAGCCTGAAGACTTAAGATACTTAAAAAAAAATATTCTATTCCGATAAGAACATATTCCAAAAAAGCATGATTGCATATCTTCGAATGTTTCTTTTAAATGATTAACTGGAGAGATACTTCACTTCATTCACCTTGAAACATATAATATGAAAATACCGACATCCAGTTGAATACTAAAAATTCACAACGCCTTCTCGAACTTCTCACATTTCTTTTGAAATCAATGCCAATCTAAACGAAATCAACTGGTAACCTTTTCTTTCAGTAACCCAACCCCTTCCACGGACAATCTTACATTTTCTCTGAAACCATTGCTAGCTAAAACTAGAATGGTCTGGTAAACTTATCTCTACCCTCTACTCTCTAATGCACATCTTTAGCGCTATTTTAAGCATTTGGCAGGAAAGTTATTGAGTGAGGTCTCACTATCTTACAACTTTGCCACATTTTATTAGTTATAACAAGGATGGAACATTAGCACAGAACTCATACCAGTATTTATTTAAAAAAAAAATTCTGTTTTGTTTCATTAATAGTGCTATGAGTTCTGCGCCAGTGTTACAACCCTGTTATAGTAATGAAAATATAGAATTTTACGAAGAATTTTCTATTTCTGTTTATTTTATATACTCTGTAATAGCTAATTTACATCACTTTAAAAATTATGGTCAATCAAGAACCATAATTCCAAAAGCCTAATTTTTTAAGAGGGCTTATTTGTTAAGATTTTCCATTGTATTTGAATATAGATGAAACCATTTGTTTGAAAACAAAAATATTTACTTGATGGAAGTTTCCCCCCCCCCCTGAAAATTAAAGTTTATTTACAAAATGTATCATCTTTATTCCTTACTTACATATTATAAAAGCTGTTCAACAGCGTTTATAAATATTATGACCAGAAATACTTTATGACAGGGGTCGTACTCTCCGCTTTTTTTTTTTTTTTTTTTTTTCAGGACACTCTCAAAGATAAGAAATTTCCTCTTTTTTTGCCACCATTAATTTTATGCAGCAATATTTGTGGTATTTTAATAGTAATGTACTTTAGAATGTTGAAAACGAGGGGAAAAGAAGCTAAAAACCCATAGAAATAACATGGGACGAAAACCAAAAAAACTCACAATGTCAAGTGTGTTAAAAAAAAAAAAAAACTGCTCACTCCTGAAGTAATAAAAGGACAAAACTCACTAGAAAAAGACATCGAGGAGCGGGAGGGCAGAGTTATCGTCCTATCGTCCAGAGTTAATACGGATACAACTTGATTAAACAGTATGGAGAATATTGTAGAAAAATACAAGTAGCAATAAAGGCGGAAATTTCTAATACCTGAAGTGTTCTGAAAAAAGGGCAGAGAGTACGACCCTTGTATATATATTTACTTCAGAAATTTTAACGTAAATTTTAGAACAATTACAAACGTTTTGCTGTTTGAAAGTTGCAATTATATATATAACTGGTGTGTCAAAGCTGTTCTTTATATATATATATATATATAAGAGAAGATTTTGTGAAATCTGATTTATTTTAATGCATTATTGCCGAGAAATTGAAGAAAATTTTGTAGCAATCGTTCATTTTATTCTATCTTTATACATTAAAAAGTTCATATAAATAAAGTATATGAAAAGTCCTTCAAAATGTCAAAATCTACAGAGTGAATTCATGAGATTTATTTTAAGAAGAGACGGGGCTCATCATAAGGATTCAGAATTGCTTAGAAACCTATGACCACAAATGTAATCTTAACACTTTAAGTATTGGTTGTTTTTTGTTATTTTTTTAATAGATGTGGCAGTGGCTTTTGAATGTTAAATTTTTAACAAACTTTTTGCGTTGCAAATGATTACATAAAAAGATATACAGTACCCGTCGCTTACTAAAATCACATTCGTCCTGAGCCAAGCTGATTTTTATATCCGGCGAGTGTTCCTGCACTCGAGGAAATGGTATTATATTATTTTCTTGAATTTGGAAAAAACTCCAAAAGGTAACGGATAATGGAATTAATAAACAATATTATCTATCAAATATTAATTAATTTTTGATAATAATATAATTATTCATCAAATATTAATTAATTTTTTATAATAATATAATTATCCATCAAATATTAATTAATATTTGATAGATAATTAATCAATTGTTCCTTCGATATAAGTAAATTAAACGCATTCCAATTTTCTATGCGCTTTCTTTTGAGGGAAATCATCATTACTTTTCCAAAATTTTATGCTTTTATTATAAATTTAAAATCTTTCGGTTTGAACCTCTTGATTTACAGTTATTTTAAAATAAGAACTAGAAATTGTCTTTTAATAATTAAGAATTTAAAAAAAAATCACTTGCAAATCAAATCAAATTTTTTACTTATTACTGCGCTTTGTGAGGAATACGTTCTTTAAATTTGTTACGGAGATAAGTTATGGAGCGTGTTTAATTTGGAACTATGCTGAAAGTGTAAACTTATCGACAATGAGCGATAACGGAGGAATTGTTGTGCTTTAATTTATTTAAAAAAAATATAGATATAATAATATTGTGCATAAATTGTATTTTTGCTGTCGAGGAGATTTTTTTTTTGAGCTTTTAAACCGGCGATGCTGATTTTATTAAGCGGCGGTTTTAAATGCAGTCTATATTAATTTGATTCCCGTCCTGGCAATTTGATCAGATTAAGCAGTTGATTTTATTAACCAGTGAATTTATTAAGCGGCGATTACTGTACAGAAACTTTGCTATTTTTAATCGATGTATTTAAAACATTGATTGTATTAAAACAAATATTGTACTCGTTTAAACACTTTCTGTATTATTCATCTGCCCATTCATCCGTAATATTTCAGTACGTTTTTCTTTGCAGTAATCCTAAATGTGAGAAAACATCTTGCATTTACTTATATCAGCTTTATGATATTAAATAAAGTAACATAACATACATTTTTTTTTTTTTAAATTATGACAAGAAAAAAGAATAAATATATGTGAATAAAATAACAATAAAAATTAGCAAAAAATTTCAAAACTGGTCAAAAGTTAATTGATATAAAATATAACTAAATAAAGAGACTTTTAATCAATAAATACCTTGAGATTTTACAAATAAAACATAAGATATTGTAATATTTATAGTTATTATTCATGATATTTCAAGTTTAATGTTTGAAAATGCTATCAAACTGCCACTCGAAGTATTCAAGTGTTCTTAGAAACAAACTTTTTTTTTTCCTCAATAGATTAAAATGCAAATGGAATCCAGTTTAAGCTTTTCTATTTCGTTTGCTTTTGTTAAAGAGGGAAGTATAATAGAAGATTTTAGATATTTAAAGTTACAAATGGATTCCATGCATTTGGTCTGTGGGCTCAAAAATCGCTAATAAATACAACCCAAGGAGATTAAAATGTTCGTAATATTGGAACGAGAAATGCATAATCAAAAATATTTTCCTAAAGATTGCGCTAATATATTTTAATACGATTATTTTAAACATTTATATTTTAACCCCAGATGCAAAAATAGGGTGTTATATGTTTGATGCCTTTGGCTTTAATATTGTAGCTTTCAAACAGATAAATCGATTTCAGTACCTTTCTTTCTTTTTTTTCTTTGATTTTTAGAACATTTATTTAATTGGGATGGTTTTTAATAATATTCCATGACATTTTTTCAGATATTAATTAGTTTTAATTTGGATTTTATTTAGCTATTTTAAAGAAAATCTGTTCAAATATTTGTTTGTATGGAAAAACAATTCAGGTTCCGTTTGGGTCAGAGAGGATGTGGTGCACGCACAACACATACACATAGTAAGCAATACACATAGTAAGTAGCGTATACGAAAATGTATTTAATAATTTAAATCAAGCTTCCTAAAAACACCAGCACATGTTTGAAGCCCTAATCTGTGGCATCAAAGCTTTAAAACGGATTAATCGATATTTATTTATTTATTTTTAATCTGGATTAATCTAAATAAATCTTAGCTGTATTTGGTGACACTTCATGCAGTTTTTGTTTTCTTTCTCTTAATATAAAGCTCGATGTTACAATAATTGTTTGTATTAAAAATATAATTTTATTTATTTATTTATTTGATAAATATTGGTAATAATTACTATTTTAAAAGTTATTTTTGAATTGAAGAATGGGAAATATTTCTGTATAGATAAATTAAGTGGTTCATTCTGCACATGTTTATTACACTGAAAATTAGGTCGACATTAAAATAACATTAAAGTTTTGTTAGAGTTTTATTTCCTTCCATTTGTTTAAAGAAAAATAATAAATAAAGTGAAATGAAATAGATTTATAATCAAAATATGCATTAAAGATATGCTTTTTGAATATAAATATTGCTTTTAAAGTTCGTAGTGTTTAAAATTGTTTATAAATATCATCATATCATTCAAATAAAGTTAACACTGAACATGCTGGAATATTTTCATAAGAATAATTTCACGTGTGTTTGTTATTATGTATTTGTTATTATGTTTTATGCAGTTTTTACTTGCGAAAATTTCATAAAATTTCATAATAATTAAAAATACTGCTTGTACCGCATATCTTATTTTTTTATTGAACATTTTATTTTATTATTATAACTAAATTTAGACGAATTCATCATCACATATGGCAGTTCTAAAAATATGTAAGACTAATGGAGACGTTAAAACCCGAATAAACTACTACGTCAGAAACGCCAAAAGAAAATATTTGCGATGCACACAGTCTTTTTACACTGAAGACGGTACGCTTAAGGCTACCGAAACAGCTGTATGCATCGCAAATATTTTTCTTTTGGCGTTTATGACGTAGTAGTTTATTCGGGTTTTAATATTCCAACAACATGCCTCCTGTTATTATTAATGGAGACGTTAGTTTTTCAAGAGAAATTATTAAAATCATCTAACACATATTGTTTTTTCTTTCTAAAATATAGTGAAATGTTTTTGCCTGCTGGTAATTCTAGGAATACAAGAATAAAAATAGAACAAAAGAGCTTAAAAAAAGCATTATTCAGCTTGAGAATTGATCTACGGACTTAAAATTCGTTTACAAATATCCTCTTGTTCCATTAGAATTGCATTTATATGTTCTATTTCGCTTTTTGTTGCTTTAAACTTTTTCACTTTTTTTTTTTTTTTTTTTTTTTTTTTTTTTGAGAGAAAAGGTTGTTGAAGATGAATAAAAATTATTATTTGATCCAGATGTTTTCTTTTTAATAATATGCAATTAATGTCATTTTCAGTAATCACTTTTAAGAATCTAATGACGACTTTAAATTGTTTTAAAAGGTCTGGATTTTTTCCTTGTTTCAATGTTTTCTTTTCTCGTAAAAAGAGAGTTAATTAACTATGAAAATCAATTGCTTTATTTACTTGATTAAATAACAGATTGAGATATACATTATATAGATAGACAAGTAAGAAATAAAATACAGTCGGTAACAAAAGTGTCTGAACACTAGCAAAAATTCCTATATAAAAAAAAGTACACTTCATACGGTTTTATTACGATAAGGTAAGAACATGATTCGATAAGGATTTATTTAACAAAACCGTATGAAATGTACTTTTTCTACATAGGAATTTTTGCTAGTGTTCGGACACTTTTGTTACCGACTGTATATATATAGAGTTTTTTTTAAATGTTTAAACTGATGCTGATTACATTTGGGGATCAATCGCTCAACAGATGGCGCTGTGATCTCATGTTTCTAAATTTTTAACATGGCAGTATAGGACAAAATTTCGTATAAATGTACATAATGAGAGTTATTTTTAACTTGTGATTGTAAAATTAATATGTGTTATTGATAATAGTAATAGTTAACTAGGAAAAAATTTCTGTGCATGTGGGGGCATCTCTTCCCCCCCTGGGGGTAAGTACCCCTCCGGGGGGGGGGGGGGTAAATTTTGAAGATAGGTATCTTTCGAAAGATGTCGTCAATACCTTTAAAACGAATGGTTGAACTATAAATCTGTGATAATTTAAAACAAAGTTTTTTTTTTTTTTTTTTTTTTTTTTTTACTTTTAACAAAAAAAAAAAAAAAAAAAAAAAAAAAAAAACTTAGAAAAAAAAATCGTTTTTTTTTTTTTTTTAATATTGTTACTGATTGAATATGTATAGGAAAATATAGAAGAAAGTCTTGTGGTGGCCACAACATACTAGTTTTACTTTATTTTATATGATACCTTTAGATATTTTAATATAGACTTTGTTACTTTAAAACAAAGTTCAGAGTTATTTATGATTTTAGATTGACTGTCCGTCTGTCCAGATGTACTCCAACTTCCGTAAATATTTTCAGAATGCTTTAAAACTGATTAATGTTATCCAGGTTCACTATGGGATACTCCCTATTTAAGATAGTATAAAAAGCACAACTAGTTTGTGTAGAGAGACCCAGACAAATATTCCAATACATTACCGTCTATGAGAGATATTAAAAAAAATATTTTTTATATTTATTTGTTTTATATCATAACGACATTAACATAGGTATTTTATACGTACACAAATGCATATTTTTTATATGATTCGTAACAACGATTTGTTTATATGGCCTGTTAAAAATAATCATATATGCTGGTATATAAATGGAAAATACTTAAAATGCATTTTTAACACTTCAAACAAATTTAAATGCTTTCATGACTTTGATTCGTCTATCCGTGCCTGTCTGTCCATGCGAATTCTTCTTTCCATAAATATATTTAGAATTCTTTGAAAATTATATGTATTATATAGTTTCTCTATAGAATGTTTCCTAATGAAAATAGTATACGTAGCACTACTGATTTGTATATATGTCTCTAAAAATTTTTTGATAAATTTCATTCTGTCAGAAGTACTTTTTTTAAGTACATTATAATAGCTTTAAACTAAACAAAACATAATTTATCTAACATACATTATCAAGTTTCACAAATGTATGTTTATTCAACAATATAATTTAATAATCATAATAACTGGCTAAGGAAGCAGTATTAAAATACAGCTGCATTACGCAGTTTATATAAAAATTGTGCGGAATGTGTTTTCAGTTGTGTTATGAAGGCGATTTCTTTTTGCACGAAATATTTAGTACACAACATAATGTCCAAACAATCTGAGAACAACAACATTCAGGTCTACACAAAAATAATCTATTTTACATTTTCTCTTTAAAAGTGAAGCTAAAATGATAGTGTTTATGAGCTTTTTTTCCCCTCCATAATTGAAAACAATATGGGCTTTAAGGCGTGATCAGGAGATTAATTAATCGAAGTTTAACATATGGAACGGAACGTAGAGTGAAAAATTGTTTCGTTGTCCATGTGATATGTATCATTTTTCTTTCTTGTTTTCTGAAAGAGAAAAAAAATGTTTTTAAGCATTAAAAAAAAAAAATCTTCTTTGGTGAAACATCTTTAGTTGTATAACATGCAGTAAATGTAATTCTCTAATAACTGATCTTAGGTGTTTTGAGTAGGCGAATTTGGAAAAAAAAAAATATATATATATATTCAGATTTCACGTAATGGGGCAAACCATTGAATTCATGCAGTGACTCTTATAAATATCGCATGTAAACTGAAGTCTAACTGATCTGAGCGTTTAGAGTTGAGTGAACTTTAATCAATGAATTGTGACAATAGAATAAGTTATTTATTACGAAACTATACCTATAGGAAGCAGACTATATTCACTGTAGTTAAAATTATCTAGACATTCAGGGGATAATAATATGATTTAATCATATAGTTTTGTGCATAGAGATGCAAATATTTGGAATTCTAACTTATCTAAGTTTCTGAATATACGTGTAATTTTATTCATTAATTGATAATAATTGAATAAATCGTTCACTTAATATTTTATCACAGAATTTAAAATGAGCATATCCTAAAAAATCTGTCTAAATATGTAGAGGTGTTTGACATCTCATTTATTGAATTGTTAATAATGAAGTGTGAATTTTATTGTTATTTAAATGTCCAAACATTATAGAATTTTACATATTGAATTTTAAATAATGAAGTCAATTAAAAATTTGACTCTGAGACAGTAAACAAACACTACATTCTCCGGTCTAAATTTTAATTCTAGTCTTTATATTTCGCAATTGTAAAGGTAGAATTATATTATTCTTTTACCACAAAGTAAATTCCGATTGGTTTAACACTGTCCAAGATTGACGCACTGCTCTATCTTTATAGTTTTCTCCTTTGCATTCAATTTGAATAGCATTTCGTTTATTGTTTTTCACAATATTTTTAACATTTTGTTTCAAGGATTATTTTTACAAATACTAAAATATTTGATGTAATCAAACATAATTTTACAGACGTTCATATGGTATTCAAAATTATTAGTTTTCGCTAAACAGGTGCGATATATAATATATATATATATATAATTCGCTGTATTTTCGGTTAAAACTATTACTTGATATGTACTCAAACTTTTCTAAGCTTATTTATAAACAATTTATTTTGCGGCGCCATTTTAAAGAAGATAAAGAAAGTCCCGGTTTAAATACAAGCGTAAAATTTTTTTAATAAATATTAATCTTTGAATAGTTTGCAAGTTTATCCAGAATGAAGAAATATAACATAATTATATATATACACACAAGGTGTCCCATGAATAGTGTCCAAACTCTGCACAGCCAGATTAATTATTGAGAGTACATAAAAGATGCCGAATGAACTGTACTTGTATCTTACAAGAAAACTAACTTACAAGAAAAATACGAAAAAAAATATATATATATATAATTTCATAACCGGTGCAAGGAAAAAACACTTTTTTTGACACATCAACAGTAATATTTGCAAATATTTATAAAGGCAGATGTTAAAGTGTCCACCGTGCATATCGAAGATACGCAAATACCGCTGTTGATGTGTCTTTTTTCCTTGCACCGGCTATGACGTCATACTTTGTTTTTCGTATTTTTCTCGTAAACTATGGATCGTATCGGTACAATTAATTCTTTGGGAATTTTTATGTACTCCCAACGAGAAAGCTGGCTGTGGAGAGTTTGGGAGGTATTTACGAGACGCCCTGTATATGAAAGAATAATTTTCTAAAAGAAATGAAAAATCATATTTCTATTTCTTATAACATAATCATACGTTAAACACAATTTTAATAAAAAAAATCTGGAGTGATTACACTCGACTTTCCGAACATAGAGTAATTAACAGTTTTGTAGATAAAGTAAAGAAAGAGGAGTTGTTAAAAAAACAAAAGAGAGAAAACCATAATAGAGTGTTTGAGTGTTTTTCTCCATATATTACAAGATGTTTTATTTAATGCTACTGAACTTTGAGCCCATAGATCATAATTATAAAGAATTTTTCGTTGAGTCCCTGTAAAAACCTATAAATGCTAGATTCACCAAAATGCTTATAGTTAGTGCAACAGTGATTTATAGTATTCATATAAATTTTCAGCTCAATTGAATTAGGCGTTTAGATGATATCGCACTTTTAAAAGTTTGGTCCCATTGGCCATAATAAATAAAGAATTTTTCTTTGTGTCCTTGTAAAAAAACTGTGAGCGCTAAATTCACCAAAATCTATACAGTTGGTGCATCTGTGACCGATGATATGTGTACAAATTTTTTGCTCAGATTAATAAGGCGTTTAGACGCTATCACACTTTTAAAAATTTGGCCCCATAGGCCATAATGATAAACAATTTTTTTTTGTATCCCTGTAAAAAAACTGTAAATGCTAGATTCTCCAAAATCTATACGAATTGAGTATTTGTGATTTATAATATGTGTATAAATTCTTTGCTCAATTGAATAAGAAGTTTAGATGCTATGGCACTTTTAAGATTTTGGTCCCATAGGCCATAATGATAAAGAATTTTTCTTTGTGTCCCTGTAAAAAAACTGTAAGTGCCAGATTCATCAAAATGAATAGGGTTCGTGCTACGGTGACTTGCAACATGCGTACCAACTTACAGCTCATTCGAGCAAAGCGTTTAGACGCTAGCGTGTTCACTCACACACGTACACACACACATATATACACACATACATACATACATCATCGTAAAAATAGTGAATACGGACTCAGGGGACCTCGAAACGTATAGAAACATCAAATCTCAAATTCGGATTTTTGACATGATTACAATACTTTCCTCACTATAGTGTTCGGAAAGTAAAAATAAACAACTATATATTACTATATTATGACATTAACAAAAATTAAAACACAATCTTTTTTCATTTCAATTATACAAATTATTTGGAAGTTTTTGGACATTTTCCAGATATTTATTAACAGAAATAAATGCTTACATGTCTTTTCTTCACACATGGGATTAAGGCTGAAAAACGTATCGACTTTTCAAGAGCATTTTTTTCTAAACGTTCTTTAAATGTTCTCTTTTTAAACCCACCTTTTAATGCAATTCAAGAAAGCAAACATGATCTGAGATAAAAGAAGTTCAGGAAGCTCTTTTTTTCGAAAGTGTTTTTTTTTTTTTTTTTTTTTTTTTTTTCCAAATATGCATTGCACATATTATAAGATGGAGTTTGCTACGCAGAAATGTAAGGTCAAGGGAATTGATTCGTAAAAAAGTTAATTTTGTATTACGCAGGTAAATATAAATAGGTATCCAAAGATAGAATATAAAATAATTAAAAAAGATCCAGGTTAATTTTTGTCGATTAAAAATTCTGACAATAATTAAAAAGTTTTAATGTTACGTATTTTTGTGATTAGTTTTAAATGAAGTGAAAAATGTTATGAAAGTTTAAATTTTCTTTTGTTTAATTAAGTTAAAATAAAAATATGCTTTTTAAGTCGTATAATATTTACATACATAATATTTGTAATATAATTTGTTAAGAAAAAATTTCAGTTCGTAGTAGAAAATAATCAGTCATTGAAAGGGTCCTGGTTAATTGCTATGGAATAACTATTTCGGCGTCAATTAACGATTTAATGGTACATATTTTTGTGTTTTATTTTAAATGACGTAAATTATAATGCTACAGTTTAAATTTTTTTTATTTCATTGAGGAGAAATAAAATTATACTTTTAAAATATTGCAGTAGTTAAAAGTAATATGTAAAATTTTGTGTGAAAGGAAAAGTATCAATATGTAGTTCAAAATAATCGGGATAAATGATCTCGATTAATTATTAACGATTTATTTTCCGAGAATTAATTATTAATTAAAAGATTTATTGGTATATGAATTTTGGTTTATTTTAAATGAAACAAATTATAATGTTAAAATTTAAATTTGTATTGTTTAATCAAGAGAAATGAAACTATGCTTCTGTAAACATGTAGTATTACATAATATATAAAGTGTAAGGGGAAATATGAAACCGTTATATAAAAAAATAAAAAAATAAATAAATAAATAGGTTTTGGATAAAGTGCCCTGGATAATTGTTAATGATTAAATATTTGGGTGTCAATTAAAGATTTTTAGTACATATTTTTGTGTTTTATTTTAAATGAAGTAAACTATAACGCTACAGTTTAAATTTGTTTTATTCAATCAGGAAAAAATAAAATTATACTTTTAAAATATTGTAGTAGTTCAAGAATGATATTTAAAATATTGTGTGAAAAGGTAAACTATCAAATTTTAGTACTAAAATAATAAATGGTCTTAGTTACTTGTTACTGATTTACTGTTTGAGAATTAATTAAAAGTAAGTAATAATATTTACGCAATCATAATTCTACGGCTTTTAATATAATATAAAATAATCCTATATGTGAATAGAAAATTTCAAATTTTTTTAAAGTTAATTTTTGAATCTCAAAGAATATCATACTGTCCTTATAGGCAATTATATATATATATATATATAAGGGAGACAGAGAGGTCGTTTAAAATGCACTTTTTGAAAATAAATGTATATATATATATATATATTAAATAGAATTTACAGAAAGGTTGTCAAGTGAAAGAATATATATATATATATATATATATATATATATGATGTAAATTTTAGTGATGTATATAAAAATAAACTAATAGATAACACTTCATTAAACACTTTACTATTTAATTATACATTTTGATATTACAAATTGGCAGGTGCTATTTTTATATTTTTAATAATGCTTTAAACAGATAAAATAAGGGATTAAAAATTTATGTCTATTAAAAAGAACGAAATAATTCTTTTGTTCTACACAAAAAAAAAAAAAAAAAAAAAAATTATTTATGCATCATAACATACATACAGTTAATAAGAATTTCATATGAATGTTTTATAAATAATTACATAAATTGTTTCTCTGACACTATTTTTTTTTTTTTTCAAATTTTTAGGTAAAGAAATAAAATGCTTTTAAAGAAACAAAGTGCATTTTCTTCAGAGACTTGATTAGGGAAAAAAAAATGAAAATAAACTTTTTATATTTCTTTTTAAGACACCTTTTAATACAATTCGAGTAACAAAATATTATTCTAGACAAAATAAGTTTCATAAATTCGTCTCTTTCTTAGATTAGGATTTATTTAAATTAATAAAAGTGCATTGCGGAAATTTTAAAAGGAATTTCCATTTACATATACAGAAGTGTACGATCAAGAGAATTGGTTGAAAACTAAATTAGAAGTTTCAATAAAAGAAACATATCTGTATGTCTTTTGAAAAAATGCAGTTTACATGCTAAAAATTAAATTGTATTCAATTATTTGTTACTGGTTTAATTTTCGAGCATTAATTAAAAGTTTTAAAGGTAACCAAATTTAGATTTAATTTTAAATGTACTAAATAATCCCCCTTTTTTTTTTCAATGTAGTGCGTTTTTGAATCCATTAATTACAATATATATATATCGCTCTATTCAATATTACTTTCATCCAGTGTTGCTCTGGACTTCAGAGAATTTTAGAAATCTAAAGCAACACTATACGTAAGTACTACTAAACATAGAAAGGGCGACTGAAAGTATTTTTTCTTGATTAATGAATGAATAATGTTTCTAATTTTTAATTTTGCTTTATGAAATAAAAATAAAAATGTAATTTTACTTCTGGCAATAAATAGTTAAATAATATTTTAAATAAAATATATGAAGGAAAAATATGAATTTTTATTTTAAAATAAAATGGCCAATGATGAAAATTGAAAAAATACTTTTTTCTCTGAAATAGTCTAAAATCACAGAGAACGGAGAATAAGTATATAAAATCAGATCATTCGGTTAAGACTCAAATACAAATACAATTAGAAAGTTTCTTTCTTTTCTTCTTCTTTTCTTTTCTTTTTATTCTGTTTCTTTTGTGTGGTAAATGGAACGCATAATCGCGACATAGAATTAATTGTATTCGAAGTAACAAGTAGCATACGCAGAAAATCATGCAAAACATATAAAAGATTAAAAATAAACACACAATCATAAATGTGACGAATTAAAAGATACTGACATTTATAAAATTACACATAAAATTTTGTTAAAATAATTATATCAAAGAGCGAGGAAGATAGCCGACGGGGATGCCATTTCCAGTCGACAGCAGTTTGTCATTCTTCATCTATTATGTAACATAGTTTTGAAAAAAAAAAAAAAAAAAAGTAAAAATAATTTTTATATGATACAACATAGCTGCTAACTTCTACGTTTTTTGCTACCTGGAATTTTTAATAGAATTTTTTTTATGAAAAGAATGACAGGTTGACATCTATAGATATAAGAATATACAGTTAAATTCATAAATTCATAATTTATATACACTTAAAAAAAAAAAAAAAAAAAAAAAAAAAAAAAAAACAAGAAGAAAAAGCATTTTTATCTGTCTATAGAATTTTTTTTTCTTTAATTAAGTTATGCTTCACGATATAAAATTAATAGAATTTAACAGAGAATGTTTTATCGGACATTACATAATTTGTTTTATTGACGCTGGATGATTTCCAGACTTTGAGAGAAAAATTAAATAAGTGCTTCTAAACAATTAAAGTGCCTTTTCTTCAGAGATGAGATTATGGAGAAAGCGAACTTCCTCATTTTCAAAAAAAAAAAAAAAAAAAACAAATTTGAGTATTTATTTTTTGAGCTATATATTTTAATTCAGTCCTAGTAACAAAAAATCTAAGCCTAAGACGAAGGTAGGTTCTAAGAATTCACCTGTTTTTTAGAGTAAGATTTATTAAAAAAAAAAAGGCATTTGTGAAATTTTAAAATGAATTTATTTCATAAGCTCAAGAGAATTGGCTTAAAAAAAAAAAAAAAAAAAAAAATGAAGGTTTTGTTACACAAATAACCATCAATAAATCAAAAAATTTTAGCTTATAATCTAAAAACTATATTGAGTTCTGGTTAACTTTTATCGATTTAATATTTGTGCATCATTTAAAATATTAATGATATGCGTTTTTGTGTTGAATTTAAAATGAAGAGAAAGTTTCATTTTGTTTTATTTTTAACAGGGTAAAACCGGATTTTTTTTTTGTCTTGTAATAATTAAATAATGTGAAAAACACAGTGCATAAAGAATAAAAAATTGCTTTTTGTTGCTTGAAATAATGCAGTATGTTACAAATCGCTTCAAAATAAATAAATAAATAAAATATTCCCTATGGAAAGGTGGCAAGTCACTATTTATTCTAAATGCACTTTTAATTTTAATTTTTATGTTTTATGTAATTTTATATAGATTTATAATTTTATAATTTTTAAATTTAAATAAATAAAATATTATTAAAAAATGATAGGCACTAATTTTAGATCTCAGATACTATATTTGGCATAGTCAAAAATAAAACATTTTTTTTTCTGTGTAATTATTTTGGCACATAAGTTTCTTTTGAATTTATAGACTTGTGAATGCTTGATATTTTTATTATTATTTTTTTAAATACTTTTGAATGCATTTTTAAAATATAATTTTATGCTTTGGTACTTTGGTGTCAGTTTTTATAATTAATTCAATGATATTTTGCATGTTTTCTCATACAATATCCAATGCGGATCGCATGTGAGGTGGTCAAAACGCAAGACGGCAGCATAGAATTGAAGGAGAAATAATATGTAAAATGCATAGAAATGCATGCAAAACAAGTAAAAAGAAAGTAAACATAAACTCACAAGCGTGAAAACACAAAATAAATTGACAGTTATTTGTCATATTTTCAATATCCAATGCGGATCTGCTGTGCGTTGATCGGAACTCAAGATAACAGCATAGAATTGAAGGGATATAACATGTAAAATATATAGAAATGCATACAAATCAAGTAAATAAATAAAAATTAATAAATAAAAATTAATAAATAAACACACAATCCCAAGAGTGAAAACACAAAAGAAATTGACATTTATAATTACTCGTAAAATGCACAGAAAAGCAAGCAAAACAAGTAAAAGAAAAGTAAACACACAATCACAAGCGGGAAAACATAAAAAAAAAATTGACACTTATATATCATCTATACAATATCCACTGTAGATCTGACGTGCGGTGGTCGTAACTCAAGACAGCGTAGAATTGAATGGGAAATAACATGTAAAATGCATCGAAATGCATCCAAAATAAATAAAGAAAAAGCAAACACACAATCGCAGGCGCGAAAACACAAAAGAAAATATCCCTTATTTGTCATCTATAATGATATATATATATATATTTAAAGGCCTTCGTTTTTAAACTTAATAAATTCAGAATTTATATACATTCAAAAAAGTTTAGAGAAAAATATTTTTTACTCGTCTTAAAAAAAAAAATCTTTAACTCAGCCGCGCATCATGATATAAATTTAATAAGATTTACAAGTGAATGTTTTATCAGAAATTACATAAATTGTTTCACTAACATTGGAAGTTTTCCAAATTTTGAGGGAAAGAAATAAATGCTTCTAAAGAAATAAAGTGTCTTTTTCTTTACAGACGGGATTAGGAAGAAAAATATCTTTCTCACTTTAAAAGGCAAAAACTCTTCGTTTATTTCTTTTTAAGCCACCTTTTAATGGAATCCAAGTAACGAAAACACCATCTAAGACAAAAGAAGTTCTAAGAATTCACTTCACTTCTTTTTGGAGTATGATTTATTTAAATTATCAAAAAGTGCATTACGGTAATTTTAAAAAGGATTTAGTTTCACGTAAATTTAAGTTCAACTACAAGGGATTTTTCTGAACATTACAAAAAAGGAATATTTAAATTTAGTATAAATAAAGGGATAGTGAAAAATAACGTTGCTTAGAAATTAAGCGTTTTGATTTATTGCTGAAGATAAATGAAACATGCTATTTATAATCTTATTTTTATTTTTTATATAAATTTTAAATATTGTGTAATATGAATGTAGATTATAGATTTGTTGTAATTTAATTTAATGAATTTTCTTAAGGTTTGTATTTATTAACCCCTGAACTGTCCCGGGCGTATATATACGTTCGTCCGAAGTAGAATCCTTTGTGCTGTACTGCTATCAGTGAAACTACTGACACGGTTTATTAGTGCAATAAAATAGATTTGAAAGGGATCTTTGCATTGTTTTTGAAATATTTACTCATTTGAGAGTTGAAAGGGAACGGTGGCAGTTTGATGTTAATATACCTCGGGAGGTAAGGGGTTAAATAACTTTCACATTAAATAACTATATATTGGAAACCCAATATTTGAGGGTTCATACTAAGATGGTATGAGATATTTAAAATAAATAAAAATTTTACACATAATAGTGCAAATGACAAAAATACGAAAAAAGTTCAAACATTTTCTTTACGTTAGTAAATAAAAATGTATAGTTTAATTGAAATTTAATATAATTTAATTATTGTTTAGTTAAAAGTATTAAATATTTTATGACACAATGACAGAAATTCTTTATATAATCTAAAATATTATAACATTGTTTAGATGGTTAAAATTTTAATTAATAAATACTAATACTAATAAAAACTACCCTTTTTTTCTTTAAAGAAGAGAGGGAAAAAATATTTATATCTTTTTTTACGAATTATTTTTTAATTGAAGTATTATTAGAGAGTAGTTTTGGCACCTTTATACAACGTTCATCTGGACCAGCATTTTCCTCAACAGTCTTCGACCGCTATTCACGAACGATAATAATTTATAAGACTATTTTATGGGGCCATAATTATTTATAAGCTTATTTCATTCGAGTTTTTTTCTTGTTTCATCTAGTAATAACAATTTTGTAATAACACAAAACCATTAAATTTCACGTAAAATCGAGAAAAAAAATATAATAGCTGTAATATTTAATAATAAGTTTAAATATTTAAAAATAAATTTTTATCATATAATTGAAGGTTTGCGAGAAAAACGCACAGTACATCCAGAACGCTGACATGTGAGATTTTTGTGAGATAGAACTAATTTTGTACAAAATTTAGCTAATAAATTTTAGCCAAAAAGATTAATTCTATTTTTAATCCCATAGGGTTGAGAGTGAGGTTGAATATGTTTTATGTCGCACTAGTTTTACAATAAGGGCAATTAGCGACGGTCTGGGACTCACACCTAAAGAAAGTAACACTGCGAGAGAGTTATTGGTGTTATGTATTGAAGCGAATTTATACCCGTGAAAAACATTCAATTAGACATTATGTATCGCAAATATGTAGATATCGCAAAAAGTAAATTTGAGCAGTATTTAAAAAAATCAAAACAAGAAAGTGAAATTATAAAAAAACACCTCTTTTACGGATAGTGAAAACGAGAATATTTAATGTCTTCGAGATAAAGGTCAATCAATAGCACGAGAGACGGGGGTTTGGGTGGTGTTCCCTCTGGGGAAAGGTCTTTCTAAAGGGTCGAGTTTCGGAGAAAATCACGCAAAACTCCGAGCGATTAAGCTGGCGAGTGCCAGGTTTGAATCCGGTAATTATCGTCTACGATCTTTGAGAACAGATTTTCTCGTACATGGTGAGGTTAAGAAAATTTGGAATGAATGTTAAATTTTGAGAATTTAAATTATTGCTAGTGGATTATATGATAAGAAGCTTAAAAATAAATAAATAAATAAATGCTTCTGAAAAATGCGGTAATTTAAGACTCTAAACTAACTATTTGGTTATGATAAACACGTAGAACAATGTAATTTCGAAAATTAGTAAAATTGTCCTGACAGAAATTATTGAACCATGTATAAAATTAAAAATAAGATTTTCTGTATAACACTCTTATATATATATATATGTATATAACTACTATAGAAATGGTCTATATCGTTTTCGAATTAGTAAAAGCTGCAGAATGTAACATTTTTTTTTTTTTATAAACGTAATGTATGTGCACACTCTTTACCATGTACACGGACTATTTCTTTGGTTTTAATGAACATTCTCATATGATAAAGATTTTAAATATAGAGTTCGGGTTTCCTACTGTTATTAATTTTTTAGTTATGCTGATAACAGACACATAGACCAAACGCTGAAAACGTGTTTTTCGGTTTCAGGTGACCTCAAATCATGTAAATGTATTAAAAATCCAGTTTAAAAAGTTTCACCCCAAAAACACGGTTTCTCTAATTTTCATTGGTAAGAACAAATTTTTAAAAAATGAATAAATAAATAAATAATCAGTTATAGATCAGTTTTATAAGTCGAGCATTGATAGAAAATCTTATAGAAACTTTTATTTTAATATTAGTGTATTACAGCTTTTTTAAAAGATCCCATTTTCTACTATATGAATGAAGTCTGTGCAATCAAATATTTTTTATGGCCATCAAAAATCTTACTTTTTTTTTCTTTTTTAAATCTATGTATTAATGCATTTACTTAATAATTTGTAAAAAAAAAAAAAAAAAAAAAAAAAAAAAAAATCTTTTCAACCAATTTTCTTCTGATACTTTATTTATTTATTTTTTTTTTTCTTTTTAATTTTAATTTCGAAAGTTTATCTTTTATTTTAAAAAGTTATGTTTAAATACAATGGAAAAAAGATTTCAAAAGAAATATTGAACAAAAGAAATCAAAGAAAGTTCCTTATTATTTCGTTACCAAATTTAATTCTCTTTAAACTTTCAGAGGGCACATATCTCGTAATTACTTTCAAATTTACGTTTATAAAGAATGAAACAATGAACTACGATTTAGAGGGAAAGAAACGAAAAGATATATGGCCTCTATTCAATTGGAAAATTAATTGAATTCAAAATCTATTTTATCAGCATTTAATTAATTTTAAAAAGAAATGGTTTCATACATTTAACAGTAAATGGGGAAAAAAGCAAAAGAAAATTCTAGATTAAAAAGAAACTCGAATACGTATTAAAAGTATTAATAAAAAAAAATCCCTTTGTTAATTTTTTCTTAGAAAAATATTTTAAGAATTTGCGATTATCATATCTAAAGTCAATTCATTTGTGTCCACTTCTGTATAAAATTATGATAAAGGAAGTTGAAAAATTTTGATTATTAGTATATTGGAATACAAATACCTTTTATATAGATAATTCATAAGAATACAGTACAGTTTACTCATTATATTGCGCCATTATTAGTTCTTTGCTAAATCAAAATATTATATATGATTTGGGCGTGCCATGTACAAAGTCAGCAACGCAATATCTATGGAGAATGTGTCCGCCCGATGGTTGCCCATTCAAGGCAAAAAGTCTCTTATTTAAATATTTTTTCATGCCAAAAATATTTTACAAAAATTAAGTAAACTATAATAATTTTGCCTAAACAAGGGATTACACGCAATTTTCGATTTTAAGGTTTCTCTAACCTACAGTCAGCAGCAAAATTATTGAAGCACACATCCACATTTTTCATACATATATATTTTTTTAGTTTGATCGCTAATTTTTATCACCAACTTACTTTTTTATAAATAGTATAAGACTAAGGTCATGATTCGACAAATATTTGCTTAACAAAATAGTATTAGGTGCCCATCTTTTAAGTAGGAATTATTGCTAGTGCTTCAATAATTTTTCTGCCCAACCACTTTACGTAGTTGGCGCTGCTGTAGTCAGATATTTTTTTAGCATTACATAGTGCTGTTAACATTGTGTCTGTTTTGGACTTAGGACATGCAAGGTTTTTTTTAACATATCCGGTAGTGTAAACATTGTGTTTCTCTGAATATTTAATTTTGACTGCTCGTTATCCTTTATTTGCTTGTTGCGTTCTGTCCAACCACTTCAAAAAAAAAAAAAAAGCGCTGTTGTAGGCGTATTTTTATTTTTATTTTTTACTTTTTTTAACATTTAGTTGTAGCGCTTATTTTGTATGTTTTGTTCCTACGTTCTAATGTATTTTACTCATTTGAAATCTCTTGCTTATATTTATGATATCACCCCTTTCTTTTCCTATAATTGTAATTCATGCATTTTATTCTTCTTTGTGTTATTCTATAGTAGGCAGCAAAATTATTCGAGCGCTAGCAAAAATTTCTATGTAAAAAAGGTACACGTAATACTGTTTTGCTAAATAAATCCTTGTCGAATCATGTTCTTAGACTGGCTAAGAACATGATTCGACAAGGATTTATTTAAGACAATAGTATTAAGTGTACTTATTTTACATAAGAATTTTTGCTAGCGCTCGAATTATTTTGCTGCCGACTGTAATAAAGGATGGCAATTTTTTTTTCTGTGGTTCATTTTACAAAGTAGATATTTATGTATGCTTTTGTAATACATTTTGGCAGGATGTGTGTTACATTTACGTGTAGGTTAATATTCCAAAAAGTCTTTATTAAGTTTATAATCCTCTAGGATATATATTGGGAGACTACCCAGTAATAAAAATGATATTCAAAATTATTTTTTTCTGAAACTTATAATAAATAAATAAAACAAGGCTAGATTGAGAATTTACCATGCAATCAATTACTTTTGAAGTATTATGATAAATTGTTTCAATGTTAAAAACAGAATTTAAAAAAATGACTATACTTGAGGCTATAATTCACAATCCCTTCTCCCTAATTTCTAAATATCTGCAATTTTTGTGCAGCAAAATTGTTCGTTCTGCGATGAACGTTCTAAATTCTGATATATTCTGCTTTGGGACATGTTTCAAAACTTGCGATTTCTTATTAATTCACTTCTGCTGAATCTGAGTTTTTAGTACATTTAGGAATAAAGGTATGTTTTTAAAAAGTATACTCATGGGTCTTTATATTTTTACTAGCAGTATGTATAAAATTTATGTCATTCGATAAGTTTTTATAAATTTTTCAATTTAACTGTTAAATTTTTCCCCCTCGGGATATAGTCTTCTAATGAAATAAGTAAAACAAAATTTTTCAAAGATTTAGATTGAGACAAATAATAGTAGTATTCTGATAATCATTTATATCATTTTCTTACTATTATACCTTTTTAATAAGAATATAAACCATTGTTTTTAACACATAAAAAAATGTATTTTTGCATTAGTGTAAATTTAGCTAACTATACATAAATAATAATTACAGAACTTTGAATAAACACCATAAAATGCAATAAACTCACAAAGATTGTTTCGGCTCGAAAGAACACACGACCCTTCATCAGGCGAACAAAGCAGGCACGAGTTCTGCAGTCAAAGAGGCAAGTTCTTTGTAATTATTACTTTAAAACGCCAGTTCTGTGGTGCTTTTTAATTATACATAAATGCTGATTAAATTAAGCAAAAATCTCAACCGTCTATTTTACGCTTAACTTATATATAGACTTGAATTATTAATTTACTTTACTATAATTTTTAAAATTATCGTTTATATTTTGTATACAATATCTATAGATTTTAGATTTTGACAATAGTATAATATAACTTACAAGGAAACATTCAAACGTGTCATCTTCAAAAAGTAATGAAAAAAATATATGTGATTCTACTCTTCATAAAACACCAGAAAATGAAAAACTTATTGGTTGAAATTAATTACAGAGACCACAAAAAATGATCAAAATGAAGCATATTTGGCGATTTAGCGCTGTTAGGTGATACGTTTGCTAGCACCGAGATTGCCGTGTACGAACAGAACCGTGTTTTGCTTTTCCGCCAAGTACTCAAAATTAATCGCCTAGCAGTGTGAAATCGCCAAATATGCTTAATTTTGATAATTTTTTGTGGTCGCTGTAATTCATTTCATCCGATAATGTTTTTCATTTTCTGGTGTTTTAGGAAGAGTAAAATCACATATATTTTTTTCAATACTTTTTGAAGATGACACCTTTTGGATGTTTCCTTGCTAGAAATTTAAAAAAGAAACTTAAAACTAATAACAGTTACTTTTAACACAGCCACCAAAATAGTTAAATACATTTGATTTTCATTTAATAAACAAAAAATATCTGATTCTTTGTCAGCAAATTCTACGACTTTTTTTTTTTTTTTTTTTTTTTTATCCGAAGAGAAAAATGAAAATGTGCATTATAAATTTATTTTTATTTGGCTAATATTTTTTTATAGGATTTAAATATCCTATAGAAACATGTATACTGGTAATATTGTAGTAATACTGAAAAAAGTGCATTCACAATTTTCAGTTTTATTGTTTAACCACTTTATCTTATCAAAAGACAACTAGAGAAATTTTGTACATTTAAAGAGCTGATTTCGATAAGTTGACATAAAGTACCAATTAATTATTTTTCTTTAATCAATATCCTAACTTTTTTCCTTCTTTAATTTTATTTTCGAAAGTTTATCTTTTATTTAATTAATCTCAAGTTACATTTGAATAAGAGAATGGATTTTAAAAGAAATAACTTACAAAAGAAATAGCTTAGAGCAACTATGTTTTTAACAAAGAGTAAAAAAAATCTAAAGAGATATATGGATTATAATTACTTTCATACTTGTACTTTTAAAGAAATAGATAATAAATTAGAGGAAAAAGAATCAAAGATATGCATGTTTTTTTATTCAGTGTACGATTAAATAAAATCAAAATCTATTATGCCAGTATTTAATTAAATTTTAAAGGAAATCGTTTAAATTATTTAGCAATAAATGGGGAAATTTAAGGACTGCCCATTAAAAATCGAACATTTATGGAAAAAAAAAATATTTGATACGTTTATTTTACTTTATTTTTTGCTTCGTCTTGACATGGCCCTATTATTTTACTAATAATTACATGGAATTTTGTTTAAATATTATAAGCCTAGTAATGCCATATTTTAGAATTTCATCCAATTATTTATATTTTCTTCATATTTACTGTTGCATAAGTAAATATCTTGCAAATAAAAATTAAGGAACATGATATATAATTTCACACTGTCATTTATAATGCTATAAATATCATTACGCTTACCTTTTTTTTTTACACGAAATTATGCTGTTTTAATCTTAAGAAACTGCATTTTTTAATAGTTTAATAATAAAAGGAAATATTTTAGTGTAAGTAATTACCTAAAACAGAAAGAAAAATGTCAAAACACATGTCAGATTTCAATTGAAATAGTACAATTTTTGTCCTGTTTAAACATTTCGATACGTAATTACAGATATTATTTCCGCCATTAAAAAAATCTATCTATCTATCTATCTGTCTATCTATCTATCTATATCTATATATATTTTAAAGACCCAATAATGTTTTCTCGTTTCTCTTTAATTGCGCAACTTTCTCATATATGAGTATAGAAGTGAAATATAAAGAAAAATGAACAATAAACTATTTTAACAAAGTAAAATGTAAAATTGATTAAAAAAAAAAAAAATTCATATCTGCATTTTCACTGATTATTGTTGTAAAAGGATTTTTATGTAAAATAAATCAGCACAAAAATGAAGAGTAACTTAAAAAAAAAAATGCTACAAGCGGTAACTTTTTAAAATTTTTATTCTAAATTATATATTATTTATATATATATATATATATATGTAATAAGAAACCGATACAAAAACCAAGAGAAACTAAAAGAACATACTACAAGCAATAATTTTTAAAAATTTATAATGTGTAACACTTAATAGAATACAAACCAAATGTTAAAAAAAAAAAAAAAAAAAAATCACAATAATCTGCTTTTTATTTTCTTTCTTTCTTTTTTTTTGTTTCTTTTTTTCTTTTTTGTTTCTTTTTTTTTTTTTTTTTTTTTTTTTTTTTTTTTTTACATGCATGAAATTTAAATTTATAGTTACACAGATTCCAAAAAATATTTTTAATTTAACATTTCTTGAAATGCACATTGTCTATTCTTGCAGAAAAATGTTTTTTATAAACCTTTTTAAAATGTATAAACGAAATTAAATATACTTAAAGAAAGGAAAATATGTGATTCAGATTCATTATAAATCTCTTTTCGACTCTACTTACCCGTTTAATCGTTTATTGAAAAGTGCTATAAAAGCACAATAACGTAATAATAATAATAATAGTAATAATAAATATTCACAAACAAAGAAATACACAAATAAAAAGAAAAAGAAATATTTACCATACACCATAATACGTCTGAAGCATTGATAAGTTCCTGTAGTGCAAATTATAACGTTTTTGGTAGGAAATATACTAAATTTCAATAACATTAGTTTTAAGGTATATATTATAATGATGTTTAAGAAAAGTGAGTTTATATAGATAAACATAAAGACCGATAGACGTGTCGAATTTTTAAAGAAATTTCAACTTTATTCAACTCTGTCATATGAGCAGCATGATACATCCTTTTAAAGTGCACTGGTAAAGCAAAATGTAAGAAAACATATATTACAATCAAAAATATTATACAATCTCATCCCTTTTTACCCATTGTCAAGATGTGTTGAGATAATAAAGTTAAATTATTTTTAAATATTATACGAAATATTAATTAATTAATTAAAGAAAAAACTTCTCCCTTTAAACAGCATAAAACAGTATTTATTAACAATATTTTGTATGCAAAATACGCACACAACTGAATAAGTAAAACTAAGAAAAAGCAGAAAACATTATTCATTAACTACATTTTGTACGCAAAAGGTAAGAAAGCAAAGACACACGTACGCACACATTTGAATAAATAAAACTAAAAATAAGTAAATAATAGTAAAAGTTAAAATCAATACAATAATATTATAAGAAAGCGCTAAAAATACAATATTCTTGTTTTTGAAAAATATGAATTGCTATATTTGGAAGGATACAACAAAAGCTGTTTCGAAATATCTGCTCCAAAAATCATTGCTTTTCTTTTGCGATGAATATAGTATGTTATAGATATCAAAAACGATATTTGTCTTTCACATTAGAGGATATCTGTATACATTTCAGATATCCGGCACAAAAACCGGCCCTTAAATTATCGTGTCATTTTCCAATTTCTGCAAGGCGACGGGAAATGTAAATCTTAAATAGGCAAGGAAAAGAAAATAAATGTCGTATTCTAGGATTTTCCAGTTTTATTTTGAGGTGGCGTTCAAATTGAAGGTGATTTATTTTTCTTCCCGTAATTTTTAAGTTTAATACTTATTTTATGAACTGGATAATAATTTTTTAAAGTAAACTTTAGGTGTTATAATGGACAAGATTGAAATATATGCTTGTATATTTCTCTTTTAAATTTTATTTAAAATGTACCATGTTTAAAGACTTGTTTGTACACCTACCTAAATGATGATAATGGAATAACAAATTAAATAAAGTTACTTATAGGTAAATAAAAAATAATTCAGTTTTTAAAAAAGTTGTTCACTATAACAATAATAACGCTTTTTAATAATTAAATTTCTTTAGCTTCCTTCCAGTAGACGGAATTTCTATACACGAGAGTTCTATAATTTTTAGAAAACTTTAAAAATTAACCAAGAAAATTTAAAATTAAAAACTTTACTACCAAGAATTAAAAGACGGAATAAATATCAATATTTATAATTTTAATTTATAAAACATGAGAAATTCAGATTATTTACTTCAATATGATAAAAGGTTAATTATATTCTTATTTAAGCAATTCTGTAATTTAATGCTCTAGTCTAACAATTACGAATGGTAGCTGTTGGTGACCAGATGAATAAAATATGGTAGCCACTTTTGTCCTTTTGGTTTTTGCTGTTTTTTTAAAACTATTTTGGTTAAGCTATTTTTGCTTATATGTGTATCACTATTTAATGAGATTCGCGCAATAATCTTTCTAAAGTTGATTTCCGAAAGATGTGATGTTTTTGCTGGCGACTGCCGAAATATATGATTATTTCGTTTCTATTCGATAAAAATCGCGCTTTTCTTAAAGCATATCTTTTAATTACGCAATAATTTTACTTCCTAATATTGAAATTTGAAAGCATCTCGCCGTTAATTATCGAAATTTGCGATCGATGACGGAAATAATTGCAGAAATACGCTTTTATTTCGTCACAAATTGATAAAACTCAATCTTTTTACAAAGTTATTCGCTAAAAGACACAATAGTTTTGAGGCCTATTATTGAAATGCGTAACTTTATGGATGATTGCGAAAATTTAAGTTTCATAAAGCAAATAATTGCCAAAATATAAAATTATTTCATCGCTATTTGATAAAATTCACGATTCTTCAATGTTCATTTTCTGAAATAGGCGACAAAATTGCGGCGTATTATTAAAACAAGGCAAATTTTCACAGTTCGTTGACAAAATTTACTTTTAATCGCAGTCACTTGCTAAAACACTCTATTATTTTGCAGTCAATCAATAAAATTTATCCTTTATTTTTTTTTCAACTTTTGATTTTTCTTGGATGGATAATTGTCGACAGCGATGCATTCTGAGAATGAGACAATTTTTTTTTTTCAGCTTCAGATGAAAAATACGTTTCTTAACTGAAAACTTTTGAAATCGTGATTGTGTTCAAAGCTAAAATAAATAAATAAATAAATAGAAAAAATTAATTAACTGTGAGAGAATCTCGTATCCACAATTTTTTACATGTTGGGGAAATACTTCCGTAATTTCTTTTTGCTCTTGTAGAAATTACAAAAGTGATTCCATAGTTGATCGCAAATATGGCTTTTTATTCCATGCTTTTGATTCTTTAAAAATAAACAAGAAAATGGTAGTTACATTTGGCGACTAGAGTTTGAATTTTTGGTAGCCATTTTTAATGTAATGGTCGCCAATTGGCAACTGGCGACCGCTAATCTAGAGCTTTAGTAATAATGTTATAATATACATATTTTAATAAATTTAAATTAAAGAATAAAATTTTAATGTTAAAAAATATACAATCATATATAAAGCATTACATTAAAATTAAATTTATGTCTTTAGATTTAAATATGTCTTTGCATTTTTTAATGTATTTACTGTACAAAATGAAACTTCGAAGCCTGTGGATGTATTATTTATTTTATTTTATTTATTTATTAAATATATATATATATATATATATATATATATATATAAATCATGTCATTTTTATTTGTTTTTAATAATTTTGTATAATATGTGAGAGCACACAAAAGGAATTGTCAGAAATTTGAAATCACTTATAATTATGGTAAACGTAAACAAAGGAATCTTGAAATTCGAACTTTTGTGCAGACATGTTGGATTAAATATTTTATTTACTCTATACGTTCACTTTTCTTATATTTATTCTGACGATATGATGTGAGACTGCAATACTTTTCTCAAGGTTTATCACGAAATTGAAATTAATATATTTTTACTAATAACCTAATATTTATATGATTACTATGTAATCATTTTCCCCAATATTCAAATAAACACGGCACTCCTTAGACTGACATTACATTGGCACATTATTATTTTATTTTTGTCAATAACATTCGCACAAACATTTACTGGTACACTTACATTTTTATTATGGAAACCATTCAAACACTTGTAATAAGGAAAAATGTTTTATAATCTATAAATAATACATGATTTTGTTTTTTTCCTTTATATTCCACATTTCGTGAAATTTTAATCAAATTATGACAATAGAAATATACAGTCCTTTATCGCAAAAAAAAAAAAAAAAAAAAAAAAAAAAATTAGTACCAGTATTCGTATTAAATTACTGAACAATTCAGAGGGTTGACTGTTCATTAACACTTCTCGTCTTTGAAGAAAACATCACGGCAGCTTTACGTTCATGCTTTTTTTTTTTTCCTTTTTACCGTGAGTGATTGCAACACTTATGGTGACCGTATTCTTAGAGTGTATTTTATAACACTGTTTTAAAATTATAATTAAATCATTATTTATTTATTAATTTTTACAGTACCATCTTTAATTTGAAATTAAAACTTTTATTGTGTAAAAAAGATGTAAATTCTTCGATACGACCTTCATTCGACCTTTATTATTTGTTTTAAAAATATTGATAAAACATTTCCAGTATTTTGCGTGCCATTTAAAAGGTTAAAGATTAAAAAAAAAAAAAAAAAAAAGTTCTGATTAAGCTATTTTCAAACACTTTTAGCAGCTACAATTTCGCATTATTTTGAAAAAATTACTTGTAGTAATTAAACTACGTAAATCCCATTGGTTTTACTTTGAATATTTTTTTTTATTCTTCAAGTTTAACAATGAGGTCATAAAGGGAAAGAAATATTGTTAAAATCAGTACCTTGCACATTACCTTAAAATGACAGCTCCGCAATAAGTGAAGAGTACTTGAGTGTTTCTAATGTTATCTGTTGCACCATAACAAAAATGTGTTGCTTGTTAAATATTGTTGTTTATATAAAGCTGATAATCACAATGGGATACAACGATGAAAAATATATAATAAAATATAATCACTAATGACAAGTAATATAAAAGAAAATATTTTAAAGTCAATTCCTACTTACAAACACTATCGAAAAAGTTTTTTTTAATAATTTTGAATTTGGAAATAAAAAGAGCTCATGCAAAATGAAATAAAAATAATTATAAGATAAAAAGAACTTTTTATATACCATGTTTTAAATTTTCTGATGAATCATAGAGCTCTTATCAATGTGCATAAAATTTTTAAAGTGATAATGATGTCAAATTTTGTGAGATGCATAATTTAATTTTTTATAATTTTTTAATGTTCACGTTTATTTAAATATATTTATTTTTATGTCGAAAGAAAATGAACTCATAAATTTCTTTTGGCAACAATTAAATTATAACTAATATTTTTAAGGCTATTTTTAATGCTATTAGGATGTTATTATTTTCATATTTAATTAGTTATAAGAAAACTAATAAAAAAAAATTCAAAATCGGACTTCGAAGTATTGTGTTGTCACCGTGTCCTTAGCAATCCTGAAAGTTTCAAATTTCTAGATAGCCTGGAAGTTAGTTAAAAATCGATTGCAAGATTTGTACAAGATATATATAGGGAGAGTGTGAACTAATAGTAGGAATTGAAAAAGCAAATGGATAATAAAAATAATGCAAAATAAATTAAAAGATATTTTGAACTGGCAAAGATTTGAGTTAATTAATTTTTAATATTACAATTAAATAAAATTTACTGTTAAAATTAATAAAATGTAATAAAATTAAAAACTGAAATTTTTAAATCTCGTCAGTAGCTGGTGGATCCCATAATTTTACTCGCTTTAATTTTCGTAAATTTTTCGGCTGATTACTGAAATAAATCATTTTCTCGATTCATCTTTTTAAGAAGGTTCTTAAATTTATCCGATTTTTGTGAAGCACTCTTTTTAAGAAAGTTAATTTTTGCGAAATGTTTGTTTCAATTTTACTGATTTTGTAAAGGGTCCTTTTTCTGATCGTCAATTTTTGTGAAAGTTTAATTTTCGAACCCAAATGTTACTAAATAGACACAAGAACTAACTAGATAGAAACAATAACTTTTCTTTTTTCGGGGGGGGGGGATTATGGGATTTGAGCCTCCCTTACAATTTGAAATTAAATAAATTTTCACTTTTGACCGTTGAAACAAAACATACCTAAACAGCAGAAAATATTTCAGAAGCGTGACATTTAAATAACATCGGAACATCGTCGCTATGAAACGTTTCGAAACGTTCAGTTTACTATCAAATTATTTTCTAAACGTAGAAATGTCCGCGATCGTAATAAAAAATCAGAAATATAACAAAAAGTTTCAACCACTTAAGAAATATAACATCTAAAATGGTGAATGTTTCAAAAAGACGTCACATATGAGACAAGCAAACTTAATGAAAGGTTGATAGTTTTTTGCAACATAACTAAAACATTCTGTATGGGTAATAAGTCGGTTTCAGTCCCCGTCATACCACCTTAAGAATCTGCACATAACTTCTTTGTACTACGCCTCGTGGGAAGAAAGAACAACTTTTTAGTAAATTTCCGCTTTTTTAACGCTTATTGAAACAACACGATATTTCGCGTCGTGTGATTGCGAAAATGTGGAAGTATTTCGTCATTGATTAAGAAATAATTGCGTTTAATTGCTACTAACGAGTTTAATTGAAAAACGTGATATTTATTTCGCCGATAATTGCTAAATTTTACCGATAATCGAGAAACATTGCGTTTATCTCCAAGGATGATACCCAAAATAACGAATATATTCCTGGAAAACGATGATTTTTTTTTTTAATTTATTTTTAGATGTGCAATTAATGAAATCTGCCATATTTCTGCAGGCTATTTCTGAAATGCGGGATTATTTTTTCGCCATTTTATCTGAATTTCTTTTAATTACAGATAAATGCAACTTTTATGTTGTCGACGTTTTTCTTCAACGGTAATCCCCAGAATAATGAAAATTTCCCTGAAAACAAAGAATTTTTATGGTGTCGATTAACAGCATTTTTCTTCGAGGATGGCACCCAAAATAAAGACTATTTTGCTGAAAAACAATGAATATTTTTCTTTTTGTATGTTCTAATTTACGAAATCTGTGATATTTTTGCAGGTTATTTCTGAAATGTGCGATTATTTCTTCCCCATTTAACCTGATTTTCTTTTAATTATAGAAATAAGCAACTTTTGTTTTGTCAATTAACGGTATTCTTTATTATAATATTCATGGAAGAAAAATAAAAGTGGGGAGTGACAAAATGATTTTTTCCATTTAAAATAGAACAAAGGTAGTAATTATGAATTTTAGTTGCTGCCCAATTACAATTCGTTTTGAAGAAAGGTAGTATTTATTGTATTTGTTCATTGAAAAATAATTGATCACAAAGAAACTAAAACAACATTATAAAGAAAATTTATATGTTATTGCTAAATTATAAAAATAAAATATCAATGGCCCTGCCAGAAAGATTTATATGTTGTTTAGGTTGAAAAAAGTAATTTTTCAGACAACAGGAATAAATTACAGAGATTTACAACAAATCTTTTTCTTATATATCAAGGGACTGTAGTATAGACAAGAGTTATTTATTATTTTCAGATTTTTTTTTCTATTTTCCTCATCAACAACTCTTTGTAGAAACTAGAATGTAAAAAAAAAAAAAAAAAAAAAGAATCTTTTCATGCGGAAAACGCTTAAAAATAGTTCTTATCTAAAAGAACAGTTTTAAAAGTATTTTATTCTTGTGTGAGATGAGAAATTTGTAAGTCTATACTATATAGTTTGCGATAGAAGAAATGGAGACATTTTTATTTTTTTTCTTCTTTACAAATATATATATTTGTATATATATATATAAGATAAATTTTAAATATAAGATGGAATAAAACTTGAAATTTTTAATATATAACTAGAACAGAGTATTTATAAACCGATGCGCAAATACAGCTAAAGGAAATATAAAACCATAATAAATAAGCAAAATAACCAAAGATAGATGAAAATTAATCCCAAAACACACGAGGGTTTTCTTCAGAGGAGCTCCCCCATGCAGAAAAGGAAATATGAGAAGTTTCTGACGAAACGTTGGCTATTTAGCCAAAAAAATACGTTTCTAGCCCCCAACTTCTCACAGATGGAAGCAAAACCATACAGCAAACGAATTTAATTAAAACAAAGTCTGAATTCATAAAAGAATATTCTTGTATATATTATTGTCTCTATATATTAAAAAAAAGTTACTGTCACTGGCGTCAAATTTTTTTGTCTGCGACAGCATCTTCTAACGGAGGGCAGGCTCCTTCTCGTCATGAGAGGTATCAATGTGTTCCGAATACTCGAAGAAAGACATTTCAGCTGCTTAGAAATTTCTATCATTTTTGTTAAAGAAGTTATTAGCTAAAAACGACAAGTTTATGAAGGTACTCTATTTGCAATTTTGAAGAAAGTTTCTCCCAGTGATCTTGTTCTTCTGTCATGAAGTCATTCTACACGGGAAAATTAAATTATGATCCATGGCTGTACGTAGGTAGGTAGGTAGGTTCGATTTAACGTTGCACCAGATACTGCGCCATGGGTGATTGGCGATGGTCTGGGACGCACCCCTAGAGATGTTCCGGTCACATGCCATCACAATTTTGATCCTTCACGGAAGGGATCCCCCCCCTCCCCGCTTTGGTGATTCCCAGAGATATAGTGTGGGTGGGAACATGGAGAACTTTGCGGTCACGAAAGATTTTATGTGCACCAGCCACGATTAGTGCACACGACGGTCTTTGGCCGGCTCAAGTATCGAATCGGCAATCTTCCAGTTACGTGCTCAGAGCTTTACAGACTAGGGTAACGCGGCCCGAAACCATGGATGTAAAAAAGAAAGAAAAGAAATATGATTTTTTTTCTCTACTTTTAGAAAATTAATTTTCTTACACTGGGAAATTAAAATATGATCCATGGTTGTAGGTAGGTAGATAATTAGTTAGGTTGTATTTGACGTCGCACCATTACTGCGCTATGGATAATTGGCAACGGTATGGGACGAACCCCTACGGATGTTCCTGAGATATACCACAACAATTTTGGTCCTACACGAAGGGGATGGTCCCTCGCTTCAGTGGCCCCCAGAGGTATAATTTTGATGGGAAGATGGAGGATATTGCGGCCACGACATATTTTACGTGCACCAGCCACCATTAGTGTACACGACGGTTTTTGGCCAGCTCGAGAACCGAAACCGCAATCTTCCATTTACGAAGGGATACCTCGGTTCGGATCTAAGGTTGTAAAAAATAAATAAAAGGGGTCATATACTAAAGCTGTAATGTAAAATGGTCTAGATATTATGAATTTCTTTCTATTAAAAATACATATAAATATTATATATTTCAATTTGACATTGAATACGAGGATTTCCATATTAATTTTCTGCTTTTGTCTTGTAATTTGCACTATTAATATTCCTTTCCAGTGAAAGAAAACAGCGAATAGGCGGACAGAGCTCTGCTTGTGTTAATAAGTAAAGTGAGTCGGGGAGGGAGGCGAAGCCTCCCTCGGGGGTTGGCGAGCGGAGCGAGCAGGGGGCAGAGCCCCTAGTATATGTAAAAGAATATTCTTGTATTTTATTCTGATGTATTTGCTTATATGCTTCATTTATGAATTCATGCTTTGTATAATTTAAATTCTTTTGCTGCATGGTGAAGGAACTTGAGTAAGTACTTGGTTATACTTGAGTAAAGATGCTTAGAGATTCCTTTTTGAACATTGTAAGCAAAAGTCATCTTTTATGTATTTTCCAAACGATTTGAAACATTTATGCGCAGCACAAAATGATTTTCTTTTGTAGTAAAATAAAAATCGCCTCCCGCCTTTTCCAGTCAGTTCAATACAACCAGTTTAATTTCGTCATCAGATTAAAAATTTTGACTGACATTTGATTGATATTTTTTTTTTATTTATTGAAAGAAATAGAAATCGTGCGGAGCTATGTCATGGCACTATGTTGCGTGAGACCAAGCTTCCCGTTCGCCCTTTAAAACTGCCTGCACCACTTCGAAATTTCAGACAGCTGTATTGCACGCTTGCGCTAAATAATGTTAATTTTGTGATGGATTTGTGTGCAAACCAATCACTTAGCTCATAATAAACGTACGGTATTTCATATTTTCAATCTGGAGTACGAATGCAGTTCAGGAGCAATTACAAACCCATAAATGCTCCATACATGCTTACGAGAAAACACCACTAAGCCACCTTTATTATCAAAGGAATTATATTTATTCTTCAACACCACGAACTTCTAGTATGGTTTATTTACAATATGATGCCATGTATAATTAACTTTTTAATTTTCCTTCGTAATAATAACATATATGAGTAGTATCATTTTTTAATCATTCTTCTACCTAGTATCATAAAGATGTAGCGTGAGCAGTTTTACAACGAAAAATATTGTAATCGAATTCAAAATGATTTAAAGATAGGATAAAAAAAATAAAAAAAGGAATAAATAAAAAGAAATATTATATGTTCTTGACGAAATTTATAGATACCTGGATAGAAAATCAAAAGTTGTTTTAATTCAAGTTTGTATATCAGGGAGAGGCTGCCACGTTGAAGCTGTCAAACACGATATCCTGCGCAACCTAACTTTATTTCCAAACATAGATACCTTAAGTACGAGATTTATTTATTTTATTCATAAAATAAATAAATAAATAAATAAAACTTTGCGTGAAACATTCACACATTCATATAAAGAAATCAGATCTGAAATAAAAAATATTTTTATTTTAACACATGACTGAAGGCAAAACCTTCGTAAATTTTAGATGAGAATTGTTCCTGGAAGGCCACCAGAAGTCAACAAGATTTAGCTAACAGGTTACTTCAGTAAATCAAATTAGTTTATTTTTACTCATTCTTTACGTAAATTGAGATCACAGTCCGTCGCGTGAACTTCAGGAAAAACACATTCTATGCTTTAAAGTTACATGTTATGCGCATTTATCTTAATGATTTTGGAATTTTAACTTTTTTTTACAAGTTGATTTAATTCTTTCTAAGTAAAATTCTGTCATACTCTATCTGATTATATACATACATACATGCAAAGGTATATTGATTATATACATATATACTACACACACACACTATATACATATAATGTTGCGAGTTGTAAACAATTTTTTAATTTGGCATACAAGAGATAGTATATTAATGCCAATGTTATTCAAAAAATAATGTAATTGAAGCCCAATTACATTCAAAAAATTAAATAAAAAAAGCCTTCATTGTTAATTAAAGATGAATAAAATACTCACGTTATTATTACTTATTAAACCCATTCATACATGCCAATAGAGAACGAATTTTTACTTTGAAATAATAATAATAATAATAAATTATCATTCAGATACCAATAATTGTTAATGAGAACCCTATAACTTTAAAAAGGAGTGGAGCATGATAGATTAATTTCAATTGGAAACTACTCAAAACTTGAAGGATTTCATCATAAGGGGACATACAATCCTTTGTTTAGGGCAAAAATATCACAAAATATGAAAAACTGTATGTCTGTATTAAGCCAAAAAGATACAGTGTATGTCCCTGTCTTGCAACAGTACCCAACATTTAAAAGAAAATAAAGAGATAATTTAAAGAAATCATACATTTACTATTTCAGTAAGCCAAGGAATATACATACAAGGTGTCCCAAAAAGGTTGAAACGCGCTTTATTTCTTTACCCGTTACAGATAAATGGGCAATGTAAATTGAAAAAAAAAAAAAAAGTCCAAATTAAGGTAGGAATGACGACTACATTAAAAAGAAAACCCTCCAATTAATTTTTAAAAAGTTAATTTTTTTAAAATTTTTATACAGTCTCTCTGCGCAAATTTTGTCAATTACAGAGTTTTTATTTTTCATTCAACAAGATCATTAGAAAAAACCGCATAACTATATCTTTAAAACCAACCGAATTATGATACAGAAAAAAAGTGACTTATGCCATTTTTCAGTATCATTTAAAAGGCTGTCTTTTCGGTGAAAATAGGGATCATTTACAAATTGATAACGGAAATTTTTAGATCAAAAACATAATGTGTCGAAAAATTGTCAAATGCATTTAAATTGATCCTTAGAATTTTAAAATGTATTTTGAATTTAGCATCTTGTTTAATAACTACTTTGAAACATGCAAATGCTATGATACATTTTATCTTTTTATAATATGCCACAAATTTACATTTCTATTTTGATATATGGTCCCTATAATCAGAGTTCAGTTTCAATTAAGTATAATTCATTGTTTTAAAGATACAAGAATACGGTTTTAACAATGATGTTGTTGCACTGAAAATAAAAACTTTCTAATTGACCAAATTTGTCTAGACCTAATTTGCCATAAAAATTTTAAAAATGTAATTTTTGAAAATTAACAGGAAGATATTTTTATTAGCGTAGGTTTATTTCCTATCTTAATTTGTACACTTTTGCAATTTACATTATCCTCTCATCTCTAACAGGTAAAGAATTAAACCGCGTTTCAATCTTTTTGGGACACCCTGTATACTCACATGTTTTGCAAAGTCCGTATTCACACAAAACGAATTGCCAACAACATTTCACCAAAGAAAGTACAAAAAAAAAATAAATTTAAGAGTTATTTCAATTGAACTAGCTAACAGAACATTAAGGTAAAAAAATGCCAAAATTATTAAAATTAGGTAAGTTCGGTGAAGAACATGTAAAACTTGCCATAAAATGGATTAATTTCAAAATAGCAGGTTCACACCATCAGTTTATTTAACTTTTGAGTTTCGTTGAGAGTGAGCGTACGCCATCTCTTGGGAAAAATATAAACATTCTAAGATTATTCTAAACATTATTTTTTGAATGGAATTGGCATTAATATACTATCTCTTGTATGCCAAAATTTAAAATGGTTTACAACTCTCAACATTATATATATATATATATATATATATATATATATATATAGTGTGTGTGTGTGTGTAGTATGTATGTATGTATGTATATGATTAATATACCATAGTATGTAGGTATATAATCAATCAGAGTATGACAGAATTTTAATTAGGTAGAATTAAATCAATTAGCAAAAAAGAGTTAAAATTTGAAACTCTTTAAGATAAATGCGCATAACACGTAACTTTAAAGTATAGAATGTGTTTTTTTCAGAAGTTCACTTGACCGGCTATGATAAACATTTCTGTAAAGAATTAGTAAACATAAATTAATTTGATTTACTGCCGTAACCTTTTGGGTAAATACTTGTTGACTTCTGGTAGTCTTCCAGGAACAATTCTCTCGAAGTCTTTTATCTAAAATTTACGAAGGTTTTGCCTCTAGTCATGTGTTAAAATAAAAATATTTTTTGTTTTAAATCTGATTTCTTTATATGAATGAGTGAATATTTCATGCAAAGTTTTATTTATTTATTTATTTTATCAATAAAATTAATTCTCGCGTTTAAGGTATCTATGTTTTATCTATCTAATATAGGAGATTCACACCATCAGTTTATTTAACTTTTTAGTTTTGTTGAGAGAGAGCATATGCCATCTCTTGGGAAAAAATATATATAAACATTCTAAGAATAAACGTGTAAAATCATTAGAAAGTTAGCAAAAACAAACTAAGCTTTGTTTAAAGAAAAAAAAATATTTAAATTTATTGCTAAAAATTGAAAAAATAAAATAAAATAAAATAAATTCTAAAAGTAGAATAATTCAAATTAATTATTTTATGTGAAAATTGTTTATTTTGTTTCTCTAAACAATTCTTTAAGTTAAATTTATTAAAAAATTAAGTTTCACTTTATTTAATAAGAAGCTTTAAAATTCTATAGCATTGGCATTTTTGTTATTATTGTGTTAATTTAACTTACTAATCTTTAATTAATTTTAACAAGCTTTAACTAACTCAGTTTTAATCTTTTAGCAATTTTGAAATTATTTTTAAGACTATAAAATTATTTATGAAGTTAGTGATGGCAAATGAGAGTGGATAATAGATTTTGCAGTTTTCTAAAATCTTTTATTTTTCTGAAAACTTGAAATTTTTAATATTTTGTTTTACAAATCACAAACTTAAATGTCAGACACATTATTATTATTATTAGTAGCATTTTTACGTAATTAAATGAATAATTTCTGCATAGTAACCAAAGAAATTCATTAACAGATTCTATGCAATGATTTTTTTTCCCTTAGGTAATAAATATTTAGTTTTCAAATTATAAACCATAAGACGATTATAAAGAAAACCTATAAAGCAACCATATTTCTGTTTATATATATATATATATATATATATATATATATATATATATATATATATATATATATATATATATATAATTTACTGTAACATCCTTCCCAACCAACCAACCAAACAACACCACACAACATCTTTAACCAAACATCTGCCCACCCATCCTCCACCTTTTTTTTATTTTTATTAATTTTATAATTTTTTGGATGTACACATAAAAACATATGAACATATGTATAATTAATCAATGATTAATTATTTCGTAATCTTAAAATTTCTCAACATTTAATAATTAGTAATGTTAAGTTTTAAATTAATAACTAATTTGTAAATGTTTCTTTATTTACATGAAAAGGGTATCAGATAGAAAGAATGATATAATAGAAATAATCAATAAAAGATTTTTTTTTCTTTTTTTAAACTTTATTTCGGTTTGAGAAATTTTTGTAGTATTTTTATTTATCAAAAATTTAGGAAGAAAAACGAAGTTAAAAAAATAAATAACACTCTGATGCATTTCATAAAAATAGAAGAATTAAATTTAAATTTATATATATACCGAAACTCTTATTCATAAATGCAAAATATTTTAAATCGATTGCAATTAAATGTTATCTCTTTGACGTATTTCCATTTCCATTTGCTTTATTATATGTGTGTGTGTGTAATCAATCATAAAAACGATATTTTTAGAGATTTTTACACGTAAAAATTAAATAAACATCGATAAAGAAACAAGTCTTTATGAAAGATTTTTAGATGATTTTATTTTTACAAACTTAAAGGCAAGTATTTGCTCATGTAAATAAATCATAAGCATGATCTTTGCTAGAGATTTATACACGTAACAATTAAGCGAATACATATTTAAAAGCTTTCTTATTATCTTATTTTATAAACTTAAATACAAATATTATATTCATATAAATTCCCTATTCTTCTTTATCACTAAGTAAATCAGTTATATATTATTAATAAATCAGTTATATATTCTTTAATACTATACACAAAGAAAAAAAAAATAATAATAACAAAGTTTAACTGCTTAAAACTTGTTAACTAACGTATTTCACCTGTTATATTACATTCAAATATATTCATTTTTCAGTTTTTATATAACATTTTTTTCGTCTTAAACAATTTGGAAAAGGAAAATTCAAAGTAAAAAAAAAAAAAAACAGAAAAAAAAAAAAAATATTTTGAAGCAGTCGACTATCATGTCAATAAAAACCGTTGCTTCAATCATGTTCAACTGCCAATATCACATTTCAAAAGAAAAATTGATTAAAAAAAGACGTTTCTGTTTTCAGAAATGAGTGCAGTTAAAGTACACGACTCTTTGGCAGAAACAAAAGAAAAGTGGACAAGAAAAATGTGAAAGCAGATAGTTCAAATTTCTTTTTTTACTTTCATTCTTTTCTTACAAGTATTTTCGGACATAGGTTCTTTTTTATTCTTTTCTTAAGTACAATAATATTTTAGAGGTGCATTTTCTATTACATTTTTAGAATTTGAATGATATGTAAATGATGTTAGCATAGTATATTAATTCATACATATTGAACATAGTTTTAATTTATCTACTTAGTCGACATCGACATAGTAAAATTTAAATTTTGGTCTTATATGAATAGTATAAGAATAACAAAATATTTTGCTTTAAAACTCCGAATTTCCTTAAAAAAAAAAAAAAAAAAAAAAAAAAAAGCAGCTTAAAAATTAAACATTAATGGTTTTGTTAATAAATTAAAATATTCTAGAGAACGATACTAATTAATAAATGCGTGTTTCGCACAACAATGTAATGAGCTAAAATATGTCTGTACCCCAGAGGTAAAGGACACCACAAAAATATAATATTTTAGGAATGTCGATTATTATGTTGTAATGCTATGCATTTGCCATGAATAAAGAAAATGGATATAATTTTATTTTTTACTGTCCTATCTCCTTTATAATAATTGGATAAATTGCTTAATGCATTTATATAAAGCAAATTATGCAGATCAAGGAGATAATGATAACCTTTTTCACGAAATAGACATATCCTTTACCACCGGGGTACAGATATTAACATACTGTTTATTAATATACTGTTTATTAATGCACTGTATATTAATATGCTCAGTCCATCAGCAGTCGAGTGGTTTTGTGCTCAAAGCTGGTAGATAGAAAGTACCGAATTCGATCCCAGGTTGCGCTCATCGATCTAGCCGTACGGCGTTTTTCAGATTTTTCTCTGAAACTCACGTGAATACGGCCTAGGCTCCTTAGAAAGACATCCATGGAGGGCAGTCCACCTACAAGCTTAAGACCCTAGCGTAGTCAATCGGCTTTAAACCCTACAACCAACCAATGATTAATATACTCATTCGAAGAATTAGTCATGAAAAAACTACATTTCGGTACTAAAATATTTTTTAAAGACAATTTCTTGTATTGTACAGTCGGTAACAAAAGTGTCCGAACACTAGCAAAAATTGCTATGTACAAAAAGTACACTTCATACGGTTTCGTTAAATAAATCCTTATCGAATCATGTTCTTACACTGACTAACACAGAATTCGACAATGATTTATTTAACAAAACCGTATGAAGCGTACTTTTTTTACATAGGAATTTTTGTTAGTGTTCGGAGAATTTTGTTACCGACTGAACTTTTTGAAAGTAAACATTGTAGTAAACTATTAGATGATTTAATTTATTTTGTGAGCTATAATATAATTAACCTAAAACTTTTTTCGTCTTAAGAAACCCTGAAGTTTGAAAAATAGTGTAATGATGTCATTTTTAAAATACTTATGTATTTGACCTGAGGTATTATACGAAATTTGCATTATTGAAAAAATAAAAAAAAATAAATGTATCATTCACTATTTGTCAGCTCTACTCAGCAACGGTTCCTATTGGTGAATTATGACTTTGTTAGTAATCGACGTTGTTTAATTTAGTTTGTCTACAAAATTAAACAAATTAATATTAACCAATGTTCTTTATTTCTTCTTTTTTAAGCAGAAATCAAGGGCATCTATTAACATTTATATAAACACACATATTTTTAATGTATATACGCATGAGAACATTTGAAAATATAATCGTATACACAGTTAAAAACGTATGTTACACACAACCACACGCCTTTCTTTTAGAAATAAATTAATACAGTAAACATAATGTAATATTCAATTGTAATTTGCATTCTCACTTACAATTGAAAATTTGTAATTATTGCAAGTATTTTCATCATTATCATTCAAATTTTCTTCTTCTATTGCATTCTGATCCATTCATGCATTTTGACAAAAAAGAAAAACATAAATAAATAAAATAAAGAACAAAATCTGAGGCAAAAAATAGAAAGAGGATTATTTTGAAGTATTATACTTTGGTGACAATGAAAATCGTCGCTTAAATCATGTTTTGCTGTCAATACCATGTTTCAAAACAAAATTGATTAAAAACAAGAGACAGAGAAAAATTCGTTTTCCTTTTCAAAAATCAGTGCAGTAAATGTACACGAATCTTTGACAGGTGAATTGTACGGGAAAAATGTGAAAACAGATGGTCTGAAATTTACTTTACTTATTTAAGATTATTTTTAAAAATAATTCAAGCACAGTTGTACTGTCAAATATATATTACATATAGTATACATATTTAGAAGTTTTTCTTGTTTTGTTCCTGCTTTTATTATTATTATTATTATTTTAAATTATAGTCATTCTTAATTTTTTTTTATATATGAACTGTAATTTAAAAATATCTTCATGTTGCGCTAAAATATTGTCTAAGAACATTTTTTTTTTCGCAAAAAATAACAAAAAAATACGTTTTTTGTTCGATGTTTTAACACAATGTTACATATATATATAAGAACTGAAAACTATGCTTATCAAAAGAAAAAAAAATCAAACATAAAAATCAGAAATAGCATATCAAATGAAGATTCATCAAATTTAGATAAGAAAATAGGAGAAAATTTTCGAAATACTTTCCCTTTACACTGTTAAAAATTTTGTGCTCGTTAAACCAAAACATGGAGCGTAGTAGCTGCAACCACAAGATGGTGAAAACTTTTACTATGATGGTGAAATATTTTACCATGATTTGATGCTTTTCTTCAACAAGAAGTACTAAAACATGGTAGAAGGTTTTTACCATTGCATGGTTGGAGTTACTGTAGTACCAACTTTTGGTTCAACCTTGAACTGAAATTTTTAACAGTGTACAACATCTTTATCAAGGGCAAATTATTGCAAGAGGGAAAAATACTAAGATGTTTCTGGTACTAGTAATGTATTAAAGAATACAAAATATCGCTGTTAATTTGCCCTATATCTAAACAAATAATAATAATATTAAAAATATATACCCTATATTTACACTTTTGAAAATTTTCAGAAAGATGAAATAAAATGAGAACTGATTGAAAACGTATGTTTAACTAACAAAAAGAATTGTCTCATTCACTTCAGGTAATTAATAAGTAGAGGTTTGCAATACCAAATACCAATTCGAGGTGAACTTATTCATGATTTAGAAACTTATTTTTAAAGTTAAATGTAGCCATTAAATAGTACGATGTCTACCCCTCGTACGCTTACGTTACATGCAATGCAAGCAACAGGTCGTATTATTTGTAAAATATGAAATAAATAAATGCAAACTCTTGCCCGTTTCAGAGGTAATTGCGTATTTAAGTATTTAAAAGTGTGTGACATGTAGGAGAAATAATTTCTGAACACGAAAACCGATTAAATATTATGACAAAGTGATTACAATAAAGAAAATTAAAACCTAAATGGGTAAACATGTAGACTGAGGCCGTAAATAATATTCAACACTTTAGGATATTAAGGAGAAGAACGGAATATAAGGAAAGAGATTATCGTACAAAAGGCTTGTAGGAACATATGCATCACATTGGGATAGATGAAACTAGACCTTGAATGGAATAATATATACTTTAATAAAGTTTCATAGGATGACTGGAAGATGAATATAAAGTTCGAGGAAAATATGTGTACGGACAACGTTTTTGATCAAAATAGGTTGAATAATTGTTACAATGTCAAAATCACCAACGCTTTTAAATCGATCACCCAAGAAGCTTTCAAGAGGCAAAAACAATCTGCTTGGAAACATTTAGCTGCAAGCAAATAGTTTGTAAAAATTTAATAAATCATGTTTACCTGCACACATACTACCATTTCACAAGAGTCTCACTTGTGTTCTGTTTTTCGTATTTGTAGGACAGAATTTCGCCACTACTCGTCACCATCGTCATCATACTTCTTCTCATTTGAAAATGGCAGCTCAGTGCTTACGAAAAATCAGTGGGTCCTTCAAAATACTGATACTACTCGATGTTATGAAACCTGTCAATTCATAGGACACTTAATAACAAGGCTATGATCCTCCTTGTATGGCTTAAACATTTACTAAGTTACTTTCATTCATAAAAATTTCCTATCATTTTCATTTTACAATGCAATATCCGAAGTCTTCTGCACAGTGTTAAAAATTTTATCCTAGATTGAACCAAAACATACCATTATTTGGCGCTTCGTTCAACCAAGGCTTGGTACTGCAATATCTACACCCATAAGGTGGGGAAATCTTTCACCATAATTTGGTGCTCTTTTTCAACAAAAAGCACCAAATCAAGGTAGAAGGTTTTACCATCGTTTGGTTGCAATAGTACCAAGTTTTGGTTCAACCTAGCAAATTGAAGCTATTGTAATACCAAACTTGGTTCAACCTAGAACAGAATTTTTTAACAGTGTATTAGTAAATAAAAGGATGTATGTGAAAAACTCGTGGACGTTCTACTTCTTCCTACCTGAACATTTTAACTTTCTGAAGTTACATTTTACGGACCATTCTTTGTAGTCTCCTTACAGGGATACATTCATAATACTTCTATATAATTTTTATGTTCTTTATGAAGAAGACACCCTTTTATTAATTTATATTACGTTGCTTACTAAAAGTATTTCAAGATTTACAAACAATCAGTAATTTTCAATTTAAAAATGTACCTCTTTGTGAAATGTTTTCAAAAAAAAATATAAATGTAAAGAACAAAGTATTCCTTATGTTTTCAATGACTATTAGGTTATGACAATAATTAAGGAGTCAGCAATGCATTAAGCAAAATCAATAAGTAATCTCTAAAAAATAAAGAGTTAAATTGAACACATGTCATTTGTATTAAATATATTTAAAACACTTTAAACACACGTAAATATAAATTTATTTAAAAGATGTTAAAATTTTTTTATCCAAAGCTTTTCGCTTTAATATTAAAGCATCATCAGGGATTTATGATTCGTTTCCATTGCGCAGTTTTAAATATGTTTTCTTTCTACAGTCAACAGTTAAGTATTTTAATAACGTGATATATTTTAAATATCAGCCAAAAAACTATATGAATTTCGGTAGAGGTTGGACCAAGGAGTTAAGAAAATTGAGAGAAGCTGGAACTATTGAATATCATACGAGGTTATTGTAGGAGAAAAAACATCATGAATTAGCAGAGATAAACTATTAACTATTTGATAATATTGTGCCAAATTATTGGTAAAATTGCAGCATCTTTGGAATTTATTGCATTTTTGCATTTAATTATATGAATAGCTTCGGAAATGTAAAGTTCTTGGATAGTAGATGGTGCTGTAATAATTTTGGCTTTATCCCAGAACGAAATCATCTGAATCATCTGAATCTGAAGAATATGTTAATATAGATCCTGAAGGATTTTCCGATGCATTAGTGCAAAAATAGCATGATAAATTAAAAAGAAATCAGCATTTATTTTAAAATTAAATAAATAAATAAATATATTTTTTTTATTTATAATATATAAGCAGAGTTTTCAAGGAAAATTATTGCCGCATTTAGATAGATTGAAAAAACATTTTTGGAATAGTATATGTCAGTCGGAACAGACTCAGGAAAAGTGTTTTAACTGAAAATGTGCAAAAGGTAGACTTTTTTTTTTTTTTTTTTCATAGTTTGATAGTTAAATAATATCTTGCCCAGAAGAAATTATGTAAATTCTAAATAGTTTGTTTATTTCATTTTATTCCGGGATACCAAATTGCATGCTGATTTCTGATAACCTGTATTTTCTATTCTTTTATTTTCTTTCTTTCTTCTCCTTCTCCTTCTTTTTTTTATTTTTTGTATGATAGGATTTACAAAAATAAATTATTATTTTTATTCAATAACTGACACAAATTTTGTTTTTAAACTAATTTAATACATCCACATAGAAAAAAAAAAACAGTTTAATTAAAAAATATATTAATTAGTTTAAGCTTCTACTTAAAAATAAATAAAATAAAAATACAATTTTCAGTAGTATATTTATTTGTAAAGAATTTTTAAAAACTTAGTCTTAAAGGTCCCTTTTTTTTTCTTTAGAATATTAAGACATTTATTGATAACATTTTCGAGTTTTTTGAACAAACAATTTTTTCTTTTCAAACTATTCGCTACATTTCTTGGGACAAATTGATTTATTCACACTTCTTGAGAAGTTTTTTTCTTATAACTTGCATTGAAAAAAAAAAAAAAAAATGAAGAATATATTTTTATCATTTATTATTATACTTTTTAAAAATACATTTGCAATTTCAAAGTTTTAGTTTTTAAATATTTATTCATTTTCAGAATATTTTTCATTTTTTGATATATTTTTCCTTTTAAATATTTTTCAATAACGATTTCAAAATTGCGTACCATATGTAAATTTTTTTGAATTGAGAGAAAATAATCAAAGTTAAAAACAGAAATTATGATATCATGGTGCCATTATATATATATATATATATATATATATATATAGTAATATATAAATACAGAAATATATAAACAAATGAATGAAATTAAATGTAGAAATATAAATACACAAATGAATGATATTATACCCCAAAAAATACTGAGAAGTTTCTGAAAGGACAGTAGCTATAAGCTAATAACTATCCTTAGCCCCCAACTTCTCACCAAACAGAAAACCACAATAACTGAAGAGAAATCAAACATACATATAATGTATAAAACTACTAAAAATATTTTATAAAATTATCAAATTGTAAAAGTTACAAAATTACATCAATTCATTTAAAAATATATACAATACAAAAGAGAATTACCGAAGGTAAACAAGAAAGTATAAAAAGAAATAAAAATTACAACCTTTCAACTGGAACACAAACTATCTTCGGCCAACGGGGCTACTCGTTGGTACTTCAATATCGCCCTTAAATGAGGAAGTAGAACCAACCGAGACAGGAAAACTCTGAAAAGTCACAGTTAAAAATTGTGACGGGAAACAGTTAATTTGCAAGGTATTTTTTAAGTCTTCAAGAGCATATTTTAAATCTTCTTCATTATTGCAGATAGAATGAATTCTTTTAAGCTGTGCGAACATAATATTTTTTAAAACTTTTCTACTTATATTTGAAAACCAACAGTGTTTTTCTCAGTGTTTTTTGGGGTATAATTTCATTCATTTGTGTATTTATATTTCTACATTTAATTTCATTCATTTGTTTATATATTTCTGTATTTATATATTACTATATCAAAGTTTTGCATTTCCTTTCGCTGCAATCTTGCGCATTGGTTTGTAATTCTCCTATTGGTTTTTCTTATCAGTAAAACTTATATTTTTATATATTTTCCTGTCAATTGTTTTATATATATATATATATATATATACATATTGACAGTTTAGAAAATTTCTCTGTACAGTCGGTAACAAAAGTGTCCGAACACTAGCAAAAATTCCTATGCAAAAAAAGTACACTTCATACAGTTCTATTTAATAAATCCTTATCGAATCGAGTTCTTAGACTAACTAAGAAGAAGATTCGAGAAGGATTTATTTCACAAAACAGTATGAAGTGTGCATTTTTTACATAGGAATTTTTGCCAGTGTTCGGACACTTTTGTTACCGCCTGTACATAAAATTTAATTTTCAAATAACATAATTAGTTCCCCATCATGCCATAGGTATGGGAACCTTAGGTAATCGTGAAAATTTTTGACCTCGGTTTTTTGACTTTTTGCGCATTTTCAGGTGTGAGGAATCCGAAAATACCAAAATGAGTATCGTGTCCGTCTGTAGGGTGTCTGTTAGTTTGTTAGTGTGCAATATTTTTAGTGTGTTAGTCTGTTAGTTTGTTAGAATGTGTACGCGATATCTCACGAACAAATGATTGCAGAGAGGTCAGACTCGTTTTAAAATATTATTTATGCCACTGGCAAAAACCCCATTCATTTGCAACATTCTAATTAAGAAACTTCAGGAGTTATTAGAAATTTACGATTTTCTTAACATGGAAGAATAGGGCGAAATTTCACTTAAATGTGCATGAAAAGAAATATTTTTATCAGGAATATACCAGACCAGTTTTTAAATATTAAGTTATTCAAAAGTAAATTATTCGAAATTTACGAATTTCTTAAAATCACAAAAGGGCAAAATTTTGCTAGGGATGTTTTCATTATAAAAATGTCAGACTGCTATTAAAATATCATTTCTGATACTGATCTGAAAATCATTAGTTACGTGTATTCTAATTTGAAAAATTCGTAAATTATTCGAAATTTAGGATTTTCTTAACATAGCAGAATAGAGAAATATTTCACACAAACTTGCATTATGAGGATCACTGTTATGGAAGTAGTGCGGAATAGTATGAAAAATCAAATACGAAACTGCCCCCAGTAAAATTAATAAACAAATTAGGATAAGATAGAAGTATGGAACTGAAAGTCTGGAAACCTATTGGATCGGGCATTTCATGCCTGTCACCGTGACGAGAGATTGACCAAATTCATTTCTCTGAAAGATTATATTAATTTTTATTAACAAGAAGTAGGCTCAGTAGTAGAAATTTGTAAAGACAAATATATGATGGGGAAATGAGCAGAGTCTACCTTTGCCAACTAGTTTTTTCATGTTTCTCCAAAGACATTTTGTGATAGTTTCATGATTCTTTTCCTGGTATTTTAGTTTGAATTTTACAAAATGAATGTATTTTATAAGAAAAATTCTCCATTAAGTTTTTTAAATTTTGCTTAAACTAATTTTTTTTTTTTTTTTTTTTTTTTTTTTACGTATTTTAATAAAATGATAATAATAATAATAATAATGTTTGAATTAAAATATAAAGATTTTTTTTATAAATAGTTGTACGTTATTCTTAAAATTAAGTTTATCGTAAAACATAAAATTATTGTTTTCCATTTAAATCATTGTTATATATATATATTATTACAACCAATAGAAAATTATTTTTCTGTCATTTTTCTTTTGATTTGTAAATTACATTTACTATAGTATCTTTTCCTTGATCCGAATTAAAATATCATATTTTAAAATAAAGTTATTCAATCAATTTCATTAATTTTCATTTATATAAAATTTATTTTTTTGATTACATGCGTAAATAATATAAATATATTAAACTGAAATAGAAAAATATTTGGATTACAATGAATTGTTAAACTATATAAATATTAGATATGAAATAATTTATTTAGATATGATATATATTAGTCATACATGAAAATGAATTATGACTCTTTAATGAGTTCATAATATCATAAAGTTCTCCAATAAAATTTTGTTAATCAGTTTGTTAATTAGAAAATGAAATATATATATATATATATGTATGTATAATTCAGATTTAGAAATAAAAATGTCCTTAATGTTAAAAAATCAGTGGATAACGGATTGGACTGTGATATTATTACTGAAGAATCATTATATTAGTTTTTCTATTACGATTATAAAAATGAAATAATATATGATGAAACAATATTTACAGAGTGTATTCCAGAGCATTAGCTAAAATTCAGCTTAAATGCCGTAGTTATTTTTATTTAGAAAATTTAAATGAAACTAAAAATATTAAAAAATTACCAAACAATCGACATTTTCTTTAATTCATTAGTTATTTTCATAGAAAATACAATTGTTTTCAATTATAAAGTGTAAAATAACGAAATATACTCCCCAAATAAATTATATCTATCTATCTATCTATCTATCTCTCTCTCTCTATATATATAGAGAGAGAGATGGAGAGATTATATTGAATCAGTTAACGTTTGGAATGTTTGTAATTTAACCTTGTAACCCAAAATACTATAATTTTAAGATATTTACACAAAGATTTTACAAGAAATTATATCAATAATTTATACGTTATATAATAAGTATATAATTTCTAAGTATATGATACTGTAATTATAGAAAATTTACAGGAACCTTGTTTATGAATAAGATGAGAAAATAGGCAAAAAAATGAACTAAGAGTGTAATTTTTACTCTTTAAAACTTCGAAACATCTATACCCGCTTAATTGGCACAACGATTCTGACAAATAAAATAAAATAAAAGTGCAAAATGAAAAATATATATAACGGGTGTCCCATAAGTCTGTAGACATTTTAAATATTTATAAAATTTGAAGCTATTGGTAAAATTGAACGCTGTTTCTGAAAAAAAAAAAAAAAAAAAAAATCACGGGATATATATATATATATATATATATATATATATATATATAATTTTTTTAAACTTTTTTCTATATGTAACATAGAGAAATTATTGGATTCGTGAAAATTTTCGACCTCCGTTTTTTGATGGATTCACACGTTTTGGGATGTCCTGAACACGAATTGATTGTTTTTAGAAAATATCTGTCTGCCTGTGTGTGTATCACGAAATTTGTGTCCACTGTTTCTCACTAACCAATGAACGAAATTTAACCAAACTTAGCATTTAGTTGCACCCTGACATAAACTGGCGCTGATTAAATTTAGGGGTCAATCGCTTAACAGGTGACGCTGTGATCGCATTTTATGTAAACTTTTAACATGGCAGTATAGGACAAAATGTCGTATAAATGTGAATAATGAGAGTTATTTTAAACTTGTGATTGTAAAATTAATATGAATTATTGATAATAGTAGTAGTTAACTAGGAAAAAAAATGTGCATGGGGTCATCGGTTCCCCCCCTGGGGCAGGGGGTAAATTTTCAAGATGGGTATCTTTCGAAAGGTCTCGTGAATACCTTTAAAACGAATGGTTGAACTATAAATAAGTGATAATTTAAAGCAAATTTATGGATTTTTTTTTTACTTTTAACGAAAAAAACTTTTTTTTAAAATATTATTACTGAGTGAATGTCATAGAAAAATATAGAAGAAAGTCTTGTGGTGGCCACAACATAATGTTTTTTTTTTTTTTTTTTGTGAAAAAAATAATAGTATTTTCTTTTTTTCAATAAAGAGCACTGTAAGTGAGCAAACCACACATCTCCATAAAAAACTAAATTTATAAACATAAAGATGTTTACAAACATATAACTACTATTGTATGCATCCGTTATTACCACAAATTACAGTCTTCAAGCGAGTCACAGTACCACTACCTACAGTTTCAGTCGGCGATTCTTAAATGACGTAAAACACCTTTTCTACTAATGCTTCATCCATCATCAAAGTCATCAACACAATTCGTACTTCACGTATGAACAAGTAACAGGGAAAATACGAAATGAATTGTAAATTTTAAAACTATGTAATTTATAGGACCCATGGATTTGCATTTTACTCCTTACTCGTCTGTGCAGCGCCCAAAATTATTTTAATTAAAAACAGAGCATACGAGAGATAATAACTTAATGAGAACGTTTTTTTTTTTTTTAACTGCGTTCAATTCTACCAATTCCTTAATTTTTTTTTTCTATGAATATTTTAAAATGTCTAAAGACTTTTGGGACACCTGGTATATATCTGTCTATATATATATACTTGAAGAGGATAATCTATCTAAGAGGTTAAAAAACCAAAAATAATAAAATAAGCAAAATTAAATCAGAATTTACATATTATACGCACAATAAAATGCAGCAATTATAAGATATGTAAATGTAAATAAAAATTAAATAACTGTATATAGAAACAGAAAAAATAACAACAATAAAACCAGAAAGATAATTAACTCAAAAAATATTCAGACTATCATCAGGGATGCCCTTCAAACGCTGCGTAGAAGAATAATATATATGTATGTTAGCTATTTAATTTATATATACACGTATATACGTATATACACATATATTTAAGTGTAAGATTATTTTTTTCCCCTTTAACGTATAAATATAATTTTAAAATGAAGATAAAATAGATAAAATAATAATCTTGATTACATAAAAATGATACTGAAAATATATAAACCATTTTCCCTGTTGATTCAATCTGTATAAAACAAACAGTCTTCTATATTCAAAAACACATCTTGATTTAAATCTACATTAGAGCTTTTAAACAAGTTTTCCCCTTCAGACAAATAATTCCCTAACTCATTTTACGAGGCAAATTACTTTTCCCTAATATTTATGGGCTGCAGAATATTTTATCTTGGAACTCGCCGTTTAATAAGAACAAAGAATTTTTTCCTCTTGATTTTTCGAAAAGTTTTGCTATGAAAGACTCTTGTCGTTTCCCTAAATGGGAAAACATCTCATTTTCTGCTAAATTGATTTCTTTCATAATAATCGTATAAATTATTATTATTATTTTTTTTTTTTTGTTATTTTAATGATTTACCCGTTGGTTATTATGGCTGAATGATAACATATAAAATATTAAATGTTTGCACATAAATATGTAACACTTAGCCTGCTTTTAACAATAAAGACTTTGTTTAAGCTTTTACAATCCGAGTACCATTTAGACGTTATTTAGGTGCCTTGTATGAATGATTTTGTTATGATTGCATATATATTTTGTTTGTTCTAAATTCTATAATTATATACTTACAAATTTATGATGACAATTCAAGAGTTTTCAATTGTTCTAAGCCGAATTTAAACTAGTATGTTGTGGCCACCACAAGACTTTCTTCTATATTTTCCTATATACATATTCAATCAGTAACAATATTTAAAAAAAAAAAAAAAAAAAAAAAATACGATTTTTTTTTTTTTTTTTTGGTTAAAAGTAATACATATTCAACCAGTAACAATATTTAAAAAAAAAAAAAAAAAAAAAAAATACGATTTTTTTTCTAAGTTTTTTTTTGTTAAAAGTAAAAAAAATCGATAACTTTGTTTTAAATTATCACAGATTTATAGTTCAACCATTCGTTTTAAAGGTATTGATGAGACCTTTCGAAAGATACCCATCTTGCAAATTTACTCCCCTCGAGGGGGGACTTCCCCCCAGGGGGGGTGGAGTGGCTCCTACACGTACAAAAAATTTTTCCCAGTTGACTATCTCTATTATAAATAATTATTGTAAATTTCATAATGATTACTAAAAAATGATTCTCTTTAAGCACATTTATACAAAATTTTGTCCTATATCACCATGTTTAAAATTTAGAAAAAGCGGGATGGCAACGCAACCTGTAAGACAATTTTTACCAAAAGTTGATAGGCACTAATTTATGTCAAGGTGCAACCACATACCAATTTGTATGAAATTCTGTGCAGTAGTTCCTGAGATACAGTTGCCACAAAATTTTGTCACACACACACACACAGACAGACAGACAGACAGACAGACAGACAGACATTTTCTAAAAATAGTCAAATCGTACTCTACAGCTCTCAAAACGTGTAAATCCATCAAAAACCCGAGGTCGAAAATTTTTACGAATCCAATACTTTCTCTATATTACATATAGAAGAAAGTAAAAAAGGTTAAGTTTTATTCACAATTCTCAGAGATTTTGCGATTTAAGAATGTTGGAAAATGTTTATTTTTAGCAAGAATTAAATTTTTTAAGTAATAAGTAAATATTTTTATAACTGTCAAAATTTAAGAATTTTTTTTGTAAAAATTAACAATTTTCAATGTTTAATGTATAATAATATATAATGTTATTTTCTTCTTTCTTCTTTGTTTCATTCGTGCATTTTTAAAAATAGTTACTTAAAATGAACAAAATATAAAATTCTTTGAGTGTTTTCTTAAGATAGTCATAACTTAGACTCTCAATAAGCCCAAGGAAAGCTCTATAATTAAAGAAAGAATCAAATTAAAAATAAATAAATAAATACAATGACAACGAAACAGGCTGCTTAACACGTGACAAAAAATACGAATAAATCTGAACACATATACATACAGAAATTTTTTTACAAGATAGATAGTGTGCGAAGATATACAATGTTAAAAATTGCTTACCAATTTGCATCAAGTAATTACTTATTTTTTCTTTGTTTTATTTTCTTTACTATTATTATTATTATTATTACTATTATTATTGAGGAGGGAGGGACAGTGGCGGATCCAGTACTTGACCATTAGGGGGGGGGGGGGCTAAGATTTTTCAAAATGTTATTCTAGACAATAACCAAAAAAAATTTTACAATTGCAATATTCAATTGTGAATGTCAGTGGTTTTTTTTTTTTTTTTTTTTTTTTTTTTTTTTTGGGGGGGGGGGGGGCGGCTTCAGCCCCCTAGCCCCCCCCCCCCTCTTTAAATCCGCCACTGGGGAGGGATCAATTTGTAATTTTTAAAAATCATAAACTGGTGGTAAAAATAATTAACCATCTTATGTTTTTATAGTACCAAAAATTCTATTATACCTCAAAATTTTTATCAGTTAAGAATGGAGGAATCAACTTTTATTGTTCAAGTTTTCGGAAAATTTTTTACACGTGCATCCCATATAGCACATCTTTTCCACGAGACAACTTGAAGATTCTCTATACAGCACCAGGTGTCCTTGGTGCATTCTAAAGACGTCCTAGAAGTTCTAATCTGTGCTATAAGTGACCTTCTAAACAATTCAACTCTAAATTATAAAACTGAAAAAAGGAATACCATATCAAATGCACATTTATTATGAAAACTCTTTTTAAAACAATTGTTTTCAAATATTTGAGAAAGTCATATAGCTGTTTTCTATACAACAATAGCATAAGAAAATATTGAGGTTTCGATGAGTATTTTTTAACAGTGTGTAAAAATTTAAAATGCGATTCGGTAAACTCTTATGTTATTTATAATTATGTTAGAGCTATATTGCAGTAAATTTTTATGTTGCATTAGAAGTAACGATAAAATGATAAATTAATTTACCATGATTTTCTACATTATGTATCTGAAATCGATCACAGCAAAATGTTTCCCAGTCGCATATTTTCAGCTGCCAAAATTTCGTTTAACTAAATGCAATTTTTAACAGTCGATAAGAAATACTCCAAAGAAGAAACATATATTTTATATTTAAGGTTGTGAAAAAAATATATTTAATCTTATTTTAAATTTAACGTTTATTTTAAATTACTTCTGTCGTTTACTGCATAGTAAAGAAATGAAATGAAAGATTTACATACAACAGTAGAAGATGCACTAAACATTTATAACTTTTTGGTACCTCAAAAGGGTAAAAAGAGTAAACGTCCAATTTAAAAACAAATTATTTATAAATTTATAAAATATGTGCCTGAAATTCTAGTAATCACTTTTTATATTGTGGCAACAAGTAGTAAATTTCAATTTTGAAACAGAATTCTTTTATGAGTCAAAATGAAAATTACATCTGTAAATACACGTTGGAGAAATTATCCATTTTTCTGGGAGAGGGTGTTAAAATCAAAATTTTATAACACATTAGATTAAGTACGTATAAAATTCAAGAGATCTTAAATTAGACAATATTGTGCAACATTTCGAGTCATTTTCTGTTTGTTTAGAAAACATAATTTGTTACATAAAATAAATTTCCAATAAATCATGTTGTGAAAAGTTTTACTATTAAAGAAAAATAAATTAAACAATGGTAGAAACGGAAATTAAGCTTATTTTTTTTTCTTTTTGCTTTGTATTAAATCTCATAATAAATTAATCAATTCTTGTATCTCCCTTTATTTTTAAATAATAAAAAAAAAAAAATATTACAAAAGAACCCAGTTTAATGATAATTTAATTCCAATCAAGTAGCTTATGAAAACTTCCGAAATTTTCTATTTTTCAGAATTTCGAAAAATGCATTTCCTGTGGAAATGGATGAATTAACTTAAAATTTTGATTATGAGAAAATTTTTATGTTCTCTTTTAAGTCTTTACGCTTTTTAAATGCAAATTTTTAAATGTTCATGTTTCATTTAAATAATGGAAAATGTTGATTCAAGAATGTTGGTTCATTGAAAGCCTTTTATGAAAATGAGTATATAAGCAGTGCTTTATTCTTTTTAATATTTTATCTTCAGAAATATTACATCATGGATAATATATTGTTTAATAATGCTTAAACAAAGAATAGAAATAAATGGAATCACATTTTTGAAACAATCTGTTAATAGAGAACAAAATAAATATTTTTACTGTTTATTTAAATTTTAGTTATTTATAATTTTTGAAAATATAATTTTTTTGATTAACGAATGGTTTATCCGTTATTATTTTTAAATTTCCGTTTGAAAAATAATACAAAAATTTTCAAACGAATGAAGTTCTAATCATTTCATAACAAACTATGGTACATGAATTTTTCTCTATTTACACGTAATTTTAATTAAGTTTTTATTATAAAAGTATTACAGGCCCACCAGTGGCTGAACGATTATGCGCATAAAGCTGGTAGATGGGAAGTACCCGGTTCGATCCCAAGTCGCGCTCATCAACCTAGCCATTCGGAGTTTACCGTGTTCATCTCCGAAACTCGCGTGATTACGGGATAAGATGCCTTAGAAAACCCCCAAAGTATCCCCCTATAGGTCTAGGATCCTAGCGTAGTCAATCGGCTTTAAACCCTACAAGCAAGCAATTAAAAGTATTACAAATAAAAATTATAATAAACATAATTTATTTCTAAATAAACAAATTGAATAAATTTTCACATTAGTGAAATGTGACCTCTAGTAATCGAACCCTGATCTTTTTAATAATGCGATAATACTCTACCGTTTACGATAACCGGTCGAAGCCTCATTCATTAAGAGGATTCTCTACCTATCGTCCCCGAAAGTCAAAGCCAATGTTATTCTATGGGAAATTTTGTCCCATTATAATTCATTAACTAATACATATTTTTAAATTCCGTTTTCACTTTCCGAAATTTCCCAACTATTAAACAATTTATTGATTTTTTTTTTTTTTTTTTTTTACGATTTCATTTTTAAGCTCAAAAATTAAAAATTTCACATTGTGAAAACTCCCATTTTGCAACCTAAAAATAAAATATTAACAATTTAAAAAATAATTTTTAGAAAGAGATAAGATGTTTAATAGTTGTAAAATTTCCGAATGTGAAAACGGAATTTAAAAATATATATTAGTTAATAAGTTATAATGGGGCGAAATTTTCCATAGAATAACATTGGCTCTCGCTTTTGAGAACGATAAGTGGAGTGGCCTACTAAAATCCAATATCCTAAGTTCAATACCTGGTCTAATTACTCTTGTAAAATTTAATTTGAACTTTTCATTTTAAAAATATGTTAAATTTAGTCGAATATATAAAAATTCTATAAATATTTTGTTTAATCTTTTTTTTTTTTTTTTCTAAATGTATTATTTTTTCTATAGGTTAATTAAAACTATTGTTCAGCAAAATTTTTTTTTATTATTATTTTTCACACCCTTATCTTAGAACACAGTCTAATGACAAGAAAAACTTTTCTAATGTTTCTGAAACTGATTAGATTATTAATGACAATTATGTTAATTGGCAAATGATCCATTAAATGAGTTCCCTAACTATGCACATTCCAAATGTAATTCATTGATTAGGCAATAAACGATAAATAAGCGAAATTGATTATGTTTATTGCTGAATATTTATGTATTATTTTATATTTATTATTATTGTATTATGGAAAATATCTATGTATTATGTATTATTTTTATATTTATGTATAATTAATTTCACTAAAACTGTTTATATATTTTAAGTCGATTTAGTAATAGATATTCTTTCTTAATAATTACTAATATATTCAAAATTTCACCTTAATAATGTTGATGAATAAACTGGGAACATATAAACATATTTATGCTGGATTGTTTTAATTTTTCACATGTTTTGATTTGCTTGATACTATTATTCAAATAAAAAATTGCTAAACCAACCAATTTTTTTTATTCATATAGCCCCAACAAAAAATTTGTCTGCCGAATCGAAAGGGAAACACATTTCGCTCATTGGCTGTTTACAGAGAGATCTATGACGTAGGTTATCGGACTATCCAGTGACAGTGATTCGCTTTTCATCTAGAGATACTGGTCCTCGTTTAGGTCGATTAAAACAAGTTGTTTTAATTAGCTGTACAAAATGACAAAATAAATTTGGTTTTCTTAGCAAAAAAATATATATATATATATGTCTAATAGAAATGCAGTTTTTGTAAAACATCTAAACACCATGCATCGTTAAGAAAAATTTCATATTTCACAGCGAAATGGGTCTTGATATATAAGTCTTTCAGTAGAAATTTTTTTTTTTTTTTTTTTGGTCACCCCTTGTCTCGGAGAAAAAAAGAAAAATCTCCCAGCGGCTAGGCTGATGAGAGCTATCTGGGTTGAAGTTCAAATACGGCTTTTATCGTTTATCAGCATTTAGGTGATCAGTAAAAGTTCAACATTGTAATTTTAATAAATTCCAAAGTATTAAAAAAATAGACTGTAACTTTAATTTTGTTTCTGATAAATATTTGTTTTATTACGAATGTATATTTACTTTTAAACACACATAAAAAAAAAAAAAAAAAAAAAAAAATGGCGATTACATAGGTCATTCTTAAACCTATAATGTTTAATTTTTAATTTTAAATATGTTTACTCTATCAGATGAAATAGGTAGATATATTTTTTTTTTTCGTTCTTTAACCCGTTAACGCCCGGATTAATTTTGCAAAATATTATTAGCTGACTATTTCACTTTCAATTCTTCTGATAGTTTTAAATTTAAAGCCTATCCTCATTTATTGACGTTTAGTGTTCTAGCGAGAAAACTTCGAGATAGAAAAACTTTGAGATAACAGATTAATTTCCTATTATATGTTGACAAAGATCTCGAAAGTAAAGTATTATAATAATATATATTATTATTCAACTTGATTTAAGTTAGTATACCTGCGCATAAAGCAAATATATGTTCGAAGAATGAAAAATCATAAAATGACTATCAAATTATGAAATAATAATTAATAGTAGGCACATAAAACTTTCAGGGATCATTTAGAGTGACGCTATAAACTGTCACTAAAAAACAGAAATCATTCCAAGAAACCACAAAAAAATATATGTGCCATTTTATTACCTGTCCTCAAATGAGGACACTGGGCGTTAAAGGGTTAATATGGATGACGTGGAATTTAATGCTCTAACTTTTTTACTAGTACCAGCGAAATCAGCAAGGATCTAAGTTTCCTTATAAGTATCAGGATCCCAAATAATTGCCGGAACGCCACTGCTACTAACGTCGAAGGACCACCAGCACTAACGCTCTACATAGTGCATTAGTAACTTTTTTATATAAAAGAACTCTAGACATCCATTAAATTTCATATAATTCCCGTTTTGCATTAACTATGCAAATTTAACTCAGTATTAATTGCATTTCGATGTTTTATATTCACAGCGCGCTTTATTTACTGAACAACCGCAATATTTATTTCCTGTAACAATAGGTGAGTACAAAAAAAAATTGTCATTATTTGACAATTTTACTTATAATATTAGTTTTCATATCTGAATCAGATTCACGCTATTAGGCACGCGTAAATTCTGCTATGATTTCATCCAAGTAGGGTGAGAAGAGAGAATAAATATTTATGTCTTATCAGCAGCGTTCTCGCCGTGAGGACGTAATTATTCAGTCCCAATAGCAAAAACTCCTTCCGGATTTTTTTTTTGGCAAAATTTTCTTTTATAATAATAGAGGGAAAAGTCATTTATTTCTTCCATTTTAATTTTGTTCGTAAAATCTGGTGGCAACTAATTTAAATGAGCTTAATTACTTTCCGTATTAAAAGGTTAAGAGTCAGAGAACACGTAGCTTCAGCGGTCATCCATTTTCAATGTAGAATTGTCCTTTTTTTTTATGACGCATTCGCAAACAAACAATAATTCTACTTTTTTCCCTAGTAATGTTAAGTAATGAGAAGTAATGAGTAATGCATATCTTAAATATGATTTTTCTTTATGTATTAAAAAAATGCTGTAACATTGTTGTATTTGTATCAAGGTTATAATATTTACTGTTAAAAATACTGGCAACATAATTGCTATTAGATTCTTTTGCGCATTTTCCCATGACATTTTTCGGTGCGTATTTAAGCTTAAATTTCCCATTTAAAGCAATAAAATCTAAATGGAAAAAGTGTATTTTTCTTATTTTTGCATTGATACTGAAGTTAAAATACATATATGAAATAAAAATTATTTAGGAGAATTTAACTTTAAATATTGATAATTGCAGTTTTTTGGATGATCTAAAAATTATTGTTAATATATATATATATATATATATATAAGTACATATTAGTAAGTATTCATTTAAATAAAAGATTTATCTAATAATTGTTGATATTCCTAATTGGAAAATGTAAGTTTGCCATTTGCTATATCTGTACTGATAAGTATAAAGGATTTAAGTCCATATTCTTCATTTTTCAGGAGACGAAAAATAAAGTTAAACTAACTAAAAACTAATCAAAAGAATCGATTAGAAAAAAGGGATTATGTTGATTTATACCCTTTATACCATTCAGTGATTGTCAACCTTCATTTAATAAAGAGAAAAAATTGAATTAAATATTTTATATCAAAGATTAATGCTAAATTTCTGACTTGAATCTTTTTTTACCAATGGATTTTCTCAAAGACTAAATGACATGGATTTAAATCCTTTATACCAATCGATAGAGAATTTTTTTCTGAGTCTGATTATGTACTTAACTCAAAATCGACATTTTTGGACTTAAATCCTTTATACTTATCAGTACAGATATATCATCAGAAATTTTACAGGTACATATATTTAAATACTATTTATTTAAAGAAAAAAGGTATATTCCAGAATTTTTTTATATTGGAAAAATAAATAAAATTGCACTTATCAAGATAACCGAAAAGGAGGCCATTTAAATAAAAGCACATATGTGCATGAAATATGCTTCCGAAATCTGTGAAATTCGTAGCTTTCAACATATCACTTTAGAGTGTAAATATTCTAATGCTGAATATATAATTTCTATTTTCGGAAAATATGTTATACGCGAAAAGTACTGTAATATTGAAAATATATTGTGATGTATGCATGTTTGCGTTTGTGCATGTGTGTGTACTTTAGAGAGAGAGAGTGAACAAGATAGCATATCAATTGATTGAACTGAAAATTAGTAGACACATTATGATTTGCTTTCGCCCGTAAACTGTATAAATTTTAATTAACCTGTAGTTATTTTAGTTTGCGCAATCTGAAGCTCGACTCTTGTAGCTTTTTTTTTTTTTTTTTTTTTTAATTAAAAAATTGTTCTTAATAAACACAAATACGATGTAGTAATCATACAAAAGAATTTTTCTATGTAAATAATTTTTTTTATGTAAATTACTAACATTAAGAAGAGGTTTTAGTGCAAAGTAATAAAATGAATCAAATTCAGATTAAGTTTACAGTTTCAAATACATGAATAAAGTGGACAATTTAATTTATACGTCTTTTGAGAAAAGCGAAAAACTTGAAACGAAATTTCACTTAAATATTCACAATACACTTTATGTCACGTTTGAACGTGCATCAAAAATTTATTTTTATGCAAGACACGTATTGAAATTTTTATCATACTTTAAAGATTTTCAAGATAAAGAGCCGAAGTTATACAGATGATTGTTAAACTTTTTTTACTCAAAATACGAAGAGGTAAACGAGTGAAATTTTTTTGTGATGGATTGAAATTTAATCCTCATATATTCCTAATGGAATGTTTTGCATAAAATATGTAACTGTAAAATATATTGGTTACACTTCTGAATATATTGCTTGAAAAGAAATAAAAATTCCTTTCTGTTAAACAAGGTATATACCATAGCGAGTAATGACGAGTTTTATCGAACAAAACTATCGTTATACAGCGTGATCGGAAAATCTCTGGCCAAAATTTACAAGGATTCGTAATACAATGCGTGTGTGGGAACGCCGTGGGAAGGTGGTAGAGGGCGCTGAGTAGTACAAACAAACAATGAATGGGAAAATTGTCATTCCTTCTGTGATTTCATTCATCATGCAATGCTTGCTAAATTCTGAACTAGCAGGTATCCATCTGATATAAAAACTAAAAAAAAAAAAAAAAAAAAACCGCATTGCTAGCTGGTTTTGACTGCCCTACACAGCGCCTTGTACCACCTTCACGGAGAGTTTCCGGACACGCATTGTACTGAGAATACTTATTTGTCCTCTTTAACCTTCTTTAAATTTTGGCCGGACATTTTTCGACCACTCAGTGATTTTTTTTACAGAATATTTAAATCATTAAGTGAATTGTGTGGGCATTATGTTGATTGCTTTAGTGTAATTCCTACTTAGTAGTTCATCAATGTTTTTTATCGAGTTAAAAGTTATGCTTTGTAACATAATGTCAAATTGTTGTAAAGGCTGGTTCACAGCAGCCTCTTGATATTCCCTCATATCACTTCGTACAGATTTACAAAGTCAATAAGCAATTAGTATAAATATCTAACCCTTTTTTACTAGAGCTTTAAAAGGAGGGAAAGGAAAATTTTCCAACGTGACTGTACTTGTTACTTAAATTTAACTTAAAAACTTCTTAACGTTTAAGTGTGTGAAAACTAAGTAACTTACCAACACGCTCTTAATTTGACGATTTGTCAGATGCACTCCTTTAACAAGGGTAGCGTATTCGCCTTTTTAACGCTACAAAAGCGCATCCGAGCATTCATTGGAGTCAACTTAAATAGCTTAATTTAAGATTTACTTCACTTCATTCAACTTAAAACATCATAACTGAAATTACTGACATGTAAGTGAGCTCTAAAAGTTTTCAACATTTAAATCCTTACTCTGAATACTTTTTACACTTCATCCAAAACCCACGTCAGATAATCTAAATTCGACTGGGCACCTTTCTTTTAACTAACCGGACTCTCCAGGGTCAACTTTACTCTTACAATCTCAGAACGATTTCAAACAAATCAGGGAGGGAATCCTCACTACCTTAAAACCTTAGGTTGTAAAATGACCACAAAGAAATTTTTGAAGTCTCCCAAAAAATCTTAGTCTACCACACAGGCAGAATAACATTTTTTGGGGGTAGTTTTGTATGGGAAAATATTAAAATATATTCCATCCTTAAAATTACATTACTTCAAACAAACAGAGAATAGTACAATTACTTCTTCTTTGCAAGTTATGTTGGTCGAGAAAATGTCGAACGAAGAAAAAGCTTTAGATTAATTTCTTTTGAGAAAGAAGTTAAATTTAAATTATCTTAAACTTTAGAGAACACAAAGAATACTAGAAAATTAAATAATACTTTATGTACTACCAGATTGAAGAAGCAGAGGTGAATGATGGAAATGGTTACAATTTGCTAAAAATCCGCATATTTTATTTCTTTTTCTAAACACTTGCCATAAAAAGGCTTACAATAAAAATTAATATGTTATGACCATCAAAAAATTTTCTGTATTATTCTACATAACTGCGATACTTACTGGCTAACACGCACGCACATTTAATTAATATAGCGTCACATAAAAATAACTTTATAAATGCAGTTTAATTCAACGTTATTAAATAGATGTCGAATTATAGCTATTTGAAAAATGGTAATGTCCACCAAAAATAAAGTTTTGCAAATTTCTGCTCATTTTTCTCGAGATATAAAGAGCCCACAAAATTTATATAATGCACGCATAGACATTAATTTTGTTTAAACCTTGTTCAGAACAACTTAAATCGTGTACATATATTGAAAATTGAAATTCAAAAATTTTCACGAATCTAATTCTTATAAGTAAAAAAAAAAAAAAAAAAAAAAAGAAACAAACAAAAATACGCACTGCTAACTTATGATTTAAGATACTTCCCAAAAATTAAAACAGTGATAAATTTTGCAAACTTTACGTTATACATGAAAAAATACATATACACACAACATTAAAAATAAGTTATAACTATGAAAGTTTATCGAAATATATTTTAAAAAATACTTCAATATGAAACAAAATGTATACTAATAATATCCGATTTGAAAAATCTTTATACTTTCTTTACTCTTAGCCATGAGAAGCTTTTTCGTGTCTTGCTAAATTACACTCCATCAGCTACAATAACAACTGTTTCATTTTATACAATAAATTATACAAGCGTAGAAAGAATATAACACTAAATTTGAGTAAAATTTAAATTTACTAATTACTTAAATTTTCATGCATAACTTTAAAATTTCCCATAAATAAATAAATATATAATTATAATTATTATTATTATTATTTAATTAAAAATTATTAAAGTAATTTCTTTGAAAGTAATCTGTATATTATATTTTTATTAAACAAAGTTGTTTAGGCACTAATATGCAGATCTTCTCTAGGTTATATATATATATATATATATATATATTATTTATTTATTTATAATCTAACAAAGTTGTAGAACGTAAGAAAACAGGTGTCGAAATGTCATCATTATCTACAAGAAAATAAATAAATAAATACTTAAAAAAAGGTTATATTTTTAATACAGATATAAAAAAAGACAAAACAATAATGACATTTATAAATATGTAACGTAACAACGACAAAAAAAAAAGTAGATTGCAAAAACAAATCAGATAATAACATGTCATCATAATTCACAAGCGCTCAAATAATTTAATAAATATGTGTAATAAAAATTACGATTAATAATTTATAAAAGGATAAGAAAAATAGACCAGTATGAATTTTAATAAAGATATGAAAACAACCATTATATATTTTTTAAACATAATTCCAATGAATGGTGAAACTATAATATGTGCGTGTGTGTGAAAGAAATGTTTTCGAGAATATTCGATCAAAGTCATGAAATTTTTTCCGTAAAGAGCTTTAAAAACTTACACAAGAGCAAAGATAATATTGCCTAAAGATTAACGTAAAATATTAAGTTGTAAGTCCTTTATACTTTGTCTGTCTAAGTCCCACCACACACCGATGAGACATGAGACAAAGTTTGATGCGACATGCGGCACACGCATGTTCTAAACAGTTTTCAGAAAATGAAGTTGTATTTAGAGCATGCGCGTGTCGCATGTCGCTTCAAATTTTGTCTCATGTCTCGTCAGAATACGGTGGGACTGATACAATAAGTGCCCTTCATATAATACTAAATCGATTGAATAAATATGAACAGATTAAAAGAAAAAAGAAAATTTTAAATAAAGAAATGTTTTTTTCACACAGAAAGAACGCAATGCCAATTTAAGAAAAATTTAAATTCATAATGTTCTGTGCATGTACTGTCTCAATACCTGACACGAAAATGTAATATTATAAAACTTTCCTTAAATATTTAAAATATTCAGATGCAGTATAAAAAAACCTGAACATATCGATTTTTTTTTTTTTTTTTTTTTTTTTTTTTTAAGGAGGTAAACCTCTACCAGAATTCTATCAAATGATCGATAAATTAAAGAATATATAGAAACCATTTTTTGTCGTAAGTTATCGTGCACTGAAATATCAAAAAATTACATGAACAAAATTCGAATTCATCAAAACCTACTCCATGAAATGCTTCTACATCCGACATAAGGGTTAAAAATACTATCATCCAAATAGTGCAGAAAATATTCGATTCGAAAACTTCTATATTTTCTTTCCTCTAGACAGTCAGACGCTCCTATGATCCAGTTAAATTAAGCATGAGCTGAAGAGGAATAAAAACTTTCTCCATTAAATAAGAAAATATTCACAGACATACGAAGAACGAAACGCTCATTTAAGCAAAAATGATTTTTCACGTAATTTAATGGTGGAAATAGCACTGAAAGAGCGAAAAACACACTGTTCTTTGAATCATTGCATCTAATATTTTGTTATAACGGCTCTTATTCTTTCTCGTACGATCGATAATCCATCGGAATACGAAAAATATCGGATTCCGGCGGAATTCTTTTCGACTTAGGTGGTAAAAGAATTTTTCCGTTTCTTAGCAGTATCGATTTAGGGATACCTTTAGATGAGCTCATGTGATCAAGGGTGATTCTTTGCAAAAACCATTAGCACAGTTTTGGGATAGTTAGAATTAGCTGTTTGTTTGCTGATAGCATAACTGAACTTTTACCATTATTATAATAATATTTTATTAGTTATTAAATTATTATTTTTTTTTTCTTTTGAAAATGGAAATTGAAAGAATCAATATGGTTTCTTAAATGAATATATTTTTTTTTTGTTTAAGGATTGGAAAATAAATAAGAAAATATTTTCGAAAAATCATGAATTGTTGGATATTCCATTACGTAATGAGACAGAAACAATGGAAATTACTAAATTATTTATTTAAAGAGGCAGAAATAATAGAAATTACTATTATATAGTTGATATATATAATATTTAAGATTTAAGCATGTTCGAAAATAGTTTTTGTAATAACTTGTAATTATTATAAAAGCTCTGAATGTAATAGATTAAAAAAAAAAAAAAAGTATATTTTTCAAGATTACTAAAAATGAAAACAAAATAATTATCATGGTATCAAACTGCTGATACATATGAAAAATAAATAAATAAATAAATAAAAAATATAAAAAAAATCGATTGTTCCAGCATGATTAGATTTATTAAATTAAATAACTACAAAATTTTAAAATACAGTAGAAAAACTAGTATGTTGTGGCCACCACAAGACTTTCTTCTATATTTACCTATACATATTCAATCAGTAACAATATTAAAAAAAAAAAAAAAAAAAAAAAAAAAAAAAAAAGTACGATTTTTTTTTTCTAAGTTTTTTTTTTTTTTTTTTTTTTTGTTAAAAGTGAAAAAAATCAATAACTTTGTTTTAAATTATCACAGATTTATAGTTCAACCATTCGTTTTAAAGGTATTGACGAGACCTTTCGAAAGATACCCATCTTGAAAATTTATCCCCCCCGGAAGGGTACTTCCCCCCCAGGGGGGGAAGCGATGGCCCCCCATGAAGAATTTTTTTTTCCTAGTTACATACTACTATTATCAATAATTCATATTAATTTTACAATCACAAGTTAAAAACAACTCTAATTATGCACATTTGTACGAATTTTTGTCCTATGCTGCCATGTTAAAAATTTAGATAAAATGCTATCACAGCGCCACCTGTTGAGCTATTGATCCCCAAACATAATCAGCACCAGTTTATGTCGGGGACCGACTAAATACCAAGTTTGGTTAAATTTCGTTACAAAAAAAAAAAAAAAAAAAAAAAAAAAATTGCGATATTTTTCTAAGTTTTTTTTTGTTAAAAGTAAAAAAAATCGATAACTTTGGTTTAAATTATCACAGATTTATCGTTCAACCATTCGTTTTAAAGGTATTGACGAGATCTTTCGAAAGATACCCATCTTGAAATTTTGCCCCCCCGGGTGGGAACTTCCCCCCCCGGTGGGGGGGCAACCGATGCCCCCACATGCACAAAAATTTTTTCCTAGTTAACTACTACTATTATCAACCTGATCTTTCGAAAGATACCCAATGTGAAAATTTACCCCCCCTGGGGGGGTATTTTTCCCCTAGGGGGGGGAAGCGATGCCCCCCCATGCAGAAATTTTTTTTCCTAGTTACATACTACTATTATCAATAATTCATATTAATTTTACAATCACAAGTTTAAAACAACTCTAATTATGCACATGTATACGAATTTTTGTCCTATGCTGCCATGTTAAAAATTTAGATAAAATGCTATCACAGCGCCACCTGTTGAGCTATTGATCCCCAAACATAATCAGCACCAGTTTATGTCGGGGACCAACTAAATACCAAGTTTGGTTAAATTTCGTTAAAAAAAAAAAAAAAAAAAAATTGCGATATTTTTCTAAGTTTTTTTTTGTTAAAAGTAAAAAAAATCGATAACTTTGGTTTAAATTATCACAGATTTATCGTTCAATCATTCGTTTTAAAGGTATTGACGAGATCTTTCGAAAGATACCCATCTTGAAATTTTGCCCCCCCGGGTGGGAACTTCCCCCCCCGGTGGGGGGGGAACCGATGCCCCCCCATGCACAAAATTTTTTTCCTAGCTAACTACTACTATTATCAATAACTCATATTAATTTTACAATCGCAAGTGTAAAATAACTCTCTTTATGCCCATTTATACGGAAATTTGTCCTATGCTGCCATGTTAAAAATTTGCATAAAATGCGATCACAACGCCACCTATTGAGCGATTGATCCCAAAATCTAATCAGCACCAGTTTATGTCAGGGTCCAACTATACACCAAGTTTGGTTCAATTTCATTCATCGGTTCGTGAGATACGGTGTGACATACGAAATTTTGCGATCACAGCGCCACCTGCTGGACGATTGATCCCCAAATCTAATCAGCACCATGCCCCGTCAGGTTCCAACTATATACCAAGTTTGGTTGAATTTCATTCATTAGTTCGTGAGATACGGTGAAAAATACGAAAATTTGTCCTATACTGCCATGTTAAAAATTTACATAAAATGCGATCACAGCGCCACCTGATGGGCTATTGATCCCAAAATCTAATCAGCACAATGCCCCGCCAGGGTCCAACTATATATCAAGTTTGGTTGAATTTCATTCATTGGTTCGTGAGATACGGTGAAAATACTAAACCACAGACAGACAGACAGACAGACAGACAGACAGACAGACAGACAGACAGACAGACAGACATTTTTTAAAAACTATCAATTCGTGTTCAGGACACCCCAAAACGTGTAGATCCGTCAAAAAACGGAGGTCGAAAATTTTCGCGAATCCAATACTTTCTCTATATTACATATAGAAGAAAGTAATAATTGTTTAAATATTACAAATAACAATAATATAAAAACATCTATTTAGAGATTTTATCAAAGATGTCTGATCTTATCAAAAACAAACTTAAAAATCATATCCGCACAAATTACACTGCATACCATTTATACTTGCAAAATTAATAATACATATATATATTTAACATTTTCGACACTACTATTACATATTTTTTTTATTAAAAACTTATTTTTCAAAAAAAAATCTGATATATATATATACATACACACACACACACACACACACACATATATATATATATATATATATATATATATGTATGTATATATGCCTAATTAATAAAAAAAAAGTTAACTTATAATATAAAGACTATGAGCAGAAGAACTGAAATATGTTTGTACATTGAAATGAAAAACACCTGTACGTTAGCAATTTTTAATAACTTTTAGATATAAGTATAAGAAATGTTTTAACTGAATATTTAATGTATTTAAAAACAAAATGCAATAAATATGTAGGTAAATATGAACTAATTCATACAAAAACAAAAATTAATTATAATACATTTAAAAAAAAAATTTTTATTTGCTATTTGGCAGTTTATATCATACGTGTAATTTGCAAATCAAGCGAATTTACATTTATTTTAGTGCCATTATATTGCAACTAGATTTTAACGAATTAGATTTTAAGTATTTTCCAGATTTGAAAATTTCATAAGGGGTTTTTCACATGCCGCGTAATTAATCTGAAGATCCAATTATTTCAACCACGCTCCAAAAGTTCGGGAATGTCTCCTGTTATGGGCCTTCTCCAGTTAAGGGCACCCCTCCATATCTCTTAAGAAAAAGCAAATATAGTGGATTTGAGTACTGTCAAACTTGTATTGTGACAGTACGCAGTTTTTGTGCAAACACCGAAGTGAATAGACGCGTCTGCTTAGTAAGTACAACCATCGGGAAAAGAAAAAAAAAAAAAAAAACTGAAAAAAGAAAAAAAAAAAAAAAAAAAAAAAAAGAAACACAAAAGTAATTTGTGAATATTTTCAGAATGCGATAAATCGAAGAAAATTAATTCAAAAATGTAAGTGTAATTTATATCCCTGCAGCATATTCATTATATTATGCGATGCAATATCGAATTCAGCCGAAATGTAGACCGAAAATGTCTGTCATTATAAAAATGGCTGCCGCTCCCTGTTGTGGGCACCCTTGTTTTTTCATTTAAATCGTTTGTTTGACTTACAAATTGTCAAATATGGATGTTTATGTGAACATAACATATTTTGTTAGTGTTTTTATGTATTTTAAGGCATTTTTAGCCATGTCAACCCCGAAAACGTCAACCGATCCAAAAGAAATGCATTTTAATGCGGTGTTTAAAAGCATTTAGGTTTGCTTAGTAGATAAGAAATCCACAAAATCGACTGCCTGAGAATATGGACTTCCTCACAGCATCTGTGTCCCTCCAGAAGAAGCCAGGAAAATGTAAGGCGACTCTACCTGTCAAACAACCGGCCAAGCGCATTCACAATCACAGGAGCATTCACAATCTGATAATGATGTCGACTCCTGCATCATCTATTTGGAGCACCTGCTACCATGACTAACAATTGCCAATTCAATCGAATGCAACGAGCGTGATCGTCTGGTGCATTTGAAATGTGCCAATAAACATACAAATTATTTTACTTGCAAGTATTGCATTTATGATTTGGAGGACGGAAAAGATGACGAATAAAATTGGAAAAATGCCATATTCTGTGATTATTTTGACCACTGATACCTCACAAAATGAATGAATTTTGTTATTTTCTGTATTTATGGTGGTTGCTATTTTTAGCATATTTTTTAAATGAGCCCAAAACCGGATACAATTTTTTTTAAAATCAAAAATGACCACTTTACAAAATTGGTGATAATTTTTTTTCTGGTTCGCTGAATCCATACGATCACTTTATCCAACGTTAGCTAAGAGTTCTGGCTTTCCATTGGTATTCATACGTTTGCATAATATTTACTCTATTAAAAGTTATAAGCCAAAATCTAAACTGTGCCCACAACCGGAGACATCCCCCTACATTTTGTAAAAAACCCCTTATAAGCTTGTAACTCTAACATATTTTTGTTTATTTATTAAGATGTGTGAGACTATAAGGTGTTTTTTACGAAAAAAAAAATTGCAAAGTTGTTGAAATAATTTGATCTTTAATTACGCGGCATGTGAAAAACCGTTTATGATATTTTCACCTCTGGAAAATACCTAAAATCTAGTTCGCTCTTTTGCCAACAATTTGTTTAATTTTTACTCTATTCAGATGAACTTTTGTCACAACTTGCCTAATATATCTAGCTTTCAACCTATGTCATTCTATCTTTCGCGCATGTGCAGTAAAAACGTTTTTCATAAAAATGATCATATTCCTTGAGATATTTAAGATATTTGTATTTCGATTGCAGTATATTGTTTAAAAGTGTTTTTTCAATTTATCTGAAAGTGGGAACAATTTTCGTTTAAATCTCTTTATACTATAAATAGAAAACATGCTCCTTTTTTGGGGGGAGTTTTAAAATAAATGTTTATATCTCCGTTATGTAACATGATACCGTCACACAAGTTCATCCACAAATTGTAGTGGGTCTATATTAACATATCATAAAGTTACAGATAATTTTCTTCATTTAATCATACAGGGTGATCACAAACATTATTGATTTTACTGAATATGTTACCGGCTCCCTAAATGTTTTATTAAACCAATCTTCACTGAAACACACGAGGAAGACCCAGTTCTTTAAATACCCAATTTTTGAAAAATTTCATTGAGGAATAAGTTTTTAAATTAAAAAAAAAAAAAAACTGATTGTTTGCAAATCTTACTAAACTTTTCAGCAGGAGTGTATTTATTTATGATATTATTTTTTTGGTACAATTAATAAAGTTTTATTATTGCATTTAAATAAATAAATATATATATATATATTTAGATAATTCGAAATAAAAGATAAATGGAATTCAATCATTAAGTGTAAATAACTTCAGGGGAAACGGTTCATCTTCGATATAGGAAACCTTACGTTATTTTTAACGGAGAGGAAATGGAGGTGAGGCAGTGGAGCCTCTACAGACGTTGAAAGGTTGCAGTATATCTCACGCTTATGCGGAAATTTAAGTTTTAGAGATTGCAAAGTCTAAAATACCAGCAACAAATTAGCTGAAGCCCGCTCATTCCAGCTATTTTTTTCTTATACATTCATTGTCTTTGTACTTACAGCTTTTCAACCTTATATCATACGCTCTGATACTGATGCTACGACAGGCGCTCCCTTGTTAGCAACATAATAGTTAGCTGTAACTGCCTACTGTAAGTTTAAATTAGTTCAATATTTCTGAATAAAACGATATCTGTTTATTATTGATCGTCGTATATTCAGCATGGTCGATTTTGCGTCAATTTTAAAGACTCCGCTTTCTTCATTTGTTGAAAGATGTAAAACGGTATGAACGTTTCATCGCCAATTATGATTTTTTTTTAAATGGCCATGTTCTCATCATTAAACCATTTTAGATTTTCTTTACAGATTCTGACACGTTCCGTTTTCTCCCTTTCCCAATTTCTCACCAGGAACGTTGTTCCAGTAAGTTTCTTTAATTGTGTCAGTTATATATATATATTTAACATATTCGTTATCTGTACGCTTGCAGATTAGTAACGACATGTAACACATAGACACCTGACGCTAGAACTGGCACTCTTCTTGTAAATTTCCTCTCAAATTCTTCCACAAGTATAATATGAAACGACTCATATTTTCTATAATAATGCATTTCCTCATTCGGCATGACTGACACTCGAATTTCTTGAATGAAATGACATCAAAATGACAGAGCATGCCTGCTTTTCACCAGATATTTTGTCTTGTGTGACTTTTGGCTGTATTTTAATGTAAAGAAAAATATCCATTGTTGTCAGTTTTATTCTGAAAATGAGATTGAATACTGTAAAAGTATATTTTTCATAGATTTCAAGAAATACAGGTGTTGGACAAAATAATGTGAACGCTTTTGCTTTTTTACACTTTGTTAAATACTTTAAAAAGTTCTTTAGGAATCATCTTGAAGTTTTGGTAGTGTAAAGAACATGTTATACTTCATATTTCTCAGTAAAAGTTGTGTCATCAGAAGGAAAAGGGGACCAGTAAAAATTAAACAAAAAACAAAATATTTTGAATCACCCTGTAAAAGGTAATGCTTTAAATACGTTTCAGCCATGTGATTATGAGGACTTTTCTTATTATCTGTATAAAATTTTATGAGGCTACCACATATATTTAGGGAGATAAAACGGTTTCATTAAAAAATTGCAAAAACAATTTCGACTTTTTAAATTATAACACGTAGGGTATTAGACCCAAGAAAAAGCCATTTTCAGGAAATATGGCATACTACATTAGACATGGCGTACAACAATCTGAATGAAAAAAATCTTAAATGTCTTACGAAATACGAACACTTTTACTAAATAATTTTTAACTACGCATGCGCAAGCTTTATAAAAATTTCATTTGCATAATTTAATAGCCAAAAGCATTGAGCAAAGTATATGAAAACTCAAAACAAATATCATGTACATTTAAAACGTTACGAGAGATAGAATGAACAGAATTTAGTTCTCCCAAAATAAAAGCTAAACTATAAAGGGCTTTACTCAGATTTTTATTTTGACTCAATCAATGCCCAATGATATTACAGTCTTTCTAAGAAATCCCTTAATTTAAAGAAATAAAGTTGCAATAATTTACGATTTTTATATCCGTTAATTTCATTTCTTTCTTTTTTCTTTTCTTTTTCTTTTTCTTTTTTTTTTTTTTTAAGAAAGCATTTTAAATATTTTATTTCATTTGTCAATTTGAATTTCATTTTTGTAATTTTATGAATTGACAGTAAATATTAATTTGATTATTAAACAGAAAAAATAATAATAATAAAATTCTAACGAAATTGTGATTCAAATCGAAGAAGTTCGTGGCATTTGATTAAAAAAAATATTTTTTATTCCTTGCTTACTAATTAGCCATGTTAATTTATTAAAACCTTAAGCAATGCGTTAATGAAGAAAGTTTGCCAAACATCTAAGATTAATTTGAATAAAAATATTTTCTGAAGAATTTTTTATCAAATTATGAACTAAAAGAATGCATAAAGGCAATTTTGTTGTCGTATAACGAGAAAGATTTAACCCTAAAGAAAAAAGTTATATCTAAATTATTCCTACAAATGTAGCTGCAAAGATCTGAAAAAGATCTAACGATGAACAAATATTTTTCTTAAACCTTCTTTAGGCTAAAACTAACCATCTTCTTTTCTTTTCTTATCGATTTTATAACAAAGTTACGTCAACCTAGCAAAAAAGACGGACAAATTACTAAATATCCATTAGCGCCATTTTTTTTTTCTTTAAAGTTGTTCTGAATGACGTCCATGGATGAATTGAATCATGTTATGTATTGTATTTCGTTCATTGTTCATCTCACAAAAGCATACATTGGATATAAAGGAAATGATAGAACTACTATAAAGTAACCAGATAAAATTACTCTTAGAGTAATATTGTTAACATGTATCTTAAGTTGTTATAGAGAGATGAAAGAGAATAGTTCGAGAATAATGGTTGTAGGGTTCTTTTAAAGAGGTTGAAAAATATTGAACTTATTCACTATATATTTTTTTTATTTATTTGAGTAACCTTTCTTAATTACATAAATTTTATATGCATGATATTAATCTTTATTTCTATCTTTCAAAAACTGTTTTGGAGTTAAAATTGTGTATTAATTTATCTTAACATTATAAAATTAGTTTATTTTTTCATTTAGTTCTTAGCTAAATACAAAAGTGTTCGGGAATTAATTTATTTTTTAATTGCTGTAGAATTACAAACTATTGTTTTACAGTTGTATTTTTGAGACAAAATTTGTGTTGATTCAAAAGGAAAGACCCTGTCATATGTTACACCAAAATTGGATAAAATAATTGAATATATTAAAGACACATGTTGTCGATCACTTTTATTCCATGAGTCCACTTTTTTTTTTTTTTTTTTTTATCTGAAGTAAATGTTAAAGATTTATTTTATCATTGTAACTCACTTTTTAAATATAAAAATGTAAAGCATTACATAATATTCAGCAACCCAATTGGTCATATGCAGTCGAACTTCGTTAACGTGAATTTCAAGAAGAAAAAAAATTGTCATGTTATCAGCAGTACATGCTATCAGTGACTAATCTTCATATAACTAATCTTCAAAAGTATTCCCATAACCATTAAATAGGTATAAGATTTGGTCGTACTATAGTTAGAAGAACTAATTGCGGTTATTTTCTGACAAAAATGGCATAAAAATATACAATATCTTAATACAATTACTCTTTATCTATAGGCTTTACTTGGACGAATTCGTCACTTTCTTTTTTGTCATGATAAATTAATTATCGATAGTGCATCAAAATAATTCATATTGTTCATTAGGGGAAGTTGCTTTTACGTTATTTATTCATATATATATATATACAAAGAGACAAAAATACATTAACCCAAAGTATAACAAAAGTGAAATGTTAGGGAACGAAAAAATGAAACAAAAGATGCAGGTATAGCAAATTTTCAGCCAATGATGTATACTACAATATAAATGTTACAAGAGTGTAAGACTAAATTCATTTATCGGTTTCAGAAGTTTTAGAATTAAAGGGAACCTTTGACTTTAAAAAAATATTCAAAATATTAAAATACGATAATTAAAATATGCAAAGCAATGTTCAGTCAAAGGACTAGAAGAGATTATGTAAGTTTATTAGTTTTGTTACCAACTAAGTTAATTACCTAGTTAATTACTTTTTTTCTTTATTAAATAGAAAAAAAGGTATTGGATACATAAAAAATTTTCACTTTCGGTTTTTGATAGATTTACGTGTTTTGAATGATCCACGATTTGACCATTTTTAGAAAATGTCTCTGTGTGTGTGACAAAATTTTCTGACAACTGCACCTTAAGAACTGCTGCACAGAATTTCATATAAATTTATCTGTAGTTGCACCTTTACATAAATTATTTCTTAATAATGTTTAATGGAAATTGCTCAACAGACTGCTATAATGCGATTTCTCCCATTTAAGGGAAGTTTCTATCTCAGAGTCTATTGGGTATAATCGAAAACAACTTGATTCGTGAATTAGGTCAATGCTGATTTAATTTGGGTGTATATCGATCGCTAGGTGGCGCTGCTATGCTGCAATTCTCTTCATGAGTAGAAAGGCTATGTCTCATATTGTACTGAATATTATTGCACGAAACATGATATATGGGAAGGCATTATAAAACACTATTTTAAATCAATTTGAGTGCATATCGGCTTTCAGGTAGCGCTGTTGCTAGTCACCTTTTATGATTTTCCCCATGACTGCATCTCAATATCTGTTGATTAAAATTGTACCAAAATTTTTAAGATTGAGAAGCAATGATTAAATATTTGTGCATGTTAAACAGTAAGTGGCGCTCTTATATAGAATAATATAGAAGAACGTTTTGTGTTGATCAAACACAACAAACTAGTTTTTATATGATAATTTGAAAGTCATAAAAAAGTAGCCATCTATATTTTTGGATTTACTATATCTGAAATACATTTTAAAAAAACTAGTAAAGGTATTTCAATATGTGAAAAACGTGTTAGAAGATTTTTACGCATGAATATATTCATTTAGGTTGAAAATTTAATTGAAATAGTCCTATTATAGTAATAGATCTAATTTTATACTTTTCTTAATAAATTGTGTTATGTATACATGTATATGTATGTAAATAACTTCATTTGCACTTATTTAGTGCATAATGGAAACATTTATTTTTAATTATAGAAGCATAAACGAATATAGTTTTTAAAGATATTTTCATTTAAAATAAAGAAAAAAAATACATACATTAACAATATGTAAGCCTATTAATGCTTATCGCCTGCGTGTGAATATATGTGGTATGTATATGGTCTGTTAAAAAAATCTATTACCCCTTAACGGACGGATGATAAAAATTTACGTTTTTGTATTCTGAATTCTTAACGTGATCTTTGTAAATTTATGTTTTAACTTGAATTTTTATTGCACGTTAGTTTTGCATTTGTACACACTATAGAATCTCTTAAGAAAAAAAAAAAAAAAAAAAAGAATTCAAGATCCTGCGGTACGCATTGATTATTAACACTTTCCACCTGTACATACTTGTTGTATTGTATAACTCTCAGTGCTTTTTGCCTATGTTAACACACAACGGAGAGACAAAAAGGACTGAAAGACATGTAGATAGTTTAATTAATTTTATAATCAATCTGAAACATTGTTGAAAAGTGTTAAAAATACATAACGCAAAAGAAAATGCAGCCCTTAGGCTCAAATGCAGCCTTTAATGTATCTGAGAATTTTACAGTAGCCCTGTAAGTGTGAAGGTTAACCATATCATATTCTATTCGAAACATTATTTTAGCATATTAACACTAAATCTCAATTTCTTTATGATTTTTGCAGTAAAAAATAATTTAAATGTTATTTATAAAAATGTCTGTCCTAAAACGCAATGCATTGGCATTTTTTGGGTGTCCTTGTGTACAAACCATTTGTACATGACCTACTAATGCCATTTTAAATAGAGAATATTATGTTGTGAACTTGAATAACACATATAATTTTTTTAAATTTCTGAAAATATTTACCGTCACTGTGGACGGGCAGACGGGCAAATAGACAGATGGACAGACAGATACACAAACTGAAATCTATTCACTCTTAAAAATTGTTAAAAAGTGTTAAAAACGCTGTAAACGAATATTCAATTCCAGCAAATTTCTAGTAATAGCCCTTAATGTAAATGAATATTTTTGTATGGTCCTCTAAATCTAATGCTAATCCTACTATATTCTATAGAAATCATTCTTTTGTGCATTTGAATAACATATTTCAATTTCATTAATATTTGTGCAAAGTAAAGTTATTAAAATTTGGTTTATAGAAATACCCCTCATAGAACCGCAATGCTTTGGAATACTTTCGGGTGTTCCTGTACACAAACCAGTTGAAGTATTTACTCCATTTTCAACTGGGAACATTCCATAGTGAAATTCAAGAACATATATTAGTTTCAATAAATTCTATGAATATTTACGGCGTTAGAGCGCGGAAAGATTGACGAACAGACAAACCGAAATCATGCATTAACATTTTTCAACCTTGTTGGAAAGTATTAATAAAAGCGAAACAATATATATACCGGGTGTTCCATAAATCTATAGACATTTTAAAAATTCATAACTATTGAAGGAATTGTTAGATTTGACCATGATTTGCGGGAAAGTTATTCTCATGAAAGGAGAATTTTTTGTAGTGAAAAAAAATTTAGTTGAATTTTTCCTCGATGAGGGCGCTGTATGGACGAGTAACGAGAAATATGCAAATGAGAGACCTATAAATTGCACGGTTTTACGAGAAACACATCTTATTCCCTATTTTGCTTTCTACTTGTGCATACATGAAGTTTTAGTTGCGATGCTGACTTAGTGGATAACACGTTATTAGTGAAGATATTTCCAGTGAGCTAAAAACAGACTACTAAAGCTATAATTAGCGGTGTTTCAATCTGTAATTTGTAGTGATGACGAACACGTAGATTAGGATTTATATACCCGTAAACATTCGCACGGAAATAAATATTCTTTCTTATGGAAATTTGCGATTTTCTCATGTACATCGCCCTCTATCGACAAAAATTTTAACTATTGTTTTTTCTTTACCAAAAAAAAAAAAAAAAAAAAAAAAAAAAAAATTATCCCACTTAATGAGAATAATTTTCCCGAAAACCGCTTTCAAATATACCAATTCCTTCAACAGTTATGAATTTTTAAAATGTTTACAGACTTATGGGACAACCTGAATATATATATATATATGACTTTTAATCTTTTTATATGTGTTTTATCACCGCTATTTTTTAGTAGTTATATTTCGTATCATTTTTCTGCGAGTTAAGTGGGTTGAACACTACATATAGTGATGATAAGAAATCTCCTATAAATTTCAGGAGAATTGGTAGCCCATTTTTTATGTGCGAAGTATCGCTCTTATGAAAAGTAAGAGATATGCAAATAAATAGCTTTGTAAATTTTATCAAATGTAGCATTAATTTAGCAAAACTAGTTTTATAGTTTTAAAATCCTACATACATGTTTAATTAATTCTCTTAGAAACTCCAAAAAACTACGAATGACAGAGGAAAAAACAAACATGTCAGTTAAATGTTTAATAAATTTTTCATGAAACTAGTTTGACTTTTATAGCGTATTTATAATATTTCTGTTCCGTTTAAATAGGAAAGCCTTTAATTAGTTATTTTCAAAATCAAAGTCGGATATTTTAATAACGTTTTGAAAAAAAAAAAAAAGTTTTTATTTTCTATGCTCCAAACACTTTTGTAGAAAAAAAAAACAGTTTGATTATCATAAGCAATATTTGCTTCATAATTTCAATTATCTATACACAAATTAGAACATGATAAAAACATAACCTAAAAAAAAAAAAAAAAAAAAAAAAAAAAGACATAATATACCATTAGTTCTAGTGACCTTTGATTAAACCACCCCCTTTTCATTTCTTTTTCTATCTTGCTGTAAATCGATATATTGATTGTTATTGGAAAATATTACATTTCCGGAAGAGACCTATTATCCTAGGACAAAGTGGTTAGATACGTAAGACGTCGATTCAATATTTTTCGAAGAAAAAAAAAATATCAAAGAAATATATTTTAGTATAGAGGGATATTAAGGAAGAAAAAAATGACAAAAAATAATAATAAATGCAATTTTTAAATGGAGAGATACAATAAATATTCACATATATATTTTTAATAACTTTCGTTTTCTTAATGAAGAGAATTCTTTGTATTTAAATATATTTGTATTATAAATAAAATATATTTGTATAAAAAAAGTTATAAACTTATTATTAAATAGGCATGTTTTCCATGACATTTACCAAATATGTGTTATTAGGATTTAGTTTTTACAAGCTTACATAACTTTTTTTTTTTTTTTAAAGTTTCAAATTGGATAAAAACGTCGTTGCCAGTTTTTGTAGACCAGTTTTCCGTACCACCAAAATAAATTAGAAATATCAGTTCTATCATTACAAATTCAGTACCAAATGAAAGGGGCGATTTTTCTGAATAGAGGGGTGCAACTTTTTTTTCGACACAAATAGATTTTTTTAATTAACTAAAGTATGAGATTTATGCAGCAACATTTCATTTTAATTTATTTCAGTCATTTTAAAAAGTACGTAATCCAGTTTTACGGTCAAAAATGATATAAAAAATAAAATAAAATAAATTTTAAAAAATAAAGAATAAAAATAAAAATTTTATAGATTGAAATTAATACTCCTCCTTACTAAACTAACTTTTTTTTCTCGAATTATTTATTACAATTGGCAATCTAATATGTAAATTAAATTCTGTTAACACTTGCGTGCAGTTATTTTTCTTTTGCTTTTTTAAGATTACAACACTATTAATCGCATGCAAACTTAGTTCCTTTTTCTAATATTGCATTTAATCTACATATTAATTATTTAAAAAACATACAATTGCTGGAAGACATCTCTTTTGGGGTTGGGTGGTTGGGTTTTACGTCGCTGTAGTGCTGCGCAATATGCAATTTGCGACTGTCTGGGACTCACCCCTAAAGGTGGTCCAGAGACATGCCATCACAGTTTTGATCCTCCACGGATGGGATATCATCTGTTTTTGGGAGTCAAAGTTTTTAGAAACGTAAAGCATTTATTTAAGCCTTTTTCTAAGAACATTAGGGGTGAAAATGTTCGCTTGAAGACCTATTTAAGAAAAACGGGCATTTGTAGAGACTCTTAATAATTTAATTGTAAAAAAATCTTGATTATTACTAGGCGAGTCGCCTAGTATATTTGTCCTTAATTTTACTTTCTTTTCAGCTAAAATTCTTATAATATTTTGAATAAAAAATGTAATCGGGAATGTTCATCCCCATATGTATAAATAATATTTGTTTTCTTTACAAACTTAATCTACCTCACTGATGACTGAAAAAAACATTCCTCAAATATTTTTTATGTGGGTAGAATACATATCTTTTGAAGTGCATTGGATAAAAATGGCTAAAGTTTTTGAATTGTTTCTCTTTGATAATAAGCTCGTTCATAACGTGAGAATTGTTTCGAAGTAATAATAACAAATAAGTGTTTATGACAATAAGGAATAAATGGTATGGTTCGAGAGATATTTTGTAACATTCTGTCAGTTACATTTGGGCTAATGGGATAAATCCATGATGTACAGTTACGCAACTTCAAAGAAATGGTTTAAATGGCGGCATAGAATACAGATTGCTTCACAGTATCATTCCTAGAACATTCTTAATAGGATATTAGTGTTTAATACAGCAGACACTTTTTATAGTAGAATGTATCGCAAGATGAAGATGCCCGGAACGTGTTTATAATATTCTGTGGAAAAAAAAATATTGATTATTTTATTTACGTAATAATTTTAGCAATATATATCAGCCATTTTACGTGGATATATAGGTTAGATTTTCAAATTTGATGCATAATCACTTGCTATGTATCAAATTAAAGCTGATACCGTTTGGAATATGTATTGGATTGTTATTCTTTGTTACAATAACATAATTGTAGAAACCTGTCTTCAAACAATTAAAAAATTTGGAAAATATATAAAAAAAAAAAATAAAGTGTGTAGATAAATTTAGGACCAAGAGGGGGGACTCGTGCAACCACATAAATGAATTTCAAACTGTCGTAAATTTACCTATGCGTTTTAGGAGGGATAAAATGGGTCTAATTTAGATTTATAAAACGTAAAAAGTCAGTCACAAGTTTAAACGAGAATATTCGTTTGCCTAATATTTCATAGCAGAATTCTGATGCCGTTGCATGGTATTAGTTTGATAATATATGGATACAAATAAAATAGTAGTTATAAAGTACTTTTGTTTTCGATTTTGATATGAATATCTGAATAATAGCTACATACTAGCTACATAATATGCTTATAAAGTAGTTTCATACAATTTGGACAGTAACTTGAGTGTTAAAAGTTATCTATTTATAAATCTTAAATGTGATCTAATTTTGATATTTTTTACATTTATCACATCGTGAATCTAGACAAATAATGTTATCAGAACTTAGTGTTATCTGAATATCTCTTAGTGTATCTGAATATTTTTGTTTAGCCTTGTAAATCTTAACTCTAAACATACTATATTCTATAGATTTTTTTTAAACAATGAATAACAAATGTTAATTTTATTGTGGTTTGTGTAGTAAAAAGTTAGTTAAATATGATTTATAAATATTTCTCTCATAAAACGCAATGCATCGGCATTATTTTTGTGTGTCCCTGTACTCAAACCTGTATTATCTATACAATTTTAAGTAGGGAACACGCAATAGTAAACATGATCAACATACACCCTTTTGAAGAAATTCTGAAATTATATATGGACAAAAGAGACGGTTAGATGGAGAAATAGGTAGACAGAGAAACTAATACAAATTATAATCACTTGTAAACATTGTTAGAACGAAAAATGCAATTGCAGCAATTTCTAATTATAGCCCTTAATGCATTTAGATGTTTTTATGTGGACCTATAAATATTATTGCTAATTATATTCTACAGAAAACAATTTGTGCATATAAATAACAATTCCCAATTTCATTACGATTTGTGCAAAAGGAAGATACTAAGACATAGTTTATAGAAATATCTCTCATAGAACGTAATATTTGGAAATCTTTCGTAAGTCCCTATATTAAAAACGGAGGTGCTATTTACTCCATTTTCAATAGAGAACATCCCATAGTGAATTTGGATAACATAAATTAGTTTGAAGGAATTCCATGAATTCGTATAAAAGTTAGAGCGTGGACAGACAAACAAACTGAAGTCACAAACATGTCGTTGAAAAGTGTTAAAAACAATTAATGCTTATCAGTGTAAAATTCACGAGACTTTTAACTAAAATAGATGCGAGAGAAAATTCATTTTTGGAAAATGTCATACCTGTCACAAATTTGTTTTTAGGAAAGAAAAAAAAAAAAAAAAAAAAAAAAAAAACAGAAGATTGAAGAGTAGAATTTTGCGATTGCCGTAGAATGTGTTGTAGGTATTAGCTAAAGCCTTAAAGTAACTTTTTAAAAGATTATTTGAAAAAATTTCATTCTTTAAAAAATGTTAAAAAAAATCAGTCAAATTGTCACGCATCACCATAGGATGCTGTATATATAAATATTGTTAAAAAAAAAAAAAAAAAACATATATAGCGAATACGTCTCATTTATTATCATTATCAAGATTGATTAAAAAAAAAACAAAAAAAAACAGAAACATTTTGAAAAGTTTTTAATATATTCTTTCAGAACAAACACCCTTAATAAGTCTTTGTAGATTAAATAATAAAATCTTAATAGTAATGGGACTTTCTCTCTAATGCCGCCGGAAGCCAAACTCATGTTACTATATGAGGAAATTTGTTTATAGAATTACTCGTTACGGAATGTTTATTTTATTATTTTTTAGGACTGAGGACTATTAGTCTCAATCTACGGATTTTTACAATACCAGTTTTACGATAGTTGGACAGTTATCGAAATCGAAAATTCATCGAAAACATAATTGAATAATTTAAAAATTATGTAATAATTTGAAAAAAAAAAAAAAAAAAAAAAAGCCCTAATAGTTCTCCGTACTAAACTAAATTTTGCTTGTGCTAAAATTTCATCTTTTTTTTTTTTTTTTTTTTTTTTTTTTTTTCAAGAAAAAGAAAAGAAATTTAATAATTATCACTTTCGAAACGGACAGTATCGAAAAAGGTTTTTTTTTAAATAATTTTGAATTAAGAAATAAAAAGCGCGCGTGCAAAATAAAGTAAGATTTATAAATGGACAATATTTAAGCGCGTGAACTCAGTTCAATGACATAATAAGAAAAAATAACGGCACTAGTCTAATGAGAATATCTTTTTTTTCCCCCTATGTATAATGAATTTATGAAAAAATGCAAACCGAGAAATCGCTATTTACAGAGTTTTTAAAACCTGTGAAAAATATATCGAAAACATTGAGAATTGTTGCTTGAATATATATTTTATTGTACAGACGCAATATAGTTAAATTTATAAATATTAAGTAGAAATATAAGCTTTTATACGAAACCTTTAATGGTGGCATGTCAAAGGTCCCCTTGAAAACTATCAATAACAAGAATGAATAAAATATTTTTTGCTGTTGAAAGTAAAAAATATTGCGGGCTAAATTTTGCTACAGAATAAAAAAAAAAAAAAAAAGTTAAAAATAACAAATTTAGATCCCCCCCCCCCCCCCCAACTCCCTTACAATAGAGAAAAAGCAATCATGGAAATTGAAGGAAACCCTAAAATTTATTCTTCATTGCTATTTATAACTCTTCTTATTGTTTTCAAAAGCGAAGCCACAGGAATTTTAGGGAGTTTTTTTTTTTTTTTTTATAAATATTACAGAAAAGAAAATATCTCACTCAATCGTGTTTAATTAAATTTCTTTTTTCTTTCGAATTAGCTTTTTATTGAAAAACAATAAAATGAATTGCTTTATGCTGAAATCTTTATTATTATTATTATTATTTATTGTCCTCTGTATTCACAGAAAATAAATATTGGATTTTAAAAAAATTCTGATTTCCAATTTCCTTTGATAAGTCCTGAATACGATTTAAAAGTTCTTATAAAATGTCCATCTAACTTAGTGTATATTTCAAAATTTTTGTTATAGCTCTAGTTCAAGAACTAAAGCCCGGAATTTTATAAAAAATTATATTTAATTTTACTTTGAAATAAATATATGTCTGCCGAGTTTTGGTATATATTGCTTAAAAAGGCGTTGAAAAGCTGCGATTTCCATGTACGGTGTAAAGCTACATCTCAGCTTCTATAGCGTATACTTGCACATAACTTAATATATAAAGAAAGTCACTATGAAAAATTACGTTGATTCCTATTGGATGCATTCTGGCTGACAGGTGGAACTGCTCTAATTTTTTTCCCATGAAGGAGAAGGCCATATCGCAGTTTCTTTAATATATAAATGCACCGAACTTGAAAAGTATGTTAGTATGCTATATAAAGCTATTATGATTAAATTTATGTACATTTTGACGGCAGGTAGCGTTGCTATGCTGCGCAATAATTTACAATTAAAGAAATTTTATAGCTCAGCTTCTATGTTAAATAAGGGAACCAAATATTATGCATGCGATATGAAAAATTGTGCTGATTCAATTTTGGTGTATATCTGCCGACAGGTGACAACAAACTGCATAGACAAAATTTGTATTGTGAGAAACTGTGTTAAACCTCTTTGCATGTTAATCGGTAGATAGAGCTGTTATACAGAATATATTTTGCGATGGTCATATCATTCTAGTTTAAACTTATATAAATATGTTCAGAGAGAAATAAGTGTCGAGAAATTTGTCTTGGAAGAAAATGATAATTTTCATTATGTAATTGATAAATGTGAATATTTAATTAACGAGAAAATTAAATATTACGGTTTGCCATTTTTAATTTTAGACACTGTGTATTATTAAATAAATAAAAAAAAAATCTTCTATATATGAATAAGAAGAAAGTATTGGATCTGTAAAAATTTGCGACTCCGGGGGTTTTCGATGGATCTTTAGGTTTTGACATGTTCCGAACATGATTTCACCATTTTTAGAAAGTATCTATCTGCCTGTGTTTGTGTAACCAAAATTTTGTGAGCGCTGTATCTCACGAATCGATGAACGGAGTTTCACTAAACTTGATATTTAGTTGAACTTTAGCGTAATTGGTACTGATTGCACTTTTGGATATATAGCTCAAAAAGAAAAAAAAAGTATATATTTATAATGTTTATAGTCAACCAGGTAAGATAAATTACATATGCAGAAGCATCGGTTCCCTCCCCACAGGAAGTAAATGTTTAATATAAGTACTTTTTCTTTTTAACTCGTTAATATTTTTAAATGAACTAATAAACCATAAATGTCTGATAATTTGAAATAAACTTATCGATTTTGTTTAATTGTTATTATAAAATATAAGCAAGGTAAAGCTAGGAGAGATTGTGCACATAGGGTATCGGCAGGAAGGAGTACAATAGGCGCTCTGAAAGTTCTCTAGTTCTTCAATATCGATAGCGGAGTACCCAATTAAATGTGCATGTTCCTTTCTTGAACAGTCTAAGATTAAATATGGTTATTTTGTCTCGTTTAAAAAAAATATTTGCTTAAATTTTCAAAACCCTTTCTAGTAATTTTTATAGAATGATAGTATTACAAAATATTTTTAAATTAAACGATTTCCCATGGACTCGTTTATAAATTTTACTTGTGGCAGGTGGCTGAATGAAAGTTGCACCATTTATAATAACGAGTGCAATGATTATAGACAACGACAGATCAGGTCAACAAACAATAAACCATTCAAACTGAAAAGGAACGTTATTCATTTTAAGTTAAACATATTATCTATAGTAACTAAATGTTACTTTTTATTATCTAGTCTTTTATTTTTTATCTGCTTCTTTAATTTATTTTCTTAAAATAAAAAGTTTTAATCCTTTTTATTTTTATTTTTTTCATTTTCATTTTCATTTTCATTTTCTATTTTCTTTTTTCTTTCTTTCTTTCTTTCTTTTCTTTTTTTTTTTTTTTTTTCAATTATTAAATTGAAATACTTACATGTAATACAAAAATATTTGTTTACAAAAACCTTATACCAATGCCATTTAAGTGCAATTATCATTGGTAACAATTTAATTACAGTTAAAATTAAGCGCAATATCTATCCTACCGATTTGCGCAAACAGTTCTTGCTTTAAAACTAGTATAACAAAAAAAAAAAAAAAAAAAAAAAAAAAAAAAAATAGTAATGGAAATGCGTAGAAGGATCACTTCAAAGCTGTATACCAACAGTTTAGTAAAAAATTAAAATTCAGATTCTTTTATAACGTTTTGTTGAATTGTGCGTAAACTCTCCTAGCTTTATCGTAAGTAAAATAAATGGATTTTTTTCATATGTCAGCTGTCGGACTCAAAATTGACTATTTTTCGACAACGTGTGTTATACTTCTTTTAGATGAAAATCACCTAGTTTCATTATGGTAAATAATTTTAGAAAATAATAACAATGATAAATAAATAAATGAAAAATAATGTGCTGCTCGAATTTTTATAGGAGAATATAGAAGAAAGTTTTGTCATGGCTATAACGTGCTAATTTTACGTTACACTTAATTTTCTTTTAAAGATTCTTTTATGAAATAATTCATTAATAATAGTGAAATAAATACATACAAAATCTTTCGTTCTTCATTTGAAAATTTCTACGAAACCTTATATATGAATTAATTTCAATTGTAATTTCAATTAAACAACTGTATAACATTTATAAAACTTAAAATTATTTTTCAAGGAAAAAATGGAGGGAAGTAAAAGAAAATCTATTTTAAACTATCCATTAAAGTAAAATCAATATATTTGACGTTTTGGAACATCTTGTAATATTTTTTTTTTTCCTTCATGAAATCATTATTTGCAATGGATTTTTGAACATTGTAATACATTTTCCTTATCTTTTCTTATGGTTGTACACTTATTTTTTGGTGTTCTTGAAAAATGTTTTACTCTACAACTTCTTTTGTCCCGGTATAATATGAAATGGGGAGAAAATTTGATGAAATGACTTTCTTATGTATTGTCGTTTGGTAAATGGGTTCTGCTCTACCCAGAAGAATCATTTAAAGAGCGACATATTTAGAATTTTTCGAAACATTTAAAGCCCGGTAATATAAAATAAAGCAAAAATTCTTTTTATAATCAGCAGCATAGTTATGTACTTAATACTAATTTTTAAAGAAAATTATTGCAGAAAATATGTGCATTGAAATATTACAATACATAATTATTTCATAATTCATAATTACATATTATCGTTCAGAACTTCTTCGTCTTGCAAGTGAAACCATAAGGAAAAAGAAACAAAAAAGGTTATTTAGCACTAAATATATATCTATTTTTAGTGTTTTGTGTAATAAAAACTCACACTCTTAATTTTAGTTTTACTGCAATGATGATTGTTTATTTTAATGTTTTCGTAAGTAATTTTCTTCACAAGCATTAGTTGTAAATTTATAATTTTGTAATTATATTTTTTATTTAAAAGAAAGCTATTCAGAAATCAGAAATACTTTAAGCATATATATATTTTTTCATATAAGAATCAGTTGCACGATAAGGATTTTTGTATTTATGATATATATACCTTGTCATGATACATTACTCTTTTACATACAATCTTTTACATACAATCTTTTACTACAATCTTACACATTTATATATGAAAATATCTTACAGGTTTAGTTCTTAGTGTAAAATATTTTATGAAATAAATAAATTTAATATTTTTTAAATCTTCAAGTACTGAAACAGCTATTTTTTTCATATCATACTATTATATTATCTTCTATTTTTGAAAATGAAATAGAAATCAAATGTTTAAAGAACTTGAACATCAACGGAGGTTTAAGCATTTTTACCTTCTGTGTGTATATATATATATATATATATATATATATATATATATAATATTGGTTTTCTGACATTTTCACCTTTCCGTTTTCGATGAATTTAGACGTTTTGAATTGTTTTGAACACTATTTAACCATTATTAGAAAATACTTGCCTTTGTTCGCATGTCTTTTACTAAACTTCTGTCGGCACAACGCTGCTTAGCACGAAACAATGGAGGGAAATAGACGAGACTTTATATTTCATTAATTAATTAAATTTGTTATTCAAATTGTTGCTGATTACATTTTTTGACATATATCGCACAACAGCCTGCACTACTGAGCTCAGTTTTGCCTTTTAAGAGAAGACTATTATACCTAAGCTTATATACTCTATAAGTACATACGGGAGAGCAATCATTGCAAAATTTGAGGTTCCTATTTAGATACGTATCTAAATCGTTTTAGATACATAGAATATATTTTTTTAATTACCCTACGGTAGTAGGGTAATGGAAGTATTGTATTCGGTCCGAAAATTCGATGTCGAGATTTCACCTGATTTACACGTTTTTAAGGCCGAGAACTGATAAAGATATCACTACGAAACTTTTCAATTGATACAGATCTCGTGTACAGATGAAGTTTCCAAATTTTAGAAGTTTCCAAAAACCAGAAGTGGGTTATTGGAAACTGGGAATGGGACCGTAAGTCCGTATCTCAAACACGACTCTAACGATTTTCTTCAAAGTTGCTATATTAACACTCTATTAGATGCTGTTTCGAATGATACAGTTGGTTAGTTAAGGAAAATTGATAGGCGTCCTGTATAAATAGCTCAATTTCAGGTCTCTCAAGTGCGTTCCTTTAAAAACGGATGTACGGATTTTTTTCAAACTCGCTTTTAAATGTCCTTTTGTATGCAATTATAATACCAACTTTTGGTAAAAGTTGGTATCTCAAAAAACGGCTATAACGATTTTCTTGAAAATTGTTTCATTAATCCATTTTAAATACCAATTCTCATGTATTACGTAATTATTACAAGAATATTAATGTTTATCCTGACTATGTAGTTCAGTTTTAGATCTCGGAAATTGGTGTTTAAATTTTTTTTTTTTTTTACTTGCTATATAAACTCTGTCTTACGTGTTTCAAGTTCATGTATCATGTACATGTATCGAGTTCATCTTACTGGAAAAAAAATGCATATAATGCGCGCAATAGTGGATAATGGAAGTCATTTGGTTGTTTCACACTAGATTATATGATGATATCTACTAAATGCACCAAACTCGGTATGTAACATAATTATTATAAAACATTATGCGGGTTCAGTTTGGCTATTTATCGATTGATGCGGCGTTACTGTTATTTGCTTTGTGCGATTTTTCAGATGCCTACCACTCATCAGCTATTGCATAAAACTGCAGCAATTTTTTATGAGACCTTTATTGTAAGACGCTTATTAATATTACTTAGCACGCATATTGCATATTTTGCATTTTATCCGGTAGGTGGCTCTGTTATGTAGAATGATGTAGAAAAAAGTTTTACGATGGCAATAGCATATTAACTTCTACTTTATGTTACTATTTTTTATTTTTTTTATGTTCTTTCGTTTTAAAATTTGAATATTTAAGACATCGTAATTTTTTTAAGATGACAGAGCAATAATCTTTCAGTGTAGTAAAATGCACTGAAAACTCGTGTGGAATGATGAAGAGTATGAAATTTATTAAAAAAAATAATAATAAAAAAATGCTATGCTGAAAAATAAATCTATATAATTATGCTAAATTGAACACGTGTGACAAATAGTTTTCATTGAAGTAATTAAGCAAGACCGTGAAATAAGCAACAGTGCTTCTTTCATGTTTCACACATGCCTAATATTTCTCGTCTAATGAAAAATCGTACTTAATTATTAAAATAAACAATTATTGTTACTACTTTTTTGAAATTTATGTAATATTCTTGCAAGAAGATAATGAACGAGTTTTTATTTTTAAACTTTTTCAATGTTTTAAATATTGACTTTAATAAGCCTTTTTTCCCTGCCGAATTTCACATAATATCGTGAACCTGAAGTCAATCTAAGAACAAAATACCTGATTTACAAATGAATAAATACATGCATGTTTAAGGAAAAATTTGTTGTTTCTTAATTTTTAAAAGTCGGTATTCTTAAGCAGTTTGAGATTTTGTTCTAACATTAAGCAGGGGGAAAAATTCTTAAGAATCATCTTAATATGTGAGAATTTATAAAGTTTTTCGGAATCGCTTTGCTTATAGGCGCAGTTAAGTACATTATTACTCTTTTTAATGTCGCCTTGTAATACATGTGCATTTAAAATTAAAGAAAAAAAATTACCGCGTAAAAATAAAGAAATTACATATAAATACGATCGCTATCATTATGCATGTTATTTAAATTAAGATGCATTAAAGAAAACGTAACCAATACTAAATATATATAATGCATAAGACAGATTTAAAAATTTCTGATCAGTGGCGGATCCAGAACTTAACTTTATTTCTTTTTTTTTTGGGGTGGGGGGGGAGGGGGGGGGGACTAAGTTTTTTCAAGATGTTATTTCAGATCAATGAAAAGTTTATAATCGTAATATTCAATTGTGAATGTCAGTGCTTTTTTTTTTGGGGGGGGGGGATTCATCCACCTAGCCCCCCCCCCTGCTTGCCCTCTTAGATCCGCCACTGTTTCTGCTTTACAATTTCGCTTTTTAAAAGTCGCCCGTGCTGAACTACATCTATTCATTAAAATAAAATTTTTTATATACATTGAAAAACATCATATATTAAAATATATGGTAAAAGTTTTCTAAAAATTTGTGAAAACAAATCACAAATTAGTGACAAGGCAACAATGAAAACAACTTTTCTCAAAAACATGAATTTTTGATAAGGGAATGTTATGGCTATGTGGAGATAAAGGTCAGTTTCTAGACCAAAACAATTTTAAGTTCCAACAAAATCCACAACAGAGGAGGTCCAATATTGGAAACACCAAAGTTAATTTGAAAATAGAGTATGTTTAATACTTCATCACAATATGTATACTGAAATTTTATGCATATGATGTATAGCGATATTTTTGAAAGCAGAAATCTTATAAAATCAATATAGACTTATTTTTTATTTAAAGAGAAAAGATACCGCCATCTTCTTGCGACATTATTTTGCAAAGGACATTTAGAAATTGTCTTAAATCGATATACTGCTTAATATAAAAAATAAAAAAATAAAAATAAGTCTAAGAATATCTAGATATGTTAGAAGAAGTTTATATTTTACTGAAAATTTCTGGTATCTTTTATGCTTTAGAATCACGAATTTCTTTTCACACGAATAAACATTACATAGCGTTAAGCAAATTTATCATGCGTACAATGTTACGAATATTATTTAATAAATTTATTTTGAATTGATAAATGGATTTCAAAACAATATTGAAACCGATATTGAATTCAAATTGCCAGAGTTTCCAGATTGTTAAGCTTATTTATACAAATTCATGATGTTTATTCGGGTTTAATTTCTATTTGCATAATTTTCTAAGAAGGGAAAGTTCTGTTTGGAATATTCTTGGTATGTTGCTTGGTTAAATGTTTGGTAAATATTTCCGCTTAAATGCGACTAAATGTATTTAACAGCGGCTATATCCCAAAGGGAAAGGACTAAATGAAGTTACGGATTGTAGAAAATCTATAAAGAGAGGTACACATACACGAATAGGTTATGTAAGTAGAGTTATATATATATATATGTATATATATTCAGTACAGACTACTTAAGGTTTTTATTAAGTGCCAAAGCTTGTAATATTTTACATTACATTTAATTCTTCATAAAATCCAATTTTTTGTTTTTCATTATTACACTGAGAAAAAAAATATGCCGCCTTTCACTAGAATCAATAAGTGGACATTTTCTAAATCCCTTAACTAGAAATATAGATTTCCGAGTTATGCGCATAAGGCACGCCGATAAACTGAATAGACGAAATTATCGAGAATTTCTAATGTTCACATTTCTAGATGGTGAAAAAATATTCTGAATACTGTAAATATTCTGAATCATTTATATTGCGAGAAATTTTCGCTTGATTTTCTAGAATTTGGTAATAAACCAAGATTATAGTTGCAGAAACCCGCCTCTTGTAGTCTGATTTATTTGCAGAGATTTTTAAATAACTTCGTCCTCGAGAATATAGGCAAACGCTCTGGAATTCTAATAGGGGTTTCTAGAACTCGCTTTCCAAGGGGACTAGAATTTATAAGGATAACATGGGACTATTTTTTCTGGAGCCACAATTTAGATTCTAGATGTCAGTTACAGAATTTTTTCTCAATGTAATAAAAAATATTTACAAAATTAAAACCATTAAAATTTACTATATAGAATCATTTTGACTTGTATACCCTAACTGTTGAAGAAAATATTTAGTTGACGCTTGTGTTTCTCAAATTGCATTTTTATGTTTAGCTTTGAGGATTGTGAAAAACCTTTTTTCTTCTATATCAAAAATTTAAAGTTTAGACTGATTTTTTTTTTTTTTTACTTTATACCATGTATATCATCTGATTCTTTCAGTAACTTATTCCGTTAATTTTGTATAACCCTATATATGAACTATACATTTAGACATATCACATATAACAATTTTCAGGTCTAAACTGAACACTACATATAACACTTTATATGGTTTAAACTGAAATAATTGAGGAAACACTAATTTCCTTAAAATAACATGAAATCTTGAGAACTTACATATCTTACATATTTATAATGGTTTAGAAATTTACACATGTAAAAATGAATCAGCAGATACGTTAGACATACGCAAAAATTAAAATAATAAATGATTTTAAATATTATAGAATGCACTAGGAACATTTGGAATTAAAGTGCTAATTCAAATTACTTTTCATATCATAAAAAGGGTTCTTTAGCCCTAACGTTATAGTAATTTATCTTTCAGTGTATCTACATGTAATTCAAACTATGGAGTTTGTGCCAATATATGATTTTTATATGTGATAAGTGTAAAATGACAAATTTTAATTTCATAATATCAATTGCTTTTAATTGATGACTTTTATATTGTTGTGGGAATATTTTACGGTATCATTTTAATCCAACAATTTGTTCTTAATTTTTTAAAAATAGAGTTTAAAGAAATTTTCATTACTCCTATTTATAAATATTTTTTTCTCTTATAGGTAAGTGGACTATTTTTCCAGATCTAGTTATATTACGGTAAGTTTTAATCAAATGACTTTTTTTTTTTTTTAATTTAAAATGAACTAATTTTTAGCGGATAAAATTTAAAGTGATTTCAATAAAACAATTTCTCCCATTATTTAGTTTCTATTTCAATATTGAATATATCTCTTTCACTTTATCTATAATAATCTATAATAATAAAAGAAGATGTCTGTCTGTCTGTCTCTCTGTCTGTCTGTCTGTCTGTCTGAGCATCTATACGTTCAGCCCCTACTGAACGCAGAACTACAAAATTTGACATACGGGTGCTCAGAAGCCTGCCCGAGGGGATAGTCAAAACAGAATTTAAAAATTTTAATTAGTTGCGGAGATATTAATTAAAATGTAGACCTATGTCTTAATCAAAAAGCGATCTCAATGACTCAGAATTCACCGAGATTGCATAAAAGTAGATATTTTAACGGAGTTAAAAGCAGAAAAAATGGAAAATAAATTAGAAATATTAGTCCGATCATTACGAATTTGGTACCAAATGAAAGGGGAATTTTTTCCGAATCTAAGAGTGCAAGCGGCTTATCGATACGTCAATTAGATTTTTTAAAATTAACTAAACTATGAAAATTAGTTGGCAACAGGCAGACGATTTTCTAAGCGGTCTCGATCGGAAACAAAACACATACGAGACAAATGTCTGTGATGTCTGTGATGAAAACGGAAATGGTTGTAATCAATTAAGATATTATGTGTTTTATACTGGGGGGAAAAATTGCAATTTTCATTTTTTTTTCAAATTTTCATTCACGTTACATTTGAATTAATATTCGGCCTAGATAGCATATTATAAAGCTACTGTTCAATTTTCATGAAAATATATGAATAATTAAAAAAATGACATATTTATTGGAAAAAGGATTGTCTTTTATTTTTTTGCAGTATTTGCAGTAGTCGAAATTTCGTAGTATGTAGTTTTAATGCCCGATAATTCGATTGTGAATATTTTTGAAGGAGTACGATTATTAGAGAGAGCTTGAGGAACAGGGAAAAAAGGCAAAAAAAAAAAAAAAAAGAGTTGCAGCGTTTGAAATTGGTTGGCATATTAAGATTTTAAGGCAAGGTCTTTTTTATCCCAGCTTCTAATTAAAATAATTTCATAAGTAATACATCATTTGAAAGCTTTGTTGATTTGGAATTGAACAGTAGATTACAGAAATTTCTACCGCCAGATGGCGCTGAAATATTTTAAAATTTCAATATTTCAAATTCTAATTATGATTATATAATTTTTAATACATCATTCGAAAGATATTTTAAAGTTCTTTTATATTATCGAAAGTATTATTCGAGATTTTACCCGATTTACACGTTTTAAGGTTTCCTTTTTAGGTTTTCTTTTGTATCTCAGCTACTAATTAAAATATTTTCATAAGTAATACATCATTTGAAAGCTTTGTTGATTTGGAATTGAACAATATATTTCAGAAATTTCTACCGCCAGATGGCGCTGCTATATTTTAAAATTTCAATATTTCAAATTCCAATGAGCGAGGAAGGTGTTGTAAGTTCTAAAACGGGGATAAGGCGCCGCAGGCGCCACCGAGCGGGACTTAGCTAAAGTTAGAAATTTGAAATATCAGCGCCGAAGGCGCTACCGCACGGGAGTTTACTGCGATTTAGATAAGCTATTTTCACGATATATCAATAAGCTGTTATTAGACCTGATACGGGAAAAAGGCGCCGCAGGCGCCACCGAGCGGGAATTTCGTAAAGTCGGATTTTTCAGGGATCGCGAACCAGCTGGTCGCCGAAGGCGGCTAGTTATTAATAAAGATCATTTTTTAAGGATTTATATTAAAAGGTATTGTTCTTAAGTAGTTAATTAATTAGACCAACATCATTAAAAAATCCTTTACATATAAACCTTATTATCATAGCTGCTAACTTTCACTTTTCTTAGTTCCCCATCATACTATAAGTATGGGGAACTTAGGTAATCGTGCAAATTTTTGACTTCGGTTTTTTGACATTTTACACGTTTTCAGGTGTGAGGAATCCGAAAATATCAATATGGGTATGGTTTCCGTCTGTAGAGTGTCTGTTAGTTTGTTAGTGCGTTAGTCCGTTTGTTTATTAGTCTGTGTACACGCTGTCTCATGAACAAATGAGAGGTAAGACCAGTTTTAAAATATTATTTATGACACTGGTAAAAACCCTATTCATTTGTAACATTCTAATTAAAAAACTTCAGAAGTTATTCGAAATTTACGATTTTCTTAACATGGGAGAGAATAGGGCAAAATTTCACTTAAACGTGCATGAAAAGAAATATTTGTATTTTAAAGATGTAAAAACAGCTTTTAAATATCAGTTTTGATGCCGGGATGAACATTATTAACTATAAACATGCTACTTTGAAAATTTCGCAAATTATTCGAAATTTACGAATTTCTTAACATGGCAGAAAGCACGACAAAATTTTGCATAAATGTCCCTTTTCAGGCATATTTTCATCGTAAAGTTGTCAGACTACTTTTAAAATATTACATAAGATACTGGTATAAATATCCTTGACTACGAACTTTCCAATTTCAAAATTTCTTAAGTCAATGCAAATTTACGATTTACTTAACATAGCAGAATTTGGCAAAATTTTACATAAACGTCCATTTTTGAAGGATATTTTCATCGTAAAGATATCAGAACAATTTTAAAATATCATTTAGGATACTGGCACGAACATTCCTGACTATGAATTTTTAATTTAAAAATTTCGTAAGTTATTTAGAATTTACGATTTACTTAACATGACAGAATGGGGCAAAATTGAGCATAAACGTCTATTTTGAGGATCATAAATATATCAGACAACTTCAAAATAACATTTATGATACTTGATTGAGCATGATTGACTACAAATATTCTAATAGGAAATTTTCGTAAATTATTCGTAATTTAAGATTTTATCAACATAGCAAAACTGGGCGATATTCCATTTTGGCGAATGTTGCATTGGAAATATTGCATGAAAACTAAACTACGAAATTGACCCTAATAAAATAAATTAATAGATTAGAATAAGATAAATATATCGAAATGAATGGTGGATAGCCTATTAGGCGGGGATTTCATTCTATCACTGTGTCAATCGTTTGGTTAAATTAATTTCTCTTAACATGATTATAATATGTCATGCACAAGAAATTTATGAGAATATATTTATGATGAGGAACTGAGCAGAGTCCACCTATGCATACTTATTTAATATCTCTTTAGTTCAGTAGAAACTATTATTTTACTTAAGTAGTGAAAATTGCTTCAGAAATTTATAAAACATTTCTATTAAAAATTACTGGTAGCATACGTATACAGATAGCGTCAAAAATGGTGGTTATGCATAATAATCTCAGAAATGCTTCATAGAAAGGAGAAAATTAAAAGAAAATTGGGTTGTGCCCTCCGTGGGGCTCTTTCTAAGGGTTTATAGTCCGTATTTACACAAGTTTCTGAGAAAACCACGGAAAACTTCGAACAGCTAGGCGGACGAGCGCGACGTGGGATCGAAACTAACGCCTCACGTCTGCCAACTTTGAGCGCAGAACCGCTCGACCCCTGGTGGGCAATTAACAGAAAGAGAAAGATAGAGAAATGCTTCTTAAACCACATCTAAAAAATTATTTTCTGATTAAGCAATTACTTTATGCTTTATATTTTTTATAATAATGTTTATTGTAGAAAAGACTTATTTACATTATAGCATGATAGTCATAGCATGCAAACGATATAGAACAAAATACTGTATTTTGCTCTACGTCATTTCCATGTTAGCTACCACATATATATCAATTCTCCCACTTTTACCGTGAGATTTTATATCATATATTTTCTATAGCGACTTTCGTAGTAATTAATGGTAGAAAATACATATTATTAAAAAAAATAGTTATGATAAATATGATTTAAAAGTTGGAATGATTGTAATTAGGAATATATTACAACGTAAACATTTTATAATATAGAAATGGTATCGAAGTGAAATTACAGTTTATAAAGATAGCATTTTTCTGAAGAACTGAAAAAAAAAAAAAAAAAAAAAAAGAACTTTTTAGAAGAATCAAATTAAGCAACCTATTAAAAAGTCATAACCTTCAATTATTGCTTGAAACTATCAAGATAATACATTCTATATACATTTTTAGCATATGTGACTATAAATTATAGTGATGAAATTACGCAAATTTATTAAGAGTGTCTAACCCATTATTACAGAAAAAAGGCCGTTAAATTAACCTCAATTAAATGTCTTTTAGTATTCTGATATTGATCAATATATCGACAAGATTATATGATTGATCGAATTTCGGAAAGGCATGGCAAACTATAAAAGGGAAAAAAAAAACAGAAAGGGTATTTTATCGGATGGAGGCATTATTGATCTGTTGAGTAGACTAGGATAGCGGGAAAAACACAAAGAGATCTGGCGAGCTATTGATGAATTTTTTAGCTCCTCTTTTTTCTGATGTATTTCGTACGGTCAGCTACGCAGTATTTAATTAATGTTTTAGCTTTTGATGAATATGCATTGTCAAAAAGGATGATATAATAAACAATAATTGTAATATTTGTTTTATTATATACTGACTTGCGACTGTTAATTTATCCTGCGTTAATTAAGGGAAAATTTATTTAATTTTCCCATTATTATATACTTCTATTACCCTACTACCGTCGGTAATGGAAGAATTGTATTCGGTCAAATAATTCTATATCAAGTTTTCAACGAATTTACATGTTTCAAAATCTCCTGAGTGAAAAACAAAATGTTTTTTGGGGGCAATTGGTCAGTGTGTGTGTATGTGTGTGTGTATGTATGTGTGGAATTTTCTGATATATCTCTAAAACTAATAAAAATAGAACGACAGAACTTCAGAATTAGATCTGGTATAAAAATAATTTTCAAACTTTTGGTGAAAATTGGAAAACCGCAAGTAGACATATGAAACCGGAAAAAGGACTGTAAGTCCGTATCTCAAAAACGACTCTAACGATTTTCTTCAAAGTTGCTATGTAAACACGCTATTTCGTATGTAATAGTTGGTTATTTCATGAAAATTGATAGGCATCCTGTAAAAGCACGCCAATTTGTGGTCTCGTAAGTGTGTTCCTTTAAAAAGATTTTTTTTCAAGCTCACTATATTAATTCTGTTTTAGATATTTATTTGCATGTAATTATTGTTTTTCGGTCAGCAATTGAATTTACCATGTTTTGGTAAAAGACAGTATCTCAAAAATGGCTCAAATTATTTCGTAAACTCTGTTTATCCGTCTTTACAGATGTGTTAGTTTTCGCTCACAGGAAAGGAAATTGCAAGGTGTCCAGTTTGTTAGGCCAATTTTACATCTTCTGACCACATTATCTCAAAAAAAAAAAAAAAAAAAAAAAAAAGTATAATACAAGTGATAGATGAGAATATTTAAGATAGATGGATATGAGAATATTTAATTTTTGATTGAATTTGTTATTAAAAAAAACAATGTATCATTAGCTAAACAATCTTTAATTAAAGCTTTATAGTATAGAAAGCATTTGTATTGGTAAAGAGCTAATTTGATCCCCATTGTCATTGAGAAAGAGAAATTATTCATTCTGCAGTGTGGTGGTATGTTATTATAAAAATTTTAGGGTGGCAGTGGACTTATATATATATATATATATATATATATATATATATGTGTGTGTGTGTGTGTGTGTGTGTGTGTGTGCGTGTAAATCTATTACTGTAAAAAGGAACAGTTGCACATAGTATTATTTGTAGATGAAAAATACCATATTAAAAGTTACATCCACATTAGGATTAAGGATGATATAATTAAATTATTAATCAATCTTTAAATTTTTAAGTGATTTTACGCATTAGTTTTTGACTTAGACTTCGAGATGTTTTTTGCGGGTAGTTTAGGATGCAGGTAGTTCAAAATTTTAGAGTTTAAAAAAATGAAAAGTGGAAAATTGTAGCTAAGTTAGTTTCTAAGATATATGAAAAATTATTAAATGAGTTTTACGAAGATTCGACAAAAGTAAGATGCATGGAATATTTTAAACTTGACGGAACTTCGTAAAAATTAGTTTTGAGCTTATGATGCTTAAGGTTTTCTTTTTATAACAGATTCAATTTGTTTGCAAATATAAACGCATATAACTCAGCATAAATTGATGGGAAATAAAAAATTATTTTTGTCTCGCATTACTACTGTTATGTAGTCTCATATTTTACTAAAATTTATAGATTAAATTTTTAGTCCAGTTTTGCCATTTTGCAATTCGTCTTAATTTAAAATAAAAAGTACGTAACTGTTAATTAAAAATACAATAACAATAAAATAAAAATAAAAATAACAATGGATATTTTATAGTTTAACTTTAGACAAATCATTTATTAAAATTTATTTAGTTTTATGTATTAGAAGATTTTTTATTTTATTTTATTTATTTTTTAATACAACAATATAACAAATGTTTAATATAAACAGTACATTATGATAAATTTCAAAGAGAAAAGATTATTACAACATATTAAAGAAACATTAAAACAAGTCCTTTCCTTATTATTATTATTTTTTTTTTTTGGAAGAAGATATTGCAATCTAAAAGATAAATCTGATCGTATAGGTATGTACATAAAAATTAGGGTGAAGTAGGGTGTATAGCAACGTTTTGGCATAGTTCAATTGATTGGGTAAATGCCACTACCATATAATATACACACATATAATATACCACCGCCACTTTAGAATGTAGAAAAAGAGAGGAAAAAATGCTAAAACCCCCATAGAAATAGCATGGTAAGAAAAGCAAAAAAACTCACAATGTCAAGTGTGTTTAAAAAAAAAAAAAAAAAAAAAAAAAAACAGGCTCACACCGAAAGTAATAAGGGGACAAAATTGACTAGAAAAAGACATAGAACAGCGGGAACCGGGCGGGCTGGGGCATGGGTCCTATCGTCCAGGATTAATACGACTCGCCTAGCTTAGACTCGCCTATACAACGAACAAAGCTTACCGGGTTCTTCTTCTTCTTATTATTATTATTATTTCACGGCAACAAATAAAAGCGGTGCTATTTTTTCCTATTCCTGCTATTTAGAAACGTACCTCCGCAATAAGTTAACCACGGAATTACACATTTATAAATACAATATGCATGAAAATAATCTGAAATTGTACTCACACGATTTTCTCTTACCCTGCGTTTCGATAGTATGAAGGCAGATTGCAGATTCAGTGTTAAGATAACCTACATTAAAAAAAAAAAAAAAAAAAAACAAGCTACACTTAGGAACAGTTGACTCGTTTAGATATAGTAGCTAAATGGAATCAGCAATTTTTATATATCCACAAAAAAAAAGAGAGAGAAAGAAATAAAGAGAAAATAGATTAATAGATTAAAAAAATATATATCGACATTCATATAGAATTGAAAGCTGTTATCAAATTTAAAAGCTTATTCCAAATTATTCAGAAAAAATTCAACCTCACCACTTATTAAAACGTATCATCTTGATAGAATTTTCCATGTCACAACCTCATTTAATCTTCAAAATACAACATTTGAACTATGTTCTGTTATTTGTTTTTAAGTTGAGCTAATAAGAGACACACAAAATGATCAACCGTTAAGAACTTGACTTTAGTACTAAGGAAACTTCAAAATACATAAATTATACAAAGCACAAGCGCTGAAAATATAACTTAAAAAAAAAAAACTTTTCTTACCGTATAAATATGAGGAATTAATTTTCTTTCGTGAGCAATTTCCCTGGGCATATAATATATAATATATAATAAAGCATTTCCTTCCAAAAAAAGGAAAGAAAGAAAAAGCTTTTGCTTAATTGTTGGTAATTATGTATGTCTTCTATAAATTACGTACGCATTGTACTGTGTACTTTATTATAGTTCTGTGTTAATAAACAAGGTAAAAACCGAAATGCACTTCCAACAGTATAATCCTTCTACTTCCTAGTTTATTTAGATAACTTTGTAAACGGATAGCAAATGATTTTTATACCATATTCTATTCGAAACATGCTTTTATGCATGTAAAAAAATTTACATTCATTTCATTTTGTTTAGTGCAGCCTACACATGTTAAACTTTACCTACCAAAAATTTCGCCCATAGACGTAATGTATTTGCATTCTCTTGGATGTCTCCGTACACGAACCATTTGCTTGATCTCAACGAAAGATTTAGTGTAACATATAATACATATTTAGAATGCAGAGTTTGGACTTCCTGCTTCTATTTGTTTTTGAGATATATTGATAACATGCACACACACAGACCAACCATTAAAATTTTAATTTTTGGGTTTAGAAGACCTCAAAATGCATTAAAAAAAAAAAAAACTCAATTTCAAATATTTGACACCTGAACAACACTTTGATTAACTTATATATGGTTAAGAGAAAGTAAAAAAAAAAAAATAGAAAAATCGTGATGGAACCTGAAATGTGATTTTTTCTAGTTTTACCTATAATACAGTTAATTACGATTAATTATCGTAAAATGTGCGCAATATTTTATGTACTGTTAAAGATTTTTTTTAAATCTATTTTTTCTTTCTTTCTTTTTTTTTTTTTTTTTTTTTTTGTGGATCTATAAAAAATGCTGATTCTATTTATCTTAAATCTTAAGATTCCATCTAATTAAATTTCCTCTATACTTTATTGAAGGACAGAAAGCAGGCTAACACAAAACTGAGTTGAAATATAATGAAAGCCTTAATGCAAACAAATGTTTAATAACTTAAACTGGCAAATTATATGGATAACTTTCGTGAATAAATATCCGCTTGGTTTTAAATTGTGAATTATACTAAGCCTTTCATTGACGGTTGTATTAACAACATATATATTAAACGCCATATAAGCATAATGGTTTTCTAATTTCGGAATAACTGCGAATTGTTTCAGGCAATAAGTAAATCACTGTTATTGATTATGTTGAACAATCAAATTTTATGCTAGCGTTGCCTTCTTATAATACATTCAGTCTGTAATAACATTTAATAACTAAGGAATTCAATTGCTTAAGTTTGGCATGTATGATATATGTGTAATGTGGTTTTAATTTTGCAGAAATATGTGTTAATTCTTCGCTGTATAAAGGAAGAAATCATTTTAAATTGTGAAGTTACATTTAAGTAAAATGATAGATAAAAAAAAGTTATGAAGTGATGTGCATAGTGTCAAACATAAATCATACTGAAATAATGTACGCCGATTAACAATGATGAAATGATTCCAATATTAAACAGAATATAAGAAATAGTTATTTGCTTTTAAATTTCCTGAAATTATTTTCTTATTGTATCAAAATTTAGTATGAACACACACACTATGTAAATTTTACAATCCCTCAATATAAATTGCAAAATAAATAAATAAATAATAAGAAATTAAAACATAAATTAATTAAAAGCTATCAAAGTTTCAGTTTGTTTGAATAATAATCGAGTAATATAAACTTATAATTTAGAAGTACTATAAGTTATTATTATTATTATTATTATTATTATTATTGGCTTTTTTCATATTAAGAAACTGTTCAATAAATATTTTGCTGTATTTACAGTAAAGGTAATTTTTAATATTGACTTTTTTCCACATCCAAGAAAAACAATTTCTTTATAATGTTTATATTTTTACTATGCATATGCTTGATAAAATCATCCACTTCACTATGAGAATAATGAATAAAATTAGTCATTTGGATAGATTTTTAATGGTTTAAGGATTCTTAAGATAATCGTATATTAGTATGGTTAAATCATTTAGTCACGAGTGCAACTGGGTGAGCAAACCAGAAAAAAAAAAAAAAAGTAAATATTTTGAATTCCCTTGTATCAAAAAGTGTTACTTGTGAATTGTTCTATTTGTGTCGTTACGTGGCGGGTATTTTTGAAACAAAAATACTCTTTTTAATTCTTCTCGAGGGAGTTCAATAAATCATCCACATACATAATTTGTTGGTAATCCGCTCACCCGTTTTGGCTGTAGGATGTTGTATATTGCGGAAATTTAATTGCGGCACCTCTTTTAATTTTAATTTTAATTTTTTTAAATTGTGACTTCTTTCGGTTGCTAAGGGGTATGTTTGTGTCAATTTTCTTTTCGAATCCGTTTGAGGAGTGGATATCTTTAGCGAATAGACAGACTTTAATTATATACATATTTATATAAAACAAATGCCTCAATGTTCTGGGGTTTCGATTATTTTACTTTGTTAAATGTTTGCCTACACTGTAAAAAATGCTGCAGTAAAATTACGGGCAAAGCCCTGCAGCAGAGATTCCAGTCAAAGCCCGTAAAAATACATTTAGACGATGAATGATGTATCGGCAGTAATTTTACGTTGTGATGAGACATACAACCAACCTGCAAAAAAAGTAGCAATGACCGTAAAATTAAAAATTAAAGTATGAGTTTCTTGAATGCTTTAAAAAAGTTTCTTGCAATTATTACACATGCGTGCAGGGAGAAATCCACAACACTAAAAAACTTATTTATATTTTTTACACGCAAAATCTAACTTATTAATTTTCATGCGAAGCAAACCGTCTTGGCTATCCCGGGATTCGAACTCATAATCACCAGTGTCAGAAGCCAGCGCTCTGCCAATCGCGCCGTTGGGATCACAGACACTAGTCTTTACAAAAACAGATAAAGTCAACATCAGAACTGACTAGTTGATAAATCTTGTCATACGCACCAAAAGATTTCTGGAAATTTTTTTAAACCGATTTACAGCACAATGTGAAGTAACAAATCTTCAATTATTTTTACAGAACTAGCTATACAAATTTACAGCAACCTATGCTGTATTTATGTTAAAAAAGTGCTTTATTTTTACAGAATTTTTTTACAGTGATTAAATTGTTAACGTTCAAACTGTGCATAAAAATTATTTTATTTTAAGACTATTTTAAAATCTAAATTTGCTATTTTTGACAAAATTAAGAAAAGTCAGTCAATTCTCATATTGAAAAAACAAAAGCTTTTCTTTTTCCTATAAAGACTACGATACTGAATTTTGTGAAAGAAAATCTAACTATTTTTCGAAATCATTTTTATTTGTAAACGGACTGGATTGGATGTAGGAATAAGACCGATGGACTGCTGTAGGTCCTAGGCCTGAGGGGGAGTGTCCTCCGAGGAGTCTTTCTGTGGGGTCCTAGCCCGTATTTACACAAGTTTCGAAGGAAACCACGGAAAACTCCCAACGGCTAGGCCGACGAGCGCGACCTGTGATCGAGCCCGGCACCTCACGTCTACCAGCTTTGAGTGCAGAACCGCTCGGCCGCTGGTGGGTCTTTTTTATTCGTAAACACAAGCACTAAAGAGGTAGTCTTATTTCAAGGTTCTCATTAGAGGTAAATAATTGGTGAGAATTTCTCACTTTTTTTCAAAAACAAAATGAAACTTTTGAAAACTATGTGGGATCCCTGAAAATTAACCGAGACGCAGAATAAACTTTGAATAATAATAATAATAAATCTTTTACATAAATACAGAGAATTTGTATCTCCAATTAGCACTATTTTTTTCATGGTTTTCGATCTTTATGGTTTCTGTACAGGGTGCAAAGAAGATATAACTAGAGCCTAATTCTTATTCATCCAAACTGGTTTTCATTATAAGGCCGATTTCAAACTGTGTTTATGAAGTGTTAGGCGTATTTGCACTTTTTAGAATAGCAGAATAGTTTTTTTTTTTTTTTTAAATTTTTTTTAAAGCTTGTATTCTATTGAAGGGAGCCCACCAGCGGCCGAGAGGTTCTGCGCTCAAAGCTGGTAGACATAAGATGCCGGATTCGATCCCAGGTCGTGCTCGTCGGCCTAGCCTTTCGGAGCTTTCCGTGGTTCTCTTCGAAACTTGAGTAAATACGGGCAAGGACCCTTTAGAAAGACTCCCAAGGAGGGCACTCCCCTTCTGGTCTAGGACCTATAGCAGTCAATCGGCCTTATTCCCAAAATCCAAATCCAAATGAAGAAAGGACTGAAGTATTTCGAGAGCAGAACCTGCTATATATGATGTAATGTACATATCTGTTGGCCATATTCAGATAAAGCTTTGATTTTTTAACAGTGAAGATCATAGTTAATAATCATAAGACTTACCTTCAAATGGTTAATTACATATTCATTTCATATTGAAATAAACTTTATTGTGGCATATTGTAAAAAATGCATTGTGAAACAACATTAAAATTTTCCGTTTTCTAAGGCTTAACTAAAGAGTTAAGAGCAATTAGAATGCTGTATGCTTAAAGAAAAAAAAATCTAAAATTAAAAAAATGCGTTTAGTGGATAAAACAATTATTAGGTTGTAATTTTTGTGTTTTTTTTTAAATCTGGTTTCAAATCAAGAAATCATTTTAGCTTTCTTTTTTAATGTTTTCTTGTTAATTAGACAAAGAAAATGAAATTTATCAATATCAATTACTCTGTTTCAGTCAGATAGAATTTTTTTTAATTAAATTAAGAAAACAATAGCTTATTAAAACCAATGAATGTTTCTATGCGTCATGCGTGCATTTAATTATGCAATTAGTATAACAATAACTTATAATAAATTAGTATAAACATTCAATTAGTATAAATAACAATCATAGTTTCAGTTTGAAAATGGAAGAAAATGGAATTCTCACTTGATGTCACTGAAATGATAACATTTAAATAAATTTTCTCATAAGAGAATGGTTTGGTGAAAGATAAGAGCAATTTGCGTAGATTAACGGCTTTTTCTTGTAAAAATTCAAAAAATTACACTTTCGAAACATCAATTTACGGGCGACGACCGTTTAGCTAGCAAAACGGTCATTTCCCGTAAAATTATATGGTTATTTCCTAAATCATGCTTCCAAAACATTAATTTACGGATTTTGACAGTTTAGGTAGCAAAACGGTCATTTTCCCTAAAATTATACGGTCAAATACTGTGATTTTACAATTTTTTCTTTCTATGGTATATATCATTTTATACTTACATATATACTCACACATATTATTATTATTATAATTACTATTACCATTATTATATTTTATTATGGCTAATAAAAAAGGTTTGTTTACTTTAAATATCTTTTTTTATATTTTAGTTATATACAGTGTTTTAATATAAAAAGCTACTTTAATTCTTGTTTTTATAATACTTATTCAGATATTTTTCTTTTCACTACCTTTATAGAAAGCACTTAACAGCTCCTCTGAATAAATAAAAAAAGAAAAATGTTACACATAAGCTCTTAGCTAATTCAGTATCGCACCAAGAAAAGAATAAAGAGTGGATAAACTCAGATTTTTACAAAAGGGAATTTAATAAAACTGCCGAGCACTTTTTTTTTCTTAAATAACTTATTACGCAGTAAATATAGGCGTACCTTTTCAAAAAGAACAAGTTAAACAATGTCCTTCTTTTTTTCTTCTCGTATGCACAATCTTTAACAAATATTGAAAACTATTTAAAGAAAATTAAACAACTTATTAACTTGTTTCAAAGTAGTTACTTATTTTATAAAATACTAGTATAGTATTAAGTTGACTAAATTGTATTAAAAATTGTTAAAGATTAACCATGTGAGGAAAATTTTATCAGTAGATTTTTAGTCCATTTTGTTATATTTTTATTGTGCTATTATAAAGTAAAAGTAATTTATTTATTTAAAATCAATAGAATGATAACATTTTTATTTAATTTTATTTGTATACTATATAATTATCCAATAGAAATTAATACAATTTCTTTCCGTATTGCTTTGAATATACTTTCACAAAAGAAATTTAATTTTAAATATGTCTAAGCAATCATCCTTTATTATTTTTTATTTACTTATTTATTATTTATCACTTTTTTTTCAATTCATTTAATTTTACATGACAAAAATATACTTACAGAACATTAATTTAAGTTTTATTATTATTAATAGAACAAAAGGAATATTTCTTTCAATCTGCAATTTTGCGTTGTCGCCAATTGTAGTGTTCTACTTTAAATATGCCAGGATACCTGACAATATCCAATTTTACCATTTAATTACTAAACTATCTTAAAATATTACACTAAATCTGTAAAAACGTTTACATGTTATGCATATATGTAATTATAAATAACGTTATATTACAAAAAATTTCATTATGTAAATAACTAACTAAATATTTTATTTAAGTAAAAAAAAAAAAAAAAAAAAAGATAAAGATAAATAGAAGAAGAAAGAAAGAACATGTAATTTTTTTTTTTTTTTTTTTTGTTATAATTAAAATAAAATTGAGAAAATCGTGCTAACGAATTGGAACAGTTTCAGAATGGAACCCCTTGGCGAAATTTGAAATTTGTCACCGAAGTAGCTCGGATGTTTATCGTCAAGATGTTTACTTACGCGATTGCTATACCAATTTTAATTTATTGCCAAAATGACAATATATATGTATAATAATAATAATAATAATAATAATAATAATAATAATAATAATAATAAAACGCCAAGGGACTCCTATACTAAAGCTATGCCAAAATAATTTTAAGAAATGAATATAGTAACCGGTGCTAGGGAATGAAATACAGTTACTGCATGCATTTACATGGAAAAATAGATTAAAATAAGTATTGTCGTACGAAATTAAATTCTGCTTACAAAGAATATAAGAATTATTATTATTATTATTATTTAACATGGATTATTTTGTGTTAACTGGAAATAATAATAATAGTAATTACAATAAATATAGCAGTGATTCTTCTTATTCATAGATATTAATTGCAGGCAAAAATAAACTTAATAAATTATTTTATTTCAATTTTTATATTTTATAATTTAAAAACATAAACGCTGTCTGATGATGCAGGAAGTGAATCTGCAGAAGAATAAAGATATTTAACTTTTGCGGTTTCATAGCTTGTTAGGTTGTTTCCATGCATTCTATAATCAGTGTGCCTATAAACTCGAAGTCCATCGTTTATTCAACAATTAGGGTACAATTAATTGTAAATTTCACTTGCAATTTCGATGAAGAAAATAAATGTTTTTTTTTTTTTTTTTTCTGAAAAAGTACAATATTTACCAGATAATTCTAATATATGTATACATACATATATATATACGTTATTTTTTCATGAAAGATGGTTTTCATGAACTGAAAGTATCAGTTTGATTCAAAAAAGCACCAAAAATTAAGGAATTTAATTTTTTGAAGGCTATCGTGTAATGTATTTGCCTAATCTTGATTGATATGTAAAAAAAAAAAAAGAGACTGCTTCCTCACATAAGTGCCTTGCATTTTCTAATATCATCCGTACACACGCATAAACAGACAAAAAATTTATTAGGTTTGTGCCAAACGTTCAGATATAAAAGCGTTTCTAAACTACAATAAAATATTAAAGCAATTGCCTAAAATTAACCAATATGCAATATATATACAGGGAGATCAATTTTAAAAAGTACCCGCGGGTTTTTCTTATAACCCTTAAATCTGAAGGATGTGGCAACTATTCCAACATTGAAGTATGATTGTTTGAACCTTGTTTAAGTTTGTGAGACATTTGCTAACACTGTTGGACTGTTACAATTTTATTTGTGAGCTAAAACAGAAGTGGATACGCACATTTTTTCTAATCCTGTAATAATTTTATTTCTGAAAAACATAATTCAATTCAATTTTTTACATAATCATTCTTCACAGAAAATTTTGAAAATGTTCGCCACCATTTTGAATGCAAACATGAACACGTCGAACCAGGTCTTTGACACACTTCGCAGCATTGTTGATGTTATTGGCGAGATTTCTTCAGTTGTGATCTGCTTTAATTCATCGATGTTTGCAGGACTTCCCTGGAAAAGCACTTACGAAATGATAGTGTAAAAACGATAATGATAATGTAAATGTAATATAGGCATGATAATGTAAAAAAAATTGATTAAATTTTGTTTTTCATAAATAAAATTATTACAGGATTAAAAAAAAAAAAAAAAAATGTTTGCCTCTATTTCTGTTTTACCTCACAAATAAAGTTGTAACAGTCCAATAGTGTTGGAAATTGTCTCCCACACTTAAAGAAGGTTCAAACAATTATAGTTCAGTGTTAGAGTAGTTGCTACATCCGTCATACTTAAGGGTAATAAGAAAATCCAACGGGTATTCTTTTAATTTGATCACCCTGTATATATATATATAAGTATATATATATATAACGGATAAAGATGAACACCATTCGAAAAGGCCTTGTAAATGAGTTAGAGCAAAATTTCTTTAAATTCCTATTTAGAGTAGTAAAAACTAAACAATTATTATTTGAAAACAATGTTTTCACTACATTTTGCTTAATGGAAACAAAAAGTTACATGGACAATAAATAACTATTTTTCATTTTCAACTGATAAAGACTTTATTGTCACAAAATCAACAGTTACTAACAGAATCACAAAAATAGCGGAAAATATTCAATCTTTTAGCTAGACTACATATTTTTGATCTTAACACCACTTTAGATTTTTGCACACTCACATGAGTGCAAAAGGCACATGTCCTGAATTACCCTGTGTTCCTAATTATCCAATGTTGCCGTGATTTTTAATGTGTCTTTTTCAAATTTATTTGAGCAACAATGACTGTTTTATCTAAATTTTTCGGAAAGAAAGAATAACACTGCTCTGCCTCCCCCCCCCCAAAAAAAAAAATAAAATAAAATAAAATAAAAATAAAAATAAAAATCTGATACTATTCTTGCTGATTCTTATGTAAAATGACCTCCTGAATCTGAATATGACTTCCATTTTGCCCAGTCACCGTCGTTTTCTAGAAACACTACCCTTCCCTCAATTTTTTTTTCCCTGTTCGATAATTTTATGACCATGAATTTCATTTGATGAATAAAAAAGAATTAATTTAACACCTAAAAACAGAAATATATAAAGTTTTTAAAATAATATTAATAACAGATTAAAAATGTATAAGGTATGTAAGGTATGCAATACATAATTTCAGTAGCAAATCCCCCTCAAAATTTTTCCCTTGTTGCAAATGTCCATGTTTTACAATTTTCCAACTCTGTAGCCCCTCAGAAGATATTTAACGGTTAAAATAATCCTCCCCCTCCTAAAAATTAAATTTATAGCCTTAATCACCGAAAAATGATAAAAATAAGGGGTCGTTCCTAAAAAATGGAGGGTGATAGGGCACAATGGTCGTCATATTCGGATTCAAGAGGTCATGTATCATAAAAATTTGCTGAAATGGCTTAAGAAGCAATTTTCATTCCGAGCAGTGTAATTACTACCAAGAGCAAAATATTACCAGTTTAAGAATCGAAACTAAATTCTTTACAAAATGAATTATAGCTAATAAATCAAATTCACAATAAAATTTCGATAATAATCGAGCTTTATTTAGCGAGTATACTCATAATGCGATGTAGTACTGAGTATCACGATAAAATATGAGATTTTGTAATAATTGGCCTATTGTTGATAAATATGAAGTATATAAAATATTATCAGCCAACAAACAAGTATGTTTCTTACGGCTTTCCAACAATTAAAAAAAAAAAAAAAAAAAAACTGTTTTTTAAAAGCAAAAGAAGAAGAAAATTAAGAAAAACTATATATATATATATATATATATATATAAATGATAGATATTTTAACCTTAATTACACTCATGTCCATAAATTAAGGATAATGCTAGCTGTGGCAAATAAAGGTTCAGAAGCAAAACAAACATGGCTTATTCATAAAGCCCATTTATTAAACAAGAGATCAAGAACAAAAAAAATGTAAGATACCATTCATAAAAACTGCGATTTTCGCTCCCTAAAGCAATTACAAAAAATATCTTCCTTACAAAAACTTAACATTACATGGTTGGTATGTTGGTTAATACATTGTATGTCTCTCAGATGATGAAATACCGTCCTTACAACGCCTAAGAATGCTGAGTATTAAATTATCGATCTGATCTTGGGAAAGATTACTCCACTCTGTAAGCAATGTTCTCCAAAGTTCCGGTACACATATAGGAGGTGGTTGATGGGTTACAACTCGTCGGATAAGCATGTCCTACACATGCTATATCGGATTCTAGTCATGTGAGAAGGCTGGCCATTCCATGTGGATGATAGCTTCAGATTGTAGGCATCCTTATACAATGTTTGCACGGTGAGGACGCGCATTTTCATCCATAAACCCAAATTCTGGGCCCTTGGCACCCCTAAACAAACGTACATGTTGTTCCTGAATGATTTCCTGAGAAATTTGGCCTGTCATGGTTCCAATTTGAACATGCAGATCTGTTATGTTGCCCAATATGATTCCCCCCAAACGAGCACTCCTGCACCAGAGTAACGGTGTCGTTCAATGGTGTTGTTTTGGCGGTAACGGGTACCTGACGTTCTACATATGAAAGTCTGGTGTGAATCACACTGAAAGTTAAACCTGGACTCGTCGCTGTCCACATTGCATGTTCTCTACTCTAAGTTAATCCCTGGCAACAGTGCATTGCCGCTAGCGGAACACATCTAAGAGGCTTGCGACCATATACATCAATATCTCCCAAACGTCTATACATGGTTTGCCTCGCAACTGTGGTACCCATAGCTGCAGACAGCTCACGAGACATGTCTAAAGCTGTGCTTTTCTGCTTATTTTGGCAGTTACTGCCAAATACCGGTCGTCATTCGGCATTGTAACTCGGGACCGACCAGTCCTGTAACGTCGACTGGCATTTCCGTCATTTTGGAATCGTTGCCAAAGCCTAGAGATGACACTTTGGGTGATTCCAAGTTTTCCCGATACTGCTATCTGTGTACGCCCACATTCTAGTAGGCAGATAATTCTACCACGTAAAAAATTATCTGCATGCGTCATCTGTGTCATAACTATTCGGTTGTGGCACTGAGCGGCATACAGAACGCTTGTGAACAATTTTCCTCCTTTGCTTCCATATCTAACCCTTTTCACACTTTCGTCATTGTTACATCATATCGGCGTTATCTGATGACTTCCTATAATTTGCATATTATTCTTAAAGATGTGTGTAGTATTTCTACAGGTGAAATTTTTGCATTAAAGTTCGATTTCCGTGTGATTCTGAATTATCCTTAATTTATGGACATGAGTGTATTTAGCATTTAATAGATACATGTCAAAACCAACACAACAAAAATAAAACTGATTGTAACACATTGCTAAACCTAGCACAAAAATGTTGCGAAAAAAAAATTGTTAGCACAAAAATGTGGCTAAGATCCAATAAGAGACAAAAACAATATAAATTACTTACGTCCACTTCAGTAAAAAAGGACTATTAATCAGAATGATGGAGAAAATAAAAAAAGTACCACAGAAATAATAATTGGAATAAAAAATGGATTAATAATAGGAAAAAAAAATGCTTAAAAATAAAGTATTATAACATTAGGAAGCATGTACTTAATAAAGCTCTGAAAGCTGCGACGATTTCGTAAAAAAATATAGCCAACATTTGCAAAAATATATCGTCCATGCCTCTATCGAGCAGCAAAACCATTTGAATGAGAAATGAAATAAAATATTAAATAAAATCATCAAGGAAAACAGAAAGAAAAATAGAAAAAATCAGAGTAACCACATGTAAAAGTTTCAGACAACATGGAGAATAGGAAGTTGCCATCATATTACTGAAATTAAAAATAAATGCTTTGCAAACATCGATTAGTAGATAAATAATTGACATCTTAGCATTTTCATTAACGATATATACATAATGAACTCTGTTTCCAAAGTAAACACCAAATTTATGATAATTAAATTCCTTATACTGCAGTTAATAAATAAAATAAATAAAAATTCAAGCAATAAAGACAAAAATTATAAAAAGTATTATTTTTTCGACAAAGAAATTATCGTAAGAAAATATTTAACACTATTTCTTACAATCTAATTAATTTTTTAAATGCTTTTTACTTGTTTTAATTCGAAACGTATTTTAAAACAAACAGTTTTGACTTTTTTTTTTTTTTTTTAATAGAAAAGCGTTGAATATTTAACCTTTTATTATGAAATAAGCAAAGTTAACTGTTTCTATGTTTCTTTGTATTTTCTATATTTAATCCTAAATTTAAGACTATCTTTTGAATTATTAAATTTATAAGAATAAAAAGTCCGAATAATAAACATCCAAAGGTTTATTTCACAAAGATATTTAAAACACATCTTTTAAACACTTTTTCAGATTTCTTCTTCGATTTATATTAGCTTCAGATAAACAATTCAAAAAACACGCATAAAAAACAAAATGGTGCTCCTTTAGGGATAATAATTCAGAAAGAACTGTTTTAATGGCAAATTATTTTTTCTAAGGCACGGAATGCCACTATTTTATTTTATTACTGAACTTTGTTTTATGAATCTATAAAAAGTACAGCGGCGAATGTGAAATCTTTTGAAAATATGCAAAACAATGTATTGTTAGAAAATTGGATTTAAAACCCAAATAATAAAGATATAAAAATTATTACCAAATTTTGAATATGGGTCGATACATGCTTTACAAATGAAATACATGAAAAAGGCGTAAACTGAAATATTGTATACTAAAATAATAAATTTTGTTTTCTTTTTTCTTTTGCAATCGTTAAGCCAACATTTACATATTTCCTTTTACACTCAATTGTAGAGTTGAAAAAAAAAAAAAAAAAAAATGTATATATTAAAACCAATCTTATAAGTTTATAAAATAAGTTATAATAATGTAAAAATCCATTATATTCTGATTTAAAATAATTCATCTCTAATGGATTAAAGAGTATTAGACCAGTCAAAAGTTAAAATGACGCAAAATAATTGTTAATTCTATAAATATTTATTAAATTACGTAATTATTAACTAAATCAAAAAACTGCTATTATATTAAAAATAGTAAATATTTAGTAAAAATTTTATTTGAATAAAATTTAATTTAATTTAATTTAATACTATTATTATTATTATTATTATTTTATTTAATGCTATATTAATTCTAAATATTAAAAAATAAATTACTTATTCACCACAAAAATATTATATGTTATAAAGAACACTTTCTTCTTGCTGCATGTGTACATAGATTTATTAATGTAATTTAAAATAATATACGAATAAACTTGAGTAGAGCAATAAAATATAAATTAAGAATAACTAAACAAGTACTTTTGAAAAAAAAATATGTATATATAAATCACGCCAGTTTGAATTTTGTCCGATTTCTTATTCTATGTCTGCTTAAGGCCAAAAATGGATCTCATACATCTCTGAATTTAAAACTCAGTGTACAACTGAAAATAAAGAATAAATCATAGGTGTTTTTTTTTTCTTTTTAAATACCAATTGTTTGATTAATAATACACTCCTGCTCTAACGTTTAGCAAGATTTGCTAACGACCAGTTATATCTCTCGATGAAATGTTTTCAAACAATGGGTATTTAAAGAACTGGGTCTTCCTTGTCGTCTTCATTGAAGATTGATTTAAGACAGCATTTAACACGTTCGCTGCCGATCCCGCGCTAGCGCGGGATGTGACGTATTGCTTTACAGGTGAAAGTTTACTTTAGGCTGCCGCTTGGCGAATTTTCGAAAATTGCCAAGACGGTGCCATTTCGCACCGTGTTCCGAACAGCAACCCTCCACCGGTGGCGTACGATCGAACACCGGCGATCTAACCTAACAAAGAAATACATCAGTAGAAAAAATATCATATTTAAAAAAAAAAAAAAAAAAAAAAAAAAAAAAAAAAACCGCAAAACAAAAGGAAAATTTTTATAAAATAAAATAAAAAAGAATTATGAAATAATTTCGAATTCATAACTAATCACTAGTAAAATAATAAAAGTTAGATCACACAGTTACACCAAATGTTAAAGTACCACCAAGCTAACACTAAGTTGTATACCAAAATGCGGTTAATCGATGTGATCGAAGCGATATTACAGTTTCTTTGGGCAACCTTTATTTAAAGCATTTTTCTACGTTTTCAAAAATTGTTTAAAGTAAATGATTTATCATTAATATTTTATTTATAGTCCTCATTTGTTAGAAATGAAACAATACATCCGCAACTGAATAATTATAGCAAATTTTAATGTATCTCTATTATAATGGTACTCTGATCTGTTTACCCTCTGATCTATACCCCTATCCCAAAATGCATGAGATTAAAAAATATGCAAAGTTTTGTACTGTAGCAATCAGTATTGGCATGAAATTCAAAAATATACCTCTAAAATTCAAAAGTACCTCTTAAATTCCAACTTCTCTTTCGTGAAGGATCAAAATTTTGATGGTATGTTTCCAGATCACCTCGAGGGGTAGCTCAGACGGTCACCAATTACCCATTGTGCAGCATTAGTGCGACGTAAAACTCAACCAACCTTAAATTTTAACACTATTCAACCAGCAAAACAACACTAACGCAAACATCAGAAATATTCATATTTCAAAATAGATGGTTGGTTAGATTTTATATCACACTAGTGCTGCGCAATAGGCAATTGGTGACGGTCTGAAGCTCACCCCTAGAGGTGGTCCGGAAGCATGCAATCGAAATTTTAATCCTCCCGGAAGAATATTTCAAAATAGAATGCTTTCTCTCTAATAAAACACGTTTGCTCAATACGCGACCAAAGTGATGACGTCAGTGATTTAATATTTTATCTGCTTAGTACTAACGAAACTATTTGCTATGGAAATTTAACTTATTACTCATTAACTCCAGAGTTTGCTTTTACCGAGCAGACGAATTTTTATACGTTTGACATCAAACATCGTATTCACGTAACACATTACGCAAACAAGCAAAGGTAAACACGAAGGAAAACATAGCCAGATGTTATCTGGTAGCGCTCTTGTGAAATACGCCAAACATAATCGGCAGGTTAAAGGAAAAAAAACGCCGTTTCAAATATTAGTCACGTGAACCGGCAGCGAACGTGTTAAGGGACCGGTAACAAATTAAGAAAAACTTATAATGTTTGTGATCACCCTGTATAGTTAATTGAACGAAATGAACTGTAACATTAGGATATTTAATACAGACCCAGTTTAATTTGTGGATGAATTAGTGTGATGATAGCATATTAAATAACGAGGGTATAAGCATTTATTTTAAAACTCAAAAAAAAAAAAAAAAAAAAAAACCAGCATGATTTTTATTTATAATATACAGAGTTTTTAACGAAAAATTTTCCCACTTTCAGATATGTTTAAAAAATACTTTTAAAACAATATATTGAAATCGGAATACAAATATCTCAAATCTCTCATGAAATATGAGCATTTTTATGAAAAATGTTTTCACTGCGCATGTTCAAAAGAAGGAAAAAAAAAAAAATGCATAGGTTGAAAGCTAAATATATTGAGCAACTTTTGTCAAAAGTGCATTTGAATAGAGTAAAGATTAAGGAAATTATCCGAAAAAGAACGAGCTAGCTTTTAGATATTTTCCAAGAGTTGAAATTTCTTAAGGTGTTTTTATCATGCCGCAAAATTAATTTAAATATCCAATTATTTTAACCACGCAGCAAAAGTTCTTTTTTGTGAAAAACATCATCCCACAAACCATAGTAAATAAACAAAAATATGCTAGAGATACAAGCTTATAAGGAGTTTTTTCACAAAAAAGTACGTTTGCAGCGTGGTTGAAATAATTGGATCTTCGAATTAATTACGCAGCATGTGAAAAACCCCTTAAGAAATTTCAACTCTTGGAAAATATCTAAAATCTAGCTCGTTCTTTTTCAGATAATTTGCTTAAATTTACCCTATTCAAATGCACTTTTGACAAAAGTTGTCCAATATAACTAGCTTTCAACCTATGCATTTTTATTATTTTTATTTATTTATTTATTTATTTATTTATTTATTTTTTGTCTTTTGCACATGCGCAGTGAAAACGTTTTTCATAAAAATGCTCATATTTCATTAGATATTTAAGGTATTTGTATCCCAATTGCAGTATATCATTTTAAAAGTGTTTTTCGAACTTATCTGAAAGTGTGAATAATTTTTGTTAAATACTCTGTATATTATAAATAAAAAATATGTTACTTTTTTTTTGGAAATTTAAAATAAATGCTTCTATCTCCGTTATTTAATATGCTATCGTAGCACAAATTCATCCAGAAATTGAACTGGGTCTGTATTTAACATATCCTAAAGTTACAGTTCATTTCGTTCACATAAGGATACAGGGTGATTACAAACATTATTGAGTTTGCTCAGTTTGTTACCGGCCCCCTAAATGTTGTCTTAAAAAAATCTTCACTGGAAAACATGAGGAAGACCAAATTCTTTAAATAAACAATATCTGAAAACATTTCATCGAGCGATAAGTTATTAAATTGGGGGGAAAAAAAACTGATTGTTTGCAAATCTTGCTAAACTTTTGAGCAGGAGTGTATTTTTCACAGTTCTCTAATAATTTTCAAATTAACTATGACTAGGTGGAACCCGTCGAATTCGACGATCACTTTATTGACCGTAATGTTTCAAAAATCGTCGCATCATTATTTAAATGTATTTCATGTTAAAACATCTAATATAATTTACGACATTTCACTTAAAAGAAAGTCGGAAAAATGCTTATAAATAGAAATACTATATATGACATCACTTTCTACAAACGACTGGCAATGTGACGACAAATTGACTCCAAATAAACAGATGCTATCTTTTATTTTCTATTTCGTTTAATACTAAGACTATATGTTAGCTGACCCGTCCGGCGGTGCCCGGGCCCATGATACCTTAAAGGAACCTTAAATTTGTATTATTTTATACCCTTAGCTCGATTTGGTTTGAATTTCTGTTTTTAAATGAAAGCATCACGAAAAAAAATAATCATCTGTAACAAAACAATTACCTCGAACCGAACGAAACTCTGCCTTGTGACCCCGGTGTTTGCGGCAGTGCATACACGGACCGCTAAAAACATAAAAAAATTCCCCCAAAATTAACCTTGAACCGAACGAACCCGCACGGCGATGCCCGGGCCCGTGATAATAACCTTAAATGAATCTTAAATTTGTATGCTTTTATATCTTTAACTCGATTTTGTTTGAATTTCTATTTTTAAATAAAAGTATTGCGAAAAAAAAAATAATCAGCTGTAACAAAAAAAATTACCTCGAACCGAACGAAACTCTGCCTTGTGACCTCGGTGCCTGCGGCAGCGCATACGCGAGCCGCTAATACCATGAAAAATTTCCAAAAAATTAACCTGGAACCGAACGAACCCGCCCAGCATTGCCCGGGCCCATGATAATAGCCTTAAATGCACCTTAAATTTGTAGGGTTTTATATCTTTAACTCGATTTTGTTTGAATTTCTATTTTTAAATGAAAACATCACAAAAAAAAAAAATAAAATAAAATAAAATAAAAATTCATCTGTAACAAAAAAAAAAAAAAAAAAAAAAAAAAAAAAATACCTCAAACAGAACGGAACTCGGGTTCGTGACTCAGTGTCTGCTGCACGTATATGCAGGCCGCTAATAACATGAAACAATTCTCAAAAATTAACCCTGAACCGAACGAGCCTCTGACTCGTGTTACTGCTGCCTGTGGCTGCGGCACCGTATAGCAGGCATGCAACTCACGCACTGCAAAATCCACTCTACTCCACCAGGGAGCGCAGTATGTTGTATACGAACATCACCAATCGCCTTGAATTTCCAGGACCTTTCAAATAAGGTGTCGCATGGTGGTGTCAACTGCAAAATCCTTTAGTTACACTCTCCACCGCCAGGGGGCAAAGCGTGTTCTATACGAACAACACCAACGGTCAGGAAATATCAAGACCTTTAAAATAAATTGTAACATGATAGGGTCTACTTCAAAATCACCTAGTTCCATTTTTAACCACCAGGGGGCGCGCTATATTGTATGCAAACATTCCCAATCAATATGAAATTTCAAGACCTTTATCAACAATCGCCTTGCATTTCCAAGACCTTTCAAATAAGGTGTCACGTGGTAGTGTCAACTACAAAATCATTTAGTTGCACTTTCCACCGCCAGGGGGTGCAGCGTGTTTTGTACGAACATTACCAACTATCACGAAATACCAATACCTTTAAAATAAGGTGTAACATGATAGGGTCAACAACAAAATCACCTAGTTCCACTTTTCACCACCAGGGGGCGCACTATATTCTATACAAACATACCCCAATCGACATGAAATTTCAAGACCTTTAAAATGAGGTGCTACATGAGTGGGTCTAGAACGGATTTCCCTCTCAAACTAATTTTCCCCTTCCCCCCCCCCTTCAAAATTCAAAATTCCAAATTCGCTGAAAGCGATATTTTAGTATTCGACTCTAGTCCCTATATGTACAATTTCTTCACCGTAAAGTAATTTGGTGCTGAGTTAAGCTCGTAAACGTGTTTTTAAACCCTGTCCCCCCAGTGGGGGGGAACCGTTCGACTTTTTTTATTTTTCTCTTTTCATAACATATCTACAGACCGAGACCTTTTTTTAGACACCTCAACGAAATTTTTACACCTAGCCGTTGTCTCAATTTAGTGGAGACAGACAAAAACATGTTTCAAATTAATATATAGATGAAATTTACAATTTGCAATTTCTGGTTGTACAGAATCCGTAACTACAAATTCTCTCATAGGAAACCCATCACCTTAACCCTTTAATGTCAACAATATATTTTCATTTTGAAAATTCTTTAATATATATTTAAAAATTTTCCATCAGACACATAACTGATCATAAATACGTTAAAAAAAAAAAAAAAAAATAATAATAATAATAAATAAATAAATGGAAGAGAGAGATACTAATTATTATAAATTGAAGAAGAAATTCTCAACAGTCGTTTCAGGTGATAGCACAGCATTTCATCAAATGAAAAAAGCTACGTATCATTGCAATATCAATAACAGCAACATGAACTCACGTTTACTAAGAAATTTCAAATGACGTTTGCATTTTGCTCCCTTTCCTCTGAATCATTATTTTTAAATTTCGGAGTAGTGCTGCTATCTACCGAACACAAAAGGAAAGAAAGTTTAATAATACATCAAAATTAAGAAAAAATGTTGTGGAAAAAAAGTTACATAAATAAATCTTAAAATATATCAAATGTGTGGTTTGAATGAGTAATCCATGAACCTGAAACAGTTAACAAATACAATGTATTTAATACCGTGGCTTCTTACATACTGTACCGAGTTTTGAAGAATATTTTTCTATTCATTGTTGGCTTTTGTGTTTTTACAGTGTATGTTTTCATGTCATAATCTATTATGTGAGGTCGAAATCAAATCAAAAGCTCATGATACTTTTTGCTGCCTTTTATGAATTTCTAAATTAACCACGCCCTTGCACCTCGTATTATTTGAAACACATCCTCAGAATGTCTTTAAGAAGACAAGACATTCACAAATTATCCCGAGGAGACAATTTGTCATATGGAAATGAAAAAAATATGTAAAATATATGCATACATATAATAAAAGAAGACGTGTACAGTCGGTAACAAAAGTGTCCGAACACTAGCAAAAATTCCCATGTAAAAAAAGCACACTTCATACGGTTCTGTTAAATAAATCCTTATCGAATCATGTTCTTACACTGAATAAGAACAGGATTCGACAAGGATTTATTTAACAAAACCATATGAAGTGTACTTTTTTTACATAGGAATTTTTGCTAGTGTTCGGACATTTTTGTTACCGACTGTATGTGTATGTCCGTCCCTTTGTTGGCAAACGGCTGATTGCAGAGCTACAGAATTTTGCATGGAGGTCCGTTTTGATCTATCCTGATGCGCCCCGAAGATGGTTTTTTGAATTTTGAATTTTGATATTTTTTATCAATTAATTAAAATCTACAGATTTCTGAAATGAACGACTCAGGAGATAGAAACGTAAATGTAAGCAATTTTTACGTGGCTCAAAAAAAAAAAAAAAAAAAAAAAAAACTAACTTTCAGTGTTTTAATAGTATCATAAGAACCTTTTATTAGTTTTTTTTTTTTTTTTAATTAATTAAACTTTTTACAGCTGAGAAGATTTTTTGGTGCTGCCCATCTGTTAAGTGAAGGTGATAATCTGTCCACGAAATGTTGGTCTAAAAAACACATTTCTTGAATGATAGCAATGACACTTATCGTCCAGTTAACACCTAAACCGAAATAAACCCCAAATGCATGCAATGGGGACCCGGACGCGATATAGAGCGGGCTGGAAAGACGATGACGAAGGCAACGCGGAACCGAAGTGAGATTTTAAGCGATTTCAATTATTTTTTTTCTGTATTTGTTTATAAAGTGACAAAATAAAGTGATTAATGTCTTTTGAAAAATCATTAAAATATAGTGACTAGCGAAGAAGGCAGAGCCTGCTAGTGTGAAATAAAACTGTTTGTAAATGTTGCTTTGTGTAAAATAAAACTGTTTGTAAATGTTGCTTTGTGTAAAATAAAACTGATTCTAAAACAATTTTCGACTAATTTTAAAGTATTTTGTAAATATTCAAAATTTTATTTCTTAAATTGTAATTAAAGTTTTTATAGAAATTCGGTGTAAGAAAAGGCAGTGTAAGTGCCACATCAGATTATTAAACATTTTCATACGTGGTATCCAAGAAATAGTTTAATTGATAAATATTAGTAGTCTTTATTGTTTTCTCTAATTTCAATAATAATATAAAAAATATATAAAAAGACATATACTAGTGCTCTATTCTCTAAAATTACTAAAAATAACAGTAAAATTCTTATGGTATTATTTTTTAAATTTTTAAACAAATTCACATTTATTTAACAATATACATTATACTATATCTAGAATATATATATAAAAAAGTAACACCTATATATAGCAACACTGTTTTACAATAATTCTCGTTACAACGATTGCCTGTATTATAAAAATAATAATACACTGAAATTGTTTTATATCATGGGATTTAAAAGGTTTTATTGTTATGTCATTTAAAATTTTTCATTAAAATATATAATGACATACTTCAAGCTCTTTTTAAAATACAAAATAAAATATTGAATGTGCAAAAAAATAAAACAAAATAAAATAAAATAAATAAAATGAATGCAGTATGAAAATGTCAAAATAAGTTAAGTTTTAATCCCGACAGGTCATTTGACAGTTTTTATAAAAATAATACAAACAACTATATTAAATTATTTTAATATGCACTTTAGCAGTACAGACTTTACGTAATCATCTGCTTTGCAACAAAAGAAACTCTAATCCATAAGTTTTTGTCGATCAATCATATATGTAATTTAACTGGGGTGAGTGTTTATTTCCCGCATTGATCTTTCAATGACGTCATAAGAACTGAATATTCCGGTACGGTTTCGGTGAAGAAACGACAGCCGAATAATATTTCTGCTCTGAGGTCAAATTTGTCAAATTCGTTCCACTCGATGGCTAAGTTAGAGAACTTGCTGAACGTATTCTTGATTAATGACTATATGTACTTTGATTTTGTACTTTTCTTTAATTCTGATTTACTTCATCGTTATTCAGGACTTTAACCTATATATAAATTATTTAGAATGTCAAGAAGAAAAAAATATATTGGAAGTTGACAAATTGTTTTTTTATTTTTACATTCTCATATAATGTTATTATTATTATTATTGTGATACAACTTCGTTATCGAAAGAAAATTTAAAGAAATGTACCGTGCATGTATTCAATGTTTTTGTTTAAAGTATAATATTTTTACTGTGGGGAAAAAAAAAAAAAAAAAAAAAACATGCAGTTTTAATTTCAAAACAAGTTTAAAATTTCTGTACTATTTTTATTTTTTATTACTTTAGAAATTATTTTCATGACAGATATAAATTATTTTCTGAATTAAATGTAATTAAACAGCAATTAATAATTTTTGCTGTATTATGCTCACAATTTTATAAATTATTGTGTTTAAATAGCAATTTTATTTCATTTACTTATTTTTTAGTTAGTATTCAGACATTAGAATACCTCTTGAGCTGTAGTCTTTTTTCTTTGTATCAATATATATATATATATATATATAATAAAATCTTTCAAGTTTAGGATTAACATTAATTCCATATCATGACCGCTTTGATAGCTAAATGGTCAAAACCTGTAAATTAATATCATGAAAGTATAATTTTGGAATAATGACATTTTTTTACAGACAAAAGCCGTTAATCTACGTAATTTGCTCAAATCTGCAATCGAATTGTATTTTTACAGTCAAATCTATTCAAGTGTAAAGTTTTAGCTTTTCCGTGACGCCATAAAAGAATCACTTCGTATTTGAAACTGAAAATATAATTGTAGTTTTATTGATCGAGAGAGTTTATTTGTACATTCAGTCAAATAGCGATCGATGTAAAAAAATATATTGTTTTCCTAATTTAAATCAAAGAATTTAATTCAAATTTGTATGTCTGTTACAACGTAAAATTATGGGGAAATGCGTCATCTACGGTCCAAATGTTTCTTCACGGTCTCTACCTGGAATCGCTGCTGCCGGGCGTTGCCCGAAATCTGACTTGAATTTCTTTTACTGTGAAGTGATGAAAAGAGTAGCCTTGTACATCGAGCATTTCAATTAGCAACCGTGCCCGATAATCAACCGAGCTATTATTTTTTGACACGAATGTAGTATGCTTTATAGTAAAAATCCATCAGAACATATAACGAGGAATTGAACAGAATAGAGTCCATGACAACAAAAAATTTTTATTGCATTTTCCATTTGAATTTAGGATGATTATTCATAATAATATGGCAATTTCCCATTGCGCAGCATTAGTGCAACGTTAAACCCAACCAACCAACCATAATAAAATGAAACTATCAGGAAATCACGGAAGCAGTACAAATTTAAAATTATAAATATTCCTTGATATAAAAGTTATGCATATACGGTTTTATTGGAAAATTTTAATTTTATGTATTATTTTAATTAAACTTATTTATTAATTTAGCGTATTATTTTAATTTTCAGTATTTTAATTTTAATTTATTTTTATTCATTTATTTATATTTATATTTATATATATATATTTTTATTTTTACAAAGCTTTAAGTATATATATATATATATATTGATGCGTTTAATTTTTGAATAAGTATAGGAATTGCAATTAAAGATAAAATGTGCCCCAAAGGTCTGGTATTGAGAAGTAATAAATGAAAATTTTTGTTTGTAAAAACAATAAATTACAAAGAACCGGCAACAATTGTTTCGGATCAAAGGTTCTTGTTATTATTTCGACCAGAAACAATTATTTCTCGTTTTCTGCAATTTATTGTTTTTACAAACAAAGTTTTTTATTACTTTTTTATATATATAAGAAAATGTATTGGGTTCGTAAAATTTACAAAGTCTGGTTTTCGATGGATTTACATGTTTTGAGATATCCTAAACGCGGTTTGACCTTTGTTGGAAATGTCTGTCTGTATTTATCACGGATTTTGTTTCAAGAATGCTCTTTCTCACGAATCAATGGATAAAATTTTACCAAACTTGGCATTTTATTGGACTTTGACTTAAACTGGCTGAAATTATTTAATATGCATATATTTCAAAAGCACTCGTCATTACCTTTAAAACGAATGGTTGAACTTCAGACCTATGATAGTTTTAAACTATTTTTCATTTTTGTCGGGGGAAAAAAAAAGGGGGGGGGAAGAAAGGAAGGAAGGAAACCCATTTCAATGATATCTTTTGTAGAGTATAAAATTTGTTTACTTTGGACATTTAGTGTTATACTTTTCTGTAATAGAAAAGTATATGGAAAATGATTTTAATAAACAATAAATTTAATTAATAATACGTAATGCATGAATTTGTCTAGGAAAATATAGAAGCATGTTTTGTGGTGGCCAGCACATACTAGTTTATTAGATATAGTAATAATTCATGCAATATTTGTTTGTAGGGAGAAAACTAAAATGTATATTACAAACATAAGTACATATTTAATATTCAAAACAGTAAAGTAGCTAAATAGTTAAATAAATTCGTTTTTCTTTTTCTTAATATTGTTAATGGATATAAAATATCTCATCGATAATGTAAGAATATTTTACAAAACTAGTGAAATGTTTAGTTTTGCATTCCTTACACGTTTAAAGAAATATCTCTAAATAAGTTATTGATGTTGATATAGGTGCTAAAAGCCAACTGAGTACATGAAGTCCTATGTGAGTGTGGAGCACCTTTTTTGGGATGCTTTCTAAGAGAGCCTGACCTATACTTACAGGAGTTTTAGAGTAAACCGTAAAAACCGCCAAGAAACTAAGACGACGTGCGCGAAATGGGATTTAATAGGCACCTCCCGTCAACCATCTTCAAGCGCAGAGAACTTCTTTATCACTGGTGGGCACTTCTAGAGAATATATAATGGACGATAATCCCCTCCCTATAAATACGACCTATAAATACTTCCATTACCTACGGTAGTCGGGTAAAGGAAGTAAAAATGCCCAGTAAGTGATGTAGGCCTTATACTCTAATAAAGCCATGTACAAAATTTCAGCACGAAATTGTAAAAGGTTTACGAGCTATAACAAAGCAAAAGTGTTAAATGAAATCACTTTCCAGTTTTTAGACATACGTTCTCTTAGGGAAAAAAAAAAAAAAAAAAAAAAAAATGAAAAAGTCGCTAGTTCTTGTTACAGGAGGGATAAACAAACTATGAGTAAAAACAGTTATAACACATATAAATCGATGAATTTATTTCATTATTTATTTATTTCAAATTTATTTATTATTAATCTGCGTATGCAGACATGGCGGCTTTGACAAAGGATATTAGTGAAAAAAATGCCAAGTTGGCAATTAGCCAGGCTGGCTCAGTGGCAGAGTTTTCTTATGGTAAGCGGAGTACCCGGGTTCGATTTCTGGTTCTGGCATTTTTTACATTGTTGGTATGAAAAATCAGCCTTTCACTCCCATATTCTCTAAATGAATATTCATAGTTGATGAATATATAAATAATAATTCTAAATAAAGTTACATTTTAATTTGCGATTAAACCGAGATCAGCTTTGGTTAAATATTTAGGACATTTTATTATACATTTTATTATACAATGCTAAAATTTTCTACATGACCTTATTAGGGTATATAGCACAAATTACTCACTGTTTTTGTTTCTGGTGGGGGGGGGGTGATAATTTTTAAATTTTATAATTTTTTACATTAAATCCCCTGATTTTTTTAAAAATTGATTTTTTTTTTTTTTTTTTTTTTTTTTTTAGCGTTTTAGGATTGTTATATTGTGTGATTTGTTATATATGCAATTATATACATATTTTTTTTTAGCGTTTTAGGATTGTTTTACTTTGTGATTTGTTATATATGCAAACGACAAGCCTCAAGAAACTACAGTTGATGCGAAGTTTTTAAAATGCCCTTCATACTAATACTTACGAAGACAAAGCTATATGTAATATATGTATCCGTATATTAAAAAAATAAATTCGCTTATTCTTAATATCATTAACAAAAATAAAATATTTTATTCGTAATATAAGAATATTCGACAAAATTAAAGCAAATATTTACTTTAACTTTCATTATACAACCGAAGAGATAGATATTCCTAGACAAGGCCTGATGGATGAGACCGCTAGCTGGAAACACCCCTTTCTATGTACGGGTGCTGAAAGGCACCGTCTGTTATGTTTACTTCCGACTCGATATTTCTAAGCTCATGTATGCTTGAATATACCATCTGTTGCTTTTGACACTTGACACATATGGAATGTGGAAAGCCTTTTAAACAGTTTGTTTCATTCACACACGCGAGGTATTGCATCAGATGAGACATGTAAGGGATATGATTGTAATTAATTTATTTCCTTTAAAGTAAAAGATAACTGTGGATAGTGAAGACGAAAATAGGTCAGTAATATTTATATTAATTAACAGTATGTAATATTTAAAATATATATTCTTTTAAAAGTAAATTAGCAATATTTTGATAAGGACAGTGATGAATTTTTAAACTTAAATTTATAACATAACTATCTGCATCGGAGTAAGTGTATTATGCATGACGCAAATGTTTTGTAATATTGTGGTAATGAAATGCGTATTAGGCAAAATTTTAAAATATGCAAATTTTGTATATAGAGAGAATAACAATAATAATAAAAAAAAGCAAGAATTATTATTATTTCTTTATTTTTTAGCAGTCTAAATATTTATCATTTATAAAAATTTCTTTATTGATTTTTAAATAATAAATAAATAAGTAAAGAATAAAATAGCATTTAGTAGATGTTTTCATTTGTAGATATTATGAATTATATATATATAAAAAAAAAAAAAAATATTTCAACATTAAATCTTTAAAATAAATAAAATATTACATATAAGCATATATATATTATTCTAGTTTAATTTTTTTTATGAAATACTAGCAAACCCGTGTGAAATTTTCGCCCCCTTTTTTATTTATTTATTTTCTTTTTATTTACATTTAAAACTTGAAATTCATAAATCTTACATCAATTTCTCCACAGAATTTGAATTGTAATTCACCAGAAATCAAATTATTATTAGAACCAAATTAATATTGTGCAATAGTAAAAACAAAACCATTTAAAGAAAGGTTTCAAAATAAAATTCATGTTTGAAGACCCAATTTTCATACTTGTGCAGGCAGAACAGTTTTAGTATAAGGCCCCCATAACAACTTTTTTTTTTTTTTTTTTTTTTTTTTTTGTATAGAACCCCATGGTAATTTTTGTTGCCATGTTGGTGGTACTTTTTTACTTATTTATTTTGATTATGCTTCTGATTATTGCGTTTTTTAGTCAATTTTTGACAATAATTCATATTCTATTTATATATTTAAAGTATTACTAGCTTTGAAAGTGTACTAGCTTTAAAAGACGCGTGCAAAGCTTGAAAAGATGCAACTTTTTAAATATATTTTCCTATAAAAAGATTTCATCAGACAAATGTCGTCATTTTTCTGATTAAATGATTGAACTAAACCCGCGTGCTTAACTATTGACGATAAATATTATTTTTTAGCCTCGCGAATTTTATTAAATATGTCTCTATCGTATCGCTTCAACAAAACTTAATCGAAACTGAACCACGATAGAGAAATATTATATAAATATTTAAAGCCCTTAATCAAGTAGCAGTTTAGTCAGAATTTTGGTTTAACACATAAATAAATAAATAAATAAATAAATAAATAAATGTAAATATAAATATAAATATAAATAAAATGAATAAATGCTATGAAAACTGGAAAAATAAAATTTCGTTTGCGAATATATAGCAGTTTTTTATTTATCTTATGTTTTATTAAAAATTAGCATATGTTTAAAAAATTTTCATAGCAGTAATTTTTTCCAATTACTGTGTGATGGAAAAACTGTTTGACACAATAAAATGGTTAAATATTAAAAAGATTTAACGTTAGAAAAAATATTATGATTTCTACTGTTACTTATTTTTAAAAAGTGAAATATAAGTATTCAAAATATTCTTAAAATAACAACTCAAAATGTGTTTGTATACGCAAAATTTATAAATGGTTTTAAATTTTAGATTACCCTGGGTAATTATTAATTCAGTAAGTAATAAAAAATGAAAGTCTCTATGGATTGTCTTTTTAATTTAGAAGCGCAAAGTTATAAATTAGAAATAAATTGTGACAGATGTTTATATTGAAATTATAGATGTTATCATTCTAGATAAAATAGAATAGAAAAAGAGTAAAAATTAGTATATATTATTGTGATATTATAAACTACTTATTTTTATTCTTTTATTAATTTTAAATCCGGTTTTAAATTAATTTATAAATATTTAAATAAACAGTAAGTAAACGTTTATTTAAAAATAAACATTCAGGTAAAAAAAAAAAAAAAAAAAAATCATGATTTCTTTAAATTTTTAATATTAAAATTCCACATATAATCTTTATAACAACTGAATTTTAAACTGGAAACGTACAGTCATATATATTTAAGAATGAGAAATGGGAAATTACAAATAAATGACTTGAATTACTTAAGTGAGAATCATAAAAAAAAAAAAAAAAAAAATCTATGAGCAACGGGAAAATATTTTATTATTTATAAAATGGCATTTTATTATTATTATTATTATTATTAATTATAAAACGACAATTCTGTTGTAATCACACTAGAAATAATTTTTAAAGGAAATAGAAGAAATTTCGTAAAAAATTATATTTCTGAAAACTATAGTTATTCGAAATATAAATTGCTGATCTCATTTCATAATTTTTAAAGTAAATCTAAGTAAAAAGCACATTAATTTAAGTAAAATGTTAAGAATAAATTACACATTTTAAATGGTCCATATGTAGTTTATTATATAAATAATATATAAATAAATATACAAAATAACAATATGTAATTCAAGATATGTATATATATATATATATGTATAAAGTCAATAAAAGTTGAGAAAAATGTGTGTGAAAAGTTAACATTGTGAATACAATTTCGAACTGATATTTTGTTTTACTGTATGTTGTAAAATATCCCTAAAACCTCCACTGTTAAAAATGTGCAAGTTGCACCTAAAACTTAAAGTAGGAAGGCTGTCTCAAAGCTTTTGCTGTAACCTTACACAAATATAATGTAAAGGTTCATCAATTTTCATGTAACATTACACAAATTTTAGTTATTTTAAATGTTATTACAACAAAAAGTTGTATAACATTATACCGTATTTGTGTGACGTTTCATATATATATATATATGTATATTATACAGTGCAGAGTAAGAAGGTTTATTCCATATTTATACTTTGGATAAGGGATAAAATGTTAATTTTTGAATTAGGAAAAACATCATTAGCAATACATTTTAAGGAACTATTAGCATGAAATTTTTTAATGTCTGTTTTAAATTCTAACAGCATAATACACTTTAAAATAATTTTTTATCGCAAACTCATTTAATTTATCGAAAAGCAATTTAATTTTAGTGAAAATGAAATGCGCTTTCTATTTACTATAAAAAATAAACTGTTTTCTAAAAACCTACTAAGAAATGACACTTTGTAATAATTTTGAATAAGATGTAAAAAATTTTAATACATTTAAAATGCATTTCTTTTTCTTTCTTTCTTTAATTTTTTTTAAATCTGTAAATGCATGTAATGTGAGGAAATTTTTACTCAGATGGTTAAATAACAAAAGTGTTTTAAATTCTTTTTTAAAGGGAAAATAAATTTGAGAGTTAAAAAGTTTGCACATTAAATTGTTTTATTGAGACGCAGAAATCATTTGAAGAAAACTCTTTAGTCGATTTAAGATTGTACTCATCTGATATGCCAATAAGGTTTTTTCAAACTACTTAAAAGTGATCAAAGGAACTTAGTTTTGCTTATTAACTTATTTGTTTTTCCTGGTTTTATATAAAGATTTTTGCGCAGACCATAAAAAATCATATTAAAGAGCGATACTTTTATGTGTTAGGCATGATTTTAGAGCATACACTGTAAAAAAAAAAAATATCCCGTAAGATTACGGGGAAGGCCCGGCAGCAGAGATTCCAGACAAAGCCCGTAAAAAAAAAACAAAAAAACATTGGTTTTAGGGGCAAAATGTTTTTTTTTACAGGCATGTAACGTAATTTAAGGTTATTATAAGGATATACTTAATTTACGGTCTAAGCGACGCTTTTTACGGGCTTTGTCTGGAATCTCTGCTGCGGTCTTTCCCCGTAATCTTGCTGGATTTTTTTTTACAGTGTATATCTCATTAGAGTGCGAATTCAATACTGCGTTTCCTCTGCAAACGAGTAACGAACATTGAGGGTGATTTTTGTCGGTCACGTGACGAGTGAAACGGCCATACCCGTTCGGTTTTCCCCCCTTGGCTCATTTTTAAATTTGTTTTCCACACTCAGCTCATTTTTAAATTTGTTTTCAACACTTGACTTGTTATCGCTGCTGAAAAACATTCTCCCTCACTCTCTTAATTATGTTGTAATATTTTAGATAAACATAAATTGGTTTTAATAGTCCGAAAAATGAGGTGTGATTTATTAATAATTGCAATTTATAATATGTTTAAATATAAATACATCTTTTGCCATTTTTAAAAGTTTTTTATCAGACATGCAATGAAAGAAATTTTCCTTTTGCGCCTTAAATACTTCATTTAATATGATATTAATATTTCAGTGAATTTAAAACTATATGTTTAGTTATGAAATATTAAGAATCCTCCCTTGACAATTTTTTCTTTGTTTCTAAATGCATAGTAATACTTCGGCATTTTTCTTATCGCAACTGGATGATACAGCGAAAAAGCTTTGTCATCTCTGTCAGAGTGACCCCGTGACCTTTAAACTTGAAAACAAAAAAGTGCTCATCACATGATTTCTATGTTGGTTACTTGCCTCGATGAGGAATGAGCACTCTAGTACGATACACACTCTAAGAGTCTGATATGCTGAAATGAATGAAAATGCCTAAGGAACGAAAAGTTTTCATACAAGATGTTCCATATTGAATGAGACGAAAATAAGGCGTACCTGTGGGTGCTGTAATTACTTTATTTTGATACATAAAATTTACTGCAAAACTACAGTTATCCAAGTTTCTATAGATGATCCATGTGTGCCCTTCCGGTGACATGGCAATTATGTATGCGATATTCCATTTCTTACCACACTTCATAGAATATTTATTCTTTGTTAATAATTCGAGCACTTAAGTTGTTCGCTGAATCACTTGCTGTGAATCCTGGGAAATTGGAGGCGCAAACACTTTGAATATAGCCCCATAGGAAAGAAATCCACAAGGGTTTAAATTGAAGGATCTTGGTGGCAAACAAAACAATGGCATATCATTTAATCCAGCATGGTCAATCAATCAATTTCTATGCAATTGATGGCGTCGTTTTGATTAACCGATGATCGGCAATTTCGTAACCGCACTGTAAAAGATATGTCTTATTTGCTGCCAAAATTTTTCTGTAATTTGAGAAAATACGTTCTGACAACGTAATTGTTTCGTAAATTACGCGTATAATTAAATTAATTACAGAGAATTTTTGGCAGCAAATAGGACATATTTTTTACAGTGCGAAAGATTTTTCGCTGTTGCCCGATAATGCTTGTAAAATGTAGTTTCAGAACTATTCTTCTTTCTTTGCTATTCTTTTTAATATGTATCATAATAAAGTTTTTTTTTTTTTTTTTTTTAATTAGGTACTTGTTCTGAGACAAATTACGTAAAATAAAAGAATAAATATTTAAAATATGAGTTTATTAAAATTTTTAGAATCTTTGATTTTTACCATGACGTCTCAACATATACACTACACTTTTATTTTCATCAACACTCTCCTTCGAAATTTTTCATGTGATACATTAGAAATTAATTCATGCGAAAGTACAATGCACATTTATTTCGATCATTGATTCAGGAACAACACTAAAATATCCCAGATAATACGTATACATTTTCTCAAACACAATTTTAAAATTTGCATTTAACTATAAGTTTGAAAAACATAATGCATCTAAACTAATAGTGAATGTACAATTTAAGAACTATTATTAATGTTTTCGTGTGCTTCTATAAAATTGTTACAATTGAAATAAATCTGCAGTATTTTTGAATTACTAGCGATGCTTTACAAACAACGAATATAGTATGTGGAAACGACAATTTATTTATTTATACAAAATAACTCTCTAGAATCAATGATTTTATTCTTGTTTCATAGGACGGGAACGGTAATGTCTTTTGGGAAAGTATGAGAAAATTAAGTTGTATTATTTAGAACACGTCTTCCTGTTATTTTATGGTACTTTAGCAGTTTATTTAAAAGGACACCTTAGATTACGTGAGTAAAATCAATACCATAGGAAAGAATGATCTAAAGGATTTGGTGTTAAACAGCATTCTGCCTCAGAAGTTTTGGAGAGTGTTATTGATAATTCACAACATTGTTGAAAAAAAAATCTTAAAATTAAATAGGGCAAAGATAAAATGCTAGGGAATAACTCGACTTGCCTTTATCATTAAGCAATTTAAGAATTCTTTTTCGTATCCAATAATGTTTTTAGTGTTTATCAGCAAATTTATTTTATTATAGATGAATTAATAACTTTCTATTATTACCGACCAAACTTTAAATTGTTATAGCTGGGCTTATAAATGTGAATTTTCTGTTTTGTAATTTTAAAATTTTAGACAAACGATTTAAAACAAGAACACAAAAGAAATATTCTTTGAATAAAAATACAAGAAAGGCGTTAGTGGTAGAAAGAAATAATATTAGCCCTAAATCAAACAGTAGAAGATTAATTGCGTAAATTACTATTCTGAATATTATAGTGTTTTGTTTACAAAATTCTTTAAATAATTTAAGATTCATTTAACATTTTTTTTTTAATCGCAATGATATTAATTGAAGAACAATGTTTATATGCCATTTTTATTGAGAAATGAAATTATTCGATGTTAGCAGAATAGATTAAATAACCGCCGCTTAATAAATTCACTGGTTAATAAAATCAGCCGCTTAATCTGATCAAATTGCCAGGACCGGAATCAAATAAATACAAATTATTTTTTAAGCCGCCGCTTAATACAATCAGCATCGCCGGTTAATAAACTCAAAAATATTTCCTCAGAGTCAAAAATATCATTTATGCACACATTTTTTTTTTTTTTTAATTTACATTGTGATTTTTTTTTTTTTAATAAGAAAATAAATTAAAGCACAACAATCTATCCGTTATCGCTCATTGTCCATTGTCGAAGATTTTACACTTGCAGCACAGTTACAAATTAAACATGCCACATCACTTATCTTCGTAACACTTTCAAGGAACGTATTCTTCAAAACGCAGTAATAAGTTACAAATTTGATTTGAAATGGTATTTTTTAAAATTTCTAATTACTAATAGGTTTTTTCTAGTTCTTATTTTAAAATTACTATAATTCATGAGGTTTAAACGATTTTTTTTTTTAATTTATAAGAACAACGTGAACTTTTGGTAAAGTAATGAGGATTTTCCTCAAACGAAAGTGCATGGGAACTTGGAATATGTTTAATTTATTTATATCGAAGAAACAATTAATTAATTATCTATCAAAAATTAATTAATATTGTTTACTAATTCCATTATTCGTCAACTTTTGAAGTTCCTTTCCATATTCAAGGAGGGGGAAGTAATATCTTTTCCTTAAGTGCAGGAACATTCGCCGGATATAAAAATCAGCCGCTTAATAAAATCACGCTGCTGTACTAATTTTGTTTGGAAGGCATAATAAATGATTATAAAAATAAATGTATTTTAACTCTAATAACACGAAGTGGGCATAATGAAAAATAAACATATCTAATAATAATATTAGAAACTGTAAAACACATTCAAACTTTTAAATAAGTGAAAACATTACCAGAAAAAATAAATTATCATTAACTAAAAAGATATTACCGTTAACTCTACAGCAATATTAAAAGCATAAAATTATTTTTCACGATTTTCCTTTAAAGAATGAGGGCGCAAATAAGAAAAAAAGTTACATAAAATTAGTGACGAAAAAAACTGTCAAATCTGTAAATGGCTTTCTTGAAAACGTTTTATTAATGTTTAGAAATAACGACATATTTAGAAATATTAGTTCCATTTAAATACTTAATACAGTAAAAATCTTTTATATGAATTAATATTAAATTTTAAAAAAAAGAAGCATCCAATAAACTCCTTTTAAGAGAATTTTTATGCTTTAACTGTCACTTTCTTTCAATGCTGATAAGGATAAATTACGACACGTTTTGTCTGGTGCATTATTTTTTTATTTTTTATTTTATAAAAAAAAAAAAAAAAAAAAAAAAATCCCCTTTAATAATGCATAAAGTTGATGAAAAGTGTAGATCCTTTACCAGGTTTCATTAAGTAGATGTATGAGTTTCTTAAATACCCATAAATCAAACTTGTTTTTTTCTAAAAAACAAAATAAATACTTTCCCTGATCAGCTATAAACTAAATTTAAAGTTACTTTATTTCTAAAAGTTATGCCGTTAAAAATGACTCTTCTGAGCTAAAAAAAAAAAAAAAAGACATGATTCAACTTTTTAAATCTCAACTTTGTATGTGTTATCTAAAAGCCAGATTTATCAAATCTCGGTGGAAATACAAACTGTAGTTAATACTTGAAAATAAATAAAGTTATAAAACTTTTTGAAAAGCATTAAAATTTATTAGAAATGAATTTTGTTGTCGTAAACAATATTATTTTTGTTATGCTGTTACATAAAACCATAACATTACATTTACTAAAAAATAATAGAAATTATATTAAAGAATAAGATAAAGTGTTTCTCCAATTTTGAAGCAGTTATATGTCAGGAATTTTTTTAAACAATTGTACTCATCAGTGAATATGTTTGTGCGTTTAAAATTTATAACTTTAATAAAATCGCAACTATATTTTTTAAATCAATTTTAACTAGTTCCAAGAGGCATATTTTCATGTTTTTATTCTCCCGATCTCTTGGCGTTGATCTAACACTTTACTGTATTTAACAAAAGAATTTTAAATATTTGAATTTACACCATTTAGATTTTACCCTTAGAAATCGATGCAGTAAATACCATTGACATATATATACATATATACATATACATTTGAATATCCATCGCACTTTAGAGTGTAAAATACATGAAAAAAAAAGCTAAAAACCCATAGAAACACGGGAAAAAATAGTTAAAATTCCATAGAAAAAAGCATGGGACGAAAAAAAAAAAAAAAAAAAATCTCACAATGTCAAGTACGATTAAAAAAAAAAAAAAAAAAAAAAACTAACACTAGAAGGAATAAAAGGACAAAATTGACTAGAAAAAGATATGGAGGAGCGGTAGAATAGGGTTGGGGCATTTAACTTATCGTCGAGGGTTAATGCGACTCGCCTAATCGACGGCACTTAAGAATTTAAAAACAAAATGCAAAATGTTATTTTTTTTTCTTTCTTGTCTTAAATAGTGAATTGGTTTAAAGAAAAACATAATTCGTCTTGAAAAACACTTGGAGGTCTATTTTCGACGTTTGTCCGTAATAGATTAATTCAAAGTTTTTGTATTGTTAAATTAGTGTTTTTATGGTATTTATTATTTCTTTCTAGTACTACATGAAATTTTACCGCATTAAATTTTCAAATAATGATGAACAATTTGTATAGCAGCCTAAATCTTCTTTAATTTTCAAAATTGAAGTGTGCAATATCATACATATGAAATTCGAGTTTAAATTAAATATTTTAATTAAAACTACATTAAGTATAAAAACTTGGAGAAATAATGTTTTTAAATCTTTTATATTATGTCATATCAATTTTAAGGAGCGCTTCTGCACTACGCACCTCTGCTTTTATTTTTCGAAATCTTTTACTAGTAATAATAATGTAGATACAGCTCTGTCTTAAATGAAATTTTTGGTATGTATGTTTCCACACATATGTGTTTAAAAAGTGGCCTAATCGATAAAATTATAATCCATAATTGTCATTCGTAATTGCACTTTACTTTTTATTGTAGTCTCTTTCAACAAATGAGGTAATTTACTTCCTCAACCACGAGATACTTTTTATCGAGTGGACTTGAGTTAAAAAGGATATTGTTTTAGTTAAATAGTTGATTAGTATTTATTCCAACATGAGTTATAGCTATATAATCAAAACTTAAGTTATTTCTGTTCATTCATGATTTGTCGATATAAAGCGTTATTTTTTGTAAATTTGCGTTTCTTTCATTTCACTAAATTTTGCATGTGGCATATGAATTATAATTTTAGGCTTTAAAGACTTATAGATTTTAAGTTGGAAAAAAAAGTGAAGATTTATAATAAATAGAAAATAAAATCTTTTTGTAAAAAAGTAGAACCGACTCCAAAAAACAACTATAACGCAAACAACTGAAAATTAAATGAAACTGTGAATTGCGCCCAAAAGTATGAAATAAATTCCTTCGACTAACAACATAAACACTAAAATTAATCAAAACTTTGGAAGTCGCCGCAAAATTAAATAAAAATTAATTATTTTTTTACAGATTTGTTTTTAGATCGATAGCCACAAACGCTGTTGTCTCGAATGATCCATCCTCATAGCTTCCGTTATTGTTTTATCACTGTATGAAAATGCTCTATTTGTAAAATCTACATAGAATAGTGAGCATCTTTCGCAATTCCGTATTTATATTTTTATGAAGTTACCAAAGTTTTCTTTGCAAACTTGATATAACTTTGATATCTGTTGTCTTTGTCGGTTTTTGGATTTGGCGATCAAATCGCAATAAAAGAATTTAAAGTATGTAAGGTGTATATTTTCGTAATATATATTGTGCGAAATATTGTTTCATATTCTTAATTGCTCTCTTAATATACCTTATTCAAATAACCATGATTTTCGAATAAATATGTTCGCCATATAATTTGGTTATCTCTCTCCTTTTTCTTTTCTTTCGCAAAGAACGACAGGTACCAAGTTCACACCGCAAACATTTGCAGCTTACGAAATCTTAATTGTTTATTTGAATGAAAATATTCGGCTGTGTTTTGGAGAAGGGAAATGAAGATGTTTATTTTGAGTAAAATTTGCTTTTTATATTGAATAAAACTATCAATTTTTATTTAATTTTGCGCCGAATTTAAAAGTTATGATTAATTGTGGCGAAGGAATTTATTTCATATTTTTAGGTGCAATTTACAATTTCCTTTTATTTTTAGTTGTTTGCGTAATAGTAGCTTTTTGGAGTTGATTCTATTTTTTTTTCAAAAATATATTATTTTTTTTTCTTTCAGTGGAAATGTATTCATATCAAAACACGAGAAGATGTTCGGCAGCGGTTTCACATATCGCAACTCGCAAGAAAAGTGACACAACTCAAAAAATGGTAATTTCAAGTTTATATCACTGAAAAACACATGGAGTGCCCCAATATGTGCACAAAAAACTTTACATCTCCATATCGAAAATTATCCAATTAGGAGGCAGTTGTGTCAGTTTTATTCTAATCAATGCCTTATATTTAAGTTGATTTTTCTCAAATATTGCATTTTTAATTTGTGTCACTTTTCTTGCATTTATACGATATCAGAAAAAAAAAACTATCTATTGAATCCAAGTGCATTAACTTAAAAAAGTTTTAGAAATGTAAAGAACGAGTGCGCTGCATTCGTGATCAAAAGTCCTATTTGGCAAGTAATATAAAAGTGTCGAATATCAGTTAATATATGAAATGTAAACGTTCAAAAGAGAAACAGTTTGAAAAGAATCGATGACTGTCTTTTATTCATATAAGGCTACCAAATGAGGCTATAGAGAAAAAATTACAGCGTATAATCTTTAATAAATTAAAACAGACGTAGAAAGGATATAACGATAATCTCAAATGCAATACATATCTGGTTTCTGATTGAATTTTACAGAGCGTACGTTTCACCAGCTGTGATGGAATGTGCGTATAGTTCAAACAAGGATCCAAATAAGCATTGCAACTAACGAATAGAAATTTAAACATCGAAATAAAGATCTTTTTGATTTCTAAGATCACTTCAGCACGTTACAGGGAAGGAAACTGCGAAAAAGCAGATGAATGTCTAAACGTTCAGTTTTTAACATTCCTATTTATAAGGTATCTTTCTGTACTAAATCGATGATACTCTACAACTTTGCAGTTTACTTTTTTCTCCTACCTCGTAATGTTTTCAAGATAAAAATGCTAACTCCGCTATTTTCCACCACGTGGCGCTGTAAACAATCGCATCTCGTAGCGCAGGGCCATTTTACTATAATAACATACTACTTTTATTTCTGTACCTTCTGCCGTTCAGCAATTAAAAGAATGAAAACGGACTTTTGTGAGCATCCTGTGATTTGATTAGAGCTTAATGAAATCATAATAGGAGCTATTTCAGTCCAAGATGTTTATATTAAAATAAAAAGTATTATAATCGCAGCATTTCTTACGAAATTATAAGCTAACAAACAACAACGACAACAATAAAAACAAAGGGTTTGTATTGAAAACACCCTCTTTTGTGAACTCAGTTAAAAACGACAATGCGCAATCGATGCGATCGCTTAGAGTGACCGTACTTTAAACTACACAGCATGCATGTCACCCGATACAAAGTGCGCAACGCAGTTCACGTGTGCACAGTGTAGGAAATTGCGAACGAACAAATGCTCGTTTTAAACGTTTTATTTTTAGCATTAATGTCTGCAAATTGTCTTTTCATACTAAATCGATTATGCTTTACAACTTTGTAATTCACCTCTTTTCCCTTATCTTGAACTGTTTTCGAGATGAGAACGTTAACTCCGCTGGTTTCCTCCAGGTGGCACTATAAGCAGTTGATTCTTGTAGCACATGGCCACTTTACTATACCTACATACCACTTTTATGACTATAGCTGCCGCCGTTTAGCAGTTAAAAGAGTTGGGACTGACTTTTATGGGAACCCTGTATTTTCTTTAGATCCAAAAGGTATTATAGCAGGACCTATTTCAGACCAATATTTTTACAATAAAACAAAAAGTATCAAAATCGGAGCATCCGTTCAGACGTTATGAGCTAACAACAACAACAACAACAAAAGACAAAAAATATACGGTTTGAATTGAGAACCTCCTCCTTTTTGAAGTCGGTTAATAAAAATCTGAACCTTAAAAATTATTTTGGTAACTATAATAAACATTTTAGATGACATGCCGCACCGAATGACATGCCGCACTTTTAGAAGCAATGACATTTTTATAATTACAATAAATGTGTATCTTTTAAAACTTTTTTTTTTTTTTTTTTTTTTAACAAGATTTATCTACTTGATTTATCTTTTTCATAAGTATATAAGATATAAAGATAAATCACAAAGCTTTTATTTAAGGCTTAAATAAATACATAGATAATTTAGTACAATGTTTATTCATGTTTCTCTATTTTGAAATAAATTATTTTAAATGCTATTGAATTACATAAATTTTCAAATTATTCTTCAAGTAAACACATTATTTCTTCCTATTTCTTTTCTTTATTGCCATAAAGTAGAAGCAAAAAGAAAAAAAAAATTCTCTAAACTACCGAAAATATAAAATTTTTAAGTAAACACACTTTAGCTTTTGTTGTTATTAAAAGTGATTATTACATAAATATATTTTTAAAGCCTTTTTAATACAATAGATTGCTATCCTGTATTTTAAACAAAGAAGTCCTAACATGTACTAAAGAAACCAATGCAATGCATTCAGACAATTTCAAAATGAAACATAATTAATTCAATCCACGATTTCTCACTCGAGTTTAAAATTTCCGAACATAAAGGGTCTATTTTTAACTTTAGACGGAAGATTTTGGATTATTTCCAAAAATTTTATTTACTTGGTTAAAATCAGAAGTGTATTCAATTTTTACTTTACTTAAGATTAGAAAAAAAGGCAAACAATTTAAAAGAGTTACTGTAACATATTATTTCTTTTAATATGTATTTATATATGTATATTAAAAAATATTTGTGTCATCAGTTGTGTATAATCTATTAAAGCATTATGAATTCAATAATAAATATGAATAAATGATTAATAATTAAATGTATGTAATGTCTAGAATATTAAATGTACATAGTATAATATAAATCATTCTAAAAATTTTAAAGATAGTTATAAAGGTAACTATTTGACATAAGTAGAATCTGTACAATCCCCATCATATACTTATTCTCACAAATTTTTACTATAGGGCACGTTCGTTTTAAGAGACATAAAGTGCACCGATCACTCACCACGGTCACAGAATGATATGCTCCACCCATTAGGCTACACTCACTCCATTTGAGATACATTTACAGTATCCTAATTTGGTGTTACTTTTGTTAGAGTCAGTTTTCATTTTATGATACCTATGATAATTTCCCTATTCTGCAACGTTAAAAAATACATATTTTAGTTTGAGCGCTAAATTTTATCAACAGTTTACTTTTTTATAAACAGCATAAGACTAAGATCGTGATTCGACAAATATTTACTTGATAAAACAGTATTAAGTGTTTATCTTTTAAATAGGAATAATTGCTAGTGCTTCAATAATTTTGTTGCTGACTGTACAATGATTTTGTAACTTTATCGTATAAACTTTATGATATATCATTACGTATTATATACGGAGGACACAAACGATTACCCTTATTTTACAACATTCTTACTCTTTAGTAATTACAAATATTTTGATTTTCTTTTGATGATACATTCGACCAATCAAATAGATTTTCCTGGTGTCCGAAATTATATGCAGGTTAATTAAGAGAAGCAGTGTTGCGTAAACAACATAAGTTTGAAACTCGCTACGGCAAACGACTACTAAATGTGCAGTTGATAAAATTTTGCTTACCCATATTTTACGACTAAAAACATGTAAATATTCAAATCATTTTAGAACGTACCTGGTGGCTGTTTGCTGTAGATGAAAACAACATTACCGTTTTGTCGACAAACAAAATTATAGTTAAGTCAGCCAGAGAACTAGTAATGCATTTACATATTAATTTCGGTCATCTAGAAAAAAATAATTTATCCAATATATCTACAAAAGATAAGCAGTCAAAATAAGTGCAATCTGTAAGGAGTAAGAATGTTATAAAATCAGTATAAACGCATGTTTCCTCTAGAAACCTGCACGTGTTGAGTAAACTAGATCGAAATCTGACCTGTAACCATACCTGCGACACGCAAATAATGTTAAATACAAGTCATAAGACACCGAGTTGTAATTCCATTACATAAAATATAGTTATATCATTCAACAGATTTTCCAGAAAATTACATGTTACACAAAAATTACAAGTATATGCATGTTTAATTATAAATATAACCTAAATGAATAATATTACGAATTTGTTATTTTTATGTAAATTCATTCAAAGAGGCTTAGTCAGGTTATAAAAATTTTAATTTACAGTATTTCTAGCTTGTTCTCGCGTTAAAATAGTTTATTTTCCCTTATAAACCCGTCAAAAAGCTTCATTAAGGCAGATATGGCTTTGGCGCCAAATTTGGCGATTTTTTGCTCCTTGGTGAGAAAATTCTCACTATCGATATACCAATCTAAGCTCTAATTTGATTGGTTGGGAATTCTCTGGAACATTCTCAATTTTCTTTGTGATATTTAAGGGATCGCATCGAGCTGAGTCAATTAGTTTCGCCAAGGCATTGATTGTGTAAAGAAGCTCTGAGTCTCTTTGATTACACCCTCTGCTGTGTGTTTATATGCTATGCTACAGATTACCCCGTGAAGTTGATGCTGTCAGCTGTTATTTAAGCTGTGTTTTCTGGTAATACTGAAGTTGATAATTAGTTCATAGACCAGTAATCTTCTAGAATTTTCTGTACATAAATTTTTGAGCCCCTGCAAGATTCGCCTTTCAGCCAGAGAGTATTTACGAACTCCGAGTACGCAACAATATAATAAAATTTTTGATGTATAAATCTTAATTAAAAAAAAAAAAATCTATGGTTCCAAATACTTTGACTACATTAAAAAAATAAGTAAATCAAGTATAAATTGCTAGATAATTTTTCATATAAAGTTTTAAACGTTAAGTATTAATATTCACGTAATTGTAATTAAATTATTGTGTGGTGTTCTATCTATCCTCCCTGGTGCATTTTATGAGATGGCGCTGCAAGCGCACAAAAAGCACTACAACTTTTCTCTCTGTAAAAAGTGTTGTTTTGGATTCTGCCATGTTCGAACGAGAGAAGTGTGTTCGCTTGTAGATAGTTCCTCGTTATGTTAATAAATAGTTTATTTTTCTACATTGGAGTCATTAATTCAAAATACGCCGACACGCCATTACATAACTGAGTGTTAAGCAACACACTTCAGTGGTGACCCGGATAAACTGTTCTTATTTTTGGATTATAAGTGTTTTCGTTTCTGTTTTCAACATGAATGAAACAGCTGATGCAGTGAATGCAGTGAAAATCCCTGCATTCATCCCTACGGACCCGGCCCTGTGGTTCACGATGGTAGAATCAACATTTCAACTAGCTGTGCCGAAACCAATAACGGATTCTAAAACAAAATATAACTATTGTGTTGCGAATTTACCTCCAGAAATTGCAATGACTGTGCGTGACGTAATAATTTCACCTGATAATTCCGATCCATTCAAAAACTTAAAGGACGAAATAATTCAACGTTGTGGTGAAACAAAATCGCAGGAAATTCGCCGATTATTAGCTGGTGAACAACTAGGGGATAGAAAACCGTCAGAACTACTTCGCGTCATGCAGAGAAGAGCTGAAAACCATAGGGTATCCGACACTCTTTTGCTCGAACTATTCTTGCAACAACTGCCTTCAAATGCGCAATTTATTTTAGCATCAGTGCAAGACCTTACACCCATTAAAGCTGCCGAAATAGCTGATAAAATTTTGGATGTATCTCCACCACAGGTAAGTGCTGTTAGTATAACTAATTCTTCGAGTGCTGATTCCGAACTTTTAAAAGAATTAAAACTTTTAAGAGAAGAAGTGGCTTCATTGCGACGTTCCAGAAGTCATTCTCGTTCACAATCTCGATCTAATTTTCGGCACAAAAGCCCAAAAGTTAATAAAGAATTTTGCTGGTATCATCAGAAATTTAGCTCTAAAGCTAAAAAGTGCGTACCTCCCTGTACTTTTTCCGCGGGAAACGACTACGGCAAGGAGTAGCGGCGACATACGCCTCGCCTTCCACTTCTCGTCGCCTTTTTGTACGAGATAAAAGAAGCAATCTAAAATTTTTAGTGGATACAGGAAGTGACTGTTCATTAATTCCAGCATCAAAAATAGACAAAATGTCTATTCCAATTCAAAAATTTGTTGCAGCTAATGGTACTTTAATTAATGTATATAAACGTAAATTATTATCTATTGATCTTGGTCTAAGAAAACAGTTTGTTTACCCTTTTTATGTTTGTAATGTTTCAACCCCTATTTTAGGTGCTGATTTTTTACATTACTTTAATTTAAAGCCAGATCTTAGAAAACGTTCTTTATTTGATAATGTCACAAGCTTAAATTCTCATTGTGTTGTACATAATTCTGATATATATTCAGTGAAATCTATCATAAGTAATGATATTTTTTCTAATCTTTTAAGTGAATTTCCTAACATCAGTAAATCTCCTAGCCCAAACCAAATTGTGAAACATTCTGTTATGCATCATATCGAAACTTTTGGCCCACCGGTATACGCTAAACCACGTCGTCTGGCCCCCGACCGTTTAAAAATTGCAAAAATGGAATTTCAGCATATGTTGGATTTGGGACACATGCGTCCATCCAACAGCAATTATGCTTCACCTTTGCATATGGTTCCAAAGAAAAACAGCGATGACTGGCGACCTGTTGGAGATTACAGAGCACTAAATGCTCACACTAAAAAGGATAAATATCCCATCCCCAACATTGCTGATTTTACTAGTGAACTTCACGGAACCACAATTTTTTCACGTATTGATTTAGTTAAAGCTTTTCATCAAATTCCGATTGCTCCCGAGGATGTTCACAAAACTGCCATATGTACACCTTTCGGACTCTTCGAGAGCACTCGGATGCAGTTTGGTTTGTGCAATGCTTCCAGCACATTTCAGAGATTTATTGATGAAGTTACAAGAAATTTAAAAGGTGTTTATCCATTTATAGACGATATTTTAATTGCATCCAAATCCCTCGAAGAACATATTGAACATCTCAGAGCACTATTTTCCAGACTTGATCATTACGGCCTTACAATTAAGCCCTCAAAATGCATATTTGGTGTTCCCACTTTGGAATTTTTAGGTTTTACAGTGTCAAAAGATGGTCTTTCACCAACTTCTGACCGTGTTGAAGCCATTTTAAAATTTCCAAGACCTACAACTATTACTCAACTTCGTAGATATTTAGGTATATTTAATTTTTACAGACGATTCATTCCCAGAGCTGCTGATATTTTAGCACCCCTCGTTAAATTCCTCGAAGGGCACAAAAATAGAAGGAAACATCCGCGTTCCAATGCCAAAATTTCAATGGAGCAATTAGAATGGAACGACGAAGCAAATTTTGCATTTACGAAATCAAAAGAAGCAATTTCTCATGCAACGCTTCTAAAACATCCTATTCCTGGTGCCCAATTAAGCTTATGGGTAGATGCATCAAACGTCGCTGTTGGTGGCTCTGTCATGCAAATGTCTGATAATCAATGGGAACCTATAGCATTTTATTCTGGCAAATTAAGTAAGTCTCAAAAGAATTGGTCGACATATGACCGTGAACTTTACGCCATATATTCCTCTATAAAGAAATTTCGTCACTTACTAGAAGGTAGAAACTTTTTCATTTACACTGATCAGAAACCCTTAATATATGCTTTCAAACAAAATCCTGAAAAGTGCAGTCCTCGACAGCTACGTCATCTCGATTATATATCCCAATTTTCTACCGATATCCGATATATGAAAGGTTCTGAAAATCATGTAGCCGATGCATTATCTCGCATAGAGATCAATCAAATTTCCCCAACTGTACTTGATTTTAAAGAATTTGCTTCTGCACAATCAACTGATCAAGAACTTCAAAAACTTTTGCAATCCAATACCACATCCTTACAATTAGAAAAACACTATTTTCCCCTTGAGGATATTGACCTATATTGCGACACATCTCAAAAACATCCCCGTCCATTCGTTCCACAAAGTTTGCGAAAATTAGTTTTTGAAAATTTGCATTTCCTTTCACATCCAGGTATGTCAGCCTCCATAAATTTAATTGCTAAAAGATTCGTATGGCCTGGCATGCATAAAGATATCAAATCTATGGTTCGCAGTTGTGTTAATTGCCAAAGAGCCAAAATAACAAAGCACACCAAGTCACCAGTTGGAACATTTGCCCTACCGGATGCCCGTTTTGCCCATATTCATTTAGATTTCATTGGCCCTCTTCCCCCATCAGATGGAAATCAGTATTGTTTAACAATCATTGACAGATTTACCAGATGGCCCGAGGTAATTCCGACCCCTGATATGACTGCGGAAACAACCGCTCGTGCCTTATTGCATGGTTGGATCTCTAGATTCGGATGCCCAGTCACTATCACCACAGATCAAGGTCGTAATTTTGAATCTACTCTATTTCGAGAACTTATGCATATCTTAGGCTGTAAGCGCATTCGGACTTCGGCATACCATCCCCAGTCAAATGGAATTTTAAAACGCTATCATAGACATTTAAAAGATGCTCTTAAGGCACATAATCACACTAAATGGACTGAAACCCTTCCAATTGTTTTACTAGGTTTGCGCTCAGCTCTTAAAAATGACATTAATGCAACACCTGCACAATTAGTATATGGTACCACTTTACGATTACCCTCTGATCTTATTACTGATAAAAAACAAATTGACCAAACGATTGATCCCAATTATGTTTCCAACTTGGTACAAACAATGCAGACACTTAATCCAACTGCTACTTCCTTACATAGCAGTCCTAGTGTTTTCGTAAATCCTGCATTGTCGAATTGTACACATGTATTTTTAAGATCAGACAAAGTAACTCGTCCATTAACACCGCCGTATACTGGACCTCACCTTGTCATAAACAGAGATAATAAAAATTTTGTCATTGATATAAATGGTAAAAACACAACAGTTTCTATAGATCGCGTGAAACCCGCCTATAGATGGTCAGATACTGTTGTGACAAATAATTCTGTTCCTAACCAAGAACCATCTGAGCCAACGCCTGTCAACAAATCATTCGAAATACCACCAGAGCCGACTCCTGTCAACAAAACACGTACTACACGTACTACACGCTCTGGACGTAAAGTCACTTTCCCAAAACATTTGGTGACTGAATATGTAATATAGTTTTGTATATATTATCTTACACTTTTTAATATTATATATTGTTCATTGTATTTCTATTTTGCATTACTTACTATGTTACTATTACATATTATACTGTATCAAGCATTTATTGTATTGAACTTTTGCATTTTATCGTTCACCTTGTTCACTGGGGGGATACTCTGTGGTGTTCTATCTATCCTCCCTGGTGCATTTTATGAGATGGCGCTGCAAGCGCACAAAAAGCACTACAACTTTTCTCTCTGTAAAAAGTGTTGTTTTGGATTCTGCCATGTTCGAACGAGAGAAGTGTGTTCGCTTGTAGATAGTTCCTCGTTATGTTAATAAATAGTTAATTTTTCTACATTGGAGTCATTAATTCAAAATACGCCGACACGCCATTACATAACTGAGTGTTAAGCAACACACTTCAATTGTTATTAGTTATGTTCCATTGAATTGTTATGGAGGAAGAAAAAGTCAGTCAATTTCTGCATCCAAAAAGTTAGAATCGTAAAATAAATAAATAAATAAATAAAAATAAAAGAGAGCAAAAATTTCTTTGAACAAAACACTTTTCTTTTCTTTTTTTTTTCCTATTTTATTGACGACCTGCAGGTCAAAAATTAATCTTGCTTGCATCCGACCCGCAAAGCGACTAATCTACGGATGCTCGACCCGATGCAGAACTCTGGTTTCCACCCTGCATCACAGAAAAATACCATGTGGACGCACTAGGTAGTTTAAAAGAAAATTTCAAAAAATTCAAATCTAAACCGCTTGAATATTTACATTAGCAAATATAAACTTTTAATTTGGTATTTATTTCTGATAACATTTTAAACAATTTCATTCCTTTGCTTGTTATTTAATCAGTTAAGTCATACGTCATATTATGCCTTAACTGAGGCAGACTGTAAACAATTTTATAAACTTCAAATTCTTTTAGAACTTAAGAAAGCTTGAACTGATGATTATGTGCAAAAAAGGTTTTGAGCAGGTATTTACATCTACAAAATCTGTTTGTAACCGACTGCTGTAAGAACATTTTTACAAAAACCAACCAATATGAATGAACGCACACATTAATTGTATCATAAAAGTGAAATTATCCCTTATACACTAAAAAAAAAACAAAAAAAAAAAAAAACAATAAATAATTTTTTTTTTCGTAGGTACAAAAGAAGTGCTGCTAGTAGAGTTAAATTAATTTCCACCCATAATATAGGTAAAAGAATCTATAGTATTCGTAAAAAGTTTCGACGATATTATTATTATTATTATTTTTTTTAATATACATTTTCAGATCTGTTTGAAGTATTTAGAAATCCGAAAATTACGAAATCGATATGGCGTCCGTCTGTAGATTAACCAATTTTTCAGTTAGTTTCTTAGTTTATTAGACTGTGTGGAAATGGTCTGACGAATAAATGATCATAAAGAAATAGGATCTTTATTAATACATCTTTTACATTACTGGCCAGAACCGTATTGGATTTAATATTCAACTTTGAAAATTTCCCTAAATTTAACAGCATTTCAGCATGGTAGATTTAAAAACGAACGAATCGGAATTTTGTTCTGGCATTCCATTTAAGCTAAATATATTTATGAGTTACAGTTCACATCGTTATTTATTTATTTATTTTAGATATTGATTTCGCTTTTGAAATATTTATGCATAAAAAGAATGAAAATCCTTGACGATCACGCAATTTTATTTTTGGTAATTCTAAACAAAACAAAATACCTTTAAAAATTACCTTGTAAAATATTATAATTATAACGAACATGAATGAAGATAGTTAAATTGAGTTTTGCATTAAAAAATCAAAATATTAAATTCATGTAATTCACAAACGACACTGAATTTATTCTTTCAAAATTAAATTGTCTGTAAAATTGAAATATGATGACGAACTTGAGTGTTGACTCTCTTTTTAACACGCTTTTATTAGCTTCACCTGTATGTATGTTTGTATGTATAATGTATGTTTGTAAACACTCTGGGAGCAAACAAAAAAATCAATATTGTAGAAAAAGACTTTCCCTACGTGAACGCTGTGGCTGTGGGGTAAATCTCCCCGCTACGAACCTAAAAGTCTAGCGTTCGAGCCCAGTCAGGGGAGATTTTTTAAAAATGGTTTTTGTTTAATTCTAAATTATTTTAATTAAAGATTTAAATCTATAAATAACTATAGATTAGATCACAATTCCTGATGATTCTGGGGCACTATAACAATTAGGCAATTAAAAACTGTGAGGTTTTCTTTTTCTTTTTCTTTTTTTTTTTTTTAATGTTGATCGTACATAATTATAATTAGACATATTAGGTTGATTTCTTTAGAAATCGACCTATTGCAATCACTTCGTTTATATATCTATCTATCTATCTATATATAATGAAAATTTTGTCATCACGATAACTCCCGAAATAATACTCGAAATCGAACCAAATTTGGACAGTGAACTAATCTTATAAATATCTTGAATGAGTTCATTAACCAAGTTGCTCCGACTTTTGTTTTCAAGTGGCAGCCACTTGAACATTTCAAACCGACATTGTAAAAAGCATATTTAAAGCAAGATTTGCTTGAATTTTGATGCAAATACAGGTCACATAAGGGTCCCAATGAAGTTTAGTAATGAAGTTCATCTGCCATTTTTAATAAAGTGGCAGATATTTTAAGTTAAGCGGGACCACTTGAAATCAGGCTACCACTTGAAAATTTAAAATCACTATAACTTCCGAAATAATACTCCAAATCGAACCAAATTTTGACAGTGTCTTAACTTACCTTATGAATATCTTAGATGAGTTTATTAACCAAGTTGCTCCGCCATTTTGTTTTTCAAGTGGAGACCACTTGAAAATTTCAAATTCACATTGTAAAAAGCATATTCCGATTTTTTTTTAATTTTGATGTATACATAGATTATACAGGTGTCTCAAATAACTTTATTAATAGATTTTATCCGCCATTTTTAATAAAGTGGCGGATATCTTAATTTAAGCGGGACCACTTGAAATCAGGCAACCACTTGAAAATTTAAAACCATGATAACTTCCGAAATAATACTCCAAATGGAACCAAATTTGGACAGTGTCTTAACTTATCTTACAAATATCTTAGATGAGTTTGTTAACCAAGTTGCACTGTCATTTAGTTTTCAAGTGGATACCACTTGAAAATTTCTAATTTACATTGTAAAAAGCGCATTCCGAAATTGTTTGAAATGTGATGTAAATACAGACCACGTAAGGATATCAATAAAGTTTATTAATAAACTATATCCGCCATTTTTAATAAAGTGGCAGATATCTTAAGTTAAGCCGGGCCACTTGAAATCAGGCCACCACTTGAAAATTTAAAATTATGAGAACTTCCGAAATAATACTCCAAATGGCAGCAAATTTGGACAGTGTCTTAACTTATCTTATAAATATCTTAGATGATTTTGTTAACCAAGTTGCACTGCGAATTAGTTTTCAAGTGGAGACCACTTGAAAATTTCTAATTTACATTGTAAAAAGCGCATTCCGAAATTGTTTGAATTCTGATGTAAATACAGACACGTAAGGATCTCAATGAAGTTTATTAAAAATGGCGGATATAGTTTATTAATAAAGTGGCAGATATCTTAAGTTAAGCGGGGCCACTTGAAATCAGGCTCCCACTTGAAAATTTAAAATCACGATAACTTCTGAAATAATACTCCAAGACGAACCAAATTTGGACAGTGATATTATCATATAATTATCTTGAATGTTTTCACTGGGCAACTTCTCCCGACATATTGTTTCTAAGTTCCAACTACTTGAAATCACAGTGCCACTTCAAAATATGCCACACGATAACTTTTAAAAGACTATACTGATTCAAATAAAAGTTGGATAGTGAACTTATGGTTCAAATATCTAGGATAAAAGTTCACTTGGTGACTTGATCCGCAATTTTCTTTCCAAGTGGCGGCCACTTGAAAATTTGTCATTATGGTAACTTTAGTAATACAGAATCAATTCGCATCAAATATGGGTAGTGGATTCATCATTCAAATATCTCACTAAAGTTCGCTGGGCATCTCACTCCACTTTTTTTTACAAGTGGTGCCACCTGAAAATTTATGACGATAATTTTTGAAATACTGATTTAATTTAAACTAGAACTGTACAATGAACTTATCATACAATATACTGGATGATTTCGATGGGCAAGTTGTTTTGTCATTTTGTTTCCAAGTTGCAGCCACTTAGACTGCAACTTGAAAATTTGCCATAATAATAACTTTTGAAACACGGCACTGATTTAAACCACAGTTAGACAGTAAACCTATTCTTCAAATATCTTGGATGTGTTTGCTGGGCAACTTATTCCACTGCATTGTTTCCAAGTGGCGGCCACTTGAAAATTTGTTATTACGGTAACTTTAGAAATACTTAATCAATTCAAATCAAAGTTGAAAATTGTATTTATCATTCAAACAACAAAAATCCTTAAAATTCACGTAACTCGTGAACCAATCACGTTATTGCGTCCATCTTTGGTATATCGATAATAAGTATTTTCTCGCCAAAACTCGCCAAATTTGGCGCTATATTGGAAAAGTCGCCAAATTTGTCGCCAAATCTATTACTTGCGTTTTTGGATCTTTTTAATGCGCTTTTAAGGAAAAATTTAGCTATTTTAATGCTAAAACAAACTAGAAAGGCAGAAAACCAACATTTTTATCAACTTACTAAGCCTCTTTGAAAGAATTTCTACAAAAAAAATATTTTCAAATTTGCAACGATATCTTAGATGAGCAACTTTCTCTGCCATTTTGATCGAAGTGGCAGTCACTTAATTTTTCAACACGATGACTTGTGAGATTTTGAATTAATTCAAACTACATGTGTACAGTAGACTTATCTCACAAATACATTTCATATATTTGTCAACTTAACCCACCATTTTGTTTCCGAGCGCCGGCCACTTGAAAATTTTAAATTCACATAAAAATGTATTTATGAACCGATTTGCTCAAAACTCCACATGTGCGTAGACAACATCAATATTTCTACCAAGAGCATTAATAATTTGTAGTCTTGATAAGGAAAAAGAAATCAACCTACCCTTCTGAATAAGCCGGAAGGACTTGTTTTTCTTTCTTTTCAAGTAAATGAGAAAATGTCATGACACATGTCCATAATGAATGATGATAAATAATCTATCTTATCAGCCTGAACAATTATACGGGAAAAATAGTTTTAGTATAATACTTTCAACAGATTATAACTTATATTTGGCTATAAATACTTTTCATGATTATAAAAAAGATTTTAAGCGTGTTCGAGCATAAAAAAAAAAAAAAAAAAAAAAATGATTTTGATCTATGAAACTAAAACAACATCTAGTAATATTAGATTTAACTGCATTTTGTAAAATAAGCTAACACTCGAGCCACTACTCAAGTTTATTTTGTTTATTTGCATTATATTACAGAAATAAATATATAAATAAATAAAAGAAAATTACTTTTTTAAATGTTAATCGCGTAGTATAAATATGTTTATTGCACAATATTATTAAGATATTGTACATACACATTGTTCTAATTACGAGTTTCGTTTTGATTTAAAAGCCTATGAATTTCAATAATCAAATTAAGAACATTTAAGAACAGATAAACATTATTATATAAGCAATCACTACCAAAACTATAGTAATTTTAACTAAGAAAAATTACAAAAAAAATATATTTAAAGTGCTTCAGGTGAGTAATACTTGAAATTATTTAAAAAGTTTTACTGAAGTAAGCTAAAACTGGTTGTTGTATTAAATAACGATTGACATTATTGTGTTTAATACAGCAATTAAAGTTCATGAAAGTGTGTTACAGATGCATACACCGAAGTTTAATTTTCTAATAAAAACTACTTTTTAAGAGTATCTGTACGACAGGGTGGTAACAATGTCTTTATTTGATTAAAAAATAATATATGTATAAAAAAAGATTTTAAGCGTGTTCGAGCATTAAAAAAAAAAAAAATGATTTTGATCTATGAAACTAAAACAACATCTAGTAATATTAGATTTAACTGCATATTGTAAAATAAGCTGTATATATATATATACAGTGCCGGCAAAAAAGAAAAAAAATTACACTTAAGCGTTAAAAAAAAAAAAAAAAAACTTTACGTGTCAGTTACCGTTCCCGCCATAAAAAGACGTCGAACTCCAGAGATGGCGCGTAGTGTTAGTCAATCACAGACAGCCTTTCCCTGTAATATTATCACTCTGCTCGCTTCGCAGCCTTTTAGAGTAAGGATGTATGTTCTTTTCTCCCGAGAGCCAGTATTTCGTTCATTTGTTAAAAGTTTGAGAACCTACATCGGTATTCCCACTCCACACAGATTAAGCTTAAAATGGAAGAAAAATACCCTGCTTTGACTTTGCTTTTTTTTGCCAGCACTGTGATTGATGTAGCCAGAGATCTGACAGATGATTCTAAATGTAGCCAGATGGCACACCTGGCAGATGTAGTTAGAGATCCATAACTAAACGGCTGCAGATGGCAATAAAATGTAAAAAGGGAAAAGTCCTCTGTGATTGACTAACACGTCCTCACTGGGTTCCGATACATTTTTATGGCGGAAACGGAAACTGATATATAAATTTTTTTTTTTTTTTCTTTGACGCTCAAGTATAAAGATTTTTTTGCCAGCACTGTATGTATAATTTTGCTCATGGTTGTTTGGATATGTCGTAAATACTATTATAAAGCATTTAATGAAATAGTCAGTGAATTTCAATGTGAGCACAGCTGATAGCTCAATGAATGTCATGGTGGTATTCCAGTTTTTGCCACTTACTGTCTAACATGTAGGCTGTTACATTAGATACAGCATCTATGATCGTAAATTTGAATGTATCACTACTTATAGCATAGTTGCCGATTTTCCATAATACTAATTTTTAAAAGAAATCTTTAGCAATAGTTCTGTTAGAAAGTTGTGATGGCTATTCTTTAAAAAATGCCTAAAGATTGGCAGCTATGTGACAGCAAAAATTTCGGACATGAATTGAATGCCGCTATGCCCTTCTTTCAGCTACCCTGACTGCTCACATTGACACTTACTGACGTAAGTGGTTTTATTAAAAACTTTATAAACGTCTTTATAATATATCGACGCAACCTTGTGCCAAGTTATCCTAGTTTTTTTTTTCTTTAACAAAATATTTCGTAATAAGGGGAAGTTTTAATGACCATCGTGTATTGTGAGATAATCGAAATTTTCAATTTAATTTATACCTTAAAAAAAAAAAAAAAAAAAAAAAAAAAAAAGTTACATTTTCAGAGTTTTACCCCAGAATTTACAAAAGAAATACTTCATTTGTCTTATTATTTCCTTTCTTGGCTATATTTTATGAAAATATATAAATGATTGCTATTTTCTGTATCATTAACTTTTAATCTTTCACTAAATTGCAGCGGAATTTTCTACCAACACTTTTTTTTTCTTTCCCTAATTAAAGGTTGAATGTAATTTGTAAGGGATTTTAATTATTTTTCGGCGGCATTTCATTATCAAAGAGCCATAAAACTTTGCCTAGAAAATTAAAAAAAGAAAAGAAAACAGATCTAAACAGAAGCTGTTTATATTAAGCTTGTAAAGCTGGTATATTTTCATGACTTTCTCCAAATCGATCGTAAAAACACAATAAACGGTTTAAGGCAATGTTGTGGTGGCAGATGAGTGCGTTTAAAAGGAATATAAGATGATTTTAGAAGGATGATTAGAATGTTAGAAGAAGTTTTGCGTTACGGATAATTTTCACTAAGTTAACTGGTATATATAAAAGCCATATTGGTTCTTTCACAGTACAAAATATTTTGATAACAAATCTTTATAGACTACTATATCAAATTTCTTTTGTATGTTGAATTAAAATACAAACTGAGATCAAAATCTAGACATAACTTGTCTCTTAAACTATGTATGAGATTTTACTATAAGCTAAGAATTAAACATAAAAAAAAAAAAAAAAAAAAAAAAAAATCTTACATCATTATTAAAATGTTAAATATTTATTCTTCGTAGTAATTGAATACGTATTCTATTCAGTAAGCATTTATTTTTAAAATTAAATATTCAATAGTTTTAATATGCAAGTAAAATAATTGAAGTTTTAAATGTGTTAAAAAAAAAAAAAAAAAGATATAAAACATTGAAAGAAGATGTAGAAGTGAAAGAGGTCTAATTTTCATTTTCTGTTACCCATATATGCTAGAGAATATAATATTCTAGAATAAAATTTTAGAAATTGAGTTTTTGCTATAATTGTATGTTTTTAGGTCTCCTCAATACAAATATCAGGTTTCTAACAGTTGGTTTGTGTACGTACATATGACAATATTCAAAATTTGTACTGAGTTCAAACAAAATGGTCCATGGGAAAAAGTATACAAAAGAGCTCAAATGCATTAATATTTATAGATGTAATTTCTTATTGGAACATTTTAGAATCTTCAGATTGTTCTAAGCATAATTACTACATTTTTCATACGCACAAAACTTTCTTTTCTATAGTGTACGGCACGAAAATTATTCATAATTAGTTTACAGTGCCTTACAAAAGAATTTATATTATTAGGAGCTACAACTGAAAATAGCTCAAAATACCTTTCAAGTTGTGTTATGCATTTTTTAATTGCGATAAATGCAGAATGCGTTGTGCATATAAGTCATAGACATTATGAAATATTTCTCGAAATTGAGTACATTTTTACTTTCTCTTACCCATAAGGCAGAGAAAGTATTCTTTTTGGGTCAAATTTTCGAACGCGAGATTTTGTTATATTTACACGTTTTGAGGTCCCCTGAATACGGAAATCATATTTTTAGCAAATGGTCTGTGTGTCTGTGTGTGTGTCTGTCTGTTATCAGCATATCTCAAAAACAAATTATGGCAGAAAGTTCAAACTTGGTATTCTAATTGTGTTTCATATAGGGATGCTACAGTAAGCTTTTCGTTAAGATCAAGCAAATGGTTCATGTACAGGGACAATCAAGAGAATTCTAATACCCCAGGTAGCACATAACGTTATTATAGCATTGAAAATAAGTCTGAACAGTGAAAAATTAGTTATAATAAAATAACGTTATAACAACGTTATGTGTTACCTAGGACATTACGTCTATGGGGGAAATTGCAGGTAAGTAGAGTTTAACGTCTGTAGACTGCACTAAACCAAATGAAACGAATATATATTTTTTGTAATAGAGATAGTTAACTGGGAAAAAAAATTGTGTATGTAGGAGCCTCGCCTCCCCCCTGGGGGGAAGCCCCCCCCCTCGAGGGGAGTAAATTTTCACGATGGTAATTTTTTAAAAGATCTCGCCATTACCCTTAAAACAAATGGTTGAACCATAGATCTGCGAAAATTTAAAACAAAGTTATCGATTTTTTTTACTTTTAACGAAACTTTACTTTTTACTTTTAACGAACTTTAAACTTTTATTTTTTTAATTTTTTTTTTTTTAATATTGAGAATAAAATGGACTTTTTTTGGATATTTGGTGTTATACTACTTCTCTAATATGGAAATCATTTGCATTATCATAAAAGATAATTTTTTAAATAATAATTTTAATAATTTTTTTTTAATAATCGAATTAAATTCTATATAAATGTAGGTGCATTAATGAAACGGGGGGTTGAGGGGGGCGGTTGCCCTTCTCACACAAAACTAATTATCATATAAAACTCTTCAGAAGCCTAATATGAATTGTTCAACACAGGTTTACATAACAGTGCTCGTTATCTTACCTTTTAATCTGCAACCTGTCTTTATAGTAATAAATTTCAGGGTAGGAGAAAGTCGTGTGAGTGACACACCAGATTATTTTTTTTTATTTTTATTATGATTTGTAACTGATCATGGGGGTCTACTAAATTATACTACTTCGTGGGAAACTATCAATACTATAGCTTTCACCTGCACAGCATGGTTTAAATATTATGTAGAACTCTTAATAAAACTTTGTTTTATTAAAATGCATGCTAAGAGAAAATAATGTGAGTGTCTTACCGAGATTATGCACAATAATATGTATCGTGAGCTGACAGTTTTTGAAGCTTCTTCAGTAGTAAATTTTTAAAAACCAACCTGAACTGCATAGTTAAATACTTGTACGCATGAATTAACTAGCACTAATAACACATAACTTCGTCTCTGGCATATGTGCTCTTTTCTAGGACAATTAATTAAAAATAATTCTATGTAGATTTAACTACCATGATTTTTTTCCCCCTCTAAAACACTTTTTGAAGATATAATGAGATAATAAATATTTTGTGAATAAATTTGTTAAACATTTGTGTTTAAAAAATTAATCAATTATATTTTATGAAAAAGAACATTTCATTTTTTCATCATTTTAATATTTTTTCTATGTGGATAAATGGTTTTTTTAAAGTAATAAAATAAATAAATATTTTAAGTATTTTAAAATAAAATAAAAAAATATATTATTTATTTTATCTAACTTTGCTTTATTTTTTTCTAGGTAAGTGGTCCATAGTTATTTTTGAAAACATTAAAACATGGTAAGCTCTCTTTATGTCTTGACAATAATCATTACTGTATATATAGTACAAAAGATTACGATAACTATACCAAATAAATAATATCATAAGTAGTTATTGTATGTGTGTTAAATTATCATTTGGTATTGAAATTATGCATGTGTAGTATTAGTTTCCAGAATAAAAGATATTCACTGAATAGTTTTAAGGTAAAAATAATTGAGAATTGGAATACATTGGAATTGCATAAATAAAAATCGGTATAAAATAAAAATACCAATAAACATTTTAAATGTATCCCACAAACAATATTGGATACTTATAATTTACATTTAGTTCATCGATACTTTTATACGTGAAGAAAATAATTCATTCAACCACCGAACATTAATATTCTTTCAAAGATAAATATATGAGGTAGTATTGTGAATGGCTGAAACGCCTTGAGCTATTTGAAGTAGTTGTGAATTGGCAAAATACCCTTTTATTCAAAGTAAGATTAATGAAGGTGGCTTGGTATGTAAAAGTATTTGTATACAAATTTGGATATACTCCTTGAATAAAATGCTTTAAAATATAATATATTGAAATTAAGATTTTTGTTTATGATACGTAAAAATATCGTAAGTGAATACAGTGAAACTTGAATAATTCGAACTTGTTTAATTCGAAATTTTGGATAATTCGAATATTTTACACGGACCCTTGAATTTTGAAATTAAAATAATGTTAAAAAATCGTGGATAATTTGAATTCTATTTTGGATAATTCGAATTTTTCATACGATTACCTTTAAAATATTACTGTAAAATTTGTTCCCGAGATTTTTCTCAGCTAAAGTGCATTATCATTTTTTATAGTCTTTCAAAAGAAGGATAAGGAAATACAAAAGAAGAGCCTAGCTAGTGCACCAGAAGATATGGTGCATATGTATAAACTTCGAGGTTTTTGTGAATTGAAAGTCATGTGTAATGTAGAAGATTCTATTTTTGTATCAGGTCATATGCTATGACACAAAGATTCTACTTAAAAAAGAAATAAAAAATATTTGACTATTCTTTAAAAAGTGTTGAATAATTAAGCTCGTAAAAAATATTGATTTAATGGGGGGGAGGGGAGAAGGGGTAATGTAGCGGTATTCTTAGATATAAAATTTATGTGTTAAATCTTAGATCGTAGAGTTTTAGTTTTTTAATTTATCACTTTTTTTGACATATAGTATATGCAATTCGAATTTTTGGATATTTCGAATTTTTTTCTGGTCCCTTCAACTTCGAATTATCCAAGTTCTACTGTATAATGAAAACGTGAAATTATAATATATAATATTTATAGTACATTAATTATTAGTAAAGGCTTAAATAAAATGGCAAAAATTCCACACAAACATTATTGAATGCGCACATTTTATTTTATAATCTTTAATTTGTAATATAAGATAAATAATTCATTAGACTACTAAATTTTAATAGATGGGGCAAGAGGGTATTTTATTAAATTTAGCATCGGGAATGTTCGTAGTGGACTAAAATATTTGCAGTTGTTTCGAGCTGAGATGATACCTTTTTAACGAAAGTAAAAATTAAGAGGATATTTGGTAAAAATAAACATATATTAGAATTAAAATATTCTTATATATTTGTCTTGAGGACGAAGTTTTGTATCCGTAATGCATAAAAATAAAATATTAAAGTAGTAATTTTGAAATTTTTATGTTTTACATTTATATTACATTAATTAACAATTTTAGGTGAATACTTCAGAAAACCTGAACATTGTAAATACTCAGAGTAGCTAATTAACTAAATAAGTTTACCTTAATGACCATAGAGTTTTTAAAAATTATTCAAATAAAGAATTGTACATGAAAAGATTTCGTTAAAATCAAGAAATGTGCCTCACAAATATTGTTGGACACAAATATTTTGTTTCTATTTCATCAACATTTTTGTAAATGAGGGAATTAATTCACCAAACTATTAAATTTTAATACTCTTTTGAAGATAAAGGGAGGAGGTAGTTTTATTATGTTTAGAATCGTGAATAGCTGAAGCGCCTTAAGGCATTTGGAGTGTGTTTTGAATTGGACAAAATATCTTTTATTTAAAGTAATATTACTGAATGGAGTTTGGTAAAGGTGAAAGTATTTGCATATTCAGATAGATATTCTCTTTGAATATTATGCTGGGAAATGGATGTAATGCTAAAATTGTTGAATATTTTACTTAAAAGTGAAACTTTCCATGCATGATGCATAGACACAAAATTGTAATAATATGTGATTTGAATATATATATATATATAATTAACAACAAAGATTTCTCGTTTACTAATAATATTCACATAATAATTCGTTTATCGTTAAAATTTTATATTATTTTAAAGATTAAAAAGATATTTTTATTAGGTTTAGCATGATTTATGGCTCAAGTACTTTGATGTATTTTCAGATAATAGAATTTAAAAAGATAAGTGTTATTTAGCCCTTTACCTGCCACTGACGAGTTATCTCGTCGGTCGTCTGTTTGCTGTAACTCGTCATTGACGAGATAACCCGTTTCCAGTGTTTGCTCAATTCTCACTCATGATGTCACCAGCTGTCATCAGCTGTGTGGCAACTAAGCCACACCCTTAGTTATAAAACAGATTAGTTATAAAAGCAGGCAACAGATGGCGGGCAATATTGGAGGGCAGTGAAAGGGTTAAAATAAAACCGATGAAGAATATTTAGTAAAAGAGAAGGTTGATATATATATATTTTTTTAAATATTCTGTCAACGTGAATAATTTTGATAAAATTAGAACATTTTGGAACGTGACATACTTAAATCAGAAAGGAATTTTTCATGCATGATGCGTAGAAAACATTATTAATAATGTATGCATTAATTTTTTTAAAGTAAAATGTTTGACATTTATAGTTTATAATTAACAGAAATGTTTCAGAAAATATGCCACACAAACAATGTCGGGCAGATGTTTTATATCTAGTTCATTAACAAATATATGTGAAAATAGTAATCCATCCACCTAACAAAATTTTATACTCTTTTAAAGATGAAAAGAGAGATTTGTTTGATAAACTTTAGCATTATGAATGGCTAAAGCGCCTTAAGCTATTTTGAGATTTTATGAAAAGATAAGATATACTTTTATTTAACGTAAGAATAATGAGAAGCGCTTGGTAAAGTTAGAGTTGTTTACATGCAGAGGTAAATATACTTTTTAAACATTATGCAAAGAAATAAATGTAATTTTAAAATATGATATAGATAAATAAAAAAATAAACTTTGCATGGATGTTGTATAAAAGAACAATTATCAACATTAAACGTATCATAAATTAGTAATATGGAATTTTTGAATGTTCAGCATATTAATTAAAATAAATACAAAATTATGCATCAAAATACATAAAATAATCTAAGCATTAAATATCTCAGCATTGTCACAAAATTAGAGTAAACGAATAAAACAGAAGAATTTTAACTCTGAAAAAAAAAAAAAAAAAAACTATAAACTAAATTTAAAGGAGCGGTTAAGTATTTGGAATACCCGTACTTGCTTTGAAATCTATACTAAATCTTACTTTTATCTTGTTTTTCATAGTAAGCGGTAAAGTAAATTTACAAAAATATTTATAAATGTAAACACTGTTGAGACCAATTAAAAAAAAAAAAAAAAGCTAACAATATATATTGATCAGTCACTTTAATATGGCTTTCATAGTCCCTACAATTCATGGTACAGCCCACAGAAAGCTCGAGTATAATTTTAAATAGCTTTCGTGGTCAAGATACGTTCCAATTACTGCACTGTAAATTTTTTGGTTTTCTTTACAACGCAAGATATACATTATTCCGCGTGATTATTCATAACTCGATGATGACCACAATTTTCCCATTCAGACCCATTCTTTTACTTAACATTCTACGTCTTGATACCTTTCTTTACAACTGCTCGCAAATAATTGACAAATGCTGCAGTTTCGTTAATACCATGCATTTTTACTATCACCAGCACCTAGAAAGCTCGCCAAATCACATTTTTCACCCATATATTCATAACAAAGCCTATACTACTGTTTCAGAAACTGTTTTCTTTTTAACACTTTTAACAAAGTTTAAAAGTGTTTATGACTTCAGTTTGTCTGTCTGTCCGCGTGCTAACTCCCATAAATATTCATGGAAATCCTCAAAATTGATATACAGTCGGCAGCAAAAGTATCCGAGCACTAGCAATAATCTCTGTCTAAAAAAAAAAAAAAAAAAAAAAAATACACTTAATACTGCTTTGTTAAATAAATCCTTGTCGTTTCATGTCTTCAGTCATTCTAAGGACATGAATCTACAAGGATTTATTTAACAAAACAGTATTAAGTGTACTTTTTTGATATCGGAATTATTGGCTAGTGCTCGGATAGTTTTCTTAGCGACTGTAGGTTATTCAAATTTATTATAGAATGTTTCGTAAAGAAAATGGAGTGAATACCAATACTGATTCGTATATAGGGACACCTGAAAGAATGCCAATGCACTGCGTTTTGTAAAAGGCATTTTCCCATATCAGATGTAAATAACTTTATGCTACACAAATTATAATGAAATTGACATTTGTTATTCATTTACTACAAAAAAGTGTTTTTATAGATTATGTTTAGCATTAAGAGTTACAGAGCAACACTAAAATATTCAAACGCATTAAGGGCTATAATTGGAAATTGAGTTTTCGTTTATGTTAAATCTTTCTAACACTTTCCATCAATGTGCTAGAGTAATTACACAGGCCTGCGAAATCGTACTTCTCAATTTTTTTTTACGTTGCTTTGGGTGTTTCTAATGTGTTTTGATGCGCTGAATTCGGAAATTATTGTCTTTTTTATCATGTTAGAAATTTTCACAAAGTAAAGATGAAGATCGGGAGAATTCAATTACAGACTATATCAAATTCGAACCAGTTTATGTATAAAATACATTAAAATCGGATATTATTTACACATTATCTTTTTAATGTGTTTTTTTACATCGCAGATTCTTTTAGAGCATTTTACCTTGTGCACGTCTTGATGACCTTGTGGAGGCGGGGGAGGGATTCTCTTAGCGTCCAGAAATAATCCGCTAACATGTTAATACCCCATAGCCCCCGATACCTTCTCTATGTTTCTTTGGTGTCTTGATCAAATAGCTATCCTTGTTCTTCACACACATCCACGAGATTTTCCGGGAAATAACTTAGATGGGAGTTATAAAAGTGGAGCTTTAGGAACATACAATCCCGTTTTTTGTCAAGACTGTACGTGATGGAAACTTTTTAATAGTTTTTCCTTAATCTACATCAGAAAATACATCAGAAAAACATATCACCTTGAAGAAAAAAGAAATTCATCGTTGACCTGTGTTATGAATTCAATTAAACTGTCTCTGTGTGATTATATTATTCTGCAAGTCCATTGTGTAACCCTATAGGCAAAGTACATTAAAGAAGGTTTAACGATGTAACGAGTACGAACAGTTGAAAGGTATTAATAATCTATGCAAATCGTATGATTTTTCGTTGTTTTTCCGTATTGCCTTAGTTCTCCAGCGGTAACACTGTGACGCAATTCTTTTGCATAAAAATGTCAGGTGGTCATATTAAAGTGTTCGCTTAATGAATATTTGGTAATAGTCTGCATAATTGCATAAATTTGAATATAAATACGAGTATTTCGTGCATGATTTTTACGAAATAAAATTGCTTCTATTAATGTTTTGTAAAGTTTTCCTAGTTTGGTAAAATTTTCTAAAATATTTCGTTTTTCTTTCAATTTTAATTCATTTTTTTCTCTTTTCCTTTTGATAGTTTTTCCTAATTTAAGTAAAATTTTGTATTATATGTATTGAATAATATGAACATCGAATAAGTAGATTTTGTATTTATAGAGAATAGCTATTAAAAAAAAAAAAAAAAAAGAGTTTGTGTAAATTTAAAAAATGTGCTGTAAACATCATTTTGACATTATGTCTGTTTCATTTTTACCTATTGACACCAATATTTCATACAGCTCTCAAAAGTTTACGTCCTTTTGAAAATGAAGCGTAACATTATCTTTATTAAGCTTGGTATAGGAAATGCATCCGAAGATATTTGATGATGTAATGAATCACCTCACTCCTCATTAATTTCAAGAAAGAATAATGAGGTGTGTTTTGTAAAGGTGAATAATATTTGTATGTAGAAGACAGATATGTATTCGTATTGAACATTATGCCAAGGAAGTAATGTTAGTATGTTTGAACAAATATCAAAGTTTGCACGAAGAGCAGGTACATTAGAAATGAAATATCTGCTGTGGAAGTATGATAAATGTTAGCAAGCAATGTTTTGTATTATTTTAATATATTTAGATATATAGTAACTATTAATGATTAATGTTTGGTATTATTTTAATACATTAACTAACATAATAAAGTAAATATAATGGGGAAAAAAAAGAGTGTGTAATATGTGGCAAAAGTAAGGAAGTAGGGCAGGAAATATGTAAATACATGAAATAATAGTTTAATTGTATATTTTCACAAATAATGTTTACTTTTCTAACAGAGATGAATATTAAAGAATAAGAATTATGAAAGTTAACATCATGAACTGAAAAAATACACAACCATTGTATTGAAACAAAATAAGAGTTAGGCCGCTTTATCAGACCAACCATTAAAAAAGTAGGAGCGAGAATAGTGTGAAAGCAGCAACACACTCTGAATTAAAAGCTGTATTCATACTTATTCATTATTATTCAACACATATTTTTAGTCACATTTTATTTCAATAGTTTAAAAGTTGTCCATAGTTCAGTTTGCCAATCGGTCAATCTATTTACAATCGACAGCAAAATTATTGAAGCGCTTGCAATAATACGTATTTATAAAATGTGCACCTCATACTGTTTTGTTAAGTAAATATTCGTCGAGTTCTAATCTTAGTCTTTATGTTGTTTATAAAAAGTAAGTTGATGATAAAAATTAACGATGAAAAAAAAAAAAAATAATAAAAGAAAAGAAAAAGAAAAGAAAAGAAAAATGTGGATGTGTGCTTCAATAATTTTACTAATGACTGTATCTACTTGTCTGTCTATGACCATTCCACATTCTAATATTTCTAAAAATGTTTCCCTTGCCACACAGTTTACACGTGTTAAGAAAACCATTAGTTATCCCAAGTTTAAATTGGTTCACACCCAGTTCTAGTTTTTTTTTTTTTTTTTTTTTTTTACATGAACATGTGAAAAAAATTGTGTATATGGACGACCTTTGAAGGGTAATTATTTGAAATGTAGTTCGCTCATACAAAATTGTTTTAAACAGAGCAGTGCTAAATAAGTGTTATAAAGATTTGATATATTCCATTATCCTTTGCAGTTCTTTTACAAAAATACTAATGAAATTGGATGCATTATGGACTACAAAGATTTTGGCTCTAAATGCATTGTAATAATTTTAAAATAATTGAAGTGGAATAAAACCGCTTCTAATAGCTTAATACAAAAGGAGAGCAAATTATTAAGAAATTAAATAAATATAGAATTACTTAACTGAAGCAGTAACAAAGAATTGAAAATTTTAATAGTTTAATGCTTTACTGATGCAGGGAATTAAAAACAAATAAATAAATATAAATAACTGAAATCGTAATACATTAAGTATGAACTTCTGTTTTTTTTTTTTTTTTTTTTTTTTTTTTTTACACTTCCTTCTATATTTAGCAGAAGAAATATTGGCTTCGTAAAAATTTTCGACTTGAGGTTTTCGATGGATTTACACGTTTTGAGAGGTCTAGAATACGATTTTACATTTTTAGAAATTTTTGTCTCTCTATATGTGTGTGAAAAAAATTTGAGGCAACTGTATCTCATAAATTACTACACAGAATTTCATACAAATTGGTACGTAGTTAGAGTTGCCCCTTGACATAAATTTTTGCCGATTAATTTTTAGTGAACAGGTGGCGTTGTTATCCCATTTTTTCTAAATTTTTAACATAGCAGTATACGACAAAATTATATATAGATGCGCATAAGGATATTTTTTTTTCTTTTTTTTTTAAAGAATGATTTTGAAATTAAAAAGAATTATTTAGAGTAGTGATAGTCAACTGGAAAAAAAAAATAGTTTTTGGTATATGTAGAAACAGGGCGCAAAATTGTCGCTCTCCAGCTCGCCATTGGCGAGTGGAATTTTTACTGTGGCGAGTAAAAATTTGGTCTAGTTATAGATAGAATTCTTACACGATATGGTGACAGAAAACATTCTTTCTATAGATTTAAATATGGCAAAATCTTGCCATCTTATAACTTCATATTTAACCTCTCCTTTTTCTCTTCTTGGAGTGCCGAGTCTGTGTGAGCGCTTTCCGACGATCGCCCAAGCCTGAGAAAGGAAAAATTCTTAGTGCATCATATAAAAGTTTTAATCTCTTCGGCAGTTTCGTTTCTCGCTCTGTGATGTGATTTCTCCAAGCAGAGTGAGAATAGACGAGCAGAGAGCCTCACTATCCAACAGAAGAGAAATGCGAAAGTTTGCTATGCGTTATTGGCGCATGAAAATGAGCTCGAGATATTTTCAAGATACTGACTATGTTTATATTGTTGAATAATAATCAAAAAACAGTTCACATTTTCTAGTTTTTTACTGAAACGACAGAGATTTGCACTTGTAATGATTTGCAAGCAATGATTTTATCAAAAAATTTATTCCAAAATGGTTCAAATGACAAAACGATCAAGTTATACACATCGTCATTCCGTCTGATTACAAAATAAAAATGGACGAAAAAGACATTTCTGATGTAAAAAGTTAAATAAATAATAGGTAAATAAGGAAGTTTAATCTTTTACAATAAAGAGATTTATTAGGATATTGTTTGAGAAAGATGTTTTTCTTTTCCCTTTAATCACTCTTTGCGTTTATGTTATTAGATATTTAAATTTTTTCAAATCTCAAATACAATATATTATAAGGATTTTTAATTATAAATGATTATGAGCAGGCCTGTCTAACCCAAAACTTTTGGCGGGCCGTATTGGAAATAAAATTTGCCAAGTGATCTTTCTACTAGAAAGATCACTTGGCAAATTTTATTATGGTTAGCTTTCAAAACAGCTCATCAGTAGCTTTAAAATGAGTGGTTAAACCATCGATCTGTGATCATTTAAAATAAAATTATCTATTTTTTTCTTTAAAATAAAACTTTAAATTTTTTTTTAAAACCTTTTAAAATGTCATAAGAATAAAATTGACTTTCTGTGGATATTTAGTGTTATACATTTTTATAATAAAAATCTGTATTCATGGGGGAAGATAATTTTAATAAATAATAATTTTATTATTTTTTTATTGAGTGAATTTGTATGGGAAAATATAGAAGAAAATTATGTGGTGGTTACAACATATTCGTTTTTCCCTGTTTACATGTTACAGAAATAATTCATTAACTAATCAAACATATATAGACTTTTGAATTAATATGACGTGATAGATATTTTTTTAAAATATTTAATCAAGTGAAAAATTAAAAACCTTCAAATATTTACAGGTATTACATAGGTCTGCGAAATAGTACTTTTTTTTTTCACTGCGTTAGGTGTCTCTAACGTGTTTTGATATGTTGAATTCAGAAATGTTTGTCTTTTCTCCCTACCACGTAAGGGATTTTCACAAAGTAAGGATGAAGATCAGAAGAACTCATCCCGATGCTATAACAAGTTCGAAACAATTTATGTATAAAATATTTTAGAATAAGTTATTACAGTAAAGCACCGTTTATACGTCTCTCGTTTATACGTCTTTTACATTTATACGTCCTTTTAGTGAAGTCCTGATTCATTCCTATTTATTTTAATGCAAAAATTCTCCGTTTATACGCCGCTAATATCGGTTATATGTCTTTTCCACTTTACTGAAATTCCCAAAAATTTATCAGCCTGTCACTATTTTCCATTCTAAATAAGACGGATTTTTCCTAGAAAGCATCTTAAATGGAGGAACACAGAAAAGTTTGAAGAATACTGATCAGAGAATTAATTGAATTCACAGTGGAATATTTAATACTCGTAGACAAGCAGCAAATCAGACGAATATTAAAGATTTTTAATGTTATTAAATAACTATCAGTACGGACATGAATCGTATGCTTATTATTAAAAATACGCAGTGTATATAAATAATATTCAAAATGTGTTCATATCGTTCTAAAGAAATGTAGCATAATACACAATATATGATACATGTAATTAGTACCGAATCATGCATTAATTGTATGATTTTTCTCACTTTTTATAATTAATCTTTTTTTTAAGTAAGAGTTGTCTTTAAAAAAGTATAATATACATTTACTAACTTCAGAAACTTCATTAATTAGTATTTTCATACAAGTCTTGCTTAAGTGTCATTAAATTTGTAGTAATCAAAGAGTTATTATCGAAATTTCAATTACACGTCTTTCCATTTATTACGTCCTTTTACATCAGTCCCTTGAAAGACGTATAAACGGTGCTTTACTGTATTTACATATTTTCTTTTAAACGTGTTTCTTTACGTTAAAGCTTCCTTTAGAGCATTTTATCTTGTGCACGGCTTGAGAGCCTTAGGAGGGGTCGGGGATCTCTATGCAGTATCCAATAATAACCTGATAACATGTTAACACTCCACCGTCCCTGATACCTGCTTTTCATTTATTTGATGTCTTGATGAAATAGCTCTCCTTGTTCTTCACTCAAATCATCCAGATTCTTTGGTAAATAATTTAGATAAAAGTGGAAAAAAGGAAACTTTAAACTCAAACAAGCCCATTTTTTATCAAAACTGTACATGATGAAAATTTTTGAATAGTTTGTCCTTAATCTGAACTCAAAAATACATTAGAAAATCACATCACTTTGAAGAAGAAAAAAAAAAAAAACTCACCGCCCACCTGTGGTATTAATCGAGTGCTCATTTATTTTGAAACAAACAGTAGGGTGTGTTTTTAATAACATAATGTTGAGATGTTATACAAAAGATTAATTCTTCCTTTTTAAAAACCAAAGAATACTGTGCAATTTTAAAATTGCAAGCTAATGAATGATGGCTTTATAATTTATGCTATAATTCTATTCCACCTCATACTTGCCAACATACTAATTAATCTTCAGTAGTATTGTTAACCGCCTTCTTTTTCGCACCAGTATCTTTTTAGAGTATTTTTCTTCTTATTTAATCGTAATTGCTTTTGGACAATATTACTCTAAAAGTTTACTGGTGTGAAAAAAGGGCGGGACTAGCAACACTACGGAATATTAATTAAGATGTTGGCAAGTATGTCACCTTCATATGAATTTTTATCCTTTAATATTATTTCACCTTCATATTAACTTTATCTTTCAAATCTTGCTTCAGGTTCTTCCGTGAAATTTTAAATACTAACCGCAAATACTCTGTAAAATTTTGGTATTTTGCATATAATATTAAATAAAGCCCCTGATGAAGTATTGATATTGTATGCTTTAATCATTTGGATTTTTATAATATAATAAAATATAAAATTTGATTACTTTTCATGAGATACCTTTCCATCTCTTTTCTACTTACTTTTCGTTTCTACTTTTCATGTGATATTTATCATTTCATCCTGTGCAATGTTTGAAAAAGTTTTCATAATAATAATAATAGTAATAATAATAATAATTAATTAGTTAATTAACTAATTAATATGGTGTAATTTTAATCATAATAAATTTATTGTAATCAAAATACTACTAACATTATAAATCTTACTTGTACTATATTAATTATGTAATAAAATAAAGAAATTTACAAGGTATTTTTGTTAAAGATTGATTATTAATATCTTCTTGTTTTCCGATGTTATTCTGAGAAACCTTAGAACAGTTAATCAGTCTCTTTTTTTGCTTCAAGTAACAAATACGCATTATTTAACATTGTATAATACGATAAACATAAATCACAAATAATCCCTTTTCCAGTAATCTCTTAGGCCTTATTAGACAATACTGTCATTCAGATTTTAGATAGCGATTGGATTTTCTAGCTACAGAACTCAAATTCTATTGATAAGAAAGTTAAATGTAACTTAAACGAAAACAACAACAACAACAGGAATATTGATAGTATCAAAAGCCTTATAATTAGAAGAAAAATTAAATAAATAATATTTATTATTAAAGAAAGAACGCCTCTAATTATTATCTGCATGTAAGTGTATGTTTCTTCTGAAGTATTTATTATTATTATTATTATTATTATTATTATTACACTGATTTATATTTTTAAATGTACATTTAAAACAACATATTGTAGGTCGTTTTTGAGAAAAGTTTTTGCTTTAATCAAATAGTATATACTTACAAAATTAATAAAAATATTATTAAAGAAATGTAATAGTAATATTAATAAAATTTAACGTCATATTATAAGGATAAAATTAATAAAATAATTTAATTTTAGCCTTTTGATGTTAATCATTTAAAATTTTGAATACGGATACGAATATGAATGTAATTTTTGTTATAATTATTATCTTTCAAAATTTTAAAGTTGGCTTACTGCTTAGTATAGAGATAGCTCGCTAAATTAAATTAAACATAGCGATAGTTATATTCCTAATAAATTATTACCAATATCACTCATGTATGATTGTTTTTGAAAAATTAAAGGATATATATACATATATATATTTCAAACTATTTTAGCATTATAAGTATTCATGCATGTCTCCTTTATTAGTATTTTTTTTTTCTGAAAGCTTTAATCCATCTACTTTCAAATTTGTTTAAAGTAATTAACATATAAAATTATCATTTTTTCCTTCAGGCGTCTCAGAATCTTCATTCAAAATAAAAATTTTGGTTGCTGATTACATGCAGTTAAGCAGTAATTTAAACTTAATGATTGATTTTTTCTTTTGTTTTTTAAACATTCTCTTTTCAGTATCAAAACCTGAATAATTTTTAACGATAATCTCTTTAATTATTAAAATTCATCTGAAAATCATCGTTTGAAAAGGAGTATAAAAATAAAACATTTTTTTTTTCTTTATTGTCATCCCCTCCGTGGAGGATCAAAATTGTGATGACAAGTTTCCAGACCATCCTTATGGGTCATATCAGACCGTCGAAAATAAACCATAGCGCAGTACTAGTGCGACATTAAATCCAACCAACCAACAAACCATCTTTTATTCTCAACTTTGCCTTAAAAATTGCTTAACACACTTCTGATAATATATGCAATATTGGAATAGATTCAAATGTGTTAAATTCAATAAAGAATATTAAATAAAAAGACTTCAAGTAAACACGAGCATACATTTCAGAATAAAAGCATTTAAATAACTTTATAAATCTTAAAATTAAGTTTCGCTGAAACATAATTTTAAATAAAATTAAAATTTTAACATAAATTTGACATTAAGTTCATTATCACTTAACAGTTTTAAACTAAAATTTCTGTTTTGGAATAGATAACTCCTTTAATCAAAATTATGCTTGTTGAAAGTACAATGCTATTAATAATTTTACACTAGATAAAAAATTGCAATTTTTACTTGATTAAACCTTTATTGTTTATTTACTATTTACTCATGATACTTTAGATTTAAATATCTGTCATATAATCTTCAGAGGAAGTGCAATTTAACAATGTGTATGAAAAAAAAAATTAATTTAAAATTAATCTGGTTCCTTTCACTTATTCTGTTTTTTAAACTTCCTCAAAAAATACCTAAATTAAATTAATTTTTATTAACTCATTTTCATTAGTTCATATCATACGAGAAAATTTTTCCTGCAAAATAAGGGAAAATGTCACCCCAATTATTATTATTATTATTATTATTATTATTCATTTTTACAGCATTTTATTCATTTAAAATCCAAATCATCTTTAATATAACATATGAAATAAGAATGCATTTAAAAGTGTAGAGTATGATGAAAATGATAGATAAATAAATAAATGAATAAAAATAAAAAACATATTTATTTGCAAAAAATACAAAGATAAAATAAAATCTTTGAATTTTTCGCATTTTGTGTATTTTAAATCAATGTATATGTTGGAAGTAAAAAAAAAAAAAAAAAAAAAAAAAAGAAAAAAAAAGAAAGAAAGAAAGAGAATTTATTCCATGTCGACAACTTGATAACAACGATATATTAAAAATATTTAGCTAAAAAATTTTGGAAAAGAAACGTTCTCAAATTCCAAAAACTCTCATGTCTTCTCAACTTTACGCGCATAACCAAATATGGCTTTTGCCTAATCAATCCCACCAGCGCCAGAATTCCCACACTCATTCTCTAACTCTGGGAATTTTATTTAGAAGTCTGGAATTCACCTTTAATGAATGAAAATGCTTTAACGGTCGATATGAAGGTGAAAGAAAAAAAAAATTGGGCATCCCGTCTCTTGATTTCTAATAAAATATTTTTATCTGGCATGAACTAATATATATATATATATATATATATATATATATATAAGAGTTCACAGAGAAATGTAGAAAAAATTAAATATAAAGTTTGCAAAATGAGTATTTGCTTGAAATAATTTTATTTTATTATATTAAAGAAAGAAATAATTTATACATAAAGCACTGAATTGTATGCATATTATATGAAAATCTCTATATTCTGTTTATTTTTATATATTATCAATTATTTTTATATCAATATAATTTTTATATCAATATATATTCAAGATAATTGGTAATATGTATTTACACACACACACACACACACACGTATATATATATATATATATATGTATGTGTGTGTGTATATATATATATATATATATATATATATATATATATATATATAGATAGATATCTATTAACAGGAATTTTATAAAAATATAAGTTCAACAGATTAGAAAAACCAATAGGAGAATTACAAACCAATGCGCAAAATTGCAGCGAAATTCATTTTATTCTTTCGATTTTACCTTCAGTATTTCTTTTGTGTATTATATATATATATATATATATTTTAATGAATTGATGTAATTTTGCAAATTCTAAAATTTGATAAATTTATAAAATATTTTTGTAGTTTTATGCATTATATATTTGTTAGATTTCTCTTCAGTTATTGGTGGTTTTCCGTTTGGTGAGAAGTTGGGGGCTAAGGATAGTTATTAGCTTATAGCTACTGTCCTTTCAGAAACTTCTCATTCACCCCTACACTGAGGGGCCTCCCTGATGAAGATCTCAGTGTATTTTCGGGTTTTATTTCATTCATTTGTTTATATATTTCTACATTTATAAATTCCTATATATATATATATATATATATATATATTAGTACAGGCCTGTTCAACCCCAAACACTTAGTAAGTTGGATTTGTAATCTATTTAATTCAGGCGGGCCACATATATACACATATAAAAAAAATCATGCAATGCGCCTATTTTTGTGGGAAGGAGAAGGGACATGTAAAAAATTTAGAATAGAATATATGTTAAATTTATTTTTATTCTTAAAATATCAATAAAAAAGTGAAAAAAAAAAAAAAAAAAACTTAAAACATTAAAATAAATAATCGATTTGACAATAACTTATTAACAATAATCAAGACGGTATTTGTTTCTTAAGCTACCATAATTAGTATTTTTACTCCGAAAAGTCAGAAAGAATTTGTTAATTTTTAATGTCATAATTAAAGATGTCAAACTATACGTATCTTTAATCCCATCGCGGGCCACAAAATATTACATAATGAGCCACAGTAGGCCCTCGAGCCGCCGGTTGGCTATCCTTAAATTAGTATATTCTCATATTATTACACAAAAGTAATTCGATAGAATACATGACAGTATTTTTCCACTATTTTATACTTTAATACATTATTACTTTACTTTGTAGTGTTTTGTGCTTGAACTTGAATAGTTAAATATAAAATTTACGGCAGTAACCAGGGTTATACTATTTATAAAAGGTAAATAATATGCCTTCAAGAAAGGAATGTGGAACTTTATATTATGTATTTACATTACACAAATCTCTCTCTCCTTTTTTTTTTTTTTCACTGATGTACCGATTTTATGAAACCGTTCTGATTATGTGATTAATGTGATACAGTTTTGAGGAATGTGTATTTTAATTTTCTCAAGATTTTTATTCTTTTCTTTTCTTTCTTTCTTTCGTTCTTTTTTCCTTTTTTATATATTTTCATTTAAATTTGTACTTGATATCTGTTATGATAATAATTTCTTGCTAACTTTCTTGTTTAGAAATTCCATGCATTCACATTCTTTCATTCATGGAAGTAATTACGAATATTTTTCTAATATTTTTTATATGGGCATAAAGTTTTTATGTTTTTATATTCACTGGCATATGTAGTTGAATAATGAGGAGCTAAATTCTAAGCAATTTTGTTTCACTTCGAATAAGTATCAAATTTATTTGCAAAATTGTTGGATTAGAAATCAATCAATCAGCTATTATGTGGTGCATTTCAAGAGCTTGGGCAGCCCCATCTATAATAATGCCTCCGAATTGAGCTTTACGTCACGGAAGACCCATAGATTGCAACATTTTAATTTATTCCGGAGTATTTTTAGCACCGCCTTTATTTCGGACCACTTATATATAGAAAAATTCTATCCAATATATAACTTCAATAGAATAAGAAAATTTTATCTTTAAAGAATAAGTGATATGAAAAAAAAAGGAGGGGCTAAAAATATTACGGAATAAACTAAAATGTTGCCATCTATGAAGACCTGTCGATTACATCCAATTCACACCATCCCATAGATATTATCGGAAGTATTGACTGGATATAACCAGCCAATCTTCTGTGACGTAAAGCTCAGTTCAGTGGGCCGATCGTCTACCCAAGAGACTTAGATTTGGGTGGAATGCTATTCGTAAGGAGTCTTTCTAAGGTGTCCTAGCCACTCGTATTTATGAAAGTTTAGGAGAAAAACGGAAAACCTTAAATGTCTTAACAAATGAGCAACATCTGGGTTTGAACCTGAAATCCATGCCTATCAAATTCAGAAACAAAACATTTCGTCACTGGTGAGGCCCATTTAGCTGTGAAAAGCATTTTTTAAAGCATACATCAATAAAACAGGCACATTTATAATAGGATCATAGTTTGAAATTTTGCTTATATTATAGTTAATAACCTATAATAAATTCGCCGCAATACTTATACAGTCGTATTAAGAACATAATTTCTGCATCATCAAACTATTTCAGAGAAAAAAAAAATAGAAAAATATCCTTGAAACTTCATTTGTTAAACGTCTTTTATTGTACATTACAAACTGATATATATATATACATACATATATATATATATATATATATATTATATGAATCTTTTTATACAGTATCTACAATCTATACTTTGCTTGTACAAAATTTTGGATTATTCTTTCAGTAGTTTTTAAATTCTAAAAATTGTTTTACAACAAACTAAAATTTCTAAAAATTAACGAATTGTTTCGATATTTCTGTCAGTGTTTTATAATCACATGCCATGTCTTCTAACTCAATGCATTTGATAAAATTGGTTTATTAAAACCTTTTGCAACAGATTTTTTACTTGAGAGCTTTCAAAATAAATAAATAAATAAAAATAAAATAATATGTATATATATATATATCTATAATAATTTATAGATATTATTTAACTAAAAAAAACTTTATTTGGTGGTATGCACAACTACATCTTGATGAATATCTCATTTTTCTTTTCTTTTCTCTCTCTCTTTTCATCCATTATCCGACTACCGTAGCCGTAGTATTCTATTCGGTCAAAAATTCTGATACTGTATTTTCACCAGATTTACTTGTTTGAAGGTCTCCGGAGTCCAAAAAAGTGTTTTTTTAACAATGGGTCAATGTGTACGTATGTGTGTGTGGAATCTTCTGGCTGCCATATCTCTAAAATTAATAAAGATAGACTGATAAAACTCCAGAATTAAAACTGGTAAAATGTACAAATAATATTGTCAGTTTTTGCTGAAAGTTAGAAGAGCGGAAATGAGGCATTAAAATCTGGAAATACGATTGTTATTAACTGTTTCATAAATGACTCTAACAAATTTCTTCAAATTTGCTATATAAACCCATTTTTAAATGTTCTTTAGCGTGAATTACTTTGTTATTACGGAAAATTTGGCGTATTGATCAGGTAGATCAGTTTTACATTTTTTAAATTAGTATTTCAAAAAAGTTTTTACTTTTTTTTTTTTTTTTTTAAATAACTCATTAAGTTATCTCTCTTTTATGTCTTTACGACGTGTGTATTAATTTGCTCTTAGAGGAAAATTGTAAGGTATCAATTTTGTTAAATCAATTTTATATCTTTTTATCACACTATTTTCAAAAAGAGTATGTAACACGAGTAATGGTGGGTAATGGAAGTAATGTGATTGTTATACAACAAATCTTTTTACTATAAAGTACTGTATCGTACTATAAAATAATATTTAATATGCCGTAATGTACATTAAGTTTTTTATTTATCACAATTTTTCATTAAATATTTCATTAACCTTTGACAATTTTTATTATAACAATGTAAGATTGTAAAACATTACAGAGGAAGATTAGTTTTTTCATAAATAATAGTAATAATAATAATAATAATAACATTTTCCCCCCACTTTGTGACAAAATGAATATATACACCTTCGTTTTCAATATGCAGGCAATTCATGTTAAATTAGCACGAATATCGATACATCAATAATGATTTCTGTAAATAGCACTTATTCATTAATTTTGTGGTATTCCTTTTTTTAATGAGAAATTAGTAAATTTTCTATTATAATTAATTAAGGATAATAAAAACCAATTTTCCAAATTTAATTAATTTTCTCTGAAAAGTTAGAAATACGAACGCTTTTATAAATCTCAAGAGAAATTATTACACATTACTTTCATACCAATATCTATCCATTAGAAATAGCCTCTATAAATGTAACCTATTAATTTAATTTTGTGGGATTCCATTTTAAATAAAAGCAATATTAAAAGATATTTTCTCTATTTAAAGCACAATGTCAGAAAAAGAGAAAAATTACACTGTCTCTGAAATACAACGGGAAATTATAAATTATAATGTTACATTGATACTAATATCAATTGATTAGAAGTGGTTTCTGTAAATTGCATCTAAAATTTTAGTTTTACGTGATAAATGCAAGAGCATACCAAACTGTATTTTTGCTATTTTTGGCATCGTGGTTAAAAAAAAAAAAAAAAAAAAAAGAAAGAAAGAAAGCTCTTTTGTTAATTTGTTAATTCTACGGTTATTACCATATTACATTTATACCGACATTTATCCATGAAAAATGGGTCTTATAAATCTGTAAATAGAACCTATTAATTTAGTTTTATGAGATTCCTTTCTAAACAAAAGCAATTATAAAAGGTGTTTTTACTTTTTATTGCACAATGCCAGAAATATATTAATAATAATAATAATAATAATAATAATAATACACTGTCTCTCAAATTCAATGGCATATTATAATACATTGATACTAATATCTATCGATTAGAAATTGCCTTTATATTATGACATCTATTAATAAAATTTTGTCAGATTCATTTTTAAATGGAAGAAGTATTAAAATATATTTTCACTTTTTAATGCATTGTGATAGAAAAATTAAAAAATACATTGTCTCACTTATTATCATATAAAACTGTTATTAGTATCTATCAATTAGAAATATCTTCTAAACAGCAATTTTCCCTAGCAGCAAAAAGTAATCGGCCTTTGAATGGCCTCTTATCGACGACCGATGAACTTGTGAACTGCCTATACTCGGAACCTCATCAAGAGCGACGAATCGCATCGTGACTTCATCTAAAATGTCTCATTAGGAATAGTGGATTCCGATGATCGGAACCTGATGAATTTTAGAAACTGATCCAATGAAAATCCGATGGAATGACATGATTGCTATCGAGTTTTCACGTGATTTTTCATCGATTCTATATCTTTTTTTTGGTGAAATACTTCTCATCGAAAGCTGATTTTAGATACTGCTCTGAACTATATGTGCATGTAAATGCTCGAGCAAATTTCGATGAGTCGATGAAAGGCCGAGCAAAATACAATCGATCAATGTTACTAGTGTTTAAATGAAGTCTTGTGAAAATTCTTTTTAAATGAAAGAAGAATTACAACATATGTTTCTCATTTAATGCAAAGTTGCGATATGAATTTAATATGAGTAATGGTGGGTTAATGGAAGTCCTGTAGTTGTTGCACAACAAATCTTTTTTACGATAAAATACTGTATCGTACAATAAAATAATATATAATATATGCCGTAACAGACATTCAGTTTTGTATTTATCATATAATTTTTTATTATTAAATGGTTTATTAATCTTTGACAATTTCTATTACAACAATGTAAAATTGTAAAATATCATAGTAGGAGATCAGTTCTTTTATAAAGGAAAATAATAATAATAATAATAATAAATAAATAAATACAATTCTCTCCCTCTTATTGTTTTGTGGTGAAATGAATAAATACACCGTCATTTCCAGTTTGCGGGAATTTCATGTTAAATTAGTGAGAATATTAATTCATTAATAATGATTTTTGTAAATAGCACTTATTAATTAATTTGGTTGTATTTCATTTTTGATGAGAATTTGTTAATTTTTTTTATTATAATGAATAAGGGATTATAAAAATATATTTTTCATATTTATATAACGATATACGATTATTATACGATTTTAATTCTGTGAAAAATATGGTTTTAATTCACACTAATATGCAAAGGGTGAAAAAGGAATTTATGTAACAAACCAGAAAAAAATCGTTAGAGTAAATCGATTTCTAAAACTTGAAAAAGAATCCTCTGTTCACTGGCATACCAACAATTATCTACAAAAGGATATCTAAAAGAGGTTTAACAGTGCGATTTTGATGAAAATCCGTAGAGCCGTTTATAAAGAAACGCATTTGCAAAACCTAAAATTGACTTATTTAAAGAGGTATTCCTATCAATTTTCTTGAACTAACCAACTAATACATACAAAAGGATGTCTTTATAGCGTGTTTGTAAAGCAACTTTGAAGAAAATCGTTAGAGTCGTTTATGAGATACAAACTTACGGTCCACTTACTTCCGGTTTTCCAATTTTCAACAAAAGTTGGAAAAATTATCTGCACTTTAGACCTGTTTTAATTCTGAATTGCAGCTTTTTTTTTTTTTTTTTTTTTTCCTTTTAGAGATGTGATAAAAAAAAATATTCTCCACGAAAACACACACATGCAGACATACAAACATATGCACGTATTAATTGCCAAAAACCTAATTTTCAGACACAGAATAGGTAAATTAGGTGAAGATATCCATAATTTTCACCGAATAAAACTATGCACGGTACCATTACCTACGGTAGCCCTAACAGCACAGTTAGGCTTAACTTATCCACAGTACATCTTAAGGACGTTTCTGGGATGTCTTTTCATCCAGAAGACATCTTAAATATATCCTGGGGAAGCGATGTGCTGTCTGGGAGCCGATTAATGGAAGTAAAAAAAAAAAAAAAAAAAAAAAAAAAACAGATCTTCTGTAAATGGCAGTTATTAATTAAGTTCTTTCGACAGTTTTAAATTTCCAATAGCAACATAAAACGCTGACAAAATATGCTTGTTATTTCTTTAATGCATTTCTAATTTTGAGATGTTAAACTAATATTTGAAAATTATCTTATATCAAAATCTTTACAACAATCGAATCAAAAATACTTTCTATACATGTGTACAAAATTTTAATTTTGAAAAGGCTTTTTTTTTTTTTTTCTTTCGGTTAATCTATTTTTTAAATAGTCCATTATCACCAGTCATTTAAAATTTATTTTTTAATGTATTATTTAATATAATCCTTTTTACATACTTGAATATATTAATAACAACATTTTTGCAGCTGCTTAAAAATCTAACAATTTAAAAACAAAATATACGAAGTGCCTTAAAATTAATTTTTTTTCTTGCTTTTAGTTTAAGTAAGTCCATTAAGGTTTTTTTACTTAAACTGATTTTACTCTTAAATATATTATGGTAATGGATTTAATATTTTTTTATGCCTTAAATGAAAGAATTGTTTATTTCTTTAATCTGGTGCCTTTTCCCTTAATATCCACGTGGTTTAATTGCTTTAAAGCTACGAAAAGAGTTTTTTATTTACATAAGATATACTTTGAAATTGCATGAACAACATGAATTTATTTCTATTTCCGATATCAAGTTATAGAATTGAACGTTCCATTAAAATTAATTTTGACACCGATTATAAAATTTTAAATCATATAAGACTTCTAATATGTCTAATATTTTATTTATAAAAGACAATTTTAAAATGTTTAAAATTAAGTCTAGAAGTTAACGTTATTGCATAAATTTACTAGGTGAAATAAATTAAATGACTAACTATCATAGCAGCCAACCTGGTTTTATTTATAGTATTTAATATTAAGGGGCGGAATAAAGTTTTTAGTATCCGCCCCTTTTTTTCACACAACTTATTTTTTAGAGTGATTCTCTTCAAATGTATTTACGATGAAATAAGAAGGAAAATACTCTAAAAAAGACAGGTGGAAAAAAAAAAAACGCGGGTACTGACAATACTTTGGATTATGAATTAGAACGTTCACAGCCATGGACTATCGTTAAAGTGTATGATAGTCATATATTTTTTTTATTTACAGTTCTTTGAAATAAGTTAGATTTCTCAGTAAGTGAATTGAGTTTTTAAGACTGTACTTTCTCGTAAAAATTTATACAAATGTTTAAATATGAATTTATAAATTACTTTTATAAAACGCGTTATTGGAATAAAATTCTTGGCGCAAAATGTAAAAATATATCGAAAAGTTACATTTCAAAGATCTAGACATAATATCTTAAGTTTGAAGAAGAGAGACCTAATATCTTAAGTTTAGATGTTAAAAATTTGCATTCAATTACAGCATTCAAACATTTTTTTTTTTTTTTTTAATATTAACTTAGTAGTAGGCTACGCCCGCTTCGATGGTCACTATTTTTAAATGTATCACTATAATTAATGAATTTTCAAAATTGCATTATTTTTATCATGTGGAAAAAAAAAAAAAAAAAAAAAAAAGAGAGAGAGAGAGAGAGAGAGAGAGAGAGAGAGAGAGAAATCTGATACGGAAAAATGTCGCACCGGCTCTCCACTGCCTTGAAAAGCATAAGTATAAAATACAAAAAAAAAAATTCTTCTCTCATCGGTAGAATAATCGGTCCGGGCCCCCACTGCCTGCGACAGCGTGTACATGTGCGCACGGGGCGGGTGTTCCCTCGCCCACTGTTCCCGCCCTCAGTAATTACTTTTACACTTTCAAAAATATCCGCAATCGTTTTCTCGGGTTTTAAACCTAATATTACTAATTTTCAATCTGAATTTCTTTATTTTTGGATATCTGTTTTTTTTTTTTTTTTTTTTTTTTTTTGAGATATGATGGATTTTGTCAAATCACGTCTTGCCCTCCCTCCCCCCTTGGGGGGCGAATTTTGTAAAATCGCTTCTTAGTGAATGTCTAAGTAATAGAAGGAACAATGTCACAAAATTTTATGCTTCTACGTAAAGGGTGGGCGATGATGAATCACTCACTCACTCATTCACTCACTCACGCACTCACTCAGGACAAACGATTATACATATATATATATACATTAATCAACGTATAAAGTAAAATCCAAATATGTCTAAAATACATTAATAAAATATCATAATAAAAAATTCAGGAAGAAAATTAAGAACTAATTAGCATGGAGTGTTTTGCATTTTTAAAAATTAAAATTTTTGAATTTCATATATGTACATATATAAATAGTTTTCAGGAAGTTTTAATGTACTTTTATTCATTTCAATGCATATGTATGTAAAAAATCATAACTCTAAGACAGTAATTAAAACAATATATATATGTATAACTACCATCAAACGTTTAAAAGAAAATATTTTTTATGAAAATTATATCTTGAGTTAAATTCTTTACACATCTCTTCTCAAATACAGGAATAAATTATCCACGACAGACTTTAATACTACAATATAATAATTTAATAAGTTACATATATATATTTTACTGTTTTAATTTAATTTATTTACATTTATTCATTTTTATTAATTTATTATTCATTATAAAGTATCTAAATAATATTTTAATACACGTAAATGATATGTTACAATAATACGTATACGACGTAAATACATATAAAAAATAGTATGTTACTGTAATTGCAAAGGCACGCATATATACATTGACACACGGGATTAATTGTTTATATATGTAATGAAAGGCGAAGTATCGCCAAATGGGGGGAAACAATAGCCATATAAAAACTGAATTCGGGGTTAGTTTCATATTATTTTATATTAAATTTGACATTCACTTTTTCGAGTGTCATTTTATATCGATACAATTAAGATGCCACGAAGGCAATAATACGAATATTTTTTTTTTTTTTAATCAAGCGTAATTTCCTTTTTATGTTGATCATGTTTACCATTAAATTATACATTTTCCTACAGAGAATATTGCAGGGATGGAACACGGGCGCAGAATTCATACCGGAATCCGTTTAAGAAATTTTTCTACCTATAATATCGTTGATTTAAGAAGTAGAAAAGTTTCTTACATTGATAGTGGTATGAATTCTGCGCCCGTGTTCCATCCCTGATATTGCTTTATCTAAGCTCCGCTTATTACATTTCATCTTATCATGTGTAGAATTATAATTAGTTTAAAATATATTCTTGCTGTTATTGGTTAAGCTTGTCGCCAGCCTTTATGTATGGGTCCTTATGCTATTGGTGTTGGTACTAGTTTTAAGGCCATTTGTCTATTCAAGGAATCTAGACTTAGGGAGGGGGGGGTTGCCAACCAAGGTAGTATGAGTAAGTGAGCCTAGATCTACACCTATCTACATGCACGTATCTACATGATTTTCAAAGAATAAACTCAGAAAACTTCTAACAACTAAGTTGATGTGCCATAAGAAAAGCTCTTGATTACAGAGAATTAGCCTCAAAATTATATATTTTTTTGTATTTTTTAATTAAATGAATTAATTCTGAAAATCAAAAATTATTACAGTGTTTCATCAGATATGTTTACATTTTATAAGATACTTTAACAAATATTTATTAGGGAAATTCCTCATTTAACCTAATTTCGAATATTTTTCATTCTAGCATATTTAACGAACTAACAAGCTTTCTAGTTTTTAATAAATATTTACATTTCGTGTTTACCCTTCATGTAACATTTATAAATTACAAAATTAAATATTTTATTCGCATACATTCGTTTACATCTAATTAGGTATTACTATGTTACAAAATCTAAATTGAACCAAAAATCGCGAACAGCTTATACTAATAGAGAGATAAAAATTCACTTATTAATTAATCACATACTCCAGCATCATGTTCATAAGTTTAGAACATGATGTTAACATTAACCGTTATTTTAATGAAGTCTGCTTCCTTAATTGGTTAAATGAGTATATTAAATTTTCTAAAATAGGATTTTGTACTAAAAAGTTTCATTTCCTACCGGAATGTTTCAACTTATATGTTTTTTATTTTTTATCTTGATCTTAAGAAATAAAAATTGTCTAAGGAAGAGAACATATAACTCACGCTTATTGGATAAGTTATTTATAAAACAAATAAAATAAATAAATAAATTAAGGATTTAAATGATCAGTGGAAGATTACCTTACAAGGATTTATTAACCATTATACTTTGCAGTAGTGCAATTTGTGAAATTTATGGGACATTTATATACAAGAATTAGGTTAAATTATGCTGAGCTGAATAAGTAAAATAAAAAAAGATTTTGCCTAAAGATTTTTGTAAAAAGTGAATGTTTTATACTTTGAAAATGTTTATTCCTTTTATTTTATAATTTTTTTAAATAACGTCTTTATATTATCTGTCTGCCTATAAATAAATTTTATATTTAAAAACATATTATTTCAAAGGTAATCTATACGGTAAGTAACATTGGTTAGGGCATATACTCATATACACAGCTTCGTTATACAGCTTATTGATATATTTAAACTCTTTATATCACCAGAAGGTATGAGATTTGCCTTAAGAACTTATTTGAATTAAGTTTATATCTATGTATGTCAATTAAAACAATTGTAAATCTTTGTCACTTTTAATTAGTTGTAAACACATCAATTATTAATTATTATAAAAGTTCAATATGTAATTAAACCAAATGTCTCAGTAAAACTATAAAAGCTTGTAACACAAATCCATCTATCCTGCAAAAAATTAAAATTAAAAACTGTAAATTAAACAGCCTTAAATTAAAAATCTATTAAATATTTTATTCTTAATAGCTAATCTCTATATCATGTAAAAATATAAAATGCGTTAAAGAATGTCTGGTATTTAATTACATAAAATGAGAACACATTTTATTATTCTCTATTAAGTGTCGTGTTTGATCATCGCTTATGATTACGATGAAACTGATAAATTAAAAATTTTAAATAACTCTAAAGTTCAAAAAGGTTACAAGCTCTGAATATTATCTGTTTTTGATAGAGAGTGCTCAGTAGAAGTATTCGAAATTATTTGTGAACGTGAAGAGAGGCACAATTTTATATAGAACTTGCAGCACCGGCTTTATTGGACTTTCAGGGCAACCGGCTTTCTTCTTAAGTTGGTACTAGAAAAATCTTTATATAAATTTAACTCTACGCATTGTCGTGTGAAGATTACAATAGCTACAGCTGTTTAAAAAAAAATCTCGCTATATTCAAATGCTATATGTATTAGAATTTCATGGAGTACAATGTGAACTACATTTCCGTAAAGATAATTGAATAACCATTCAGGTCCTAATGTGATCTTATTCATTTTCCTTAAAAAAAAACTTTTCTGGCAAATGGTTCCAGTTTTTGGTAATAATTGTTAGAAAGAATACCGTTTTCTTGGTTATAACGTAAATATCCCTTATATTCATAAATACTAATATTTCAGGGACTTTCAGTTTTCTTCCCGTTTCTTTGGCACTGCTGAGTTTTGTTAGATGAAATGTCTTTCACAGCCTCAACAACTTTTTACTTTCCGAACACTATAGTGAGGAAAGTATTGTAATCATGTCAAAAATCCGAATTTGAGATTTTGATGTTTCTATACGTTTCAAGGTCCAATGAGTCCGTTTTCACTATTTTTACGATGATGTATGTATGTGTGTGTGTATGTATGTGTGTATGTCTGTGAGTGAACACGCTAGCGTCTAAACGCTTTGTTCGAATAAGCTGTAAGTTGGTACGTATATTGTAAATCACCATAGTACGAACCCTATAGATTTTGGTGAATCTAGCACTTATAGTTTTTTTACAGGGAGAAAAATTCTTCATCATTACGGCCTATGGGGCCAAAATCTTAAAAGTGCGATAGCATCTAAACGCCTTATTCAATTGAGCAAAAAAATTTATACGCATATAATAGGTCACAGATACTCAACCTGTATAGATTTTGGAGAATCTAGGACTTATAGTTTTCTTACAGGGATATAAAGAAAAATTCTTTATCATTATGGCCAATGGGGCCAAATTTTCAACAGTGTGATAGCGTCTAAACGCCTTATTAATATAAACAAAAAATTTGTACACATGTTATAGGTCACAGTTGCACACACTGTATAGATTTTGGTTTTCACTTACAGTTTTTTTACAGGGACACAAAGAAAAAATCTTTATCATTATGGCCTATGGGACCCAATTTTTAAAAGTGCTATAGCATCTAAACGCCTTATTCAATTGAGCTGAAAATTTATATGAATATTATAAATCACTGTTGCACTAACTATAAGCATTTTGGTGCATCTGGCATTTATAGGTTTTTACAGGGACACAACGAAAAATTCTTTATCATTATGATCTATGGGCTCAAAGATCAGTTGCGTTAAACAAAACATCGTGTAATATATGGAGAAAAATACTCAAACACTCTATTATGGTTTTCTCCCTTTTGTTTGTTTAACAACTCCTCTTTCTTTACTTTATCTACAAAACTGTTAATTACTCAATGTTCGGAAAGTCGAGTGGAGTCACTCCAGATTTTTTTTCTTTTCTTTTAAGGATGAAGAAATACTTCTTTTATGGTGGGGTTGGCGGGTGTCACTCTACGATCTCTTTTTACTCATTAAGGCTGATTTTAAACAGAGCTTTACGGTTTAAAGTTGATTCAGAACCATTGCCAACATCCAAGCCTAAACCGGAATTCGAACGCGGCATTTAGAAATGGAAAGACAGAGTGTTAACCATACGGCTATTAGAGGGAATATCTCTGACAGAGAACCAACCAGTTAGAGATCAATTCTCAAAACGAACTTTCTGTTTAAAACGTATTATAAGGTTCTGTAATTCTTAATAGGAAAGAAGTTCATGTAAAAATAATAGATCAACTGTAGTTGATTAAATTGACATGAATTCTGTCAGGATTTAATTGTGTATTATGAGAGAAACAATTTGTATAAACCTACTTTAATAATTATTTATCACCTGTTACTGTAAAAAAGCCCCATAGAACTGGAGTTTAAAAGTAATAAGTACAAAACTTTGCAAACAAAATGCAATTTTGTGCATTACCGCTTTTTTTTTTTTTTTTCAGCCCTCGTGCCTACATTGTTCACCTAACGAAGGTCGTGTCTTCTTTCAACTCGAAACATTTGTTGCAAGTTCTTGCATTTTATGGTGTTTATTCAAAGTTTTGTACTAATTACTTATCAGCACCATATGGGTCGTTCATTGTGAAAGTGAATTATCTCCTTGTAAATTGATTTTGAAATAACGTGCTTTTTTCATGTTTACGCGTAGGAAAAAAAGTCAAGATTCAATAAGTATTATCGATTTTTGTGCTTAATACAAATCATAGGTATAAGAATTCATAAATTATATTAAGAATCATACGAAGTAACTTAGAAACTTAATTTTTTTAATGAATATTTAGAAGTTTTAGTTTACCGAGAAAAAACATGTGATGCCATTTATGGGATTTTAATGCAATTATTGGAAGTTTTTCTTTTTTGTAATGAAAGATGTGACAAAATGCGATACAATTAAGCAAAAATATATATTTTTTAAAAATATGGAGTTACACCCCTTTTACAAGTAGCCGTCCATGTATCACTATTGTAAAAATTTGAATTGGTTACTAGACCAAGGATCGCAGCCTTAAAATGGAAAAAATTACAGTGTGTTTTAAGGAAAACATTCCATTTTTATTTATAACATACAAAAATTAGGGTTTTTAATGAGCTCAGAATTTGAAATGAGTTTCTAAACAATATTTTTCTCTTTTTTCCCCCACGCAAAATTAAAAGATTTTATACAATGCAAAAATACTTTGTGCTTCACACTCGTAAATTATATTTTAGCTGTATACTATTTTCTGAACGGAAGATCATTTAACATATATTTTTTTTTTTCTCTAAATACCAAAATATTATATCATCCAAATTCTTAGGATTTTTTTTTAAATGCACTTAAACAATGAAACTTTTTTTTCAATATAAAAGAAATTACACACATTACTTTCTTAAATGCATAATGATTACATTATAATAATATATAATTACAATGCCCTAATAAAAATATACAAATCATATTAAACATTCTTTATGTACTTAATTATGTAGAGCCTTAATTTGGCAGTGTTGTTCAATTTATTTTTTTATCCTAATGAAGTGTCCTTCATAATTGCTTAAATACGTAGAATTTTTTTTTTTTAATTGCGATTTCCTTTTCGTTCCCATCTTAATTGTTTTAACTTTAACTGTCTTAGAAATGAAATCCTCTAATTAAGATGGATATTTAATGTAGGGTTATTGTACATAAAATGATATATTATTAGTGGAAAAAAATGATGAAATGTGTATTCAAGCATCATTACATAGTAATTTTTTTATAGCATAGTTTATATATTTTGAAATATCTTTGAACTTGTGCAGAATTTTTTACAATCACTGCAAACGCACACGCACCAAAATAAACACATTTAAGAACACTTTTTGTACTCAAATTAACAACACTTTATGGTATTGTTAGCTAGAACACTTCACAAGAAACATAATTGCAACACTTTATTGTGTTTTGATAACTGTTTTCAATATATTGGAAAAGTATTGCTATTTAAAAATGTGTTCTAAAAAAAGTGTTGTAAATATGTTACGATGAATATGTGTTCATACAACAGTGTTTTGTAGTGAAACATTTTGTCCCTAACAACACATTTCAAGCATAACACACAATTTAAAACACCATAAATTAACACATTTAAAACACTATAAATTAACACATTTAAAATACTTTATAAAATGAGATTTAAAATAAATAAATAAATAAAAATACTGGATATTATACATAAACACACTGAAACTTTCCCTTCCAGAGTGTTAATGTACACTGTTAAAACTACAGGTGACACATGACACCCTCTGGGGGTCAAAAGCGTGTCTCACTGGTGACACCCCTAGTGGTGCCAAATGGCACCCCTATATCAGAGCGTCTTAAGGGGTGAAAGATGGCATATCAAAATAGAATAACGACACACTGCAAGGTGCTCCAGGACTGAAAGGATGGCACCCTAAAGGGAGAATAATGTCACTCCACATGGGGATAAAAACTTATTCCATGATGTACAGTGGATTTTTTCTCTCCCCCATCCCCCCTCCGATTCTGTTGCAATTCTATTTATTGGTTTGAATCGTGAAAGAAAGGTGTTTAATAGGGTAAATAATCGAAATTTCATAGTATCTCAGTATTGTAATGGTATTTGAGTACATGTGAACTTTTTTAATTTTTCTATTTCCATAAATTTTCGATTACTTTAATTCATCGTACATTAGTATGATATTAAAGAAAAAGTACACATACTTTGTAAATTTTGTATGTGTTAATAATATACTATTTCTTTTTTAATATATTTCTAAAATTTAATTAATTCATAATACATCCTTTCAAAGCCCACGCTGAACACTTCTCAGATATCAATGCATCTAAATTTAATATTTGTAATTGAATTGAAATCAAAATGAAATTTAACCCGTTAGCGCCCAGTATCCTCATTTGAGGACAGCTAATAAAATGGCACACATAATTTTTGTGGTATCTTGGAATGATTTCTGTTTTTTAGTGTCAGTTTATAGCGTCACTCTAAATGATCCCTGAAAGTTTTATGTGCCTATTTCATAATTTGGATAGTCATTGTATAATTTTTCATTCGTTGTACATATATTTGCTTTTTGCGCAGGTATACTAACTTAAATGAAGTTGAATAATAATATATATTTTATTACTTTACTTTCGAGATCTTTGTCAATATATAATTGGAAATTAATCTGTTATCTCAAAGTTTTTCTATCTCGAAGTTTTCTCGCTAAAACACTAAAAGTCAATAAATGAGGATAGGCTTTAAATTTAAAACTATCAGAAGAATTGTTTAAGTTAATATATTTTACTGTCAGTTGTCTATATTAATTTAGAAGCGAAATAATCAGCTAATAATATTTAGCAAAATTGATTCGGGTGTTAACGGGTTAAATTATCGATAAAATACAAAAGGGGCAATGTTTATATATTTTAACTGATTTATTTAATTGTAGTACTTTAAAAAAAATGAGCATTAGAAAATTATAATACATTCATTTTTACCGGCGTAATATTAGGTGAATGTAATCATTTTAATAATAGTTACTTTGTGTATGAATAAATGGTCACAAAAAAAAGGAAACATTTAACTTTTAGTTTTGCATAAACTACTTTCTAATGGAGTATTTTATAACTTTATGAAATATTAATTCTTAAGGCTAATGCAGTTGCACCTGCCTAGAAAAGATTAAAGAGAGTAAAATGTTGTCTAGAAAACGCATTATACTATGTAGTAATAACGCATCTTTAAAGTGTATTCGAAGTAAAATACTTTCATATCAGGAATTTTTTTTTAATGTTTCTTAAGTAATAAAAATGAAGTATCTAATAAATACATTATTATTATTTAACTAAAATAAATGACTTTTTTCAACAATATTGCATTTTTGTATTTAAATATCTTTTCTCAGTTTAGCACACCTCTCTCAATAGGTAAAATATTTACATTAAATGTTTTAATACATGGTTTTTCTGAAAAGATATTTTGTATTTTAAGCATTTTGAAATGCATTTTTGATGTTTAATGCTTACATTAGAAAAGGAAAAGAATAGTTTTCAGAAAAATCCTGGTATATTAGGGATTCCCATTTTATTTTCTATGTATTTATTAATTAAAAAGTTTTATTTTATTTCACATTTATTATCTACCCATTTTCTATGATAGTAAATATACACATTTTCTATAATAGAAATAAGGCAAAAATTGATTACAAAAGATAAGTTGATATACAAAGTTTTCAAATTCCAGTTTTTAAATAAATTAAAAAATAATATAGCGCAAAAAAAAAAAAAAAAATCTTTTAAGTTTTGTTATTGTTTCTTAATGTAAAATTTGTAATGTGGCTTCCATAATTTGTTAATATTTTCCATTTCTAAACATATGAAATTTAAAAAATAATTTCAATAAATGTAGAGGATAAAAAATATTTCATTATGATAATATGATCGATGAGAACATGAATAAAACATAAAAAAATTTACTTAAATTTAGTCTTACATGAAAAACATATAACACAAAATAAAATATATTTTATTTCGAACAATTTCCGTGTATAGCCCCAATCTATTAAAGTAATTTAGGTAGCCCTGTAAACGAATGATGAATGGTTTTCTATTTACAATCTACACAAAACATTCTTTTATGCATAGAAAACAAATATGTTCATTCCATTATTTAGGGCAGTCTATAGATGTTACAATATACTTAGCAGAAATTTCACCCATTGACGTAATATTTGAATTCTCTTGAATGACCCTGTACACGAACCTTTTTCTTGATCTCAACGATTATATAAATGTGCATAATTCCATAAAAATTTACAAAGATTTATTTTATTTTTTCAGAATTCTTAATTTTAGAAGATAACTACCATGATTTTAAATTATGCAAAATGATTAGTTTTTTACGGAATAGACAAAGAGAATTTTCCATTAAAATAACGATAAATTAAACGGGAATTTATAATACATAAAAAAGCAAAACAATGCTAGACTGCCACTCATTAAAATATTTGTTCATAATTAAAAAGTACTTGTCTGAATTTTATTAGAATCTTTCTCATAATTTAACACATATTAAAAATATAATAATTACACGACAAAAAAAAAAAAAAAAAAAAAAAAAAAAAAAACTTTTTATATACCACGCTTTTAAATTTTCTGTTTTGACAATTCTATGCATTAATAAACACTTTTTTTTTTTTTTTTTTTTTTTTTTTTTTTGATGAATTATCTCATTAACTTGAAAGAAAATGATCAAATGCGTAATTAAAAGAGCAATTATAAGAAGTTTTCAAACATTTATTATTTGAATAAAAGTAATAAAATAATGCATTGTCTTCGTGTTCTGAGCTATTCTGAAAGTTTCAAATGTCTAGCTAGTCGGAAAGTTGCTTAAAAATCGATTGCAAGATTTGTACTGGACAAAAAAGAAAGCGAGTTAATAAAAACACGGTAAAATTCAACCGTTTATCAACATGAATTTAACAGAATTCCTTGTTCAAAGATTTATATTACTAATTCAAAATTATCTTTTTATTAATTTTAGCACATTTATCTTATTTGTTTGACATCTGAAGTATATTTGAATGTAATTTTTATAAAATTGAAATATTCAAATTTATAAGAGTATTAATATTTTACATTATTTCAAAAGAAATCGCGAAAGTATTTTACATTATGAACAGGTGAAAATATTTTTAAATATTTAACAAATACCGACATATTATAAAATTGAAAACGGAGTAACTTAACCCTTAACTACTGTGACTAAACTTCTCTCACAACTACTGTGAGCGGTCTCTCAGACCGCTTGATTAAAACTTATTTAAAACGTCGAATAAATGGTAAGCTATTGATTGTATGCTATTATTTATCTACTAAATTGTTTAATTTATCTTTTTTTTTTTTTTTATTATTATTATTTTTAAAGGCAATTTTGGAGAACTTAAACGGGTATCCCGACATATGAACGTGCAAGAGAATACCGATAGGGCAACATTGCATCGATGAGCATGAATTATATAATTTTAATCTCGCTAGTGTAACTCGCTAGTGTTCTCACTAGTGTAACAAAAAATTATAGATATTGTAAAAAAGTATTATTAATTGTGGAAAATATTGTACTATAAAGAAGTATTATTAGTTCCATTAAAAATACATAGTTGCAAACTACTCCGGATTATAGCTAACACAACTTCTCAGCTGAAACTTTTTCAAAATACACAAATATAATGTATATATCTTGAAAAAAAAAATAGTAGTAGTCAACATCCGGAGTAGTTGGCATCGGTATTTAAATAAAACAGTAAATAAAATGAAACTTGCATACATATTTTTTTTTATATAAATTCCAGAATTTCATTCTGTGTGAGATACACCGGACGTTTTCTTGAACTAGTCAAAGCCATTTTTTTTCATAAAATTACAAAAAATATCATAAATATATCTAGAGAAACAATACTACTCATTGGACAAAAACAGACTCGTATCTGCTGTCAGCGGTCTCACATACCGCTAGAAAAAAGAAAAGTAGAAAAAAAAAAATAACTAAACCCCGTTCGCTGAACAACAAGTGGAATGTGACCTTGGCCGATCGTTTTAGGAAGGTAGAAAAGAGGGTCTGGATCATTACCTATTTTTAGGGGTGTTAATGAGGGCTAGAAAACGGCGAGCGGTCTGTCAGACCGATGACAGCAGTTAAGGGTTTAAATTTCAAAATGCTCATTAATCTTTCGTGAATTTCTAATTTTTGTAGACTATTGAATTCATAATTTTGTGGCGGATGAGGATAGTACAGGAATATAAGCCAGGAATTTAAAACCCATTTTATCCCATTGTCCTATTTAAAGGACAGGTGAAAAATAGCATACAGAAATCAGAATTTGCTTCGAGCGAATATTTTGTCAGCTGGAATATATAATGGTATATATAAGCTTCTGCTAGCATGTTATGTGTCTCACCTCCTCCTCCTCCTCCATCTGGAATCTTTGTTTAATCGTTACATTAGGGGGCGTGGTTTACCTTCTCTCTTTGCGGTTGAAATTTTTTTTTGGAGAACTATCATGTAAATAAGAAAGTATTATACAGATAAAGCAAAACTATATACTCGGAAAGCTTCACTATTGAAGAGAACACTAAAACATATAAGTGCAAATTTCATCCTCTTTATTTCAATGTCTTGCGTACAAGGTAGATAAGTTTTCTTATACAGAATATATATATATATATATAGATATATGTTTTTTTTTTTTTTTTTTTTTTTCGAATTTTGTTGTCTTTAGTTTATTTAGGTTTAATTAACCTTAAAAAATATAATTTTTCTCAAATTTGAGCACAATAAATTGGGTTAAAATGGCTTAAAAATTCTTTTCTATCATGAATTTTCAAAACACGTTAGAAAAAGATAAGCTATCAGTCAGACGGTTCTACTCAAATATTTCCAAACATATCCCTTCCGGAGCGAATTTTTGAAATATTCTGCATTAATATGTCTGCTATATAGCATTTATTTTACATTGATAACAATATTTTCGGGAACTTCGTTCATAAAATGGATATTTACTACCAAGGGATTAAACAAGTCTTAGAATGGTGGAACTGTGTAACATATTAGATTAACTAAATGAGAAATGAATATCGCGTAACCAATCCTTGTTATATTTGACCGTAGGAGACTTCATATATGCTGAGTAGTCATGAAAAGAAGAGCAATTTATGAGTATTCAGAAATGTTTTTTTTTTCCTTCCGTAAGATTATATATATATATATATATATATATTATACATATAATTATATAGGAATTATTGAAAATCCCTTTATATCTGTTCACATGAAAATGTTAGTTAATTTAACCTTTTGATATAGAATTATATAATTATTTTTCGAATACACTCGAAAGTTTTATTTTAAACTTTGAGATATTAAATTATTTCGTAGTTTTTTTTGTTTTCTTACTTCTTTAATTCTTTAACTTTTTTAATATATATCGTTTTAAGTTTCATACTTTTATATAAATATATATATATATATATATATATATATATATATATATGTATGTATGTATATAAAATATGAAAATAGACTAAAAAACAAAATATAATCTAATACTATTCTATGAATTATCAGAAATGTTATCTATTTCTACGTTTCGAAAATAGATATGCAAAAAATGTATTATAATCATGATTTGCGAAATGGAATTCGTACTCGCATAACTCAAAAATGAATGGTCGTAGAATATTGCAAATTTATATTTATGACTGGCAAGATGTCTAGTTTTACACCTCCAGCGTCTTAGCACTATCTCGCTACGCATGTTATAGGTCACCGTAGCACGAACTGTATAGATTTTGGTCAGTTTAGCACTCATAATATTTTTACTGGGACACAAAGAAAAATTATTTATTATTATGGTCTATGACCTCAAATTACTTAAAGTGCGATAGGTTCTAAATGTCTTATTCGATTGCTCTTAAAGTTTATATACATGTTACAGGTCACCACTGCACGAAAGGATAGATTTTAGGGAAACTAGCACTTATAGTTTCTTTACAGGGACACAAAGGAAATCTTTTACCATTATGTCTTATGGGCTCAAACTATTTACACAGGTTTCGCTTCCTTGCTATAGATATCCGTAAATAAATATAGCCACAAAAATATTAATACTGAAATTCTATTATAATTGTTATAAATAGCAACTACGGTTTTTATTTGACTTATTTTAGTTTTTTAATAGCTTAAATATTACTCTGTATATGCATATATGGTATTACAAAATTATATTAAATCTGATTAAATTTCTTTACCCTTCCATATTTAATAGCAATTATGTCTGTGTGAATAATATTAGGAAAGATAAGTGGATACGTTCATGATACTTCCATCTATATCAACACTCACTGTTATTAGGAACTTAATACATTCTATCCACTTAATAACATGAGAATTTTCAAAATAAACAGCTTAAACGCACAGTAAAAATATTATTTTGCGATGTGATCAAATAAAAAAATTAAAAAATATCGAAGTGAAATCTGATTCATCAAATGCATTGCAGCAAACTTTTTACGCTCATCACCTATTGCCATTCTAACAGCTTTATTGCCCACAATTTCCCCTGTTCACTAAAAATCGAAAGTATAGGGCATCATTCACTTATTAGAGAATGAAAATGAAGTGAACAGGATTTCATTTTCACTTAAAAGTAATTCAATTAATTTAAAAATTCATATAAAATCACCCAACTGAAATATTTCGATAAAATGTGTCTTAAGTTGTCTTTCTCTGTATTCTACGGAAGATTCAAATAATTATTTCATGTACAGTTTAATATCCATTAATTTAAAAATTAAGTATCTACATACTAACTACTTATGCTTTGAAAAAAATTAAAAAGAAAAAAAAAATTTCGACAAAGAAAGAAAAAAGTTACATATTGAACACAACAATCATCTTGTCATCATAACAAAATAAAGTTATCATGAATGGTTTTTGATTGTATAAAACTTTTGTATTTGAAACGTTTAACCCTATTTTACCACGTTTTTATTAACTCGCTTTCTTGTTTGTCCAGTGGAAGTCTAGCAATCGATTTTTAACTAACTTTCCGACTAGCTAGATATTTGAAACTTTTAAAATAGCCCAGAACACGATGACAATGCATTCTTTTAGTAATTTAATTCAACTAATAAATATTTGAAAATTTCTCATAATTGCTATCTGTATTACGCATTTGATCATTTTCTTTCAAGTTGATGAGATTTTTCATCAAAACAATTTTTTAAAAGTATTTATTAGTACAGAGAATTGTCAAGTTTATATGAATCAACAGAAAATTTAAAAACGTGGTGTATAAAAAGTTCTTTTTACAGGTTGACAAGAAATAACTTGGACACACATGATACATTATAACTATAATGCTAATGAAAATATTCCGACCAAACTTCAAAATAAATATGGATACATTATTTTGTCTAATATATTTACAAATTTTCAAAGTGGCTACCTTTATCCTTAATACAGATCTTTAAACGTGTCACAAAATTTTCGGCTATGGGCCGCAACTCACTTACTGATATTTTATCCCATTACTTCTACAAGGATTTCCTTAGGGATGCCAAAGTTTTATGAGGTTTAGAAAACACCCTTGTCTCCAAGATGGACCAAGCAGAATAATCCATTGGGTTCAAATCTGGGGAATACAGTGGCCATTCTCGAGCTTCAAGGAAGTCAGGAAAATTTGTCTTGCACCAATCTTGAGTGCTTCTAGATCTGTGTGAAGGTGCGGAATCCTGTTTGAAGGTCCATCTTTTGTTTCCAAAGATTTTTTGCGACAAAGGTAAGACAACATCTTCCAAAATGAGTTTGCGATATATTTGTTGATTAATCTTTATCCCTTGATCATCAAAAACAAGTGGTGTTTTCCCACTAACACATATCCCACCCCAAACCACAACAAATTGCTGTCGTTGACGCCGTTCAACAATGCAAGAAGGTCCAGGTGCTTCTGCTGACCAAACTATCATTATGGCTATTGTGAGCTTGTTGAATCGAGAACAGTTTCTCAAGACAAATGTTTGCCATTGATCACCTGCGACCCGCTTTAACAGATCTTTACACCTTTGAAGTCTTGTGCGTTTGTACTCTGATGTTAGCTTTTGAGCCTCTTTCATTTTGTAAGGGCGAAGACGAAGCTCTAATCTCTCCACCAAACATGCGGTTTCTCTGTTGATCTTCATCACTCTAGCAACCTTTCTCATTGAAATCCTAGGATTTCGTTGAACTCGGTTTTTGATAACTTTCCGGTTTCTTGATGTGTTAACAGTTCGATTTCTTCCTCTTCCTGGCCTGTCGCCATCATGTCCAAGTTCTTTAAACCTTTTGGTTGTGCATGAAACCGTCTGCTTAAGCACTTTCAGTAGTTGAACAATTTCACATCGTTTCTTTCCTTGCTTATGTAATTCAAGAATGGCAGATCGTTTGTTAACCATAATGGTTATCACAACCAACTTACTTACACCTGTTTAGTTTTACTTACACCTGCTTTCTAGGATCAATACTTAATAAAATAAATTTATAACTTTAGTGGTAGTTACAGATATTTCGTTTGAAACTTCGTCCAAGTTATTTCTTGTCACTCTGTATCTAGTAATTATTAACATTAACTACAACCTAAAGTAATACTTTGATATGAAAACGGTATATTTCAGCATATTCGTCGTACATTTCTTCTCAAAACTGCCAAATTTCATGTTCTGATGTGAAAAAGTTTTTACTGTATAAGCCAAGAAAAGGAAAAAGACACGATACATTCAAACTTGGCATCTGTATGAGGTTTTTCTTTTTCATTCTTTCTCTCTCTTTCTCTCTCTCTCTCTCTCTTTTTTTTTTTTTTTAAGAATAGAGATGTATAAGATGAATATATTTTTAAATACTTTCATAAATCATAATTGTCTCTTAAATTAGATGCTTTTCAATATAACATTTCTACATATTATATGAACATATCCATAATGTAATATTTTATGAACATATGAAATGAAGGTTATTATAATTTTTATTAAATATTATAATATCCGAAATGTCATGGCGCAACAAGATATTAAAATTATCTTTCGGAATATTAAAGATTCTTAGCCAGCGTCGACTTTTAAAACATACTGGAAAATGATAAGCAATCAATCCAATAACTCTATGAACATAGTTCCAAAAATAATCTCTTGGGAGCAAATTTTGAAATAGATTGCATTAAGATGTCTGTAATGTAACATGCATATTATAGAGATAACAGTATTTTCGGAAACTTCGTTCTAGAAATGAATATTTACTCCCAGGGGATTAAATAAGTTCCGGATAGTGGAACGTTTGGCATATTAAATTACCTTAATGAGGAATGAATATTGTGTTACAGATGCTTGTTATATTTCGTTTTCTGCATATTTCATATTTGCTGATTAGTAATGACGAAAAAATAATTTGAGAACACTTTTCTGGAATATTTTTGGTCAATGATTATTTTTAGTATTAAAATCAACATTCAACTTCGTTAACTTTTGCAGTTATATGATGTTTTTCAAAATAGTATTTCATTATTTGTTAAGAGAAATTTACTTAAAAATCTAAATTTTACTATGGATAAATGAAATTTTTACCGCATTTTTTATTTATGATAAAAAATAAAGTGTTATTTAAATATTAATGCGTTTACTCTTTAACATTTACTATATATTTCCTTTTGGAAATTGTAAACTAATTTCAAAAATTGCTATTAGACACATAGTTAGTCATAAGTATGTGAAAAAAAATTAGCATTTCTAATTTCCGAGAATTTTTTGCTTTGAAATACCTAGATTTTAATCTGATTAAATTCAAATAATAATTAAATTAATATATAAATAACTTAAATTAATATGTAATTAAACACTATAAATTAAAAAAAAAATCAACAGTGGATTCAGGTCAAAATAAAAGCACGACCTTTCATTAGGTAAAAAATTAGGCACGATAGTATCATTAAAGCAGAAAATTGCACTCATGACCACTAAGGAACTTAAAATGACTTCTGCGTATTTCTTCCTCTGAAAAGTAATTCAACAAATTTGGGAAAAGTATTGCTAACTATCGAACAGAGAAGGAATTGAAGTTTAAAATATGAATAAAACAAGGAAAAGATATTTAAGAATTGTTTCATAAAAAGTGTTAAATTTTTGTTACAAAAAAGCATCATAGAACTGGCGTTGAAGAGTAATAAGTTCAAAACTTTGAATAAACATCCTAAAATGAAAGAACGTGCAACAATTGTTTCGGGTCAAAAGAAGAAACGAAACAATTGTTGCGATTTCTTGCATTTTATGGTGTTTATTCAATTTTTTGCACTTATTACTGTTAAGTATTTAGTTTCAGTGCGAAACGAATTGAAGTTAAAAGATTTAACGGGAAAGCAAAATTAGATAGTTAGTATCCTGATCTCTAGTAAGGTTATTACTCTACTCGAGTCACCATCTGTTTTCAAAATTTTTGTAACTTGAAAATTTCTAACTCGGATAACAAACGTACTTATTAACCTACTTGCTTTGTTAGACAATGTTAGATGGTGGAAAGCCGCTCACCACTACACAGCAGTTTGGAGCGATTTTAACCGCATCAGTGACCACCACGACAAATTACGGGAAATACTAGCCCCTGCAAAGTACTCTGGCAGGTGAAGTTATTACCGCCCCCCCCCCCCTCCGTAGTTTATTAAAAAAAATGCCTCTGGGGAAAATGCCTTCGTGGTAAAGGGAGATATAAGATGCAAACAGTGCAAGGATGGGTTAGAAAGATGTCTTGAAAAATACGCAGAACAGAAGACTGAAAATATGTGTCATTTGACTTGTAAGAATAAATTAAAATAAATCCTGTATTAAAAAAAGAAACAGGTAACTGCCGAAAGAAAAGATGAAAAGAATTTAAGAAGTTAAATTTGTTAAATCTTTAAAAATTTCAAACATTTTTGTTAATTTTTGACGAAGAGGAGGACGGTTAATAATGTTAAAAGGCCAATCAGGAGGTTTAATTGTTGGCGCGATAATATGCCACGAGTATGTTAAAGGACAGGAAAAGTAAATGTGCTCTGGTGCCCCCCCCCCTCGACACACACACACACTCACACTCAAATTAGGAGTAGCGAGCGGCAAAATCTGTGTAAGAAAATTTTAAAGGGACCATGCCCGGACAAGAAAGCTGTTACTGATAAATTAAGATTGAAATCATAAAAACTGTACACTCTCAGAAATAATATACTCAATTTTTACGATTCAGACATCCTCGGGCTTAATTGCATTGTTTTTGACAACCATTTCGTTAAGCGATCACGTGATTTTTGAGGAAACGTGAATTCTCAAATATTTAACGAAACTGTTTACTCACAATAGCATGTGCTAGCTTTCTTTACCGCCATATTGGATGTTTTCCTGTGTTGTTTTGACTTTATGTCACAATGACTTTTATTTGCCGGCCTGGTGGTTCGGTCGGTAGGACACTGTCTTCTGAATTCCCGCGTCCCGAGTTCGAATCCCAGTGCGGGCATAGATGTTTGTGATGTCCTGTGTCAACAAAATATTGTGTGCGCATGTTTCTGTGAATTTCTGTAAAAATATGGATCAATTGAGATAAAAGTCATTGTAACTATAGGTCTCAAAGCTGTCAAATAAATGTCCAAGTGACTTTTATTTGTTTGCTCTGTTTTATTTATATTTTTATTAAATATAATTAGGATTTAATGCCTAAAGCAACGAACTTGCAGGTAAATTTTTAATTCTATAATTTGTATTTTATACTGTATCACGAAACTAGGATGAAAAAATGTATCTTCACTTTTGACGAAATTCGTATGTTCAAACAAGTGACGAAAGTAATTTTTTCAATTTGACGAAATATTCGCTCGGAGTATTTCCCTGGAAACGGTTTCGTCAAAATTAAAGAAAATTTCGTTAAATTTGAATATCCATTTCTGAGAGTGAAAGGGAAACGATTATAAGTGTAACGACCTTTTGTTGAGGTGTTCCAATATGATTGCCACTCCTGCTTAAAGTGGAATTTAAGAAACTTTTTAATGTAGAAGGGTGATAATGAGTTATCAATGTTTTCAAATTTGGTCGCGGCTTTGGCTAAAAAGTTCACCATTTCGTTGCCCACCACTTCCCTGTGAACAGAAACATGTTCAAAAACTAGGTATGTACACAGTCCATATCAAGGTCTCAACCAAGTATACTGATACATATTTTCTGCCCCCTTTCTTCAAATTTTTAGGAACTTAAACAGAACAAATAAATAATTTTTCTCTTTTGAATAAGCGGGAAAAACCCAAAAGACGCTGTCTTCCTCAAAACAAATAATTCAGATAGTATATAAAATATATTAGATTATAAAGTGTAGAGAGATTATAAAATATATTAGAGACAAATGTTATTCTGCGTAAAATAGTATTAGTTCAGAAGTGTGTGAATCGAAAATTATTCACTGTTCATGTCGAATGGGTACCACAATTAAACCATAAAAATTTTAATTTAGAAAGCAGATTGTAATTAAAATTACAATTATTAAAAAAAGGGGATTTTTACCAAAATGTGAAAACATTTTTTTTTGTTCGATATTGAATTATTTATTGAAGCATTTATCATAAATTCATATTTTTGAGCTTAGCAATTCTTATAAAATTCAATTTCACCAAATGGCATAAGGTAATGTATCTTTACCTCTGACGAATTCTCCAAACAGTTGTATAATTGCTGTTTTGTAGAAAAAACAAAATTATTCCACTCTGTTTAAATATTCAGTGTTGATATTTGTACACTAGTTATATGTGCTGAACAAGTGAAGTACGATATAATCTACAGATATTTGCAAAACCATTCTTTATTTCTTATGCAATAACAAAACAATGTTGTACAGAAATATTCGCAATATTAAACTTGATTTTTTAATATATTATAGTTAAACAATTTTTAGTTTTATAAAACATATGCAGATTTAAATTATTTTTTTCTGATTTATTAAGTCCAAGAAAACCTTTCTGAATGTTGATAATGTGTGAGATGTTTTACTACATATTAGAATTATGAAATTCGTGTTTTTACCATGTTTTTATTAACTTCGATTCTTGTTTGTTTGTTTGTTTGTCTAGTACAAATCTTGCAATCGATTTTTAACTAACTTCCCGACTAGCTAGACATTTGAAACTTTCAGGATAGCTCAGAACACGGTGACAATACATTTTTTTAATACATTTAGTCAACTGTTTCAGGTCCCTACTGCCTTCAACAGCGTTTATATGATTCAAAGAAAATTTATTTAACTAACTTCCCGACTAGCTAGACATTTGAAACTTTCAAAATCGTTCAGTCCACGGTGAAAATGCATTTTAAAAATATTTTTAAACAACTGCTTCGGGACCCTACTACTTTCGGCAGCGTTACCAGCACAAAGCTTGCAGTCGATTTTTAACTAACGTCCCGGCTTTTATATATGATTATTATTATGAGCATATTATTCGCCAATTAAAAGAAAGAATATAATAATCGAAATAAATAAAAAAAAAAAAAAAAAAAGGAAAAGTAGATTAAATCAGTTGTTAATTCCAGTTGTTCTCTTTCCTTTTATCCATAATTATCATTATGAGTATATTGTCTTCTAATTAAAAATAAAGATTTTTCACAATAACTGGAAGATGGATTATGGAGGTATTGCGGTATCCTATGCATCACTGCCTATAATCATTTTTGATAAGAAGAAAAAGAGAAATCAATCCCTAAGTAAGAGAATTAATTCTTACACCACCCTTAAACTTCCATTTTATTCTCCGTTATTCCAAATTAATTCCTATAAATTCCATTTGAAACTTTTATAATAGCTCAAAACACGATAGCAGTAAATTTTTTTAATACTTTTAGCCTAATATTCCGGGTTTCCGCTGCCTTCGGTAGTGTTTATATGATTCAACAGAAAATTTAAAAACATGGTATATAAAAAGTTCTTTTTATCTTGTAATTATTTATATAATAACTTAAAAACAAATGTCTACAGAAAAATGTATATTGTTAATATAATTATCTTTGTATTAAATGAAACTTGAAGACGATGTTTTTTTTTTTTAACAACTGTGATATGTTTGAATACGTTTTATGTAAAATTAGAAAATGCGTTAATTTTTTGTATTATTTCTCATGCGATTCTAAATTATTTTCGTTTACTATATTAGCCAAATGCAAGTAATTTAAATTACGAAAATGAATAGTGACTTTTAGTAAAACTGTCTATATTTTATCAAAATTTACAAAGACTCATTTTATCTTTCGAAAATTTAAATTTTTGAAGATGGTAATAATAATATTTAAACTATTCAAAATCTTTCGTTATTTATGCAATAACAAAGAGAATGTTGCATTCAAATAAACATGAATTAAACATGAATTGTCAATATGTAAAATTTGAAAGAATGCTAGGACGTCATTAATTAAAATTATTTGTTCATAATTTATAGGTATTTGTTTAAATTTTAACACAATCTTTAGCACATTTTAACACATATTAAAAATATAAAATTCAAGAATTTAACATCATGAATTTGAAATAATCGCCTGCTCAAAGTTATGCATTACATACGAATTCAAATTATCTTTATACTAATTTAAAAGATATTTAGCAAATACCTTTGACATATGAAATATATTTGAATATAACTTTGATAAAATCGAAAGATACGTATTTAAAGAGTATTAATATTTTACATTATTTCAAAAGAAATTCCGTAAGTATTTTACATTGTTAACCAGGTGGAAATATTTTGAAATACTTAACAAATACGAAGACTTTACATTACTGAATACGATGCATTGTAAAATCTCTAACTATTCATTAATCTTTCTTGATTTTTTAATTTTTAAAGACTGTTAAATTCATAATTTTGTCGAAGAAAATGACATTAAACTATGTGCCGGGAATTTAAAAATTCCTTTCTGTCATGAATTTTTAAAACACGTCTGAAAAAGATAAGCTATCAGTCAGACGGTTCTACTTACATATTTCCAAAAATATCACTCTGGGAGGAAAATTTTGAAATATTCTCTGTTAATATGTCTGCTGTATAGCATATATTATACATTTATAATAATATTTTCAGAAACTTCGTTCATAAAATAGATATTTACTCCCAAGGGATTAAACAAGTTCTAGAATGTCGGAGTTGCATAACATATTATACAGGGTGTTTATAAAGTCCCGGACCCATTTTGATGTTTAATAACTCATAAAATAATGAAGATGTAAACAAACTTATGGCATTTATTGATGGAATAACTCATATATTTTCTTTTCAGGTTTGGATATCTTTACTTTTGTAAATATCGTCTGCGCGTGTGGTTAATTTCAGATAATTTCATTTTCCAGTCTAAATATTTGTACTTTTCTAAATATCGTCTGCTTATTAATTGCCTTTTTCTCTCTTTTCTTTTTGGCAACTATTGCAATGTTATGTTTACTTTTGATGTGTTTGTTCCATGTAGTACTTTTGTATGTGATGTTTTATTCGAGCGGTTATTAAGGAAAATGCATACACCACAAGAGAAAGCACTATATTTTATGGTGGTACATAGAAACTAAAACTAACTAGAACCGCTACCTGGCGTGAAATTGACTATCGACTTGATATTCTTCGTGCGACGAAGGGGGCACACGTGGAAGTTGCATTGACAAGGGTCGTGAAACTTTTTGAGTCTATCTAACGATTTATGTTATTAATTTTAATCTATCTTTATTTTTTTATGAGTTATTAAACATCAAAATGGGCCCGGGACATTATAAACACCCTGTATTACCTAAATGATAATAAATACCGTATTACAAGTCCTTGTTAAATTCCATCTTATGAGATTTATTATTTGAGTACTTATGAATAAAATATCAATTTATGAGCATTCGAAAGCGATTTAGCTATTTTTTAATTTCCTAATAAAAAAAAAAATATATTATTGATAATTGAAAAACGCTTTATTTGTTCACATGAAGCATTACATAGTTTAAAATTTATGATACAAAAATATATGTCTGTTTCTCGAATACACTCAAAGTTTTTATTTTAAACTTTAAAGTATAAAATTATTTCATAACTTTTTTTCTTTTTTGAGTATTTCTGTAACTTTTTCATATGTATAGTTTTATTTTATTTTTTTATTTTCATAACTTTATTTCTAATACTTATAAAATATGAAAACAGATTTCAAATTAAAATATAATATTATATTGTTCTAGGTATTATCACATTTTTTTTTTTTTTTTTTTAACGTTAGTTGTCTTTGCCTCCACGTCGATTCGGTAACCAAATTTTACGTTATCTTCGTTCGCTTACTCTAGATGATGTTTGTAAATAGCCATGTAAAAATTTACACTGAAATGTTAATATAACTGTTACATATCAAAACTACTGTTTCTATTTGCTTATAATTATGTTAATTTTTTAATAACTTAAGTATTATACTCTATATGAACTTACATTATCTCAGAATAATATTGAATTTGATTATAACATTTATATACTTTCTACCATAGCAATTATGTCCGTATGAATATAATAACAGGAACTGTAAAAATATGTGAAAACGTTTACGATACTTCCATCCCTATAAGCACAAATTATTATTATTAAGATCTGATAACATTATATTCACTTAATAACATGATAATTTTAAAATTTTACAATATAATCGCGTGCGCACGCACACACACACATACACAAAAAAAAAAAAAAAAAAAAAATTGCATTGTTAGTGTAATAATAATAATAATAATAATAATAATAAAAAGAAGAAGAAATGTAGCAGACTGAAAGATTATTCATCAAATAAATAACAGAATATTTGTTTTTTATTTTATTTTATTTATTTATTTATTTTTGCGACCACCATTAATTTCCAGATTTACCAACCAAATTTTTTCCGCGTTTGTTAAAAATTGAAACCCCAAGGAATCTAGTAAAATAGGAAATACATAAAAAGAGAAGAGGATTAAGTAAAAAAAAAAAAAAGTTTAACTGAAATATTTTGATAAAATGTGTCTTAAATTTAATAAAGTGTTTATCTATTACCTACGGAAGTTTCAAAGAATTATTTCATGCATTTTTTGAGATCCGTGAATTTGAAAGCTAAGAATCTAGAACCTAACTATGTATGCTTTGAAAAAAAAATCGTAAAAAAAAAAAAATTGAAAATCAAAAAATAGTTACATACATCACCCAATAAGCTAGTGTATATCTTAGCAAAATAAAACTATCATGAATGGTGCTTCATTCTATAAAACTTTTATGATTGAAATGCTTAGCTTCATTTCAATATGGAATACCACGTAAAATAACGTTTTGACAAATAAACGATTTTTTTAAGCATACTTGTTGCCTAGTTTTCGATAAAATTGCAAATTTCCATGTTTTTATGTTAAAATGATTTTACTGTATTAGTCAAGAGAGCGAAAAAAGCAAAGTAAATTCAAAATGGTACTGGTAACGTTACAAGGTCTTTTTTTTTTTTTTTTTTTTTTTCATTGAGAGATTAAAAATGAATATATATTAAAATGCATTCATAAATTGTAATTCTCCCCTAAATTAGATGTAGTTCTATATAATAGTTCTACATATTATGTAATATTCTATGAACGTTTGTCATAAAATGAAAGTTACGATAATTTTTATTAAATACTATAATAACCGTAATTTCCAGGGGCAACAGGATATTAAAATTATCTTTTGGAATATTAAAGATTCTTAGCCAGCGTCGACTTTTAAAGCATCCTGGAAAATGATTAGCATTCAATCCAACAACACTCTATGAATATAGTATTAAAAATAATCTCCTGGGAGCAAATTTTGAAACAGATTGCATTAAGATGTCTGTAATGTAACATGCATGTTATATAGATAACACTATTTTCGGAAACTTCGTTCTGGAAATGAATATTTACTCCGAAGGGATTAAATATGTTCCAGGATAGTGGAACGTCTGGCATATTAAATTACCTTAATGAGGAATGAATATTGTGTTACAGATGCTTGTTATATTTCGTTTTCTGCATATTTCATATTTGCTGATTAGTAATGACGAAAAATAATATGAGAAAACATTTTTGGAATATTTTTCTTTAAGCATTATTTTTAGTATTAGATTCATCTTCGTTTACCTTTGCAGTCTTATGAGGTTTTTCAAAATAATATTTCATTACTTGCTATGTGAAATGTATTTAAAATACTAAATGTTTTATTGTGAATAAACGAAATTTTTAATTTATGATAAAAGAAACATTTAGAAACATTATGATAAAAGAAGCATTAAGATAAAAGAAACATTTTTTATTTATGATTAAAGAAAAATAGGTGTTATTTGAGGATTAATATGCTAACCCTTTAACGTTCACTATATTCTTTCCTTTGAAAATTGATAAACTAATTTTAAAAATGGCTATTAGGCACATAGTTGATCATAAATACGTTAAAGAAAAAAAAAAGTATTTTAATTTTCAAGAGAATTTTGATTTGAGTCATCTAAATGTTAATTTGATTAAATTCAAATTATAATTAATTTAACATATACATAGCTTAGTAACTATTTAAAAGAGTAAAATCCGCTGTAAAATGCACGTTAAAAATATTTAAAAGAATTTTAAAAGGTTAAAAACCGTTAGACAACATGTTTCGTGCTTATTTACTAGCACATCATCAGGTCTCATCAGTTAATGAAAGCCATCGAGCTTTATCTTGTTGTTCTAAGAAGGGCTGCCATAGGGTTGCTAAGTCTTTACTCTGATTCTCGTTGATGCATTTATCGCCAAATTTCCAAATCATGATCTTTTCGTATATGTCTAATGTGTATTCGGTGTGGGGGGTTGCTAGAATTTTACTTTCTTCCCACTTTGGCTGGGCTTCTTTATTGTCGAGTAAAAGTTGCTTTAATGCCGTGTTTCCGTACAATGATTTAATGGAATGTTTATGTTCTTTAATCCTTTTACTCAAATTGCGTTTTGTTTTCCCAATATAATAAGATGTTATATTATTGATTGAGATGGGGATTGCATATACGCCGCCAACTTTTGTTTTTTTGTCACGATCGGATATTATCAGATTTTTTAATGATGAGGTTTTAAATGCAATATTATATCCAATATTTTTAAATTGTCGTATTACGGGATGGAAACCTTTATTATATGAGATTGCGCCAATAAATCTACTAGTTTCGTTTCTAGTTTTTAGATTCGTATTGTTAAGCCGGTTTATTATTTTGCGTTTCAACTTATTAAATATTGTGATATTGTAACCTTGATTAAGCATAGTCTTTTTAATTAAGTTTAATCAAAAATGCTGTTCATATTGTTTACTAGGGTTAGAAGGCTATTGTGTGTATATTCCCAAATTATGTAGACATCGTCTACATATCTCTTATAGAAGGAGGGTTTAAGTATGCTATTTGTTAAAACTGTGTTTTCAATATGTTGCATGGTTATTTCACCAAGAGTAGGTGCTAAACATGATCCCATTGGTGTACCTGTGGTTTGTTGATAAATAGTGTTATTAACTCTAAAGTGATTGGTTTTAAATATCAGGTTTAAACTGGCTTCTATGAATTTAACATGCTTACTTAAGTTATTGTGATTATTGCACTTGTCAATAATTATATCTTTAACTGCATTAAGTGGAACTGATGGGTAAAGAGACTTTACATCTAAGCTGTAGAATTTAGCAGTAAACCCTAGTAAACAATATGAACAGCATTTTTGATTCTGTAAATCTCACAATCGAGAAAGAAAAAGATAGAGCCATACCGTTCCTCGATGTATTGATACATAGAAATCATGATAATAGTACTATCTGGACTGAAGTTTATCACAAACCAACATCCCCCCTCACCATAGCACCTGTTAACTCTTACACATCTAAACAACTACTCTTCAACGCCATTACACCATTAATTAATAGAGCCTTCACACATTGCACCTATAAATCCTCCTCAGATAAAGAATTAAACTTAATTAAAAAGACTATGCTTAATCAAGGTTACAATATTTAATAAGTTGAAACGCAAAATAATAAACCGGCTTAACAATACGAATCTAAAAACTAGAAACGAAACTAGTAGATTTATTGGCGCAATCTCATATAATAAAGGTTTCCATCCCGTAATACGACAATTTAAAAATATTGGATATAATATTGCATTTAAAACCTCATCATTAAAAAATCTGATAATATCCGATCGTGACAAAAAAAACAAAAGTTGGCGGCGTATATGCAATCCCCATCTCAATCAATAATATAACATCTTATTATATTGGCAAAACAAAACGCAATTTGAGTAAAAGGATTAAAGAACATAAACATTCCATTAAATCATTGTACGGAAACACGGCATTAAAGCAACTTTTACTCTACAATAAAGAAGCCCAGCCAAAGTGGGAAGAAAGTAAAATTCTAGCAACCCCCCACACCGAATACACATTAGACATATACGAAAAGATCATGATTTGGAAATTTGGCGATAAATGCATCAACGAGAATCAGAGTAAAGACTTAGCAACCCTATGGCAGCCTTTCTTAGAACAACAAGATAAAGCTCGATGGCTTTCATTAACTGATGAGACCTGATGATGTGCTAGTAAATAAGCACGAAACATGTTGTCTAACGGTTTTTTAACCTTTTAAAATTCTTTTAAATATTTTTAACGTGCATTTTACAGCGGATTTTACTCTTTTAAATAGTTATTTCGCACGTGGTTTTTAATTATTTAGTGATAGCTTAGTAATTAAACTCTATAAATTTAAAAAGAAATCTTTCAACTGTTGCTTCAGGTCAAAATAAAAGCACGGCCTTTAATTAGGTAAAAAACTAGGCAGGATATTATCATTAAAGTAGCAAGGTGCACTCATAACTACTAAGAAATTTAAAATAAATTCTGTTTGTTTCTTCCGAAGAAACATCATTTATTCAATTTTGGAGTGGTGCTATTATCTATCAAACAATAAAGGAAAAACAGTTTGAAAATCGATAAAAACAAGGAAACAAATTTTGAAAATTTTTTGCATAAAAGTGTTAAATATTCGGTTTCAGTACGAAACCAACTGATGTTACAGGTATAAACATCAACCTAAATCTTCTTAAAAAAAAAAAAAAAAAAAAAAAAAAGAATAGTAAGTTTTATGACCGGAAAATTGCGTTTAGTAAAATATGTCTGATTTCTTACTAGCATGTATTTCCTTACATTTTTGCAGTAACTAAATGTTTAATTTTGTTATAACAGAGAGCAATTCTTTATATTCAGTTCTTTTTACTTTCCGAACACTATAGTGAGGAAAGTATTGTAATCATGTCAAAAATCCGAATTTGAGATTTTGATGTTTCTATACGTTTCGAGGTCCAATGAGTCCGTTTTCACTAGTTTTGCCATGATGTATGTATGTGTGTATGTGTGTGAGTGAGCACGCTAACGTCTAAACGCTTTGTTCGAATAAGCTGAAAGTTGGTACGTATGTTGTAAGTCACCATAGTACGAACCCTATTGATTTTGGTGAATCTAGCACTTATAGTTTTTTACAGGGACACAAAGAAAAATTCTTTATCATTATGGCCTATGGGGCCAAAATCTTAAAAGTGCGATAGCATCTAAACGCCTTATTCAAATGAGCAAAAAAATTATACACATATTATAGGTCACAGATACTCAATCTGTATAGATTTTGGAGAATCTAGCACTTTTTTTTTACAGGGACACAAAGAAAATTTCTTTATCATTATGGCCTATGGGGCCAAATTTGTAAAAGTGTGATAGCGTCTAAACGCCTTATTAATCTGTGCAAAAAAATTGTACGCATGTTATAGGTCACAGTTGCACCAACTGTATAGATTTTGGTTAATCAAGCACTTACAGTTTTTTTACAGGGACACAAAGCAAAATTCTTTATCATTATGGCCTATGGGACCAAATTTTTAAAAGTGGGATAGCATCTAAATGCCTTATTCAATTGAGCTGTAAATTTATATGTACATTATAAATCACTGTTGCACTAACTATAGGCATTTTGTTGAATCTAGAATTTATAGGTTTTTACAGGGACACAACGAAAAATTCTTTATCATTATGATCTATGGGCTTAAAGTTCAGTAGAGTTAAATAAAACATCGTGTAATATATGGAGAAAAATACTCAAACACTCTATTATGGTTTTCTCTCTTTTGTTTATTTAACAACTCCTCTTTCTTTACTTTATCTACAAAACTGTTAATTACTCAATGTTCGGAAAGTCGAATGGAGTCACTCCAGATTTTTTTTTTATTTGTTTCCCATCATTAAATAAATGTTATAAATATTAATTAATAACGGTTTCCTATTTCATGGCCAAAATGTAAGATTGTTGAGTAAAAGGCAAAAAATTTTTCATTTCATTTTTTTTTCTTTTAAATTTTAATTCCTGATTTCTATCATATTTATTACCGTAATTCTAGCTTGTATCATATTTACGATTGTAAGGCGCTGATTTTAATACTAAAAATGTTAATATCTTCATTTTAAAAGTTTAAGTATGCGGGTTTAACATCGCACTAGAGAAAGAATATGGACAACTTGCATCATTTTAAGAATTATTAATAGTAACATGTAATTTCTAAAGTTAGAAATTTTAATAAAAATTGTTTATGGTTTCACATTTCCTAATTTTTGAACAAGCACTTATAACAGGTATAATACGAATATTTATAGTTTCGTAAAGTAGCTTTTAAATGAGCCAACCAGAGACCTTCCTTAAAAAAAAAAAGAAAACAAAAATTGTTCTTCGCTTAGTCTAGTTGGCGGGTACCTTTTTTTTTTTTTTTTTTTCACTCATTTGACGCTTGGTTCTGGAGCAGTGCAAAATTGCGAACTGTGCTAAGCTAGTGAAAAACCTAGTCTGAAGATTATTATTCCTTTTGTCTTTTTACACTGAAAAAATTTCTGTGACTGAGATCTAGAAAAAAAAAATATGGCTCTATTAAAAATAGTTTCATGTCATCTTTATAAATTCTAGTTCTTAAAGCGTTTTCCTATATTACGAAAACGTATTTAAAATTCTTCTGCAAATAAATGCGAACGCAAGAGGCGAATTTTTTTTTTAGTAATTCTGATCAAGGTTAGTAACTCTCATTCATAGTAGGTTTTAGTAACTCTCATTGACTTCAAGAATTAATTATGAATATTAAAGCGAGAATTTTTAACAATACAAAGGGTTCAAAGCATAATTTGCCATTTAACCATCTAGAAGAGTATTGACTAGAAATGCTTGATTATTTCGTCGATTCAGTTTATTCGTTTACCTTATACGCATAACTCGGAAATCTATATTTTTAATTTAGGAATTCAGTTAATTATTTGTTCTAGAAAATAGTTATTTATTTGTTCTAGATGAAGACGGTACATACATACATACATACATATATATATATATTCTCAGTGTAGTTAGTATGAGATCTGACGCAGTTCAGATCATTGTGGAACCAGCTCGCGTATGCGAGCCGAGCATTGATCTTTTCATCATCGTAATAAGAAGAGTATGTCTTTTTAGTGTTCTGTGTCAAAAATGTCCACTGTACTCTTAAAGTGAACGTCTATTAAATAATATTTGTCATAAAAGGGTACATTCTTCATATATGAAATAGTTTCATTTAATTTAAGATGAGAAATTTTCAATATTCGTGAAGTATTAACTGACCAAGTTATGGCTACACACTTAATTTATTGTTTTGTATGAATTTATAAATGGCCGAATTTTCTAAACATTTTATCCAGCCAATAAATTTTACAAATTACCTCTTGCTTTAAATTTATTCTACTTATATGAAATGCAACACGTATTGAAATTCTGCTTCAAATTAAACTGCCTATTGCCTCAGGGATTACGGTTTTATGTGTAATAATTGATATTCTCATATTTCTAGTGTGGGTATATTACAAATTACGGATGTTGAAATTGTAAGTCTGTCAATAAAGATTTTAGGTTTTAATTAAAAATGCTAAACAGAGTGTTTCAATGACAATATATTTTGTAATTTTCTCAATAGTTAAATCACTTTTAGTATTATTCTATAACACCTTATTCATTTAGCCTTGAAGAAGAAAATAATATAGATATAAAGAAGTTTAAATAGATTACTGCAATTCGAATTAATATAAATAAACGTAAAATATCCGATTATTTCATTTATGTGTCTAACATATTTTAAAGAAATTTGAAATACTCTCAGATTTAAGCTGACTGTTATTATCATCTGTTTCCAACAAGATGACGTACCATTGTATAAAAGTCCTTTAAACCAGTAACTTTTAAAGTGGTTCAATTTGATTTGCACGTTTTAATTGTAAACAAATTTCTCAGGATAGTAGACGATATAAGCAGAATCAGCCACGCTACCTTGCCATAAATGACCAAGACACACTGGATTTTAGATATTTCTCAAATATCTAGAAAAATACTTAACGAATTAGGCTAATACAAATACATAAAAACCAATTTATGGAATTTTAGAAATTCAGCCCCTAAAGGGGGTGGGGGCAAAATGGGATTTCAAATAATCCTTTTATCGCAATATATATATATATATATATTACTATATCAAAGTTTTGCATTTCCTTTCGCTGCAATCTTGCGCATTGGTTTGTAATTCTCCTATTGGTTTTTCTTATCAGTAAAACTTATATTTTTATATATTTTCCTGTCAATTGTTTTCTATATATATATATATATATATATATATGAGATTTTTGCTCTAAAATATAGCTTACGCAAATATCTAAAAACCAATTTCTGGAATTTTAGAAATTCGTCAGAGGTGGAGCGGGAAGGGGAGAGGGTGTGTACGAAGAAAAAAAAAAAAGAAATAGAAATATAGTTACCATTCAAAATTGGTACAGATAGGTTTTAGAGACCAGCAAGTCGAATGAGGATATTTTCGAAAGAGTAAAGTTATAAGGAGGGGCGGGAAGAGCAGGCGGAGGGGCAAAAAAAATAAAAATAGAGTAAGATCATTCGAAATTGGTACTTAGAGGCTTTCGATACCTATAAATCGATTGCGGATATTTTCGAATTTGTAAAATTTTTAGGAGAGCCGGGAAGAGAAGACGAAGGGGCAAAACACTAGAAATAGAGTTAGACCGTTCAAAATTGGCACGTGTAGGTTTTTAGGACCTACTAATCGAATGCAGATATTTTCAAAAGGGAAAAATTAGTAGGATAGACGGGAAGGGGGGGGGGCAAAGAGGCAAAAATATAAAAATAAGAGTTAGAGCGTTGAAAATTAGTGTTATTAGGTTTTAAGGCCCGATAAAGCGATTATGGATATTTTCGAAAGTGTAGAATTATTACGAGGAGCGGGAGGGTGGCGGACGCAGGACAAAAATAAAAAAAATTCAGATAGAACGTTGAAAAGTAGTATTATTAGGTTCAAAAACTCGAGAAAATGATTGTGGATATTTTTGAAAATGTAAAATAGTTAGGAGGGGCGGGAACGGTGGGCAAAAGAACAAGCGCGCCGTGTGCACGTGTATACGTTGCCGCAGGCAATGGGGGCCCGGACCGATTATTCCACTGATGAGAGAAGAATTTTTTTGTATTTTATATTTATGTCTTTCCTTGCGATAATATAGTGATTTGTTAAGAGTGTCGAACATAAATGCGCGCGCGCAGCATACAATGGCCGACGCTGCTGAAGGCAGTGGAGACCCAGTGCGACATTTTTCCTGATCAGAAGTTTTTTCTCACTTTTTTAAACATGATAAAAATTAATGCAATTTTGAGAATTCATTAATTGTAGTGATCCATTTAAAAATAGAGACCAGCGAAGCGGGCGTAGCCTGCTAGTCGAAATATAAGAATATTGAATTTTTGACAAATTTTCAGTTTTTTTTACTAAATAATTTTGAATTTCTGATACGAGACATTAACTTATCACTGAGCGAACACTGAAATAAATGAACTGTAATAAGTTTTTTTACCATGCATTTTCGAGATAACTTATTGAGCATATATTTAAGAAAATCGAATATGTTCGGCTATCTATATAAAGTAATGCGTTCCTGATTCACCCTGGAAAAAATATACATTATAAAAGAAACTTTAATTGAGACATTTATATTGAAATATTTCCTAATAAATGAAATATGCACTAAAATAATTTGCTGTAGAGTACCTAACATTTTAAAGGAATTTGTTACGCATTCATACTTGTCATACAGACATTTGCAGCAAATCAGTGCACTGTCGGTAACAAAAGTGTCCGAACAGAACACTAGCAAAAATTCCTATGTAAAAAAAGTATACTTCATACGATTTTGTTAAATAAATTCTTATAGAATCATGTTCTTACACTGACTAAAAACAGGATTCGACAAGGATTTATTTAACAAAACCGTATGAAGTGTACTTTTTTTACATAGGAATTTTTGCTAGTGTTTCGACGCTTTTGCTACCAACTGTAACATACACAATTATTCAAAGCAATTTTCTTGAAATAACTTCGCGTAGGTGTATATAAGAGAACGAAAAAAATACTTTTTAGTACGTTTTAATTTATTTGTGATATTAAGTATACAACGTGATAAGATTCGTCATTTATTTAATTTTTCGTCACTTAATTCACACAATTATTCGTTATTTACTTATTTATTTATTTATTTTTTTCGTCTTGAATGTAGCTGGTGTTTCAGTGTAAAGTTAAAAATATGTGAATTGTGCAAAATGAGATAAATTTTAAAATATTAAAATTTTAAAAGCTAACTTTTGCATTTTGGTCCCCTTAAATTGCGATTTGATGTTTGGAAAAAGGGTAAACATAAACGAAGAATAAAATTTAAATTTAATGATCATTTTAAATTTTAATATACACACAGCACTAAATATTAGAGGTTTTTCTTTTTCTTATTTTGTATAATTAGTACTAGATTCATTTTCATGTTTTTATTTTGCTCCAGAATCGGCGGTGTTGAATTTGTAATTTTTTCTTTGTGCCTGAACAGGCATTATAACTTTATTATCTTTTTTTAAGAAACAATAAATAATTTTTGAGGCATTGATTACTAATTAAATTTATTTATGTACTTTTTTAATTAACCTATTTACTAAAAGATAAAGACTATTTTCTGAAATATATGAATAAAATGTCAGCGAATAAAGTAGAAAAAAAATCTAGGGGAATGTTATTTGACTTTACGTATATTTATATCCGTATAATGAAATATTTCCACGATTTGATTTTAATTAAATGTAGATTTCAGACTTTTTGTACTAAAAAAATTTAAATAATGAGTTCACGGAAGTGAAAAAGCGACGGGAGTGGAGAAAGAACCGCGGGAAAGATCATAAGTGGACGAAATAATTGTCATTGAAAGCGAACGAAATCAAATTTGTTTGCGGATCTCAATAGCATTTGAATTTCATACGGATTTACCGAAGAAAAATAAATAAATAAATAAATAAAGTGCATTAAAATTGAATTTTCTAAAAAACTTCGTGAACAGCAATAAATAAATAAATAAACTTAAATATAAATGAATAAAAATTAAAAATTAAAATAAATAAATAAAGGAACGTCCTGATGCCAGGTGAAAAAACTTCAATAAAAATTTTGAAATTTTCATGCTCTCCTAGTACTAGAATAACAATATTTACAATTTTCTGTTAAATATTCTAATACACCACAAAGATTTTAAAACTTTTTTCAATGCAGTTTTTGATTTAAATGTTAATTTTTTCGTTTCTACATTACAGTACAAAATATTTCGCTACTAGATTACAACCAGTGACTGGCAAAATGTGTTCTCTAGTCACTAACTGTTAAAATAAAAATTTACCCGTTAAAATTATAGCCTTTTTTTTAGAACAAGAGAAGACCTTCTTAGAACAAGAGAAGGGCCTTTTAATAAACAATCAACTCTGAGAATTTTACAGCATTGTTACAAATACGAATTCTAGACATTTTTCTCAATGAATGCAACTGGTCGTATAATTTCAGGGTGAACCCTCCAAATTTTACTGAAATTTATTAAAACGAGACTCTAAATATTTCTAAGTAATACTGATACTTTACATTTGAATTATAATTATAAAATGAAATACAATGAACAATTAAACGCTTTAAAAATATGAAAAAAGTATGAAGAAAACTAATCTTAATAATTTTAATCATATACCATACTCTATTAAATATTCACATATATTCATTTTTATTTATTTATTTATTTATTTATTTATTTTTTTGTTTTATTTTTCTCAGAAGGTTTCTAGAAAAATGAATATTAAGATTATTTTTTAAACAGAATGTCAGAAATTAAATAATTAGTATCCCATTACATACGTTTCAGTTTTGAAATAAGTATTAAAAAAAAAGGGATAAAAATATTCGCTGAACTAATTAGGAAATAGCTACTGAAAAATAATTAGAAAATGTTTTCTTGGAAAGAGCTAATATATCTGCGTTTTAAAATGTGAGTGATTTTGAAGGAAAAAAATAAATATAAACGTACGTTTAAGAGATTTTTTTAAGTGTATGTTTAAATATTTAATTAATGCATGAGCGCCTAAAATTTCATTTCAATCTCGGGAAATATTTGTTTTCTTTTTAATCTTTTTTACTTATAAAACTTCTTGCTATTTTTTTTTTTTTTTTTTTTTTTTTTTTAATTTTTAGTAGCGAATGAAAATATTTGTTACGATATTTTTAACACAAGGTTTAAAAACGAAGTTAACTAGTATATTGGGCAATACTAAATTAAAGAACTGGTGTACAATCAATATTTAAACATAAAACCTTCTTGACACACCATAAAATTAAAGAAAACACTGCCGTTTTTGAAAGGACGTGGCCTTTCTTCTTCGGATGTAGAAAACGTGCAAACACGTGCCCTTGGAGGCAAAAGTAAGACTCAAGGAGACAGAAGCAAGATTCAAAATCAAGTCTTGCTTTTGCTTCTAAGACAAGTAGCACGTGTTTTGCACCTGAAGAAGAAAGGCCATGTCTTTTCGAAACCGGTAATGCTTTCTTTAATTTTATCGTGTGTCAAGAATTTTTTTAAATATAAAATAGTATATTGTAGCCAGCACATTTATATACATATACATATATGTATATATATATATCCCTATACAAATTCTAGGAATACATATTATTTGTTAAAAGTGTTATTTATCAAAACTATTTCCATCAAACGATTTTCCTCACAGTAAATGATAAAAGAAAACCAATTTTATGCTAGACAGAAATTATCATGGAACATGCAATCTTTCTTTTTCTTTTTTTTTTTTTCTTTTCTTTTTTTTTCTTTTTTTTTTTTGTTTAATGAAAAAGAAAAAAAAAAAAATCCATTTTTTAAATAACCACAAGTATATGGTTCAACCACTCGTTTTAAAGGTATTAATGAGTTTTTTTATAAGATACCTATATTGAAAATTTTCACCCCGTGGAAAACATCCCTGCATATACAAAATTTATTTTATGGTTGACCATTACTGTAATGAACATGCTTATATATCTTTAATTTCACTTTCAAACGTTAAAAAAAAAAAGTCTCATTATGTACATTTATTCGAAATTTTGTCCTGTATTAACATATTAAAAGTTCTGAAAAGAGGGATGAAAGCTCCACCTGTTGAGCGATTGATCCTCCAGTATAATTAGCATCACTTTAGGCCCAGTCCAACTAAATACAAAGTTTGGTTAAACTTCGTCTATTGCTTCGTGAGATACAGCATCCACAAAATATTTGAGACACACACGCAGACTGATTGGCCTAAATTTTCAGAAAGTGGCCAAATCTTGTTCAGGGCGTCTCAAAATATGTAAATCCATCGGAAACAAGTGGTCGGAAATTTTCACGAAACCATTACTTTCTTCTTATGCATAGAGAAGAACGTAAAAAGCGTGTTAAATTATCAACTAAAAACTAATTTAACCTCGTAAATATTTCAATCAAAAAGCAATAAAACAATTAAAAACGATGCTTTTTAATTTTTTATTTAAAAAAAAAAAAAAAAAAAAAAAAAAAAAAAAAATCTGAAATCTGAATTTAAGGGGACAAATTTATTAGTTACAACAAAAGGTGAATTTTATTACAAGAAAGTGCCAACCACACTGAGAAAAAATTCTGTAACTGACATCTAGAATCTGAATCTCTAGAAAAAATAGTTCTATGTCATCCTTATATATTCTAGTCCCCTTTGAAAACGCGTTCTAGAAACCCCTATTAGAATTCTAGAGAGTTTGTCTATATTATCGAGGGCAAAGTTATTTAAAAATCTCTGCAAGTAAATGCGAATACAAGAGGCGGGTTTCAGCAACTATAATATTGGTTTACTACCCAATTCTAGAAAATCAAGCGAGAACTTCTCGCTATACAAAGGATTCAGAATATTCAGAATATTGTTTTACCATCTAGAAGTGTGTAGACTAGAAATTCTCGATCATTTATTCTATTCAGTTTATTGGCGTGTCTTATGCACATATAGCTCGGAAGTCTATATTTTTAGTTAAGGGATTTAGAAAATGACCACTTATTCCTTCTAGATGAAGGTGGTATATTTTTCTTCTCAGTGCATTTTATAAAATTATTACAAAATTTCATCACTGATTTCATAGATGACTTTATCTATTATACCTGTCCGTATAATTCTTGGATTGACCCTGAAAGAATAACTATAAACAGACTAAATATTGAATATTCTACATTTTTTAACAATTTTGATACAAAGGATGCGAAATTTTGACTAAAATATTTTAAATCAACAATTCTTCCGTAGTATTAGACAGCATCGAAATCTATGCGTTATGCACATTTTTTTTTTTTTTTTTTCATCTCCGTTACAGTAAAATATTTTTGCTCCATTATAAAAGTACCTTTGCATTAAAAATAAGTCCTTTGCCGGTGCTTTGATTTTTTTTTCCTTATTTATATTAAAAGTTAAATTTTATATCGAAAAGTAATTTTTAAACACTTACATGATAAATATAAAACTATATCGTAATTTGCATAATAGAGCTTTTGATAATTCTTATCATTGAAAAGGGAAAGATTTTTTTTCCCTTTTAACTGGTAGTTCGAATCAAACTTCGATTTTCCATTAAAATAATACTTTATTAAGAATAAAAAAATTTTTATGCAGATTTTTATATTAGAGAAACTCTGCATATTTATTTATTTAATACTTTCTTTTTTTAAGAAATAAAAATGTTCCACTTAATTGCTGTTTTGAATCGTACAAAATTCACGCGAAGAAACAATTACGCTGAAATTGCAATATTTGTTCATGCAAAAAATATTTTCATTGTAAAATAAATATTCATGATTTTTTATTTCGAATTTCCTAATAAAAGAGGTAACAACATCCATTAATGGTTAAAAATAAAAATGAAATGTTTTGTGTTCAAGTAATATTTATTTAATAGCAGACTTTGCTGCAAAAAATTATAAATGCATCAGAAATAAAGAGAATGTTCGTCCATCTTAGACTTTTAAAAAACTTTGCTTTTTCCAAAACATTTCCTTTTTTTTATAAGTTTTTTAATTTGTTTCTTTATGATAACAAAGTGTTTTATCAAAGTATTTAATTCGATGAATTTTTTAAACTTTAATATCAAGATGAAAAAAATTTAGTTGGGGCTTATAATATCCTGGAAAGAAAGCTAGAATTTTGCTGAGTAAGAATAAGAAAGAAAAGAATACTAAATTGAAGATCTGTTGCAAAATCAACATTTAAACTTGAAAACTTCTTCACACACAATGAAATTAATAAAATCACCATCGGTTTCGGAAGGTTGTGGTCTTTTTTCTTCAGGTGCAAAACACGTACTACTGTCTTTGAGCAAAAGCGTGTGAAGAAGTTTTTAAGTTGAAAGAAAAAAAAAAATCATTCGTAGCGCGTATGATAAGAAACTATCTCAGATGTTCAAAAATGTATATCATTTAACTGCATTCAAATTATTTTGGTTGCCCTTCTAATGAGATAATAAATGTTGTACATATCTAATTATAAGTAAAACATCTGTACAAATGTAACAAAATTTCAAATGTATAAAAGATACTTTTAAGAAATCCACTGTTTTAATTATTTTGACAATATAATAAAAAAGTAGATTGCGAAAGACTGTATACATTGAAAGAAAAATAATTTTTTGCATATAAAGTTTTAAGCGTTAAATATCAATATTTACGTAATTGTCATTAAACTCTTTTTATAAGTCAAGTTATTTTAAAATTACTGTGGTGGATGAAAGTATAATCTAATATGGAGGAAGAGAATATGATCCATTTAGAAGGTTGGATTCATTAATAATAGAAAAAAAAATACTGTAAAAAAATCTTTTGAAAAAATTTCTGTTTCGGGTATACCCGTGGGTACTCGACTCGTTGCAGGGCTCTAGTTTGTTTTAGATATGTAATGTTGCAATATTAGGTAATTACGATATTCTACACTTGGTATAATATGTTTACTAAAAGATATAAGGTAAAAAGGTTTTAGATTTATAAATGTTTTGTATTATAAGAATAGACACAATAAATTTCAAAAGATGATATAAGTTCCTTTTTAAATTTAAATTATGCATCATTTCAAAAATCACACTTTAAATAATAGCACCATACAGATACTGATGTATACACATTCTTTTGCTTGACAGCATTATTTATTTATTTATTTATTTATCACTCATTGCACATATACGGTTAATGCTACTCACTTGGAAGATCTTTAAAATAAGAATACATGTACAAGGCAGAAATGATGGGCCATGATTTACTCTAATTTACTCTTTAATATTGCAGTGTTCAAAAACTCCATATATAAAAATTCTACTTATAGTAATGAACTAATAAAGTGAACATTTAGAAAAATATGTGAATTTAACATATTGACAAATTATATCTAATATTAGTTGGTACACACAGACACTTCTCTTTATTTGTATAAATTATTTTTCACTTTGATTAATTCGCTGTAACTTATTCCATTCCAAGGATTATACGTTGTATTTGACATCCTTTCTATATAGAAAAAAAAAAGAAAGAAAAAAAAGGAAATTGTTTTCTCAACCCACACTTAAAAGTTTCTTAATACTTTTGAATCATCCTTAAAAAAAAAAAAAAAAAAAAAAAAAAAAAAAAACCTTGCACATAATTAATGAATGTATACCTTAATGCATAATATCCGGGGGAATAGAAAAACGACCAGTTTTCTCTCAAATAAAAAATTCAATTATACGAATACAATCCTTTCAAAGATGATTTTTAGCTTTTTTTTTAGTCTTCTGTGCCATGCATTGTTACATTTACCTTTTTTGATGGAGCGTATTATTATCTTTCCTGTCAAAGACGAAATTTCTGTCTTGACATTAATGTAACTTTGACATGCACTCACGATGTATCTCATGTGTTCTAATGCATATGAAAACAGTTGAGACGAAAAAAATATGAATATGTTTAGGTTATTACATTTAATCTACATCCATGTTACGGGAAATGGTTATTATTATTTTTAGATACATATGCAGAGATAATCAAATCGCATCGCTGTCATATTTTGAAACTTGCCTCATCATTTTTACCTTTATTATGTATTTTATTTTAAGAAAGAATAAATATCTCTTATGGAAGCACATTTAAAAGGATCTCGAAATTATTTATACACAATGTTTCTTGTGTAACATACTGCTTTAAAAAAATAAAAAGAGGTGAAGAAATGCGCACCTTGCATTACGTTTTTAAATAAATAAGATAAAAATATTCTCAAATAAAATTCAAAATTATCTTATTTTAAATGTTTTGCCTTTTGTTTGAAATTTTAAATATGAAGGCAATGACACAAAACACAGATTTTTAACATACCGGAAAAAAAAATGTATTAACAGCATTTTTCAGTGAAATATTCTATAATTGTATAGACTTCATATTCTTTTTTATTTATCAAATCATTTAGTAATTACTTTTTATTAGTTATTTCATTTCATTTGTAAAGAGTTTCAAAATATAATAGAAATGAAAACCTTTAAAAATGAGCTGTTAATGTTAACCCATATCGTACCAAGCATTGAAAAAATATTTTTTTTCTTTAAAAAATCTTAAATATATGTTTCTTTAAGTCTATGTACACACACAAAATCAGAAAACTTACCAACCTTTCATTAGCTTAATCGGTACAGGCTGTCATAAAAAAAAATAGCACAATGGTTTAGGACAGTCGGAAATACAAAGAAAACAGACCATCCATCTATATATATATTTAAGTAATTGCTTTACCAGTGCAAAAGTGTAGAATATTACCTAAATAAATTTATATGTCCGTTATTCTTGAACGTAAAACCTTTTTAAGTAATAATGTGTTGAAAATGTAACGAATAAATCTTCAAGAATCGTCATTTTACAAATAAAAAAAAATATATTAAACGTTAATTTAAACTAACGATATAGACAAATATGTATTTATTGGACTTTTAAATAACATGTCGCCTTTAATTTGAATTAAAATATTCAGAAGAATTTATGTAAATACCACTTATGCATGGTGTCTTATTTTTAGGACGATGGTGAAATATGGGTTAAAGTCTTTGTGCTGATTTAGTTTATTGCAATAAGTATGATAATACGCTTCATTAAGGTAAATCAGACTTCTTAAGAAATTTAGGTCGTTGATTATTACTGAGGCTCTATAAATATTATATGTAATTATACATACAATTCGTTCCAAATAGGCTCTTTTTAAAATTTGCATTTTTGTTTCGCATTATTGAGGGAGATTATAATTAAAGTTACGATTTCAAAACGCTATTTTAAAACTACCGGTCACAATGACTTGGTATCTTACCAGAACAACCGTGAGGTGATGGAATTTTGTTTGGCAAAAGAAAAAGAAAAGTTTCAAAACGTGCCATTAATTATCCGTAAAGTGTTTGTTTCATGAAGCTTCTCTTTTTCTCTTTTCACAATGACTGGTTTCGCTGTAAACATGTATTCTTGTCTTTTTGCTAAAAAAATTTATAGTAATCCTTTATATCGATAGTTTCCTGCTATTCCACTGTATTGCTAACAAAATTCCTGTGTTTAATGAGTCCATTTAGGCGTTTATTCTGACATTACACTGACAACGCCATCTATAGGGACATTTTGGAACTACGTTTTTCCTTCTCCCAATAAAATTCGATTGCCTCACGGTTGTTCTGGTAAAATATCAAGTCATTCTGACCGGTATTTTTAAAATTATAGCGTTTTGAAATGATAACTTTAATTATAGTCACCCTGCACTATAGGTTTGAGGCACTTAGGCATTCGTGAAAATTTACTTCCACGAATTTTTTATGCTTTTGCACGTTTTGAAGTATGGGGAATCCGAAAAATTGCCAAATTGGAGCGGTGTCCTTCTACAGGATAGTTTGTTAACCTTTCATTTTGTTAATTTCTTAGTTTGCTAGCCTCCCTAGAATGTATCTCATAAATAAATGATCGTAAAAGGGGCTGGGCTAGTTTTTAAATAACGCTTGTCATACCGGAAAGAACGCTATTCATATTGAATCAGGCCTCGCAGCGTTCCTAAAAATTTACGCTCAATTTATTATATTGTTACCATTAATTTAAAGTAATACTTTTTTACATAACGTTTACATTTTACACAGGTTTTAGCCCTAAAATGTTCAAGAAAAATTTCTCATTGAAGATAGTGGTGACAATATAATAAAATCCGAGAAAAAGGCCTGATTTAAAATTCTATTCTGAAAATTCCGTAAGTTATGCGGAATTTACGATTTTCTTATTTGGGTAATATTGTTATCAGTAGAGCGGATTTAACGTAGCACGGTAGTTACGCTTAGGGAATATTACGATGGTCTCGTAAAGATGTCAGACTAGTTTTAAAATATCATTTATGATACAGGCATGGATATCATTAACTATGAACATTCTACTTTAATAATTTAGTAAAATATATCTTTCGTATTACAGTCATTTGTAGGAGTTCAAGACCAGTAGCCGATTTTCAATATTTTAACACATTGCATAATTTACGCAGATTATTTCGTCATGCCATGTGCTGATTGCATCAGACGCATTCTACTGCTATAAATAATGGTGCCTGGTATTTATCGCCTGGTATTTATTGGTTTTGTCGTAGACAGTGCTGTTTTGTAATTATTGTAATGGGTAAAAAACCTTCACTTACTGTTACAAAAAAGTCAGAAATATTGACCCTGCATAAAATTGGATTTTCTGAACGTCAAATAAGTTCGAGGGTAAATGTGAGCAGGACAGCTGTGCATCAAGTGCTTTTAGTAAATTTAAAATTTAGGGAAAATTTGTGGACCTTAAGAGAAGCGGGTCGTCCTAGAAAAATGAGTGCACGTAATGATCATTGGATAAGGATAGTCATACGAGATCCAAGAACCTCCTGCAATACGATTAGACTTTCTCTGGCTGCAAAAGGCACCAACGTCAGCTGGAGTACTGTTTCAGACGTTTATTGGATTTTGTCACCTACGACAAAATCCAATAAACAAATGGCGATAAACGTGCCGGGCAACTTTATTTATAGCAGTAGAATGTGTGTGATACAGTCAGCACATGAGATGACACAATAATCAGCACAAATGATGCAATGTGTTAAATACTGAAAATCAGCTAGTGGTCTGAAACTTTTGCAAATGATTGAATATACTTTTTAATTATTCGTAGAAAACGCTGTTTTAATACATTGTTATTATTATTATTATTTTAATTTCGCAAATGAAATAACATTTAATAAACAATTTATGTATTCACACGTACGAGTATTTGTTAATCTGTTTATTTTTGTTTTTTAGGTGAACGCAAACAGCTTTGTTACCAAAAAAAAAAAAAAAAAAAAAAAAAACCTAATTTTAACTTTTATAATAAAAATACTAGTGATTTATTAAAAAAGGAAAATTTCATCATTAAATGCTAATATATCAACTTTTTATTTGATATATATATATTATTTTATATTTTATATTTAAATTTATTTAAAAGATTTATTTATTTTTATATTTATGTATGCAGATAAATAATATTTTACTTTAGTTAATACACTTTTACGTGTATTTCCCAATTATTTATCCATATATACCAATAAAATTGTGAAAAGTTTTGTTAATCAATCTTTTATTACTTTTTATTTTTACATTTCCCGTAAAACAGACCATGACGACACATTATTATTGATACAAACCGATATTTTTATTTTGTTATGAGCATTAAAAATAACAATAATACGTTCCCTCAAGCAAACAGACCATAAATGTAATATCTAAGACATTTTATATTATCGGTTTCCATACAGATAATTCAGTCAAGCATACAACTCATTCAAATATGCTTTTTGTTATAGTTATAAGTTTCTTCTTTATATATAAATAAATAAAGATCCAAAAGAATTATTCAATGGCATAGGGAAAAATGTGACAAATGCAAGAACTATATATAAGATATATAAATACACATAAAGATTCAAAGAGCTTTTTCAATAACAAGCAAAGCACATAACAACTACGTAAATAAAAAGGACAATTGATATCTATTGAATAAAAAATAACTAGATAATATGGTAATTATGTATTCATAGAAAATATAGTATATGTCTAATATATTTTAATGAATAATAGAGTTATCTTAAAGTAACAGAAATGTAATACATAGAACCATTTAAATGAAAATAAAAATCATTTAACAAGAGTATTCAGTTTCCATCAAAGTGGGTTGTATAGGGTTGATCATCGTCGCACTAGAGCTGCCTAGTGGGCTTTTGGCAAACTATCCAGGATTCACCTTTAGTTTGGTACGCATACATTCAAACAAAATTTTGATTCTTCTTGTCAGGCATCGGAATGTAAAACAGGGAGGATACTGCAACCACGACGTCTTTAGCGTGCTCTGGCCAACATTTATGTACATGACAGTCTTTGATCAGCCTATTAAAGTGGATAATTTATTTATAAATATTTTGACTGCTAATATTGCTATTAGTAAAAAGATAAAAAATAATAAAAAATAAATAAATAAATAAAAAATACATGTGAATGCCAAAATTTTATGGGATTAACCAATTACTACCTTAATGTTTTCCTAAAGGTTACCGAAGCAAGGGAGTCACCCCTTCTAAAGAGGATCAAAATTGTTATGACATGTCTCTGGACTACCCCTAGGGATGAATCCCTTGAATTTTTATTTTAATATTTTATTTTATGTAAAATAAAAATTTACCTTTTGTTGAAAAGTGAAAGCAGTAAAAGTTGTTTCGGGGATGCAATTTATGTCTTATCGCTACTGTACAGTTTTCAAATCATTTAAAAGACTTTAATGAAAAATTAAGTTTATATGGAAGAAGTTTACTTCTTAACATCAAACTAAGAGGAATCAAACACATATTATCTTATCTTGAGTAGCAATAAAGTAATAGATTAGAAAGGTAGGGAAGCTTAAACTTGTTAAATGATGTTGTTTTAGAATGCAGGGTTATTCAACTTCATGTAACTCGAGAACAGAAACCAAATCTTTAAGACTCAAAATACCACATCAATCACAGAATAACCTATCAAAAATTATGTACTTATTTAAGAATTATTAGTTATATTATTATTTTTTTAAAGATATGAGATATATAAAAAAAGAATATGTTTTTACTTACATAAAATTTAATCGCACCTAAATTATGATTTTTTTTTCTTTTTAATCTATTGCATAGAAATGTTTTATTATTATTATTATTATTATTATTATTATTATTATTATTATTTATGTAATATTGCTTTTAAAATATCTGACGTTTTTCAGTTATTACAAAGCATAATCAGATATTATTCGTGAGATTTCAGACGGAGCTTGTTGCTTAACTTAAGTTATAAATATAATCACAGATCTATGACCATTAATAAGTAAATATCTGTATGTGTTATTGTCTGTTCGAAAATATTATTGGAGAAATCTAATTTGATTCTTAAGCCTCCTTTATATTATTTATGAAATAGAAGATTTATTTATACACTTTTTTTTTCTTCGTATCTGCGTGTGTGTGAGAAAGAGGGAAGAAAAGAGAGTTTTTTTTTTTTTTTTTTTTTTTTTTTTTTTTTTGAGAAGTACTACTTACAATTTTTTAAGATAAGGCGTATATTAAACCAAGTGACTTCGATGATTTCGGTGTATTAGGTTTAAGAGCAATTGACTATGCTGGGTTCCTAGGCCTAGGTAAAGTGCCGTTCATGGGTGGTCTTTCTAAGGGATCCTAGTCCGTATGCATTTGAGTTTCGCAAAAAAAAAAAAAAAAAAAAACTTTGTAAACTGTGAACAATTAGACACACGAACGCGACCTGTATTCGAACCCAGTACCTTCCATCTATCAATTTCGAGAGCAGAACCTCTCTGCCCAAATTATAAATTACTTCTAACACTGCAAATTAAGCAAAAATCTTTCATTCATCTATTCAGATAAACACAAATAATATTTCTCTCATATTTCTATCTAAAAATCAGTTTTTAACAGATTGAATTATTTTAACCGTCTCTCTCTCTCTCTCTCTCTCTCTTTTTTTTTTTTTTTTTTTTTTTTAACAGATTGAATTATTTTAACCAATGTTAGAAAACAAAATAGTACTGTGCATAACTTTTATTGTAAATATGTAAATACCATAAAATGAGAAATAAAGTCTTTTACAATATCTACATTTTTATTTGCGTTAAAAAACTATTTTACGGTGTTTACTGGTCTCGTACTGAAACATCTGCCATTAAAGATTTCAAATAATACCAATTGATCCGAGTGTTTTTTTTTTTTTTTAAGTATTAAAAAAAAAAAAATGTTTTAAAGAAAATATTACACATATTCAATATTTAAAATGTATTTTCTTTAAATATATATATATTTGTTTCAACCTCTTTTCTCTTTCAAATAGCTAATCTTCCCATATATTTAACATTTATTTTTCTTTTTGGCAAAATTTCAAATTTCAGATGTTTGGAATCAGATGTCTGATATTTATGCATTACACATGCAGACTGAATTAAACGATTTTGCATAACAACTTGTAACTTAAAAAATTCAATATAAATAATTCCATCCGTCGAGCCTGTCTAAACAATTGTATATATTATAAAAGAAATTTTAAACTTTTATTGTATTTTTTTTATAAATTTCTAAAAAGTTACCGCTTTATTTCTTACGCTACAACATAACTTCTTATACAATGAAAAAATAAATGAATTTACGGAAATATATCCGCATTTTTCTTGCGAGTTATTAAAGTGTTCTAAAATAAATCTTAAGTGTCGTTTCAAACGCCCGTTTAAAGACTTTTAAAGCCCTTTCTAGTTTAAAAGATCAATCAAAGGGAGTTAAATAGGGATGAATGATTGCTTACTTTCGTGTTTCAATATCTTTAAAATACTGTATGTCTTTACTACATTTTCAAATTTCACAGGAAAAAATAAATAAATAAATAAAATAAATTTCTATTTTACAACTAAAGGCTGATGGAATGATAAATTGAATTATATAAAATATATAAAAGACTATTAACTATAAGAATTTAGACAATTATTTGAAAACTAAATAAAATTAGACTATTAAATTTATTTTCATTGCAAGTTCCAAAAGAATATTTTGACTGTTACATGAAAATTATTTTGTTTAATCGAAATAATATACATTGTAAAATGTATTAATTTTTTAAAAAATCAGATTAAACGTATGGTGCATAAGCAGCATAACTTTTCAGATTATTGTTCATTAATTTTTAAGCCGCATTTTAAAGTAATAAGGTATGTTCATGAGTTTTAAGGGATGTCTTAATAATTATTATACAGTGTAGGCCGAAAATTCCCTTTAACATTTGAAATTGTAATATAAAATCAAGTAATTTGAGTACGAGAGCGTACACTGAGAAAGAGAAGATACCGCCTTCCTCTAGAATGAATAAGTGCCCATTTTCTAAATCCCTTAACTAGAAATATAGATTTTCGAGCTATGCGCATAAGGCCCTCCAATAAACTGAATAAACGAAATGATCGAGAATTTCTAGTGTACACATTTCTAGTTGGTGAGACAATATTCTAAAATATTCGGATTATTCTGAATTTTTCGTACTACGAGAAATTCTCGCTTGATTTTCTAGAATTGGGTAATAAACCAAGATTATAGTTGTTGAAACTCGCCTCTTGTAGTCTCATTCATTTGCAGAGATTTTTAAATGACTTTGCCTTCGATAATATAGACAAACGCTCTAGAATTCTAATAGGGGCTTCTAGAAGGGGACTAAAATTTATAAGGATCACATGGAACTATTTTTTCTAGAGCCACAATTTTGATTCTAGATGTCAGTTACAGACTTTTTTCTTAGTGTACTACAATGCTTCCTATATTTATATATATCAAAGCGATAGTGGACTTTCAAGATGTCAACACGGGATTAAAAATTCCGTGTTATAATTTTACTCAAATACAAGACTATATAACATTAGTAATGGGTAGCAAAAAGAAATTTTCAATTCTCCTGATTCTATGCTGAGTTAAATGTGTTTGTAAACAAATATTTATTCACCTGTAAAATGAAAACTTTAAACATTATTTTCTCAAAATTATATAAATTTTACGTTGTTGCGTCAATTTTAAAATGTACCTTATGCCTTGTTTTTTTGTTGGATCTTCAGGAAATTGCCTTTAATGTTCTTTTATATATCTTAGCACAAAATTTAGTTACAATTTTCCATTTTTTGCTTTTTAAAATTTTGAAATAAAAAAATAATGATTTTTACATTTCATTATGAATTTCATTTCATATTTTATTTACAATAAAAAAAAAAAAATGAATTTTTTTTTTTTTTTTGTAACTATGTTTGTAAAATAAATAAGTAATTATGTTTGTAAAATAAAATGTTAACTAACTTTTGTTAAAATTAACTAAATCTATCTTTAAAAAAAAAAAAAAAAAAGGAAAAGAAAAGAAAGAAAGAAAAAATGTAAAATCAAGTAAAATAAATAAATAAAGAAGTCCAAGTCAAAAATCAATTAGCAAAGATCATTTTGAAATTTAACGATTAATTAATAAGTTTAAATAATATTATTAATAAATCGTTCAACAAATTAATTTAATTAATTATACTGTCTTCATTACTTTAATATCAGTCAAAAGTGAAGCACAAACTTTGTTCTTCAGATAGTCCCACAAAAAAGATATCCACGACGTAACCATAGTAGAATTACAAGAAACTTTACGTAACCATGGCTGTCCTATCTGCGATCTAGTAGGATCGCAGGAAGCTATGTTATAACCGAAACATAGGGATAAGTAGCGCCATCTGAAAGAAATTTTTGATTTATTTATTTATTTATTTATTTACTTGAATCAACTTCATCATAAAGAGAACTGGGTCCCTCTGTGGCCGAGTGGTTATGTCACCACACTGCTAATCGCCTTCGAGCGTAGGAGAGCGGGTTTGATTCCCGTGCTAGCCCTGGGTGTTTTTCCGATTCTTCGTATTGTAATTCTGTCATGTGCTATATGTCTTTATATGACGAAGATTTACAAGCGGACTACGAGTCAAGCATACAAATCTGATGTATATGTGCTGTCAATAAACAAGTAAACATAAACAGAACTGTTTGGGAAACCGCATTCTCATACGCCACTTACATGATTTTATATTAATATTTAAAATGTCTCAAACTCGTCTTCTATTTAAACATTTTATGCACATTTGGTAATTTCCCTTCCCCCCCCCCCGAGAATTTAAATAATAATAATAATAATAATAATTCTACTTAAAAAATCTTTCTTTCTTTTTCTCTCACCTTAGTTTAATTTATCGACACACTGAAATTGTAATTTCATAATAGGAAATATCTTAACACAATATTATAATTACAATAAGTTTGAAAACGCGCATTGTTATAACATTTCTCCTCCAACTTTCTTACTGGAATTTTAAGTTTACTTCGGCATGTCAGTCAAGAGGTTTACAACATGAAGAAAATGAAAAGATGATGTTATGTATTTTTGTTCATCATTACTAGAAATTAAATTAAATTAATTAAATTAAATTTAATGAACATGATAATATTTTTTATACAATGAATAAATATTTAAAAGTGATAAATTATAAGTATTTAGGCATATTTACTTAAAAAATACATATATTAAAAGATTTAAGCAACAAACATTTAAGCTAAATGGAGATGCTGCCATATATATATATATATTTGAATTAAATTATTTATATTTAGTTGTATATTGCAGCTCACCAGAATTGAATACATTTCCACTGTTCTAAACAAATGCTGGAGACAATTACAAAGCCATTCGATCATAGAGTTCCATTCGTGCCATATTATAATACGAAATGCATCAACAGTTTAAGCTAAAAATTGATTTCCAAATTCTTTAAATCACTAACGCCATTTAATATATTGACTTTAATATATCAAGAGACTATTTTTACATTGCAAAATACAGATATTTAATGTATTTTCTTCGTAATTTTTTAATCGACTTTCAAAATTGTGTTGGTGTTAAAGCACCAGTTCAAATTTAGTCTTATATGCTTGAAAGTTTTCTAATATAATTTAATAATATTATACATTGCAAAATTATTAAATAGTTTTTTATAGTTAAATAATTTTCAGAAATTCTTATTTTAATAACTTTTAATTCAATTTTTTTTATTTATTTACTTTTGTCAAAGGGATTATGATTTATGTTTCTGCCGTATGAAAAAATTCCAAAAAATTTTTGTCTTTGATTCAAGATATCTTAGGACTTTTTTTTTGTTATTACCACTTACGTAATTCCATAAAGACGAACACGACTTATAATTAATTAGTTTTGTTCTGGAAAATGATGAATCATGAATGATTATTTATTCGAACGTTTACTTTTTTTTAAGTCGCATCAAGAAGCCTTTCATGATTCATCACCTGGTTGTCAATACTTGTAAAAAAATTAGTGGAAAAATAATCTTAATTTCAGATATCAAGAGTACCTTAAAATGAAATTATATCAATAATACAATATTAGATTACGTGCTCATGCTTCTTTGTGAGATTTGTTTTCTGAATAAGTTTCAAATATTAATTTATTTTTATGTCATTACAATTTATTTGTCTGTATATTTAATAATATTTATTTTAAAAATATTTTTTTTTTCAAGCAAAATGCACCAAATTAAAACGGGTTTTCCTTTTTGCCTTTAGAATCAAGTTAAAATTAATCTTATTGTAATTCATTAGAAAAATAAAAACTTAGACAATGCGCTCAATATTTTTTATCCAAAACAGCATTGTGTTACGACAATATTTCAATAATTATTTTTCTTAAATATATTGTTTATTTTTCGTTCTTTTCAAAGTATCCTTCGTCTATAAAATAAAATAATAACAAATTCAAATTTTTTGAAAGTTGGATATTTTAACGTCATACAGTTATGACACTGTATTCGTAAACAGAAAAAAAAAATCACAGGCTATATGACGTGACAGTCAACACAATGGAAAATAAATTATCATCCATAATGAAAAAATATATAATACGTAAAACAAATAAAATGAAGCCGATGAATGGAAACTCGGCTAAGTAATTTTTTTCTAAATATAATAGCTAACTGAGCTTTGTCTTGGGAAAAATTGCAAGAGTATCATTAATTAATTTCAACACTGTTTACCTGAGCCAATCAGCTGATAAATTTAACATTTTTTCTCGGGCATTTTGTTGATTAGATCTACACCAGGGCTTCACCAGGAAAAAGAAATTTGAATAACCCCATTATAATATATTAATTTTTCACTTGACTGAACGTTGATATTCGTTGCTAGATTTTTTTTTAAATTATTATATAAAATTTCTTGTATACAATTTTCCATTTCTGCAAACCTTAAGACACATAACCTTTCTTTGAAAAATTAGAAAAATATAAAAAAAATTAAGAGGGACTTAAAAAAGAAAAAAAATGGAAACTTGAATTATATATTTTTTCTTGCAGGAAACTTGGTTTTATGTAATATCACTAATAATTACAAAAAGCCGTTGGAAAGATAGATTATTGAAATCTAAAAATAAAAATGCTTTACAAAAAGAAAAAAAAATATTTATATATATTTTCAAAATAATAAAACATAAAAGTATCCATTGTGCAAGCAATACAATATAGAAGTTAAACAAAATAAATAAACACCTCGAGGTTTAATAAAATTTAGGGCATTTAAGTAATTAAAGTGGTTGATGTATTCCCTAGGGATACAATTTCTGATAGTAAACTGCTTTGAGGAAACATTCATAAACGTGAAAAAGTTTACTGTATGTTTCTTCATTTATTTAAAATATCTTAAATTTAATATTATCTAAAACTTCCCATAGACGATTCCACGTTCAAATGTTTTAAATGTAATAAAAACAGAAAACATCTCAAAACACCGAGAAAAAACTTCTATGATTACTTGCTGTATCCAATGGTAGCATTTATTAACATAATGTCGTCGTCGGGGTTTTTTCCGTTTGGAACCGTAAACCTCAATTTTTGATGTTTCTCTGAAACATTAAATTACTTAACGAAATGGTTTTACATATTTGTGATTGGAAATAAATTTTATCCTCAGCGATCGATGCGTAAATTGACACTAGCATATAAATTCACCAACGGCGCAAGAATTGCTTAACATGAATACGCAAAATCCTTTTTTAAAGAATTGTTTTAGAGAAACGCCTGAAGGAGAGCTCGTATCTCTTTTTAAAAAAAACGTGACACGCGAGCAACGTGTTAAGTAATTCGATATCGTGTATGCAAGTTCTGCCTAGAAACGAGAAAAATAGTGGGGGGAGGAGGGGAGGAGGAATCAAAAATCTAAAAAAAATTTTTATGAGGTACACACTGCTGTGACTTGTGCTACTGTTCTACCTAAATTAGAAAGTATACTTTCAGCAGTCTCAGTTTCCAAGCACACACAAATATTTCTTATTTTTATTTTGTGTACATGAAAATTATGAAAAAAAAATTAAATAAATAAATAAAATAAAACTGATACGAATTTATTATGTCGAAATTTACTTTTGGATTTGTGGCCATATCCTTAAAATAGAAACTCGTTGATCTTGTGCCATTACTTCAGTTACATTCTTTTTTTCTATACACAATAGCAAAAAAGAATGAATATCACATTTTTTCCCTAACACATTTATTAGGAAATCTGTGCAACAAGAGCAAGCATTTAAAAGGATCAATGATGACCATCGTCATTTTATGTGTTTCAAGTTATATCAAAAATTGTAAAAAAAAAAAAAAAAAGAAAGAAAGAAAGAGAAAGAACTAAATTAGTGAAAAGTTTAAGTTTTATTCCCATAAATAAGAACAAAGCATTATGAAATTAAATGAAGCCATAAAAAAAGTACATATTTTGTATATGCAAAAAAATGGTGATAATTCAGAAATCACTAGTTTAAATTGTACAGTATATAAATGGTGAGGGACTTATTCTAGTTTAGTTATTTATTTATAACAAGATTAATATCAATCACAATTTTAAATACTACTTTTTTTATGGTAATCGTTATTTATCATTTTTAATACACATCTTCAAAAGAATAATCCCAAAACTGCTTTACATAAAAAGTGGTATTAAAAATAGTTACTTTTGAGAATCCTAATTTTAACGATATAAAATCTTAACATAAGACAACATTTAACTTTTCTATTTACCATAAAATTAAATTATAAAATGTAAAATATATATTTTTCTTTTTCCGTTTCTTTAACCATGATAAAATTAAAGCAAACAGTGTACTGTCCAGATTTTTCTTCATTCTTCAAATAAAGAAAAAACTATCTTTAGCTTTTTGGCCAATTCTTTTTCTAAAAATTCCTATTTAAAGCTATTGTTGAATTAAAGATTGTTGTAAAAGTTTTACCAGCTTTTAATCTTTTTTTTTTTTTTTTTTTTAATTCTTTAGTCCGAAACTTTTAATTCCTTGGAAAGTTCATATGAAAGTTTTTTTTTTTTTCTTTTTACTGTAGAGTATTTAACGCTCATGTGATGTCAAATAAGGTTTTTTATTTTATATTTTACCTGATTCTTTCTAAAATTGTTTTTAAGTTGAACTGACTTGAACTAAATACTTTTCATTAAGTGCTTATATTTCTTGCTTTTTTAGTATTTATTTAAATTAGGTAATTAAAGTTGTTTAATTAAATGCCTTTTACATTCATTTAAGTAATATTTTTTATCACAGAAAAGTACAAATGAGGTTTTTTTTAGAAGTTCGCTTTTTTTTTTTTTTTTTTTTTTTTTTTTTTTTTAAGAATTCAAATAAATACGAAAGGTATTTTTTTATTTTTCCGCTTTCGATGTCATATGATAATATTAACACACAAAGAATATTTATTTTGGCTTTATTTTTCATTTCAATTAAAAAGCATAATAATGGTTTAATTTATGTCCCAAGTGGGGTAAGATAATTCATTTTTTAAATATTTTAAAACTAATCAAACATTCAGTTTATTCGCTGGTTCATTTAACTATTAGTTTCCAAATCTTTTCACCTTTTGTCTAATCAGTGCCTACTTAAAGCTGGGCTACACGACCACACTCTCATCACAATTTTGTGACAGTTTTTTTTTTTTTTTTTACTTATTTATGTTAGAAATTCCACGTTTTAATTAGGATATATTTTTTAAAGAAGTTAAAGATTTTAAGGTTCTCACGTTCAACCCATTTCACAGTCGTTGTATAATTCAACATATTGGGTTTAGAGCGTCAGCAAGCAGTATTTAGCACAGTCAGATTTTTTATGGCACGTGCACAGGTTGGTAGATTTCCCAAGGAAAGAAGGTACAAAAGACATTATGTAACGGAAGTTTACAATAGGCATGCTTTTCATAGGCATATGCAACATGAGAGATGATTTTTTCCATAGATAGCATTGAAAAAAAAAAATGCACATCGGTTTAGGGCGTCGAAAGCGCTACTGAGAGGGAGTGTGCTTTATTCAGAATTTCCGGTATCACCCACTGCAAAAAATTTGTGTAAGAATACACAATATCATTAAAGGAATTTATTTCCCTCAACCATGTTGAGAAATGTTTTCAGCTATAGCTTTGTAACAGAGGCATACAGTGGAATGTTACACAATTACAACTGGTGACATTCCTCTACGTGGTCGTGGCAAGTAAACTGCTTTAATATTGATGCAGTGTACTTGTAGAGAAGTGTTACCAGTTGTATTGCGTAACGTTCCACTGTATGCCTCTGTTACACAGCTATAGCTGGTAACATTTTTCAACATGGTTGAGGAAAATAAATTCCCTCAATAATGCTGTGTATTCTTACACAAAATTTTTTACACTGCGAACTGATAAACCAGACACTAAATAAATAGACCTATGCATACATTTTACATCTATATGAAATATACACTTGCATACAACTATCAACAATCCCTTGATTTATTAATATACTCAAAATTTAAATCACTACCTGAAATGTATGGGTAATAGAAGAAAGAATTACTAGATGCAGGTGAGGAAGGAGAATTATTATATGGTACAAGTTCAACCTCTCTTTTTATTCTACAAATAGGCATTTCATCAGTATTTTTGCTTCTTAAAAGGTTTTCGAACTTTTGACTTAGCACCACCAAAGGTTTCAACTTAAAAAAAAAAAAAAATTAGGGATGGATTTTGCAATGAATATATATATATATATATATATATATATATATATATATATACTAAAAATTAAATTATAACAAAAATCGTGTTTTTTGCAAGTTTTTACATAGACTTTTTATTTTTATTTTATTTTTTCCAAAAACTAATTAATAAATTTCAAAATCTATCCCAAATTCTTTTAAATAGGTTCTATTAAACGTCCAAGAAAAAAAAAATTATTTGACAAAATTTAATTTAGTACGACAGGACTAATTTATATATATATCTTGTAACTAAGAGGGGAAAAAAATGTTATTAGACACCGTGGCTAATAACAAGCTCAACATTTATCACTTCAGAACCGTTGGTAAAGTCGCCGTATCTGCAAGCGCAGATGTAACGGTGATGTATTATGTGAGAAATGCCGAGCTGGTTATCAGCCAGGGGACTCAGTGGAAGAGCTTCCGCACGTTGAGCGGAGGGCCTGGGTTTAATTCCTGGATCTGGTATTTTTCACATAATTGGTATAAAAAAATATCAGTCATATACTCTAAACTATTTAAAATGAATTTGCACGGTTCATGAGTTTATCCATAAATTTTCTAAATATTTTAAGATTGTTTAAGAAATTAAATGGTAAGATTTGATATTGGCAGGCCTTCTGGAAGTGTGACAACGCACAATCGCTGTCTGAAAGTGTCGTACTAACAAAAAAAAAAAAAAAAAAAAAAAAAATTAAAAATTTCATGTGCACTGTTAAAAAAATGCAGAAAAAATACAGAAATTCTCTGTAATTTCAGAAAAAAAGTCGGAAATTACGGAAAAATTACGTAGACAAAACGTATTTTACGATTTTTTTTCTGAAATTACAGAGAATTTCTGTATTTTTTCTGCATTTTTTTAACAGTGTGTATGTAAGAATTCGTAAAAAAAAAAAATAATAATTTTGTAAAATTTTAATTTTAATTTTAATTATTATTTTTTTTCTTTTAAAGATATTGCAAAATACATTCCTAATACTTTTAGGTAGGTTCTATTAAACATTATACACACACACATATATATATATACATATATATGAAATCTTCTTTTGAATATCTCTAGAAGTTTAATCATTTTGAATATCATGAATTCATGAAAAAGTGCAAACTGAGAAAACGCAACTTAAAGATTTCAAATCTCTCCAATGAACTATATTAAGAACTGTAAGAAATGTTGCCTGGATGAATATTTTATTGAACAAACCTAATGTAGTTCAAGATTGAAAATATAAGCTTGTATGAAACGTACATCAGTTGTGCTGTCAAAGGTGCCAAGTCCCTTTAGGCGGGTTTCGCAATCGATAATTGATTAAGTGGTTAGTGTTAGAAAATATAAAATTATATTAAAGTCATAATTCTTTATATTTATTTGATACATTAGTAAGCATATAAAAAATAAATTAAAATACATGAAAACAGTTATGAGTAAAGTTAAAAAAAAAAAAAAAAAGACAATTTAAATTAATTTTTATATATGTCTTAAATAAGATTGAAAAGAACTTCAAATTTTAGAATATAACTATAATTTTTTAAACTTAATAAAATATGATAATGAAAGATATTTTGAAAATTTCACGAATATATTCGTACAAATAATAGCACATTATTGATAAAAATGTTAAATATAATCAATATTTCATTTTTTTTCTGATGTATTTGATTAAGTATATAGATTTACAAATAAAAATAAATTTTAACGTGATCTTTAAGATGTAATTTCGAAGTATGTTTAGCATGGAAATGCATTTAATTACTGAGTATAAAATAAACTTCACTAACTTAATATTTATGAGAATCTATAAATCTTCATTTTTATTTAATTTAAATAAAATTACTTGCAGTATGTTTTAAATAAATTCAGTCTGCAAGTGAAATTATTAGGAAACGGAAGCATTAGTAGTATATAATGTTTTTAAATGTTGATTTATTTAAAAGAAAATTTCACACTAAAAAAAAAAAAAAAAAAAAAAGATTAAGATACGTTTAAGCAGGTTTTTTTTAAGCTTATTTATAATTAAATAAAAGAAATTTTTAATTCCTTTTCATTCACATAAAATTATTTGCTGGTTTTAGTCTGATTCAATGTCAGTCAATGATCTTAGTCAAAATTAATTATTTAAGTTTTATTTTTATTTAGAAATGATTTTCCAAGTAAACGACACTGTTAAAAATTTGGTGTTAGTTTGAACCAAAACTTGGCAACCACCGAATGGTGTAACTTTTACCATGATTTGGTAATTTTATGGTGAACCAAATATTGGTATTATGTTTTAAATAATACATAAATAAATAAAAATTCGACCGAGATGGGAAATAAAACTGTACACCTTTTCGTCGTATGTCAGACACTGTGGCACTGTGCCACGCTTTATTGCTCATTAACTCTGTGTGTGTGTGCTTTGTTGATTTTGAAGAAAAAGGAATTTTATTAATTCATATACATCTCTTGTGAGTGGATGTATGGTAGCTCCAAGTTTTGGTGCAACTTAAATTCAACGGCAAAAAGTAGAAAACTTAAAAGTGAGGCTGAATCATATGGTACTGCTTATAACTTTACTCCATATAGTGGTTTAAGTTTGAAGTGAAGTTTTTAACAGTGTGTAAAGTCTAAATAAGGACAATTTTATGACTTTTTCTGAACTATCTATATAGAAAGTATAAACATATCACATTCATTATATTAGGACATAATCTTACGTAATGCATAAAAAAAAAAAAAAAAAAAAAACTAGGTACCAAGTCTCAAGTTTTTCAAGGGAGACTTCATACCGGAGTATTTTTATAATTTTTCCATTTTATTTAATCTTCGGAAATAAATACGACAGATTCCTTTTTGGAAGTACTGGTGATAATTCTCATTTAAAATTTAGAAAGATTGGAAGCTATGATATATATGTATATATATATATATATATATTATATAGATAGATAGATGGATAGATAGATAGATAATATGTAAGTGAACATACTCATTAAAATTAATGTCTACTTCTGGTACATAATAATATATAAAAAAAGGAAAATAAAACAACTTAAGAAAAGAAATCTATCTTAAAAAGCGGATTCATTTTATAATGTAAGGGTGGGGATGTTTTCATTGTTAGATAAAACACAATTCTTTGAAAAATGATTTTTTTTTTAAACTATATATGTTCCAATTCTTGTAAAAGTTTTTGAAAATGAATTAATGTAAATGGAATAAATTAAATTCACCTTGTAAATTATACGACAGTCAAAAGTTAATTAGTAACTCTTTTCCTTCATTGCGTAAGCATTTAAAAGAAGCAATTTTTTTTTTATTTCTAGTTTCTTTTTCGTTTCTTTCTTTTTTCTTTTCTTCTTCTTTTTTTTTTTTTTTTTTTTTTTTTTTTTGAAAATAGCCACTAAAAGACAGCTTAAAGCTGTTTAATAAAAATAAGCGATAGAAATAATTAATTGATTATTTCCTACTACAGATAAGAAAGAAAGAAGTCTTAAAGAAAAAAAAAAAACTTTTAATTTGAAAAGAGAAAAATAAATTAAATAAAAATAAAGAGGAAGAAGAAAAGAGGGCGTGTTTCTACCGAGTGATAAGCGAATTCATTAAAATAAGAACGAAAACAAGTTATATATATATATATATATATATATATATACAAACTTGCGCACTCAACTAATTAAAACGAACTTTTAATTACCACAGCAGTTGAAAAAGACGTAATTGCGTGACTTCAGTTTACGGGTCTTAGAATTTTTTTTTCCAGCTTCTTTTTTGTTATAGTTAAGTGTTTTTGAAATCTTCTATTAAAAAATGCTAATTGCTGGATTTAAATCTAATCGAAATCATTATAACATTTAGAAAATATACATATAATCTAAAGTTTTTTATTTGAAAATTTTCGCAAAATTTGTATTATGTAACAATTTTTTTTTTTTTTTAACCTTTTATTATTATTATTATTATTATTTAAGTTAGGATTAAAATAAATAAAAATGAAATAAGAAATAAAATAATAATGCTATAGCTGCGAAGTTTTTATAATTAAATAATTATTATCATTATTATTTTTTTAATTATTATTTCCAATAGGACAGTTAATAAATACTATAAAACTTTGAAAAAACGCCATGAAACACAAGAACTCGCAACAATTGTTTCGGGTCGAAAGAATACACGACCCTTCGTTAGGCAAATAAAGTAGGCGTGAGTGCTGCAAACAAAGCGACAATGCACCTGCTTTGTGTTTGCAGCAATCGCTCCTATTTTGTTTGCCTGACTAAGTGTCGAATCTTTTTTCGACTCGAAACAATTGTTGCGAGTTCTTCCATTTTATTGCGTTTTTTCAATATTTTGCACTAGCTACTTTTAAACGCCAGTTCAGGTGTGCTTTTTTTATAGGACAATAATATTCATAAAATCACTAAGAATAAGCTTAGTCTCTTGTACAATAATAGCTTGTATTCATAAAAAGTATGGAATAATAATTAACTTTTTTTCGTTTATGCCTTTAAAAAAAAATATTTTGAATGCTCTATTATTTAAAGACAACTTTAAGTAGACATGTAAAATATTGATAAAAATGTCTGTGTCTTTGAAGTGTCGTAGAAGAAAAAATCTTTTAATTTGTTATTTAAAAAAAAAAAAAAAAAATGAAAAGTAAGGGTAATTTTAAATGGTAAGAAAATTCATTAAAAATATAAATATGAAACAGTTGTGTACTTTTTCTTTTTAAAGTAGGCTCACTTAATTAAAGTGAACTTTTAAATTACCAAGAAATTCAAAAGAGAAATTATGTTGCAAACTCATGTTTTTTAAAAAATGTTGAATTTTAAAATTTAATTATAACAATTGGTAAAACATAATTTTTCTTGTTTTCTTTTGAAATATTTGTAACCGAAAGACATTTTTTTTTTAGTTATAACATTTTAAAAGAACTTGAAAGAGTTTTGTAATTAAAAAATTTTAATTACAAATGTTTTTTATTATCATAAAAAAAAAAATGAATAATAATAATAATAAAGTTGTAAATGTTATAACTAATAATTACCATCTGGCAATTTAAGAATGTAATGAACAAAAACTTTAAAATGGTGAATGATTCAAAATGACGTTTGAAATTTTAGCGATTTTCAATATCATTAGAAAATTCCATATCGGAAATATTATACCTTACATTGAGGAGAACATTTCCGAAATGGTGCTATGGATAAGGAACTTAAATAGACGACTTCAAATGCCTTTGCTTTATTTATTAAAATATTTTCCGAAATCATATAAAATGCACTTTTAGGGGTTTTTTTTCTTTTCCTTCACTTTTTAACAGCTATTCTATATAGCTGGATTAATAAATCGTATTTATGTGTAAATGCCGTCGCTAAATAAGAAGAAAAAAAAAAAGAGACATGGTGTTTAGTTATTACTAAGCTCTAGCGATGGAATAATATGTATATGAAATAATACGTAAAAAACGAGTGAAACATTTGAAAATAATTCAATAGAGTTGAGTTCAATAAAATTGTCAATCAACATCATTCTTAACTTGGTTCTATAAAACTGTCAATGCAACTAATATTCTCGAAAATGTTCAGTGAAACACTGGAAAAAAAAGTTGTGTGACTGACATCTGGAAACTAAATTGTGCTTCTAGTAAAAAACAGCTCGCTGTCACCCTTATAAATTTTAATTCTCTTTGCTAGTGAGCTCTTAAAAACACCTATTAGAATTCTAGATCATTTTCCTGTATTATCAAAACGTATATGGTCTAATTATTCAACAATCTCTGCAAATAAATACGAATTCAAGAGGTGAGTTTTAGTAATTATAATCTTGGTTTATGACTCAATTCTAAATCAAGCGAGAATTTTTTGCATTACAAAGAATTCATAATATTCATAATAGTATTTCACTATCTAGAAAAATAGGGATCCGGACATAATATCGCGGGACAAAATATCGAGTCAAAAAAATAGTATAATTTATTTGAAATTTTGATTTTGTGTCACGTGTGAGCTCTGGCGGGGGTCGCAGGGCCTTATAAATATTAATTAATTAATTAAAATAAGTAAATAAATAATTAAATAAATCATAGAGTTGAATTTCATTATTTTATCTATGTTTATTTTTAAGTTATTTTATCTTTTGCTTTTCACTATTCAAAATACATTTTAAAAATCGTGTACATCACTGCTGACATTAAAGCTGAACACTGTTCACAAACTTAAATTAAAAATTTTAAAACTGATAAGCACGATGGAATTCACTTTGACTAATTTTGACAAAAGTTAATAAATATAGTCTTTAAACTATTTTAAGTAAAATTTATATAAAAAAAAAAAAAAAAAAAAGTTGTAGGTTTGTCAGAATGTCAGTGCTCTGACTAAGGCATGTGTTGTCATGAAATTTTATACAACATTACTTCCAACTCATTTTTGCTTTGTATTCATTTACGTCGGCGATATTTTGTCCTCGCGATATTTTGTTCCCCGAGATTTTGTCCCCAACCCAGAAAAATATAAACTGGAATTTCTCGATCATTTCCCTTATCCAGGTTATTTGTTTACTATATACTCATAGATCGTAAATCTATATTTCTAGTTTAGGGATTCAGAAAATGAGTATTTATTCGTTCTAGATGGAGGCTGTATATATATGTTTTTTTTTTTTCTCAGTAAGTATTTATTCGTATCACAAAGATTGAGTATACAGCCTTAAATGCACCGCAGAGCACAACTATCGTTGATTTAGGATAAATAGAACAACAGCTCAAATCGGATCTATAGGAGAAGTCCGCTGAGCACAGATATCTGAATACTACTGAGCTCTCAGTAGAAACTCTCTTCTTTTTATAGCAGTGGTTCTCAAAGGTAATGCGCACACCTGTGTGCCCTAGAATATTTGGAGTATGCCCTATGATTTTTCAGTGAAATATTGTTAATATAAAAATAAGAATACTGCTCTTTCTGTCAACACATCACAACGATATTAATTGACAGTGGTTTTTTTCTCTTAAAAAGTTTCAACTAGTTTTGAAGTGGATAATACTCATTTTCAGATAAATACACCCGAATAAAATGCACAGATTTCTCAAAAAATTAATTGAATTTCCAAAGCTTTATATTGAACACATCTATTTTAGAAATGAAAAAAATAATTTAAAAATAAAAATACCGCCATAAAAATGAAAATCACGGCCTAATCAAAAATACAATAAAAATTATTTTTAACCTCAGATTTGTGTGAATGAGCATTTTCCATCTCTACCGCAATTAAATGTAAAAGGAGAGAATTTTTTCTTTGCATTGAAGAGAAAATTAGCGTTTTCATTTCAAATACTTATCTTTTTTTACGCATTTTTCAGAAATTTGTAAATAGTGTACCATAATGATTTTTACGATTTTTAATTCACATGGCATGAAAAGTTTGAGAATTTTTACAGTGTTGGCGTAGGTCGGAGAAACATTCTGGATAATTTTAGGCTAAAAAATATGTATCCTTCTAAAAATTTCCAGAATAGAGCACCTATTGAAGATAGGACTTCCAGTCAACATTTAATTTCTCGTAAAATACACCGCTAATTTAATAAATTTATCGCCGAGGCCAACCTTACTGAACGCCCGAAGACTGTTTTTGTTTAAATTTTTACTTTAAATCTACTTTTTTGCAACAATAATTTTTGCGCAAAGATGAGGTTTAATTATCAGTAGGGGTTCGGAACAATAGAATTATCATAAAAGAGATTATATAGTAAAATGATAAAATATTATGTTACATATTAAATATTGACTATCTGCAACCTAAATGTGATACTTCCATTATATTGATTTCGCAGTCTGTGAACCTGAAATTTAGCAAAAATTTATTTAAACGTTATTTTATTTAAACAATAATTGATGTTTAAAAGGAATGTTATACAATAAATCACCTGACACATGAAAATATTGAATTCATGAAAAATGATCTTTGCATATATCACTACCATTACCTGTATATCACATCCATTACCTGTATCACTATCACACACACTTACAAATAAAAATCTTTGAAATCTAAGATATCGATAACGAAGATTTACTGGACGTTCAGTATGTAAAGACCTCACGTTAATCAAAATAATTAGAACCATTCTTGACAGTTCATAACGACTTGGTTTCCGATAAGTTAATGACGTAATATATGTATTTAAAAAAAAAAAAAATTCTGAAATTTCTAAGTAGTTAACCAGAAATTTAAGCAAGCAGTTGCAATATATTTGCATGTGGTTCATAAACACGATTTTTTTTTTCATGCAGAATAATTTTGTATGATTGAATGTAATTTTAAATATACGCATCAAATTGTAAAAATCAAAGTGTAATTATATATTATCGAACCAATTAACTAAATTTATATATGGAAAGGTAAATTCGTCATTTACAATCTTGTCGAACTTGACTTATGAAGATTAAGGTGTACCAGAATTAGATGGATGGTTGAGTTTTTCCTCGCACTAGTGCTGCGCAGATCGGCAATTGGCGACGGTCTGGGACACACCCCTAGAGGTGGTCCGGCGACATACCATCACAATTTTCCGCGGAAGGGATGGCTCTCCCGCTTCGGTGACCCCGAGAGGTATATTTTTTGATGGGAACACGGAGGACATTGCGGCTACGACAGATTTTACGTGCACCAGCCACCATTAGTGTACATGACGGTCTTTGACCGGCTCGAGTACCGAACCCGCAATCTTCCAATTACGAGGCCGGCGGTCTACCGACTGGGTTACCGCGGCCCGTACCAGAATCGGCATTTGCTTATTACAGTAAAATTCATGCTACAATCGGGATTATGAACTTAAATTATGTACAGAAGAAATTTACTCTTATAGTAATAAATGATTGATCTGCTTAGATAATGAAAATTAAATTACTGTTATTTTACGCGAAGTTTTAATTTTAACTTCTCACAAACTGAAAAAGAGACTATTTAAAAGGCTATCAAATAAAGTACACATATTATTACTGGTAATATATATTTATTTTTTAAGAAATTAATATTTACACATATTTTTCCTCTTTTAAATACTTTTCCTAATTAGATTAAACTAAATTACTTTGATAAGCAAGTAAAATAAATACAATATTAATGACAAGATTCATTTAAGGGATAATAGAATATTAATTTAGAGAAGAATAATTGCTGAAAGCATGCTCTTTTTTTTCCCCCACTAATTTTAACAACCCAGTTCTGTGTATTTTAATAACCTATCGTGCAAAGTGGGTACTTTTGGTGGGAAAGCTTAAAAAAAAATATATATATATGGTAGCAAATTTTGTTTTTGCTAAATGCACTTTCTTTTTTTTTTTTTTTAATCTCTCTTTCTCTTTTAATCCCGAGATTTTTACTTTTTACATAATATTTTTGTATTAAACGAGTTTTTTTTTTCATTCTTTAAACGGTGAGTTTGTTAAATTATAGCTTTATGTATATATATATATATGTTAAATCCTATAAGAAATTATTTTTGGATAGATGTTTTCGATGTATAATACGATTTGGTAGTCTTCCATATTTCATAATATTGATTAAATTTTCCTGTTGCAACACTATATCTATAATTGAACAACACTGCCTATAATTATTGAATTTCTAAAATTTTTCGAATAATTTTCCATGCCAAATTTTGCTAGAAGAATCGCCAAATTGGAAAATATGTTGAAAAATTTATTACCCTCTTTAACTACTGTAATAAAGGTTAAATTACCTTTTTAATTAGTTATTTTTTTTTCTTATCTTAAGCCATTGTTTCTCAGAGATCTGAATAAAACTAAATGATTTTTAAAATAATGTGATATACTTATTGATTTTACATTAACTAACGAAAATAATGATTGATTTTCACTTGTATTGTCAAAATTTTAATGAAGCTATTTTAGATTTAATTTTAGATAATAATATTGATAATGATAATTTAATATATCTTTAGTTTTAGTGATAGTTTTATGCTCTGTGTTATAATTAATATATTTTTTTTTTACGTTGCAGGTAAGTGTGCTTATCTTACTGAATAATTCTTTCTGTGATGCTAAAGTTGTAAGTACTATATCTCTGTTTGTGTTGTTTTTAAAAAATTTCATTTTTGTAAAAGATATTAATATATTGATCTGGAGAAAAAATAAACTACATTTTTTCAATGAAAACTGTTATAGAATTCATCAGATAAGAAAATTGTTATATCATTTAAAATAATGATATATAATGATAATAAATGATATAATCTTTTACCTGATGTACAAGTATGAAGCTTCAAAAGTCTTCTACGGGTAGAGATTTAAACAACCTTTAATTTTTTTTTTTGCATTAACTTAAAAAAATTTTGCATTAACCTTTAAATTTTTTTGCGACCTTTAATGCATTTTGCATCAAAGTTTATGCTCAGATACAAATTTTTATTTTATTTAGACTAAAAATTTTGAAATCAAAAGTATTCTAAACTTCAACTTTGAACTTCAGTTTTTTTAATTTTTTAATTTTATTTTGTTAAATATTATTTTTAATAAACTATAACTTTATAGAACGTACTTTGTAAGATTGTTAATATGGCAATATTTTTTTTTTTCATTTATAGAAGTATAAATGAATGATTTTGAATTCATATTATTTTTGAATTTTGATTTAAATACATAAAATTATATGATACTTCCTATTTTCCTGTTTAAAAACAATAGAAAGTCTTATTAAAATTTTGTTTTTTATTTGGGTTTAGAACCGAATTGGTTATTTAGTAGCACAGTTTCATGAGAGTTATTCAGTATAAATGCACGAAATTTGCAGGATATGTAAATCATATATTTTAAAATCCAACTATATTTGCATATGAAGACAATCAATAAAATCAAAGTATCCACTATTAGCTGATTCGACCCTATTTATACTTCCATTAACCGACTACCGTAGGTAATGGAAGTACTTTATTCGGTCAAATATTAATATATCGAGCTTTCACCTGAGTTACATGTTTTAAGTCTTCTAGTCAGTATGTAAATGTATTTGTGTGTGTGGAAGATCTTCTGACTTTCACATACCCAGAAATAATAAAGAATGAACGTCGAAACTTTAGAATTAAGGCATGTCAAGTGTACAGATGATTTTTTCAACTTTTGGTGAAAATTGGAAAACCGGAAATGGGACACTGAAAATCAGAAGAGAATATCGAAAATGGCAGTGACAATTTCCTTAAAAGTTGTTATTTAAATACCCTTTTAGATGTCCTTCCGTATGTATTAGTTAGTTCTTTCAGAAAAACTGATAGACGTTCTCTATTAATAGGTCATTTTTTATGTCTGGCAAGTGCGTTCCTTTAAAAACCGGTCTACGGATTTTCTTTAAACTCACCATAGTAACTCCCCTTTAGATACCTTTTGTACGTAATTTTGAATTTCCGGTGAGCAGATGCGTTTGCCAAGTCTTGGTGAAAATCGGCAATGTGACCGAAGTCACTATCGCAAAAATGGTTTTAACGATTTCCTTCAATTTTTTACATAAACCGCTCTTTAGATGCCTTTGTGCATGCATTACTCAGTTGCTAAAAAAAAAAAAAAAAAAAAAAAAAAATGACTGACGTCCTAAGTAAGTCAGTTATAGATCTCGGAAATAGGTGTTTCAAAAATCAGCTGCAATGATTTTTTTTCCCTTAAACTTTTCTTCGTAAATTCTCATCACGACGTATATATCAATTTACTCTTACAGGAAAATTGTTACGAGGGTTGTAAATTAAATAGTGGAAACTTAACCTTGAAATTCGCAGAAGGGCGGGCATGCGCAAATAGGATATGGGAGCGATGAGGTGGCGCTGTTGTCGATGTGTAGAGTGCAAAAAACAGTCGATCTGCTAAGAAGGGTAGTTGTTGTGTGGCGTTAAAGTGACGAGTTTCGTTTCCATAGCTCTAAAGCATGTTTTCAAAAGGTGATCAGCGGTCGTGGCTTAAAATCGAAGTTGCCCGTGGCAAAAATGGAACAGAATGCTATCGATGATTAGTGGAAGCCTGTGGCACAAATGCTTTACCGTATAGGACAGTAGCACGATGGGGTAGCACGAATACTTCGATTTTAAGCCACGACCGCTGATCACCTTCTGAAAACATGCTTTAGAGCGATGGAAACGAAACTCCTCACTTTAACGCCACACAACAACTACCCTTCTTAGCAGATCGACTGTTTTTTGCACTCTACACATCAACAACAGCGCCACCTCACCGCTCCCATATCCTATTTGCGCATGCTCGCCCTTCTGCGAGTTTCTAGGTTAAGTTGCCACTATTTAATTTACAACCCTCGTAGATGTCTAATTTGTGAAGTGAATTGTATGTCTTCTGACTACTCTGTTTCTGAAAAGAGTATATAATATGTGTAGTAGTGGGCAAGGGAAGCCGTGTTGTTGTTCACACCAGATATAAAATGTATATATAGTATATATATAAAATGTATAATTATTAAAAAGAATGATGCTTTTGCTTTTACAATTATACTATAATTAGAAAAATCTTATCAAAATTTTAAAATGAATTTCAATTCAATAATTACATGACACCTGTAGTCCAAGCGGCGGCTGCAAAAAATTGACTTGATAAGGTGTAAAGCTGATTTTTTCTCTATAGATAGAATTCATTGTTACAATGAAAATCTGATGGGGTTGCCTGGTCAAAGCCATCAAGCTTAAGAGAAACAACCTCACTTCCGGTCACAATTTAAACGATTTTCGAATCCCACAAGTGTGAAGATGAAACAGGTGCTAAAATGTAGAGATTAATACGCTCTTTAAAATGGCATAGGGTTGCCTGGTCAAAACCGTCAAGCTTCAGAGGTTGCCTCGATAATAGGGGTCAAATTTAAACGATTTTCGAACCCCACAAGTGTGAAGATGAAACCAGTGCTAAAATGTAGAGATTAATATGCTCTTTAAAATGGCATAGGGTTCCTGGTCAAAGCCGTCAAGAAACAAAGGTTGCCACGAAAATAGGGAACGTATTTTATGATTTATTTACCTAAGTAAAAAATGATTTACCCAAGTGTAAAGATGAAACCGGTGCTAAAATGTAGAGATTAATACGCTCTTTAAAATGGCATAGGGTTGCCTGGTCAAAACCGTCAAGCTTCAGAGGTTGCCTCGATAATAGGGGTCAAATTTAAACGATTTTCGAACCCCACAAGTGTGAAGATGAAACCAGTGCTAAAATGTAGAGATTAATATGCTCTTTAAAATGGCATAGGGTTCCTGGTCAAAGCCGTCAAGAAACAAAGGTTGCCACGAAAATAGGGAACGTATTTTACGATTTATTTACCTAAGTAAAAAATGATTTACCCAAGTGTAAAGATGAAACCGGTGCTAAAATGTAGAGATTAATATGCTCTTTAAAATGGCATAGGGTTGCCTGGTTAAAACCGTCAAGACCCGGAGGTTGCCTCGAAAATAGGGGTCAGAATTAAACGATTTTCGAACCCCACAAGTGTAAAGGTGAAACCGGTGCTAAAATGTTGAGAATAATATACTTTTTAAAATGGCATAGGGTTTCCTGGTCGAAGCCGTCAAGAAACAGCGGTTGCCACGAAAAAGGGGGACGTATTTTACGATTTATTTACCCAAGTAAAAAATGGTTTACCCAAGTGTAAAGATGAAACCGGTGCTAAAATGTAGAGAATAATATGGTCTTTAAAATGACATAGGGTTGCCTGGTCAAAACCGTCAAGAAAAGAGGCTGCCACGAAAAGTGTGTGTGTGTGGGGGGGGGGGCGAATTTCAGCGGTTTTCTTACCCTAACATATTTAAAAATGAAACCGTTTATAAAATATAGAGAATAATATTCTCTTTAGAGTATCATAGGGTTGCCAAGTGAAAATCTCGAGAAATAGTGGTTGCCTCGAAAAAAAAAAAAAAAAAAACTAATTTTGAAGGGGTTTTATACAAAGTGAAGAAAAAATATAAAAAGTATTTAAAAAAGAAAAAATAAATAAATAAACTGTAATGAAACTGTTCTAAAATTTCCCATAAAAGCAACGAATTAATAGTAAAAATTAAAAATGTTGCATGCGGATACAAATAAGAAAATACGCCCGCAAAAGTTAACAGAAATGAAGATAATAATGCCCAAGAAACTCATAATAAAAATTCTGTTAGTATACAAAATAAATAATTAAATAAAATGAAAAAAACAAACTCTTATTTCAGATTTGTAGCAAGATTTACAAATTTTCAATTTCATAAATTAATTCATAGTTATTAAGAAGCGCGAAAAATTTATCAATTTTTTAAAAATGTTTTTCGCTGTATTTGTACCCATAATTAATTTGCAGAAGGTATTATTGATTATTTTTAATTAGATATAAAAAGATTAATTGAGAAATTTTTCTAAAATTGACAAATTTTTAATATAACAAAATCGGCACAACCCAAAATTTTCGTATAAAATTCTACGAAGCAGCCGCATACATTTCTTCAGAGAATTTATCTTCTCAATACTTTGACACAATTTGAATATTTTAAGCATTGAAAAATGGGGAAAAAACGAGCTCGTGAACTGAAATTAATTTTATACAGATTAGAAAAAGAATTGTCACGCATAATAATTTAATTTTCTTTATGCTTTAAAATCTCTTACATCATTAAACAAATAAAATAAACGAATATTGAAATTCACTTCCTTTTCTAAGCTGACCGCTACACCTTTACAGGTTTGAAGCACCAATCGTAAGCAAATTGAAAAATGTTGTATGTTCTACATTTAGCTCGCAATTTCATGTTTTAAATATTAATCATTTCGTGTTTAACCTTTTTTAAATAGTCTTCATGTGTGTTTCACTTTGTGTTAAACACCTTTAATATTCGTTAGCATTTTGGAGACTGACCGGTATTTCTTTACGAATTTTACCAGGCAAACATATGCCATTTTAAAATAACTTCTATGCTGTACATTGTGGAACCAGCCACACCTTTCAAGTATTCATATAGTTTCATCCTTATTCATTTTCTTTGTTAATGCTATTCGTATTTTTTTACACTTCGTTAAGAAATCTTCAAAACTCGCCTATATTTTTATGGTTGACTGCTTTACTTGACAGATTTGACCTATTTTCGAGACAACCTCCGGATCTTGACGGTTTTGACCAGGCAACCTTATGCCATTTTAAAGAGCATATTAATCTCTATATTTTAGCATCGGTTTCATCTGTACACTTGGGTAAATAAATCGTAAAATACTTCCCCTATTTACGTGGAAACCTCTGTTTCTTGACGGCTTTGACCAGACAACCCTATGCCATTTTAAAGAGCATATTAATCCCTACATTTTAGCACCGGTTTCATCTTTACACTTGTGGCGTTCGAAAATCGTTTAAATTTGACCCCTATTATCGAGGCAACCTCTGAAACTTGATGGTTTTGACCAGGCAACCCTATGCCATTTTAAAGAGCATATTAATCTCTACATTTTAGCACCGGTTTCATCTTTACACTTGGGTAAATCACTTTTTACTTGGGTAAATAAATCGCAAAATACGTCCCCTGTTTTCGTGGCAACCTCTGTTTCTTGACGGCTTTGACCAGGCAAACCTATGCTATTTTAAAGAGCATATTAATCTCTACATTTTAGTACCGGTTTCATCTTCACACTTGTGGGATTTGAAAATCGTTTAAATTTGACCCCTATTATCGAGGCAACCTCTGAAACTTGACGGTTTTGACCAGGCAACCCTACGCCATTTTAAAGAGCATATTAATCTCTACATTTTAGCACCGGTTTCATCTTCACACTTGTGGGGTTCGAAAATCGTTTAAATTGTGACCGGAAGTGAGGTTGTTTCTCTTAAACTTGACGGCTTTGACCAGGCAACCCTATCAGATTTTCATTGTAACAATGAATTCTATCTATAGAAAAAAAATCAGCTTCACACCTTATCAAGTCAATTTTTTGCATCCGCCGCTTGGACTACTGTTTTTAAGTGTGCATCATCAAACGATTAAGGCAAATTATTTTCTGCATAGGAATATACTAAATGAAAGATAATTCTACCTAGCAATGAAAATTTAAAAACTATCATTATATTTTCTTCCATTACCCGACTACCGTAGGTAATGGAAGTATTGTATTCAGTCCGAAAATTCGATATCGAGTTTTTATCTGATTTACATGTTTTAAGGTCTCCTGAGTCCAAAAAAGTAGTTTTTGGCAATTGACCAGTGTGTGTGTATGTATGTATGTGTGTATGTATGTGGGGAATCTTCTGGCTATCACATCTTCGAAACTAATAGAGATAGAACTACGAAACTTCAAAATTGAGACAAGTCTGGTATACAGATTGAAAATTGGAAAACCGGAAGTGAGACCTCGGAAACCCTTAAGTGGAACCGTGTCCATAACTCAAAAACCGCTCTAACGATTTTCTTCAAAATTATTGCTATATAAACACTCTTATTAAATGACCTTTTAGTTGATATAGTTGGCTATTTCAGGAAAATTGATAGGCGTCCTGTATAAATATCTCAATTTAAGGTCTCACAAGTGCATTCCTTCAAAAACGGCTGTATGGATTTTTTTTTTTTTTTTAACTCGCCGTATTAACCTTATTATTTTGAATAAATAGTATTATCCTTTTGTATGTAATTATTTTTTTTCCGGCCAATAATTGAATATACAAAGTTTTGGTAAAAGATGGTACCTCTAAAAAGGCTCTAACGATTTTCTTGAAAATTGTTACATAAATCTATTTTAGGTATCCTTTCTCATGTATTACATGGTTATTACAGGAAAATTGACAGTAATCCTATATCGATAGGTTAGTTTTAGATCTCGAAAATTCATGTTTAAAAAAAATAACTCTACTATTTTTTTCTTTTTTTTTTTTTTTTTTTTTTTTTAAATCACCATGTAAACTTTGTTTTATATGTCTTTACACATTTATTAAGTTTCTCTTACTGGAAATATTTTAGGTTTGTACTTCGTTAGGCCAATTTTATGTCTCATATTTATGATTTTTTTTTTCTGATCACATTTCAAAAAATTGCGTATAATACGTGTAACAGTGGGTAATGGAAGTTGTGAGTTTCACACTAGATTTTTTTTTCCATTAGACTTTTTGAAATTTATTGTCAGCTATGTGAATTTTGCCGAAAAATCAAATGTCCTTTGTTACTTTAAAAATTCCCAAATTCTAACAGCTACTTTGATGTAATTGTCTGTCTTATGCCTCTAACTATATATATAATCCACACTTTCATACATATATGCATCGACTCATGGAATGAGTGTAGTGTCTAAGATTTACATAGTTCCCCTATCAACGGCACTTACCTTATATAACAAGGTATAAAAAGTGGTCCTTCCACTGCACTAATTCAGTTTTAAGGCAAGTCGTTCTTGTCTTCAGCTCTCAACTTTTTAGTTGTAGAGCTGATCTTGAATAATTCGTTTGAGAAGTATACAACATTATTTATAAATAATATTAAAATTTTACAATTTATAATATCATTAAAAGTAATTTAAAGTACCCTTATTTCAGACCCGAGTTTTAAGGGAATTAACTGAAATAAATTCCTAGAAACAAAATTCTTACACAGACATATTTATTTGCATTAATTAAAAATCTTTTCAAAGTATTTTATCTGTTCCTGTTTCATTACGTAATAGCTATACTAAGTATGATAATCTTTTTCACTTAATTGTTATTAAAATAATAAGATCCAGCTAGTGATAGTGAATAACAGAATTGATAGGAGAAAATATCTATTGTCAATAGGAATTTCACGTTTAACTTATAGTTTAAATACCACACTTAACTATTACTTATATATTGATTCAACATATAATTATGAAAGTGTCATAAAATCATCTCGTTATAAAATAATACTTTTATTATTTATAATACCGATTATCTAATGTACGTGAAAATTAACGTTAATGGTTTGATAGTGGATCATTAAAAATATATTTTTAACACGGTTAATTTCACAGTTTTGATAACTAATGGAATTTCGTGAATAATAATCTATACTTCTAATTTATTCATCATTAATCTAGCCCTTAAATTATGTTTAGTATGGGATAACAATGATTAAATATAGTTAAGTCTTTTTCGCAGCTTTCAATGTCTGTCTGTAAAATTGAAATAATGCTATGTAAGAAATAAATTATTCTGAGAATAAAGTGTATTCGTAAAATTGGTGTACTCTGAATGAATATCCTTATTTTAACATATCTCTCTTATCGGGAGATGCAGCAGATACGAAATTGAACAAAAGAAAAAATACACTCTAGGGAAAAAAAAAAAGAAAAAGACGCACCAAAAAAGATTGTTGCAGATTGGACACAAAACGATATACATACAAGTTTATGCAAAAAGTGTAAAATTTTAAAGTTTGGCTGTCAATGAACGAACATGTGACGTGTGGCGCATCTTTACTGTGCAACTGGCAAGATATTAAAAAGGAGAACTTTCGATTCCTGCTCAGAAATTCTTTGATATTTTCATTCCATGTACTCAGATAGATGGCAAATATGCCTCGTACACATGTGCGCTAACAATATATGCTGATGTCAGCATTTGAGAGAGGACGCGTAGTTGGGTTCAAAGAAGCCGAGTGTTCTAATCATCGACTCGCTCAACATTTAAATAGAATTGAGGCCATTATTGCACAATAGTGGCAGAAAAGATTGAACCATGGCCTAGTATCAAGAAAGAAGAGGTTAGCCTAGAGAGATGACAGAACATAAGGCCTAATCAATCGTCAGAGCTGAACTCAGAGCCCGTATTCATCATTACTATCGATCCTGTGCGCAACGGGTGCTTTAGTGACTGCAAAGACCATTAATATGAGTCCTAGCGAAAAGAGACTGAGTTCATGGTGCACTTTGCACCGATTGCCAGTTACTTCTGTTTACCAACAAGCCCGTTTGCAGTGGTGTTGGGTATACATTCGACAGGGAATGAAACTGAATGGTATAGTCCCGCTCCAAATTGAGCAACAAAGACCCGCGAAGACGCGTCTGGAGACGCCCCGGAAAATGAGGGGATCATAACCTGACTGTCGCAGACATATGGCCCGACAACCACGAATGGTGGTCTGGGATACCATTTTCCTTCATTGCAGGACCCCCTTGGTTGTCATCTGCGGCAACTTTACAGCACAGCAGTACACCGATAAAATTCTGCGCCCTGTTGTATTGCCCTTCATATCACATCATCCTGAGCTTATATTTCAGCATGGTAATGCCCACCCGCACACGGAGATAGTTTTTACTGCTTGTTTTCTTGCTTGTTCAACAATACATTGGCCAACATTACGAAATTCACCGGATCTCTCTCCCCCACTGAGGATGTTTGGGCATTATGAAAGGAGCTTTTCAACCAACTCGGAATTTTGCCAAGCTAACGTACAATTGGACAGAATTTGACACGATACTTCGAAGGAGGACATCTGCTAACTCTAGCAATGAATTCCAATCCGAATAACTGCTTCCTAAGGATGAGAGGTGGACCAACGCTTTATTGTCTTGTTACCTTTGTGAAGCTCTTTCTCTTGACTAAAACATCCAATTTTTCTGAAAGTATATTATTTGTTTTTTTCTACATGTACATCACATCTACCAATTTTCGTCCAATTTGGATAACCCCTTCTTTGTGAGTCTTTATTTTTGTCTTAGAGTGTAGTTTCAACATATAGACTAAAAAAACGTAAATTATGTTTTCTTTTGTTCTGTATGTTGCATTCCTTTTTGGACTATCTTTCAAGCGCCAAGTCTCTGTTAATTACTGTTAACATAAACAAAATTAAGCTATAAATATTTTATATTCACATTATACGTTTATATCAAAGATAAATTAATCTTATTGTTATTTTTATTTTTATTTTTATTGCTATTGTTATCTCTAAACAATTTATTTTAATAAAGTTCATGCAAACAAATGATCTTTCTTTTTGAGATATATAAAGTTGAAAAGTGTTTATGAAATGGGTTTGTTATCCTATTTGTATCTTCTCTTATTTCCGCAAAAAAAATTTCGACTGCCTTTAAACTTGTATAATGTATTAAAGTAAATTATAGTACAAAGCATTGAAGTAAATTATAGCATATTTTCTATTGACAACAATGTAGAAAACACTATTGATTTGGATACCAGGACGTACAAAACAATTTCCATGCATAAGAAGCTTATAAAATGTAATTTTTAAATGCATATTTTATCTTTTTACTTCACAAGCCTAGGCCATAGTCTATTGTCCTTAACAATCTGAATACATATCATTACGAAAATAACATATTCAGTGATCCATTCATGGCAAAAATTGGCTCCTTTAACTTCTCCTTCTCAAAATTCAAATATATAAAATAAGCTTCTTCACAAAATTCAAATTTATAAAAATAGCTCTTTCACAAGACTTTATTTTATAAAAATGATTCTTTTATAATTTTTTTTATTTCTGTATTTTCAGCATTATTTCCCAAATGCGTGCCTAGACTTAATTCATTGAGATGTGTTAATTCGATACTAAACAGTACATGGAATGAACGTTAAAATGGAAAGTTTTATACGATATATATCTATATATATATTCATAAAAATAAATAAGAGTTTCACAAAACTATTTTATTCATGTCTAGTACGTGAAATGAGAGATATGGGTAATAGAATTGATAAAATATAATATTCAGAAGTACAAAGTGAAACTTACACAATCCATACTTTTATAATTTTTGATAATCAATGATTATATATATATATTGTGTATTAATAATATCTATATACAAAAAGTCGGAATCCCACAAGGGAGATGTATCTGCAATTTTTTAGCTGATCTATATTTTTACTACTACGAGAAAAGTTTTTGATATAATAATGTTATGCTATATCGTTACAATAACGTCATGATCATATTTTATACAAATAATAAACCTTTTAATTCGTTTTCTTTAGATTGTTCATCTAATTTAAATTTAACTTAAACTACTCTTAAAAATTAATTAATTAAATTTTTAGATCTAGAAATTCATTTTAACGATAGTTAAATTTATATTGATATATACGATAAACGAAAAGATTTTAGTTTTAAGGTAAATTTGTTTACTCATATTCATTCATGTCTCTATCTCTCGGCATATAGAAATATCCTGATTAACCACATGTTTCGTACAAACCATTTGTGCTCATCAAAGTATTAAATAAATAAATAAGTAAATAAAAATAATACAATAAATTAACCAGTTATACGGTTAAAATGGAATTTCTAAAAAACTTTGTAATTTTAATCATTTATCAATAAATTTCATTTTAAAAAGGGAACATGCATGTATTGAAAAAATCCAATAAATTAAATTCAATAAATAAAAGATAATTAAAAAGGTGGAGGATTTGTGCGAAGATGTTTGTTTAAGGAGGTTGGGTGATATTGCATGTTGGGCGAAATGAATATAAACTATGGAAGGTTTTGTTGCATTTGCTACCAATTAAACAATAAATTTTCCCCTTCATTTATTTTTAATCCTTTTTTAATTGTATCTGTTCAATAAATAAATAAAAATAAATGATATTACGAATAATAAATTCTTATGAATGTTGTTGATGTATTGTTGAAAAATGATAATTTACTAGATCATATACAAAATAGTAAAATTCATAAAAGCAGAAAAATATTAATTATAATATATCGAATAAACAACTACAGCATTCTTCAAGTTGTTTTGTTTTAATCAATTGAATCTGCAATAATATATCTAATATCTAAAAGGAAAAAAATCTATTTTTTGTAATAATTCTTTTTAAACAAATGAATAACAAATACATTTTTAGACGGTTAACTTTCTTAATAAATAAAATTTAGCGTATAATTTACAAAGTTATTTTCAAGCAATTAGAATTTTGATACTTTTATTCGCCCACTTAAAAATGAAGATATTTCCACATTATTTATGTCCCCCCTCCTTCACACACACACACACACAAATGTAAAGGTCTTTTTTTCTAAAAATCGATGAGGAATTCATTAAAATTTCCTCTAAACTTTTATTGGAAATGGAAGTTACTTTAATTTTGTGATTATAAAATACTGGGGAATTGAAAATACTGCATAATAGCTAATTTAAAAAGTAACTTTTTTGCAAGTTTCCAACGTAAAAAAAATTTTAGACGTAAAATTTTATTTTTGTTTCTAAAAGAATTAACTGTACTTATCCTTTGAATAATTATTAACTCTATTTAAATTTCTTAATTTTTAAATTAGTGCTTAAAGAACTGAAATCTCCTCAAATTTAATTATTTAACTTTGAAAGTCCCAAATGTTCTCTACTTTTTAGATATTTCGTAAAGCCGAAATAGTAACGAAAACTCATACTTTGAAACTGAATTAAACTGAATTTTGACTTTAATGCTAAATGCAAATAATTTTACACTATTGTTATTTTCAAATTTTGAAGCACAAAAATGCAGCATTATATGTTTAAAATTCGAAAAAAAAAAAAAATAAATAAATAAATAAATAAAAAATGCATATAAACAAGAAAGAATAATTATTTGACTCGAATAAATTATATAGTACTTTTCAACTGCATTAACACTTTAGACCATAAATACTACATCATAAATACTTTTAAATGTAATTGAAAAAAAAAAAAAAAAAAAACCTGAACGACATATATCAGCTTCAAGGAATTTTGTAAATGGAAATGAAAACTTGGACAGACAAACCAAAAGGTAAGCAAATCAAAGGCTGACACTTTATTATTATAATTATTTTTTTATTATTTACAGAAAAATATTTAAACACTTAATACAACTAAAGATGTGCAGTGAATTATTTTCACTTGTATCTGCTAACATATGTGAATACTGTAAATCGATAATTAAGGGTCCTTGGTTGTCAGATACCTTTTCTTCGCCCTCCCCGTGTAATCCAATGGGGACTTTGTTAATTTGTATTATCAGGATATTTCGGTCAAAAATAAAATTTTTCGAATTCTGTTTCTTGAAATCCACTCTTCGAACATATCGCCTTTTTTCCTCTTTTCTTATGAGCAATTAACCCTTTAATTGTCCCGAGCGTATATATTCGTCTCACTAAGCCGATGCGTTAACTAGCCCGGGCGTATACGCACGCTTTTTGGAAGTACAATCCTTTGTGTTGCACTCTTACCATAGTTTCACGGTTTTTGAATGCAATATAATCAGCGTTCCCATCTTTTATAACTTATTCACAAGCACTTTTAGCCCCGCCTTCTCTTCACACCAGAAATTTTGTAGATTATTTCTCTTTAATATGTGACAACGATTAAATAAAAAGAAAATCATTTTTCATAATTTCCGGTATGAAAAAGGGGCGGGACTAAAAATGCTCGTGAATAAATTTAAAAAACTGGGAACTCTGAATATAATGATCTTAAGTGCGACAATTGGTAGTTTTTACGATGGATTTACGTATTTCAGAGAAGAGGGGAGTGGGAGGAATCGGAAAAGGAATGTTTCTAGAACAGTAAACGCACGCGTGGGTGAAAAACGGTGGCAATGGGAAGCGAATCTCATAACTTCTATTCGGCAGGTAAAGGGATAAAAAAAAAAAAAAAAACTAAATTTAAACATTTTCTTTCATTAAACTAACTTAAAGGTCTAATTTTCAATCTCAAAAAGAATTATTAATTTTTTTTTTTTTTTTTTTTTTTTTTTTTGCTTCCTAAGATTAAAAAAGATTAAAAAAGAAAAGGTGAGATGTTCAAAGAATGGAATTCATAAAACAGAAATCGAAAAACTTTGTATTTGAACGAGATATGCTGATAATACAATGCAACAAAAATGCCATTAAATTACATGGGGAAGAGGAAAGGGGAGTATATGACTACAAAGAATCCTTAAGGGGATACTTTACCTAATTTAACGCCCAGTTTGATTTCATGCGGATAAATATGTTCTATAAATAACATATTCGTCTAATGTATTTTTTTTTTATTCGTTTTTACATTTAAAAAAATATAATAAATAAATATATAAATAAATAAAAATAAATGCTTCTCTTTATTTAAAATAAAAAGACGTTTAAAAAGATTATTTAAGATTGTTTTAAAATATTTTTTTTATTTTTTTTTATTTTTTTTATTTTTTAACATTTCATTTTGAGGAAATAAATTGCAAAAAAATACTCCGAGTTACTTTTTTTATCTAATATTTTTTTGAATAATAATAATAACAACAACAACAATAATATAGGGAAACATTTTGATGATCATAATTTTTTTTATATACAAAAGCAGAATAAAAAAAAATTAAATACAAAAGTAATTGTTGATTTTTAAAAGCAAATTTCTCCATAGAATAACTTGTGGTTAGGCCGTTGTGTGCAGTACAAATGCTGTAAAATAGGCTTTAGAGAAATATCTCTTTTAGAACGCAATATGTTGAAATACTTTGGGTTTTCCCTATGCATAATTTAATATTTAAGCGTTTATATATAAATATATATATCTTTTATTCAATAATTTGTATCGAATTCTCATCATTTCATTAAACAACAAATACTTTTTTCTATAGAAGTGTGTTCAACTGAAAATGTCTACAAAAAAAAAAAAAAAAAAACACTCTTGTATCGAAAAAAAAAAAAAAAAACAGGGGGTTAGAGACAGATAAAATACAACTGGATATGCTTTATTAGTGTGTTCATGCCAACAGTTGCATTTGGCATGTTGATAATCGATATATTTTGCTGTGGTTACATTTAGGAATTACATAATGTACTTTAAACTAATTTTAATTACTAATGTATCACTTTTTTTTTAATGTTTCGTTTCATTTTATTTAAAAGTTTTAAACGATAACGGAATGTTTTCTAAAATAATGAAAACTTTTGGAATCAAAAGAATTTTTTTTACTGAAAAAAGCTTTTAACAAAATATATTCTCTAATTTATATGAGCAAATTCTAAAAAAAAAAAAAAAAAAAAAAAAAAAAAAAGATAAAATCCCTAACCTAATGATTGATCTGCTATCTTTTAGGGAATTTTACACTCTGAAAGTTGTGTGATGTATATTTTTGAATTATATTAAATCCTGTATTTAATGAATTTTTAACGGAAATTGCATAATGAATATAGATAAGTAAATCATATGACAACTATAAATTAAAGAACAGGTGTATAATAAATATTTAAATTTTAGAACTCCACACATCATAAAATAAATTAACGGTATTGCTTCCCTTTATTTTATGGTTTTCCTTAACAAAAACAGTTAAAGAAAATTCAGTATTTACTTTTTTACTCGTGCACAATCCACCAAATAAAAAATTTTGAAATCGTCTTTCTACTTTTTTACACTTTCGAAATCATGAATGTTAGTTTTTCTACAATCCACTAATTAGTATTAGTACTAGAGATTTAATTTTTACGCAAAATTAAAGAAAACTTTGTTAAACAAAATCTGTATAAAAATCTAATGTCCAGGATAAAAATATGGAAAATAATTTACAAAAAACGATTGTCTTTCTACTTTTTTAACCCAGTGTAGATCTCATGTTTTCTCACACTCTGGGTGAGTAAAAAATCATGTATCTGGAATAGCATCTGGGAAAAAAAAAATAAAAATAAAAAAATAAAAATTATAATTTATTATTAGAAATAATTCTCTCTCTCTCTCTTTCCTTTTTTTTCTTTCTTTTTCATTTTTATTTTGTAAACGTGAACAATGCACTCACAAAACTTAAACATTTACAATACTGAGCCGAATAATTAGTGTACAATTCTACCGTAAACTCAAAAAAGATTGTCATATCGAAAGGTTACCATCTCAAACAAGCATCGCCCCAAATCATGTGGTATAGCCACAAAAGGAAAAAGGAATGCTTAATATAAATATAAATGCAGTTCTATTAAGGCATCAACAGAAAAAGAGTTCAGAAAATGTTCTTAATTAGTAAATGTATCTTCAATTTGTAATAGTAATGCAAACTGCACGCTCAGGTGTCATTCATTTAATTCTAGATTCAAGTTTAAAAAAGTATCAGGAACTTTTACTCCAACCTGTATTTGCTTTACATTCTATTTATATTAGCTCTTTTAATTTACTCAAAAATCATTTAGTTTTCTTTATTGATATTTGTAATTACTTTTTACTGCAACATTTTTTTAAATTAAATTTTAATTCTGTCTTTAGTAAAAAAAAAAAAAAAAAAAAAAAACATTGCATCCTGGCCTTCAGAATATAGTTAGATTAAACTATTCTCAAATAAATATTCTGAATTCTAAAGCCAAATTAGTTAATAATCCACAAATATATCCATTAAAATTCGTTTAATATTCTCCGCCTTTTCGTGTTAAATCTTATTGATCATTTAGCTTAAGAAATGAATACTTTGGTATACAACTTTGAACTGCTTATGCAATAAATGTGATTTGGAAAGTAGAAGATGCTTAGCCAAATTTATTTTAGCAGAAATGTTTGATAAGTTCATTCAAACGGATAATATATATTTGCCGACGCTACAAATGTTAATATAAATAAAAATGGAAATCCAGTTCTTAACGTTACATAATATGCAATAATTTTTATACTTCCGTATTAATACAATATTTATATATTTCATAATTAACTTCTATTATATATATATATATATATATATATATATATACTAGCTGACCCGACAAACGTTGTTTTGTCATATAAATTATTTCTAGAGAATATTTTGCTAGAAAAAAATAACTAACTTATTGTAAGTGTGTAAGGATGTGGTATATAAGTGGAAGATGTATGGAGCGCTATGAACGGTGAAAGAATATAAAAATAACAAAACACCAATCATTTATTTTTTTAATTTATTAAAATTGATTGTTTAAAATTATATACATATCGCTACTTATAACAATATTACTAAAAAACAATATCAATCCCTTAATGCAACTGAGTGTACAATATTTTTTGTTATCCCATCTTTCACCAATACAAACAAACTGGATGGTTTGCCCACTCGAGAGCCACGTATAATTGTCCGTGTGAAAAACATGATGTGCTCAAATCAAAGCCACAGACAGACATCGTTTGGCCCTGAGACTTATTGATAGTCATTGCAAATGCCAATCTAATTGGAAATTGAGGGCGTTTAAATTGAATTGGCACATCTGTGGGTATAATAGGGATTCGCAGTAGTAATATATTTTCACCTCGGAATTTGTCATTTAAAATGATGGCTTCGATAACATTTTTCATTAATTCTTTTATGACTAATCGCGTTCCGTTGCACAACCGTTGTGGGTTCAAATTACGAAGCAAAATAACCGGAGATCCAACCTTCAGTTGTAAAATATGCGGTGGCATGCCTGGTAGATCCAATGAGTTTAAAAACTTTGTTGGATAATTTACAGCTTCGGTGGCATCGCAAACTGTATCATTAGATTTGTATGACACCAAGTCTCCTGGTAACAAATGTTGTATCTTGAGATTCAATTCGTTGACGTCCACATTTTTTGCTGCTAAAATTGCTCTTTCTGCCAGCCACTCATGATTTGTGTATCGTCTGTGTACATCGAGAAATATCTGGTCAATAAGAGCATCTTGAGAATCAATGATTGTGCAGAAATCGGTCGGTAATTTTATGCATCCAGTTTCATCTGTAGTAACTTTTCCATCGCCGATATCTAACAATTGTTTTGAGAATGTTTCAGCGGATGGATCTCGAAGCTTTTGAACGCACAAATTTACTTTCAGTTGTACTTTTTCAACATTACGCCACAATGACGATGATTTTAAGCACGCGTTGATCTCATCAGCATATGTTGAACGCGGAATAACGGGAAGTGCTTGTCTGAAATCACCTGAAAAGAGTAACAGAGTGCCACCAAATAGTTTGTCGTTGTTTTTTATATCTTTCAATGTCCTGTTCGACGCCTCAATCGAATGTTTGTGTGCCATAGTGCATTCATCCCAGATAAGAATTTTACACTATTTCAGCAATGTGGCCATGGACGATTGTTTTTTTATGTTGCACACTGCGTCTGGGTTATTTTGAATATTTAGTGGCAGTTTAAATAATGAATGAGCTGTTCTGCCTCCATCCAATAAAGTTGCCGCAATGCCAGATGATGCAATAGCCAATGCGATGCCATTAATTGATCGTATTTCGGCGAGAATTAGCGAAATAAGGAATGTTTTGCCAGTTCAACCTGGTGCACCCCCCCCCCCCCCAAAAAAAAAAAAAAAAAAAAAAAAAAGAATCCACCTTTTCCTGCCAAAACTGCGAACATGATGCGGTCGTAAATGGTTCTTTGTTCTTCATTCATTAGTGGGACATTGCGAGCAACAATCGCTGCCATTTCTACAGTATTGTATTGTAGTTCACAATTCAATTCAGTGCTTATTAAATCAGATGCATTTCGATTTGTTGAATGCATACCGAAATGACTGAGTGGTAAGTTGGCAATGATAATGCAAAGATCTTCAATAGCAATCAATGCTTCATTGTGCATAGCGTCACTGAATACTATCGTTAGATCGTTGCACCGTGAACGATGTTGATGCAATATATCATCAGTCATTGAATCTTTGTGATTATCCCATAATGTCTCTGCTCTGGCCGGGAAACATGTAGTCAACACTATAGCGAATAGTAGACGAATTTGTTTTGCTGTACAGTTCAGTCCTACTTCAGCAAGCATACACTCCCACTGGTTGTCGTCTTCCAGCAAGCCGAGTGCAAGGCATGCATCTTTATACGTTGGATACTGTTGTCCATTCACTTTACGTAAATCTTGAAATGACAAAGGGCCGATGACATTAACCAATAACAGTCGAAGATAAAAGTACTCAGTCTGCCTTGAATTGACTGTAAATACTCGTCCCAAGGTGTTTGATTTGAATAAACCGGGACATGCATCAATCGGCGTGCCTTGCTTGCGGGGCATCCATTTTTTTGTTGGAGCCCATGTGAAATAGCGTGGTACTTCTGAATAGAGTAAGTCCGTGCAAAAGCACCAAAAGCATTCGCACGATTACACAATTCAAAAAATTCGGTGAGTGTAGTTTTTGGTGGATTTATAGCACGATCAATCGCTGTCTCGCTCGTGAAATATACGCGCTGGCCATTTTCAAGATGGACGGCTAAATGAAGAACTGCTGGATCCCGTTCATGAATTGGGAAACCAAAGATACGCCAAACAGCTTCATTGGAGCTGACGTACCGGCCAATTTGGTAAAGTGTTATTTCATCGTTGTTATTCACCGGAGGAGCATTCACATTGGTATTTTCAACTCGAAATACAGCCATATCACTGCCTTTATTCACATACTTGCAAATGTATTTGATGCTCTTCACTGAACTGCAGAACTGAACATTAATATGAGCACCAAAAATAAATTAGAAAAAACTGGCGTACAGACAATAGTAAGAAATTCAAACTTCTTCACACACCATAAATTTTAAATCAGCACAACCGGTTTCGAAAGGATGTAGCCTTTCTTCATCAGGTGCAAACACGTGCAACTGCCTTGGAGGCAAAAGCAAGACTGAAAGCAGGACAAAATCCAGAGGGGGAGGAGCAACACAAACAACCAATAGGAAGCAACATGCAGGACAGGACCAATCAGAGAGGAACACACGTACACACACACCACAAAATGAGGTGGGAGGAAAGGAGTAAACAATTATTATTATTATTATTTCAATAATATTAAACTAATAAGTAAATTTAATAAAATTTATCCATTAATTATTATTATTTTTATTTAAATTAGAATTATTTTATTATAACTAATATGATGTTATAAACATAATGAAGGAAATTATTTAATTGAATTAAACAAAGTGATAAAATTGTCAATGAAAAATCTGATTCCACTTTGCTGTCTACAGCCTGGAAAAATATGTTTAATTCAATTAAATAATTTCCTTCATTATGTTTATAACATCATATTAGTTATAATAAAATAATTCTAATTTAAATAAAAATAATAATAATTAATGGATAAATTTTATTAAATTTACTTATTAGTTTAATATTATTGAAAAAAAAATAATAATAATAGTTTACTCCTTTCCTCCCTCCTCATTTTGTGGTGTGTGTGTACGTGTGTTCCTCTCTGATTGGTCCTGTCCTGCATGTTGCTTCCTATTGGTTGTTTGTGTTGCTCCTCCCCCTCTGGATTTTGTCCTGCTTTCAGTCTTGCTTTTGCCTCCAAGGCAGTTGCACGTGTTTGCACCTGATGAAGAAAGGCTACGTCCTTTCGAAACCGGTTGTGGTGATTTAAAATTTATGGTGTGTGAAGAAGTTTGAATTTCTTGCTATTAATATGAGCATTGAATGTTTTACTCAGTAGAGGCGAATATGGGACCACCCAACGGTTATCTATGTCAATATCTATGTTGTTGACATAGATGACCGCCATAGATGATAAGATTGTCAGCCATTATCGGGATTTCTTCGACGATATATTGGATATCCGTCAACATTTGTGATCGTGAAATTTTTCGGAAAACTTTTAGTACATTTTCCATCTGCACAAATAATAATGGCCTAAAAATTCATTTTTCATTTTAACATAAAATAACTCCGTCGGATATTGACGAATTTTTTAAAAGAATATACCATTTTAACTAATTTTAACATTTTAACAATATTAACGTTGAAAAAATATTTTAAACACTTACGGTTAAAAATTCATTTTTCATTTCAACATTAAATAAATTGTGACATCGTGTTTACGATTCTAAAATATTAACTTTGAAAAAATATTTTAAACACTTCGTAAGATACGGTTAAAAATTCATTTTTCATTTCAACATTAAATAAATTCTGACATCGTGTTTACGACAACTCACGCCATCTAGGTGGAAAAGTTGTTGAAAGAGTTGGTTAAAAATTAATTAAGAAAGAACTAATTAAGTTACAACTTTCATTTGTAAATCTAAACCATTCTCGAATCCACCTGAAGACACACAAAAAATTTCATTAAACTCAGTCCAGCCGTTTAGGAGGAGTTCAGTGACATACACACGCACAAAAGAAATATATATATAAAGATATATATATATACAGTCGGTAACAAAAGTATCCGAACACTAGCGAAAATAACTTTAATAAAAAAGTAGACTTAATACTGTTTTGTTAAATAAATCCTTGTCGACTCATGTTCTTAGTCAGTCTAAGAACATGATTCAAAAAGGATTTATTTAACAAAACAGTATTAACTCTACTTTTTTCATATAGGAATTTTTGCTAGTATTCAGATACTTTTGTTACCAAATTTATATATATCGCTTTCCGACTCGAATCATTTTTATCTGAAAACACTATATTCTTCTATTTTTACAAACTGAAAGAAAAATATGGACTATAACCGACATTTGTTGATTGAAAATTGTACTTTAAACTTTCTGCTAATTAGCTCGATCGTTCATTTCCTGATTTTATTATATACGGCTGTTCCAGATGCAAAAATATAAGTGGATGTCTAACCCACACGGTCGTATGGTCTGGGTCGGAAAGGGATATATGTACAGTCGGTAATAAAAGTGTCCGAACACTAGCAAAAATTCCTATGTAAAAAAAGTACACTTCATACGGTTTTGTTAAATAAATCCTTATCGAATCATGTTCTTAGACTGACTAAGAACATGATTCGACAAGGATTTATTTGACAAAACAGTATTAACTCTACTTTTTTACTAAAGTAATTTTCGCTAGTGTTCGGAGACTTTAGTTACCGACTGTACATATATATATATACTTTTTTTTTTTTTTTAGAAAAGAATAAAAAAATTAATCTCTTATTTACTGCATTATGAAACAGATAAAAATGTAATTAAAGTCCATTTCTTTTAGTTACTTAAGAGTATTTTTTAAAGATTTATGCAATAAAAATTATGAATATCACCTCGTCATAGCAATGAATGAAGATTTAGTAAGATGTTGCTTTAGTGTACTGTTGATACACAGGAGTCGAAAGGGAGATCAAAACTTTTAAGAAAATGAAAAAAAAAAAAAACACATATGTATATATATATATATTTTAATGTTTTTATATTTTTTCAAAGAAGGATGGTAAATTGTTGAAGTAATATATAAATTAATTATAACACATATGAAGATTGCGAAAAATACCGATTAAAAACAGCGATATCGATCTATAAATTCCATTCTTGAATAAAAATGGCTACGTGTATGAGACTACTCCATGAAATGAGATTAAAGTAAAGTATAGACGTTCTATCCTTATACCTTTCTATCCTTAAATACCTTTGACATTTCTCACATAAATTCGATTTTATACGATTTTTATGTAATGGTACTTTAAACTATACGTTAGTAGATAAAGGGTTTTACGATAAAAATTAGCTCTCTACGAGGCAAAAATAAAATATGTCTTAACTTTTATAATTGGTTTAATATAGATGGTAGCTAAAACACTAGGCAGCGATTACGAAAAACCGTGTCACAAAACAGGATTTTTTAAGACACAAAATGAATTATATATTCCTCTTTGTGACAATTTAAAATAACTTTCATTGAGATTTTATTTTTCTTTTTTGTTAAAGTAAAGCGCCAGATACATATAGTGTGCAAAATATTGCTGTAAATGTTTTATTTGTCTATACAATTTGTTTCTTTATAAGAGTGTTTTTTTTTTTTTTTTTTTTTTTTTTTTTTAACAATTATCATGCTTTTATGACTATTACCTGATTTATATTATTTTAATATAAAAGTATTTAATCTACTCTATACTTTTATGTTCTGTATATACCTTAAACAGTCTTGGAAGAAAATCGTTAAAAAAATGCTGCTTGTAAAATCATGTATTATTTTGCATAGTCTTATGTCTTTATTTATGTCTTTTGGAAATTTGTACTTCTATGAAACTAATAAAGATTAAATACGCCGCAATTACTGTTAATGTTGGCTGAAAAAAAAGATAAAAAAAGTTAAGATTTTTAAAGTTAATTATTCAGTATTTTTATAACTCTTATATTAATAACTGCTATATATACTATAGTATTGATACTAAACTCGTATTTAAATTGATAACCATTTACACACACAGACGTGATCAAAATTTGAGTATAGTAGTCAGTAAGTAAAGAATATTATAGATGTATTTCTTAAATTCTAAAGCAACATCTTTACAATTTACGCAAATGAATTGTAAACAATAAATCCTAGTACAAATAGTAAAACCAAAAATTGCATATAGTGAGAAAGGTTATTATTCCTAAATTTTAATTTTTTGAATTAATCTTGATAGATTTAAATTCATATTACCACTTATAAGATTATGATGTGTCAATTGATTCATTCTTTAATTATTAATATAGTAATATGTATCTGTCTCATTTTCCCAAATATAAACAAAAGGAAGTCTTGTTTATATTAGAATCACTATTCGAAATGCTAATTTTATTTTAATAATTTTGTGTTATTAAATAACATTAAGATAGCAATTAAAATTATCTTTGAAATTAGTAAAAAGAACTTGTGAGCATTATTGTCATAAAATCTAGTTATAAAAAATGAAGATAATATCCTTTTTGAAAGAAAAAAAGACGATAAAAAGTATATTTAAAAAATATCCCACCGTAACTGTAAAGTGAACAAAAATGAACAAAATAAAGGAAATTTCTTGAAAGATTTAAAGCTACAATCTATATTGTGAATCAGAATTAAAGGAGTCAAAACTGACTATTATAGTTAATGTAAGTTACTTTGACGTGCATGTTTCAGAAGATACTCAAAATTAATTTTTTTTTTTTCAGATATTTTTTTAACTTTTTCTCTAAAATATTACTGATCAATCAGTATATTAAATAAAACGCTTCTTATAACTAATTAAAAATTATTTATGACAGTAAATAAAAAAAAAAAAAAAAAAAAAAAAAATATGGTACATTTTTTTTTACACTTTACTTAGAAATATTAGAATGTTATTAGTAAAATATACTTTCAATGCAATATACAAATGTAATACAAGTTTTAAAATCTAATTTTTAAGTTTATCTATGATACCTGAATATATTTACTAAACTTCATTAAATATCCTTTCATCCTATCATGTTAAATCTTATTGATAACTTAATTTAAGATATGACATATCTTATTTGCCTGTTCAAACTGTTTATGCAAATAATCTCTGCAATAATTTGGAACATGATTAGCAAAACTTAATTTATCACAGGTAAATGTTTGTTCAAGGTTCAAATAAGCATATTTTTATTTATAATTGCCTGACTCTTCTTTGATTTTGTAAAATCCCTCTCTAAAATCCCTCTTTTTTTTTTTAATCGACATCAGAACGTAGGGGAGAGTTGTCTAAAACGGGGACGGCGGGTCAAATGGGGACGTTCAGTTTCTCATTGATTAATGCTGTCCTCTTTGAATCCAATAGTCTACGATAATTCTAAATCGGCTATAAGCAAGTTTGAATCTAGTTGTTGACGTATTTTACCGGATCTGTTATTTTCTACAAAGTTTTCAAATTTTTGTGATTTTCATTTCGATTGTGGCCGTACACTGTATTGTATCTTATCAAGTGACCTTTGAACGTTCGATTTTGGTAAGTACGTTATGGATTCGTCTATATTTAATATACATTTTCACACATTGCTTTATAGTTTTGTCTGACACGTGTGTGAAGAGACGCCACGTTTCTAGCGCACACCATGGTCGGCGCAAATGGGGACATTGACGGTAGTCCAAAACGGGGACATCGAACCCCAGAAATGTTCAGCTTTTAACATTTCGCCTAAAATAATAATGCCTCTACCATAAGAAACTAAACGTTAGAAAAGAAAAAAAAAAAAAAGGGAAAAGTGAATGACATGAGGAGAAGTAAAACTGTCATACTCACTTCATCACCTTACAAAGCAGAATTGAAAGCTGCTGAACAGGAGAAAAATGCAAAGCAGAATAAACAGAAAAGAAAATTGGTCAAGAATCCCACCGAATCTAATCCTAGTTATCCAAAAGCTAAAAAGAAGAAGAAAATAAAAAGTTCAAGACCCAATATTATCATCTGATGAGGACACTTGTATTTTTTGTAATGAACTTTACATTGACTCGAAAGACAAAAAGGGGTAGATTCAATGTAGCAGCTGTCGTCGAAGTTGGGCACATGAAGTCTGTTCAAGGGTTGAAAAAAGCGATGTCAATTTCATATGTGACGTCTGTGTTTGATTATATTTTGTGTCATTCTATTAACTGTTGAAAAAGATAACAAAATACTTTATCTCCATCTTCATTTTGCACTAACTTCAACTTTTCTTTGTAATCCAAGTTTTTCTAATAAAATTTCGCATTAGGACTTGAATTTACGTTATTTCTTATGAGTACCCCATTTTACCCAACCGGTTGTCCAAAACGGGGACTTTGCCCATTTTTCAGAAAAACGTTTTTTCTGCCTATACTAATGATATTTTTTTAAAAATAACTTTGCCATATGATAGTCCAAGTCATGTTCTAATCAGGAAATGCTTTGCCGAATTTTTCTTATTTATAGATTTTTTGTTGCGGACAGAGATATGTTAGCGTCCCCGTTTTGGACAACTTTCCCCTAATTAATGTAATTTATTTTTCGATAAATTTTTGAAATATGAAATTCAAATTCTTTAATTATTCATATGGTTATACCACTATAGTTTCTTTAATAACATTTCATATTCTCATGTTGACTATAGTGACAGATAATTTAAAAAATAAAAAGTTTGGTTTAAATGTTGAAGCTGAATATGCAGAAAATGTGATAAACAAGTTGGAATATGATTAGATATATACTCAGTTTTTTTTTTTAATTATGTGGATAGAAAACAAACAATAAAATTTAAATATATTTCAATAATTTTTTATTATAATTAAAAATAAGACTAATTATTTTTCCTATGTCGATAAATTCTGAGTTAATTCTAAGTTTTAAAAACCTAGATAAAACTAGATTATATCTGCAAAAGTACCTTTATTATCATTTTATGTATTCATATTTTATTAATTAGCTTAAATAAGAAAGCTTTCATTTACTTTTCAAAACAATTTATATAGTTAATTGGAATTAGAAGGCAGGTTTAACTAAATTATATAATATATGAGTTACTCATTATGTTTAGAAAAAAAAAAAAATTCTTAATATTCGCCAATGTCTGTATAATGTTTATGGCGTATAAATAATTCATTTTTTATACTGATAGTGTAAAAATTACTTTACAGTGAATATCCTGTAATTTCATAATTTAATTATTTTTAGTGTATTAAGATATCTGTTGAACTTCCTTAAATAATATTATTGTTAATTTTTAACAATTTGCTTAAGCGTAAAGGGATATTTTTTTCTATCACTCTCCTTTACTTCCTTAAACTATGATTAATCGTGCAAATTGGAAGGTTAAACACGATTAACTAATCTATGTCCAATTAATTTTGTTTCGTATGTTTAATAATGTTTCATTAAAGTCTTTGAACATTGAAGTGTACGATAATTTTAGTATATGTGTTTGATTATATCATAAATTGATGAAAAGCTATCTAATAAAGCGACAATGATTAAAGTAGAATTTAGATGAAAGAAAAAAGAAACCAAAGCTTATTTTTGCTTTCTAGGAAATAGAAAATTCTGTGTAAAACAGAAGTTAATTTAGTACAATAGGACTTTTCTTTTTGCATAATTTTCCATGTAAAGGCATGTGGTTATTCTATCATGTTTCTTAGCAATGGCTATTACATTCCTTTCTTAAAATTTCTTTCACGCCTTTTTTTCTCTATTTTAATTTATTTTATTTTTTAAATGCAATAAAATAAAACAGAGAAGAGGAAAAAAAAAAGAAAGAATCATTTTTAATTCGTCTAAATATACGAAAAGCTTAAATAAAATAAAAAATGACTTTTTTTTAGCTCAAAATATAAAGTTGCGTTTCTTAACAATGGTTACAATATTCATTTCTTAAAATTTCATTTATCTCAATTTTTATTTAATGTTTTTTTAACTTGTTGCTGAAGGTAAAAGCTTATTGACATATTCAAGGCTAAATACAGCAAATGATGGCAATGCGAAATGTTTTATTGAAAGCAATAGTCCTGTCGTACTAAATATCTATTATATATTATTCTCTGATTTTTAGAAAAAAAGAAGTCACAAAAATATCAAACATCTGATATTATTTAAATAACTTTCCAATAAATATCTTATAATTTATTTATAAGAATGTAATTTCTTAAGAATGTCTTTCTTAATGCACTGAGATGCATACATAAAATTTTCAATAGCTTTTTATTTATTTATTTATTTATTTATTTATTTTTAACGTTAATTGAAAACTTACGTGAGGAGAAGCACTTGTTTTCTCTCATTTGGTTTGTTAAACTATTCGTCCTGGAAATTGAAAGTTTAAACATGATTAGCCAAATTAAGTATAATAAATGCTTCACCTGTTTAATAATGTTTCATAAAATTGTTTCAGTATTTCATCGAAGTATATAAGAAATTCTGCATAAAAGTTTAATCAAATTCTGAATAGATGTAAGCTGACCAATTAGAAAGACAGTGTTAATAAATAATTATAATAAAAAATATTATCCTCTGATTTTTAGATAAAATGAAGTCATAAAAATATCAAATATTAGCTAACATTTTAATTACTTTGTGATATACATCCTATAATTTTAAGGGTGAAACTACTTCAAAACTCATTGATATACGTATTGAAATTCAAAAAAAGGATTCATCACTTATGTTGATAAACTTTATAAGAAGTTAGTTTAAGAAATGGGGAATATTTATTATTCTTTTCATTTACCTCGTTATAAACTATATACCGTAGAAATTAAAAGGTTAAACGTGATCAAATCTATTTTAATAAAATCAGAATTTTGTCAGTAAATTTGCCAGAATAAAATTTTTTTTCAATATATTCACGTTTCAGACACATGAAAGCCGAAAATGACTTCAGAAAATTTTCAGTGTGCGTGTGTGTGTCGTTGTATCACGCGAGAACGGCTGGACGGAATTCAAAGACACTTGGCAGAAATTTAGGTCTTTACCCAACTTAAAATTATATGCACCGAAAATTTAAAAAAATTGATTACATTTAGAGATATGTGCAAAAAACATCTGCGCATGCGCCATAAGGCTTTTGTTATTAAAACGCATTAAATGGGAAAAGAGTTGCATTATATTTACTTTTCAGACATCAGGGAATCCGAAAATGAATTCAGAATATTTGCTCTGTGTTCATGGGATGAATAGAGGTATGCAGAACTTTTTTGAATATCACCGAGAAAAGACTGGACAGAATACAATGACACTTGGCTCAGGTTTAACTCTGTACCAAACTTAAAATTATATCCATCGAAATTTTCAAAACTTTAATTACATTTACAGATATATGAGCAAAACATGCTTCTGTAACCAATTAAAAATTATAGGTAGGTATTTCGATACTTTAAAATGATAATATTTGACAAAGAGTCGACTTTTTATTCGTTGTTATTTTGTTTTTTTTTGATGTAAACTCGGCATTCTGTTACGCAGACGATAGCTTTCCTAATTTCTGAAAGTTCTTTTTTAAATAGATATTTTATTTTAAAAGTTAGATTGTTTTGTATATAAAACATATTTTATCGCAAGTAATAGTGATTCACAAATGAGATTTTTTTTTTTTTTTTAATGCTTTGTAAGTATTTTTGTAAAGTGCTTAAAAGTGATATATTTATTTCTTTAAATTAAAAAGTGACAATTGCATGTATTGTGTGGAGGGAAAAAAATCTGGTGTAAAACAACCACACAACTTCCATTACTTACTATTGCATGTATTATATGCATTTTTTGGATAATCATAATATGATCAGAAGACATAAAATTGACCTAACAAATTAGACACCTAAAATTTTCTGGTAAGAGAAAACTTATACATATGTAAAGATATATAAAATATATTTACATAGCGAATTTAAAAATAGGAAGAAGAAAAAAACCGGTTTAGCCATTTTTCGAAACATTAATTTCCGACATCTAAAAGTGATCTACCTAATCAGGATGACTGTTAATTTTCCTTTAATAAATAAGTAATGCATAAGAAAGGATATCTAAAATGGATTTATGTAACAATTATGAAGAAAATCAATTGAGCCGTTTTTGAGATACCGACTCTTGCTAAAACTTGGCATACTCAATTGTTGACCGAAAAACAATAATTTCATACAAAAGGACATTTAAAAGGCAGTTAATATGGCAAGTTTGAAAAAAATCCGTGCAGCCATTTTTAAAGGAACGCAATGGGCGAGGCCTGAAATTGAGCTATTTATACAAGACTCCTATCAATTTTCCTGAACTAACCAACTATATCATTCGAAAGGACATCTAATAGAAAGTTTATATAGCAACTTAAAAGAAAATCGTTAGAGCCGTTTTTGAGATACAGTCTTAGGGTACCACTTCCGGTCTCCGATGTCCCACTACCGGTTTTCCAATTTTTACCAAATTTTTGAAAATTCATCTGTACACCAGACCTGTTTCAATTCTAAAGTTTCGTATTTCTATCTTCATTAGTTTCCGAGATATAATAGCCAGAATATTCCCCACATACATACATACACACACACACACACGCACACTGACCAATTGCCAAAAACCATATTTTCGGACTCAGGAGATCTTTAAACATGTAAATCAGGCGAAATCTCGATATCGAATTTTTGGACCGAATACAATACTTCCATTACCTTCGGTAGTTAGGTAATGGAAGTAAAAATTCTGCTTACATTCTTTGTAAACAAAGTTTAATTTAGTACGACAGAACTTATTTTAATCTATTATTCCATATAAAGGCATGTAGTAACCGTGTAAATTTCCTAAATAAACACGATGTAATTTTTTCTTTCTTTTCTTTTTCTTTTTTTATATTAATGTTTCCATCCTTCATAGTTAAAAACTATTTATATTCCGTAGAAATTTCTGTATTAGAATTTAGAAAGGATTAAGGAGTCTGGAAAGTCTAGATTATTAATAGACCGAAAATCTTGAATACAAGCACATTTTGAAATTTTGATTGTTGAGCTTTATTCCAGTCTCAAATTCAAAACTACTTTAATTTCTCGCTGCTTCAGTATATATAAACATAACTAACTTCAAGCAGTTTGAACGAAATTCTAAAATTTTATTATACCGTAATAACTACTAGCATTTAATTCAAACGTTATTCTATTTTAATATGATATAATATCTTTCTTTGATAAATAAAAATTTAACAAACAAGCACGATGTTAAACATTCAATTGCATTCTTCAGAGTTAAATTCTGTTTATATCCCAGAGAAACTTCTTTGATGTAAGGATTATATAGTGAAAAAATTATTTTTTTTTTTAGCTTATTACTGGCCGTAAATCTTAAATTTAGGCACAAGTTGATATTTGGTTGTGAGGTCAAAATATTTCAGTCTGAAATCTACCACCACATTCCTTCTTCGCTGCTTCTACAACTATAAGCAGTCTAAACGCTATTCTAAACTTTATTAATTATAAATTCTACCTATTAATCACCAACATTTAATTCAATCGCTATTTTAACTTTACTGACTGTAATATCTTCCTTTGATAAATAAACGTTATTTCGTGGCGATCAAAATATAATTAGCGTAAATTACTTTCAGATAAGTATTCCGAATTCTAAGACTCAACTTCGTTTAAACCTTATGGTGATATGTATTAGATTTCGTTTAATATTCTCTTAGCTTTTCCTGCTAAGCCTTATCGATCAATTTGATTTAGGAAAGGAAATTCTTGGTTTAAAACGTTTAACCTATTTATTCAGTATATTTGATTTTCAAAGCTAAACATGACAGTCTCTATAGAATAATTAAAAAATTGTTAAAATATTTCATTATTTATGTAATATGTTGTACGTAATAACATAACTTATAACGTAATAATGTTAATAATTTCATTATCAAATAATATTACCCTAAAATTATTCAAATATAGTAGAGAACCGAGTATCCGCGAAATTGGGTGGCAATTGCGGATAACCCGAAAAATAGAGTAAAATTGGGCGCAAACATGAAAAAAAAAAAAAAAAAAAAAATACGCGGTAGAACAGTGTAACCCCTATTTCTAAAGTAAAAAAAAAAAAAAAAATCCATTTCGTGCTAAAACCAAAAAAACAAAATTCCAAATAGTTTTTTTTAAAAGTTTTTTCTTTTTAAGGAATTAATTAAAAAATGAAAAATATGAAGTTGTTCTACTATAAAAAATTAAACATAACTGTTATAAATACGTTTTTAAATTTAAAACTAATTATACTTAATTTTTCTACTGCATTACGATTTTATTTTCAATAAATATAACAAATTTTTAAAAAAAATCGCCTTCAAATGAATGTATTAAATAAAAATAAGTTGCGTAATAACCGTTGCTAAGATACACAGACGATTGAAGCAAAAGAATTAAATTTATGAAAAATGAAGCATTAAAACCAATATTTAAAATCGAAAAAACATTAATTTAAAAAATTCAAATTCGAAATTCGAAAAACTCTCGATGAGGTGCACACCTGCTGGGTCCCAGGTACCTATATGCCAAATTTGGTAGCTCTGCAATCAATAGTGTGAGTACCAGAGCGCAGACAGACACACACACAGATAGATACACGCACACACAGACACTTCTCTTTATTTATAGAGATAATATTTTGTATGCAAGACTAGTGTATTTAATTCATAAAATTTTGTTTATGGAATCCAGCAAAATTATGGTGGATAATCTTCCCAGAAAAAATAATTTGAATGCAGAATATTCTAATTTCAAAATTACTTGCAATTATTTTTTGAAAAAGTTATCAGTACATTAATAATTGTGTTATTGTTTTTCATTAGTTTTAATATTATTGATTGATTTCTATATAAAAACTCATATACATACTAAAATTTTTATGTTAGAATTTTATATGTCTATTTCAGATTGCTTATTGCCAACCATGTACATTAGTACTCTGCGGTTATCACCAAATATCCTTTAATAACGTTTTGCACAACTGGCTGGCATCCGAAAAATATTAATCAACATAACTTATCACAATAAACTTTTTAACTGAGCAGTTCGGAGTAACTTTAATAACAGATGCAAAGGTATAGCCAAATGGAAAAATAACAAAAAGTGGGTATACATCGACACTTGGTGTCCGATATGCATCTAAACTGAATCAGCATAATTTTTCTTTATATCCATTTCACATATCTATTATGGGGAGTTTATGAATTATAAATGCTGAGATATAGCTTAAGTAAATGAAGAGGGACGTCACCTGTTGTCCGAAATGCAGTTTCCACTAGCATAGTATTAATGACGCCTATCCCACATTATCAAGTTTTGTGTATATATAGGGTGCAGAACCTGCGATATAGCCTTATCGTTTTTGCAAATGGGGGACATTTCAGATCAGTAACACCATTTGTTGGCCGATATGCACCCAAACAGAATAAGCGCAGTTAATCGAATTTGTCCTCTCATATATAAATTTTTTGCACATATACACACTATAGAAGTTAAAATATGAAGTTCGTGTAAACGGAAGGAATTTCACAATGTTAGGCGATATATGCAAAAACCTAATCAACACCAATTTATGTTAAAATCCAATCAAATATAAAGTTTTCTAGAATCCCATCCATTGTTTTGTGACATGGACCGCCAAAAAAAATTTTGGTAACACACAAATACACGGTCAGAGACACTGGCATATATTCATTTTAAAAATATTCAAATCATGTTTAAGACATGTCAAAGCAATAAATCAATGGAAATACGAAGGTCTAAACATTGCACGAATTCTACACTTTCTTCTTATGGATTATAGAATAAAGTAAAAACCGAAAATAGTAGTTTTTGCTAAATTCCTCGTCATATATTAATTCCCATAAATTTCTACTACAAGGCATACGATATTCACGTTAAGAGAATTAAGCGCTACGATCGTCCAAAACAGTCTAAAATACCCACATACTAGGCTGTCTTTTATTTTCGACGCATTTATATTATCCTAAATTGTTGATTCAATTTATGAGTATGTTTGGCATTTTAGCTTTTATGCACATTGCCAAAATGTAAGTTTATGTGAAGCATACTTTATTCGGTTATGTTATAAATTCTTTAATTTCTTAATACTGAAGTAGCTTTCAATAATGTTCATAGCAATATCATAAATGATATTTTAAAATCGATCTGACTTATTTATGACAAAAAATAATCTTTACAATCCACATTTGCATGACATTTTTGGCCTATATTTCCATGTTTAAAAAAATAAAAAATAAAAATAAACTTTGAAAAACATACGAAAATTTTATAGTAGAATATTATTAATCAGTGATGTTTATGCCAATATAATAAATAATATTTTAAAGATGGTTTGACAACTTTACTATAAGAATATCTTCATGACAATAACTTCATTACGATAAAAATATCTTTATGATGCATTAATGGGAAATTTGGCCCAATTTTCTCATGCTAAGAAAATTGCAAATTTTGAGTACCATACGAAATTTATAAAATATAATGTTCATAATCAATGATGTACATTCCTATATTATGAAGGATATTTTAAAACAGACCGGTCATCATTACAATAAAAATAATTCTCATAACACATGTTTATGCGAAATGTTGCTCCATTGTCCCATGTTTAGAAAATTGTAAACTTCAAATAACATATGAAAATTTCAAATTGGAACATTGAAAATCAATAAGTTACTTCCCAGCATCATAAATGCTATACTATTGAAATTGGTTCTACCAGTTTTTAATATAATGTCTGCACAGTCTAACACACTAATAAATTAAGAAACTTACAAGATGTCTAAGGTACAAACCACAGCATGCCAGTTTTGTAATTTTCGAATTCCTCACATTTTAAAACATGTAAAACCCTGAAAAACCGATACTGAAAATTTTCAGGAATACCTAAAATCCCCATACCTATAGTATGATAGAGAACTGAAAACCTATTAAATTTTGTGAAATAATCCGTTATTTTCTTTCAGTTTTTTTTTTTTTTTTTTAAAGTTTCATTTTTGCAAAATTGTAATGTCAATATCAATATTCTACAAATATCATTTTTTTCACCCCATTATTTTTACTATTTTTGTAAAATTCAATTTCTCTATAGAAAATTTATGTGGAATAGATCTTTGAAAATCCAATATCTTACTGAATAAGAAAGTTCGAATAAAATACTCCTGTATTCCATTCATTTGATTCCATTTCATTTCCTAAGGCATTTACTCATCTTACGGATTGAAACATGCGAAAATATTTTGCCATTGAAAAAGAAACGAATAATAAATCAGTTTGTCTTATCAAGTTTATCGCACTTCCTACTTTTGTTTTCTTTTGATAAAGTACTCTTCACTATTTTATCTATCAGGAAATTTTTCCTTGTGCTTTTTTGAGAAAGTCATTTTGCCTTATTATCGAATTTTCTTTATAAAAGAACTAGCATGATACGCAAAAGAACGCAGATAGGGCACGTAATTGTACCTACCAGGAATATGACGAATATCAGGTATATTTTTCCAGATGAAATATCGATTAAAAAACGGTTGCTAAGCCTTTATTCTATATTAGAGTATAAAATCACATGTCCTTAACCTTTGCTTGGTGAAAAATTCCTTATGCTTCTACAAATATAATGTGCATGTGAAATTGTTTTCAGTAATTACAGATTTTATGTGTACAAAACCACATAAGTCGTACGTGAATTCCCTTTTCGGAATACATACGAATTTTCTGAAGAAATATGCCTCAACGATATTCAGTTTTTGAAATTAATGTGTGAATATAAATTTGACATTACGTTTCAAGCATGTAGACGAACTTTAAAATAAATTCATGTGTGCAAATTCATATAAAACTTCAACGGACGTTCATGTATAAAAAATAGATTGTTCTGAGGTATGATTTAACGCGATCTGTTTAATAAAATAAAATTCAAGTGTTTTTTTTCACGTTTGGTGACAAGTTTGGCATGTAATTAGCTACATTATCATCAATGACTTTTACACTTATAAAAATATTAATAGTGTGTGTGATCAAGATAAAATAGACACTTTTTAACCACTTTTATCTATTGCATCAATGAAGGTTGTTCTTTCAGTTAATCTTATATGTCCAGCAACATATTACACTTATTTATTTTTTGACGTCTGTTTTCAAGGATCATTGAAAGGAGGATTCCGACTTTGAGGATCATGTTCAAGAGAGGTTCTTGATTCGTAGGGTTTTATGATGATAAACATGTTATTTGTGAAAAATGAATATTTTACATAAATGCGTAACAGTAATTGGGAATTGAAATGTTGTGTTACAAGTCTATAAAACTTTGACCTCAAATTTTAAAATAGAGAAAATACTCAGAATTTAATTCGTCTGGTAGAAAACTCATTACACCCTTGCTGCACAACTCTTGCGCTGTCCGTATATAAAACTTTCTGTCGCTAAAATCTAATATTCTAAAAGTATTTTAAAATAAAAAGCCTCCTCTATGCACAAGAATGATTATTTTAAACACAAATAAACAAATAAATCATCTAGGATATGCGGATTTCCATGCATGTTTATGTACACTTTTATAATAATTTACACATTTGTAAAATACACACACACACACACACACATATATATATATATATTAAATATTTATTTGAAAACTGTCAAACTTTATCTTTTTATCCATATCTTTTGGTGCATCGATATATGTAGAATGGAGGATTTTTATGCTTAACTTTGAAAATATTTGAAAGTAAAATATACTTCACATAATACGGCAAGGAGAGAAATCAATGTTTTGCCAAACTTTCTTGGTGAAACGAAACGAACTAGCCCAAAATGTATGGTAAATTATATTTATACGCGAACCGTGGGCTTCTGTATTAAAATATGAGTCCACGCTCTGTATATACATTATTGAGCTCAGTGCTACAAAGCGTTGCTTACATTACAGGTATAACTTTAAAGTACGAGTTGAGTGAGTCTTGGTAAAATAAATCTATAAATAAGATTTAAATGATGCTAATTTATTTGATGGAATCGTATTTAAAATTATAATTTAATGCATTAGTGTATGTGAATTTTAGCGACCACTTGATCTTACTATGACTTGATCCGAAGGTTAAAGTAATCTGCTAGCCTAAGAAAGTTTTATTTAAATTTCAGGTAGATTTTCTGAAACAACTTAAGTTTTTTAAAATGCTTCGAGGTATTCAGTTTAAGAGGATTCTATTTTCTATTTTTTTTTTTTTTTTTAATAACTTTTTAATTTCTTAATTTGAATCAGTATTATATTATTTAATGGTAAATTTATTGAATTTCCTTTTTTGTTTAAGTAATTTTAGATTATATGTAAATAAAGAGAATTAGTACAGTAGCAAATACTTTTTAGATGTAAGAGACATTATAATGATTTAAAATAACTTAATCTTACTTATGTTTATGAATTGACATGAAAAATTCACCAAGACTGTAGTTCTATATTATTATTTTACCTGGTAAAAATTTCAACAGAAAACTCTGTGTAATCTATTATCTTAAGTCTTACGTAAAATTACAGAGAAAAATAAACAGAGATGTTAAAAAACTTATTTTATATATTCATTTTAATAACTAATATTAATTAAATTAATTATTGTTGAGAATACATTTCGGACTTAGAATGTTTTTTCTAAGGTAGAAACAGTCATTTTTAATTTTAATAAAAAAATTAAATAATAAAATTAGTTAAAAATGCAGAATAAAGATTGAGAATCTCGATTATTCACTTTTAACTAAAAATTACTGTAAATTTACAGAGACTCTGAATAAATATTTACATTAAATTTACATACATTTTTCACAGTGTAACTCAATCATTCTCATACTAAACTTAGCATTAATACATGCTCATGCTAAAAAAATGTAGCTTAATTTCAGTAATACTTGAAGAAGGGTGGAGTGCCTGTTAGAAGATAGAATTTCTTATTATGATATTTATAACTGATAGTTTTGTAGTTTATATCATTTAACAATTTTTATGCAATAATTTATCAATATATTTTTCTTGTTTCAATCCATTTTTTAACTTTTGTTCCTTCTTGATTCATTAGATATCAGCACTACTCAAAAAAAAAAAAAAAAAAAAGAATAAGTTTCAGGTTAAGCTATGTGGAGAAGACACTTTAAATTTCCTAGAAGATGCGTTTGCATCCTGATGTTTTAATCATATATTTGTGCGTAGTTTTTCCAACCATATGAACGATCGTGCTATTATTTTGATCTCAACCAACTTTCGAGTTTATGCAATTTATAGTATTTACTTATACAATGTTATTGATTAATTTAATTAATTAATATTTGAATTTAAGCAGTTAAAACAGATATGTTCAAAATAAAAACGAAAATTTCTATATATATTATTTTATTTATTATTTTATTTATTATTTATTTATTTATTTATTTTAACGTATTTATTACCAGCTATGTGCCTAGCAGTCATTTTTGTAATTTATGTAGTAATTTTCAAAAGAAAATATGTAGTGAAAGAAAAAAAAGTTTAATTTTTTTCTCCATGTTGAATATGTGTTCTACAAAGAGAAATATCAAGGCACCGGTTTAAAATTAATAAAATCACGTATAAGCCAACGAAAATTGTACAAATTAGTCAAAATTCCGTAGACTTTCTCTAGTACTTATTTCGTATTACTATAAAAGGTAAATTGAACTTATATTACAATACATGCGATATTTTATGCAAAAAGAAATTTAATAGAGTTATTGAATTTAATATTCTGAGAGGAATCGTTTCTCTATTTCTAATAAAACTTTACTTTGGATCGGTGTTTTAAAATAAAGACGAACTGATGTTTTCTTATGAGTTGTAATATCCAGTTATTAAATGCACATAGTTTTTATATACATACAGTTATTAACACATTGTCGTCATGATATTTTCCCATTCTTAAAAATAATCACCACCTTTTGAAATCCATGTAAAAGGTTATCTTATTTAACAAAATTGTTTTAATTATTCATGACAAAATAATTTAAATTTTATCTTCAGTAGTTGATGTCATTGGACGTATTAATAAAAGGTAGCACATAAAAAGTTAAACATGAATCGATAAAATCACTTTTCAAAGCTAAGTTTTTTTTTCCCTAGTGGAACACTTAAAGACGACACTTGTTTTTCTTTAAAAAACTTAAACTTACATTTAAGTGATCCTCAAGCATTTAATATTTCAAAAATAATCAAATAAAGGGAAGTAATCACGCTATGTGAAATACGTAGGATGGATGGATGGTTGAGTTTTACGTCGCACTAGTGCTGCGCAGATGGGCAATTGGCGACGGTCTGGGACACACCCCTAGAGGTGGTCCGGAGACATGCCATCACAATTTTGATCTTCCACGGAAGGGATTGCTCTCCCGCTTCGGTGACCTCCAGAGGTGAAATACGTAGGAAAAAATCTCACTTCTTTGTAAGTACGTTTTTCATTTCAAAATAACAAAGTGACAGGTAAAAATAATTGTAATTTTTTCTGATGCTGCATACGCGCATATTAACTAATCACATTCGTCACAATCCTTAAAAACATCTTCTTTCCTATACAGTAAAAATAATTAATGGAAAAGAGAAATCCCTCTCCAGAAAGTGGAAAAAATGTACGAGGAGGTCAGGTGTCTCATCTTATAGTTTATCTCATTTCCTCTTTTTGCTTTTTTCGACAGAAAACTCTCCGCTCTTTTATCTAATACTGATTTTTTTTTTTTTTTTTTCCTTAGCGGCTTTGAAACGTTCAACTCTTTCTACGAATTTCCATTTTCCAAATTCATCGCGGAGAATCATCTTTGGAAATTATCCCATGTTGCAAAAGTAAATTTCCTTTTCACTGAAGATCTTAAGAGAAATCGAAAATAATATTTTTTTCTCTTACTTATTTATAAATAATCATAAACGTCTATATTTCTAATGCTGAATGCGATCTAATTGAAAATTTGCTAAAAAAATATTCGTTATCTCAAATAGTAAAAGATAGGTTTCTATTTCTATAAAAGTTATTGATAGATTTAGAAAAGTCGATATTCAAACTTTTGTTGCATAACTTTTTTTTATTATTATTTTATTTAATTATTATTTTTTTAATGGATAAAATAATAACATCATAAGATTAGATTGTATATTTATCTCTTAAACTGCGTTGTCGTTCGATTTATTTTATTTTTATTTATTTATTTTTTAAAGAGGGAGGGGGTAACTTTTAATTTAAGCGACGTGGAAATTTTTGTTTTTAAAATAAAAGTTATAAATATATGTACATATATATATATATATATATATATATTATAAGTTTGAATACACAGTTTTTCAATCATTTTAACAAGTGTTTAATATTACTATATTTTTTAAACTTATCATGTAACGACAAGTTAATATGACATTTAAAGTACACAGAAAAACTCATTTGTTGTAAGAAGTACAGTTTTCTTTTAAAAATAATAGAGAATATTTTATTTTTCTTTTAATAATCACGTTGCCAATAGTACATGCATTTTATTTAACTAAATTCGTCCCAATCCTTAAAAAAGACTTCTTTCTCATGCAATAATAACAGTTAAAAAAAAAAAATCACTTTGGGAAAAAAAAAAAAAAAAAATCACCAAGAGTCAGGTGTCTCATCTTATAGTTTATCTCATTTCCTCTTTATATATATTTTTTTTTTTGATAGAATACTCTTTTATCTAACACTGATTTTTGTTTTTTTCTTAGCGGCTTTGAAGCATTGGATATATTCTTTTTTTTTTTCCTCCGAATTTTCATTTTCCAAGTGCATTGCGGAGAATCTTTCTTAGAAATCATCTCATGTTTGCAAAATGAAATTTCCTTTTCACTGAAGTTCTTCAGCTGAATCGAAAACGATATATATATATATATATATATATTTTTTTTTTCACTTATTTAGAAAGAATCATAAATGTCTATATTTCTAATACAGAATGCGATCTAATTAAAAATTTGCTTTGAAAAATTATTTGTTATCTCAAATAGTAAAAGTTATTGACAGATTTAGTAGAAAGTAACTTTTGTTTGAAAAATAAAATATTTACGTCAGAAGATTAGATTGCATATTTATTTATTAATTTGTGTTGCCGTTAAAAAAAAAAAAAAAGTGTGTGTGTGTGTGCGGGGGGGGGGGGGACAACTGTTAATTTAAATAAGGTGAGAATTTTTGCTTTTAAAATAAAGACTGAATTAATAGTACTACATTTTCTGAGATTATCACATAACGACAAGTTATTATGACAAATAAATCACATAGAAATATTAATTTGTTTGTAAAAAATACATTTTTCATTTAAAAACAATAATTAGGGATTTTTTTTTTTGTTTTAATTTTAATACTCACACTGCAACCAGTACATGCATTTTAATTAATCAAATTCACCTCAATCCTAAAAAAATAAGTTCTTTCTCATATAATAATAATAATAATAATAAAATTCCACTCCCGGAAAAAAAAAAAAATTTACGAAGAATCAGGTGTCTTATCTTAAAGTTTATTTCATTTCTACTTTTTTTCTTTTTTTAAACAAAACACGCCCCGCTGTCTTACCTTACTGTTTTTTTTTTTTCCTTAGCGGCTTTGAAACGTTCAATATATTCCTCTTTTCTTCCGAAATTCCATATCCCAAATGCATCAAGGGCAATCTTTTTTGGAGATATTCCCATGTTTACAAAATGAAATTTACTTCTCACTGAAGAGCTTCTCCACATCGAAAATGATATATATATATATTTTTTCCCCCACTTATTTGTAACGAATCCCAAATGCCTGCATTTTGAACGCTGACTGTGATCTAGTTAAAAATTTACATTTGAAAATTGTTTGTTATCAAATGGTGATAAGAGTTACTTTTATAAAAGGCGTTCAAATATATTTATATTTTAATGTCGTTATTTAAAGATTTGTTGTGTTACACATGTTTGAGAAATTAAATTTCGACACCCTAAGATAAGTTTTTATATCTTTATGATGTGCTGTATTGCCGTAGATTAATTTTTTTTTTATTTTGTATACATGGGGATCACTGTTAAAAATGAAGTGCTCAAAAATGAGTAAATTGACATAGCAATTTCGAAATGAGTAATTTTGTTTCATAAGGAAACCATGCTTGTCTCATTTATAAAATATTGCAGGTTTTCAAATTAATATTCGCTCACTTCATAATTTATTATCAATATACTGAACTAAAAGAAGTTCTTTAATAGAATTTCTACAAATTTCTACAAGTATAGTGCAAACATAAAAAAGTATTCATTCAAATCTCTAGAACTATATTTGGTAGCGGTTTCATACTGGTTTGCAGAAAAATACATGAATGAGAATCTGTGTTAGGGAGATTGGGATCCACGGTGGTCTGTGTCCATTTTTGAGCATGGTAATGCTCTCAATAATAAGTACATAGGATTTTTAAATTTGAGTATATTTGCTTCGGAGCTATTTAGAGCATGTGATATACTAAATCTGACACAATTTTACTCATTTTTGAGAAGGTTTGCTCTTTAACACGCTGAGCGCCACGCAAATTCTTAAAATCCATTAAAATTCCATAATAATTCCTTCTGTAATAAATAAAAATTAAGCAAATTTTTAATAACTTTTCAATAATTAAATGTAATATTTTTAGTTTTATATCCTATTTTATATCCGCCACCTATGGTTGACGCGGCTTTATATCATATTTGACACTGTCAGCCACCGATGGCTGACAGGGCGCTCAATGTTTTAATTTTGTATTGGTACTGCTTTTACTTTCCGGATAAAACTTTCACGGAAATGTTTAAAGTACAACATGTTCTGCACACTCCTAAAGTTTCAAGATGATTCCTTCAGTACTTAGAGGTATATGACAAAATGTCTAGAATCTAGAATGGCTGACATGGCGCTCAACGTGTTAAAAATACATTTAGGCCAACGGAAATTGCAGGAATTGATCAAAAATTTTAAGAATCTCTCAAATCTAATATTTTTTCCCGTGTTAATTAAGAAAAAAAATGAACTTATGATATTGAAGGTAGTTTAAACCATCTCCCTCAAAAAAAAAAAAAAAAAAAAAAATGTGGATTTTAAAGAATTTAATATTCCGAAAGAAAGTAATTGTTGTGATTATAATAAAAACTTTGCTATAGATTGATGCTTTATAAATAAAGATTGATTAATTTTTTTATGAGCAAGACTTAAAACACGCTAATAGGTATCTGTATTTCTAAAATTATCAAATATAATCATCATGTCGTGTGAAGTACGTAGGTAAAATTATTTATTTTTTAAAAGTGCATTTTTAATTTGAAAACAACAGAGTACAAAAACAGGAAGGAAAAAAATTGCAATTATTTATAACACTAAAAATAAATCATATGCATTTTAATTAATCAAATTAGTATTAACACTTAAAAGTAACTTCTTTATCCTACGATAATAATAATAATAATAAAAAGAAAGAAAAAAATCCATTCTATAAAAGAAAAAAAAAGAACTAAGAATCAGGTGTCTCATCTTATAGTTTATCTCATTTCCTCTTTTTCCCTTTTTTTGGACAAAACACTCTCCGCTCTTTTATCTAGTGTTGATTTTCTTCTTAGCGGCTTTGATGCGTTGGATCTGTTCTTTTCTTTCAAATTTCCATTTACCAAATGCATCGAGTAGAATCTTTTTTGGAAATCTTCCCATGTTTGCAAAATGAAATTTCTTTCTCACTAAAGAGCTTCAGCTGTATTGAAAATGTTTTTTTTTTTTTTGTTTTTTTTTGCACAGTTTTTTATACAGAATCCTAAACGTCTACATTTCTAACGTTAAATGTGATCTAGTTGAAAATTTACATTGCAAAATTGTTATTAAATAGTAAAAGATAGTTTTTACTTTTATAAAAGGCGTTTGAAAGTTCGCTAGAAAAGTCATTATTCAAAAATTTGGTTAATACCAAATGTTTGAAAAACTAAATTTTGATTTTATAAAAGAAATATATTTATTTATCACACTGTGTTGCCATAGATTTTTGAAAGGATGTCCAATTATTAATGTATATGAGGTGAAAATTTTAGCGTTATTTAATTTTACGGTGAATATATTTTTCACAAGAGTAATAACGTACTATATTTAGAATGAAATAGGAAAATAAGATTTGATATATGTATACAGGGTGTTAACTGCTGTCTTGTTAACTTGTAGGGACTGTTCCATTCATTAATTATCACTAATTTTGAGAAGTAGTAATATTTTGCACACGTAGATGGTATTCAGGTAAGCTAGAGAAAAAATAGAATTAAAAATTTGTGATGGATATTGAATATTAAAATTCATACACGTTGATAGCATTGTTCAGCCTTAACACTGCCTAATGTTATTTTCTTAATCGTTAGTTAAAGTACTTTACCTATTGAAAAAAAATGATATTTTAAAAGCTATTGCCTCAAAAGCAATATATTTCAATATTTACATATCTGGAAAAATTACAGATCTTGAATTTTATACGACTCGTTTTTTGCCGTAAGTTATTTATAACAAAAGTTTCTTCGTTTCTGTCTTTACCCCTTATAGGCTTGTAACTTGAACTTGTTTTTATTTATTTATTAAGATTTGTGAGTTCACATAGAGTTTTTCACAAAAGTGAACTGCAAAGCGATTGAAATAATTCAATTTCCAAATTAAAAACATTGCATTTGAAAAACACTTTATGAGATCTAAACTCTTAAATATATGTAAAATGTAGCTTAATCTTTCGCTGATAAATTTGCTTAATTTTTTACTCTTCAAATTAAATTTTGACATTAAGTTGCCCAATATAGCTAGCTTTCAACCTATGCAATAAAAAAAAATTATGTTTTTCGCGTTTGCGCAGGGAAATTTTATTTAATGTAAATCCTTGTATCTCCGCGAATATTATACATGTAAAATTTATGTTTCAAAATACTGTTTCTCTAAAATTTTGTCAAGTTTTTTTGCAAAATTTTTAAAGTTTTGTCTAAACCCATTCTTGTTATAAGCAAAAAACTTGGCAAAACTAACTTAATATTATATATATATATATATATATATATATATATGCCTAAATAATTGTGTGATTCCCTCAATAAATAAATAAAGTTATTAATTAATACAAATAAATAAATAAACACAAATACAAAAACTACACATAGTAAATTAAAAAAATATGTTAAAATTACAAGTCATTTATAGAATTTTATGATACAGGACGATCGAAAATATTTGTGTTTTTATTCAATTTGTAGTTGATCCCTTAATTAATTCCACTAGTGACTATATCGACAGTGGTTCTTTGCAGGTCTGAAGTTCAAGGCCATTTCGCCCAGCTTTCTTTTAGAAAATTGAAAAAATGTCTATATATATATAATTTGAACACCTACTGAAGTTTAAAACAAATACACCCCGCGACAAAAAGATAGGTACAAAGGGTTTTTTCTTCGATTTTTCACAAAATAACATTATCTAAATTGTGCTTATCATTTATTATTATCATAAAATAACACTATTCCCGGACTAATTTTTGTTTTAATACTAATTTAGAAAAATTTTAAGACTAAAATTTTTCTAATTTAAGATTACACTCCGCGACAAAAAGATAGGAACAGAGGGGTTTTTTTTTAATTTTTCATAAAAGTATATATATATATCTAAATTGTGCTCATAATTTATTATCATAACAAAATATTATCATATCAAAAACATATTAAATATTTGAATCATATTCAAAATATTCATATTCAAAATAATCATATTCAAATATTTAAAAAAAAAAACCTTTGTTCCTATCTTTTTGTCGTGGTGTGTAGTCTTAAATTAGAAAAAATTTAGTCTTAAAATCTTTCTAAATTAGTCTTAAAACAAAAATATGTCCGGGAATAGTGTTATTTTATGATAATAATAAATGATAAGCACAATTTAGATAATTTTATTTTAGGAAAAATCAAAGAAAAAACTGTTTGTACCTATCTTTTTGTCACGGGGTGTATATTGGTATTTTTTTCTTAAAAATAAAAAAAGTTAAGGGGAAGAAAGTATTTCTCAGATATTGCACAAAACTGTCTTTTCTTTTTAGATTTAGTATTAAACATTTTGAGGTGAAATTGTCTGCATTCATGAAAGAAAATAAGTTTAAATTGCGAGAATTTATATATGAAAAAATAGAAGAAAGTTTTGTGATGGTCGTAACATATTAATTATTAAAAAATTTACTTTTATTGCACAACAGCTTTTCTTGACACAACATTTACACTTAAATTAAGCATAAAATACGAAGCATGAACTTTCAGTTCTTTTGTACCTTTCAGCACTTTTATTTGTATATTTTAAAATGAAGGATAATCAATAGACTTTCCCCCATAAAGTTCTCGTGTGTTCTACAGTTCAAAATTGTCAGCAATTTGTCTCAATTAAAGTGATTTATCTATGAACAGTAACTTTTCACAATGCAATTACGTATTTCTCAAGCGTTATGTTAACTGATTACGAAAATTAGGGGTAAAGGAGGAATACATTGTTCAAAGATGTCATTTTTCATTATTGTTAATAGATTTATATATATATATATTATTTTAAAAACGTAGTATGATCGAAATTGAAAAACTATTTTGCGCATTTCTTCTGTATTTTACAAGAGATTTTAAAAAATATATATTTTCATTTTGGTAAATATTTCGTTTGTAAAATTAATTTTTAAACTTTATTAAGGATACAATATCTTGTAAAGTGGAATTTCCCCCTATGATAGGGCGGTAAAGTTTGAAGGGAACTCATTTATTTTTGGTGACCAATAAAAGCAAAATTAAAAAAAAAAAAAAAAAAAAAAAAAAAGATATTATTACCCACAATTTTAAATTTCCTTAAAATACGTGCAGAATCTTTGATCATACTCAAAATTCTTCGTTTTACATTCATAGTGCATCTAAATATCTTTTATACTTATTTCTTGCATTGTCAAATGCGTTTATCGACAAAGAAGTATATCTACAATTTCGTATATCACTTGAAAACATGCATAATTCTCATTTTATATTGAAATTTTTATTGTACTTTGCTTTTGCAGCTTGAATATTTAAAAGCTAGTTTTGCTGTAAATTTGTTTTTACATGAGTAATTTTTATGTAAAATATTATTTATATAGAATCAGAAGACCCCAGTATGCCCGAAGATTAACTAGTTAACGCGTGAATAATAATTGTTTGAGTTATTAATTAAAACACGGTGGAGGTAGTATGATAGTTTTAAGTGATTTTCGAGAAGGAAAGCTAGTGTTATAATTCAAATAAAATCAACAATGTACAAAAAGAGTATCAAAATATTTTAGTTCGTAATGCAATTTTATCTGCAATTCTGTGTCCAGATCGTCGCCAATTGCACATAGCGTAGCACTAGTGTGACGTAACTCACTCTATCTGGTATACGAAATATTGGCAAGGGAGGTATCTTTCAACAGGATAATGACCAGACGTCCGCGTCTAAATTTTGTATGAATTATTTAAGAAATAAAGCAAAAACAATTGGCCCTCCAAAGCATGACATGGCCTCTACAATCACTGGATTGATAGCCGATAGAGAAATTTTGAGGTGAGGTGGTTAGAAATGTACGCGTAATGGCCCCCAACTAATGTAAAAAGGCTTTGGGAATGTCTGTAAAATGGCTGGAGAAATTTCGGCTGTGAAATGTTAGAAAAATTGGTTAGATAAGTCTCGAATGCAAAATCTATGTAAAGTACTATTTAAAGTACTACGTCGTACTATAGAAAATCACATCGATGAGAGCAAAATCTAAAGAAGATCGATATATTTTTGCTTGCTTGTAAATCTTGCTTATTTCTATAGCTTTAAAATATCGTGTCATCGTATGTTACGAATAAATTTGTGTATTATATATGTTGACAGCTCACACATCGATTAATGACTATTGTATGATAGTGCATATTTGGTTTTTACAACTTAATTTATACTTTCAACAAACTATTTGTACAATGCTTTTGGCATTTAAATTGTTTTATTCAACAATTAAATGCCTTTCTTTTTGTAACGATATGAAAACAATGTGTTTTATAATATATTTCTTGTAAATTTTTATGAATTTCAGTGTTATATTTTAGGTATGTCCCAAAATTGTAGATTTTAATACCAACGTAAAAAAAAAAAAAAAAAAAAAAAAACTGTGGAATATAAATGATTTCTTATATAATATTTGTAAATATTTTTCACTTAGAAAAGTATTTTATTGCACATAAGGACATTATATGCACGCTTAAGTGGAATTTAAGGTAAATAATGTTCTGCGCGATAAATGTGTGTATTGTGTACGAGGAAAGGGTTCATAGAAACAATTGGTACGAATGCTGCAAAACCAATCTAAAACTTTTGATGACACTAGTTTAAAAAAAAAAAAAAAAAAAAAAAAAATTATTTTGTAAAAATCCAACATGTTTTTAAACATTCTTATTTAATAATGCGGAGGAGAATCTGCAAAAATGCAAATAATAAACTTAACTAAAATAATATCTTGCATTTATTTTTAAATTAAAAATTTACAAACTAAAGAAAAAAAAATCGAATCAAGCTTCCTTTAAATAAACATATACAACAATACTGCATAAAAACTATCTACTAATACTACTATTATATATATATATATATATATATATATATATATATATATATATATATATATATATATATATATATATATATGAACAATTATTTTGAATATTCTCTAATTAATGTTTGTGTATTTTACACGTTAAATTAAAAGCGGCAGTTATTCTTGATACCATGTATCTAAACAAATGAATCAATATGTTGCTACTTAATCAAGATATTTTCAAAGTTAGTTTTTACGAAAATATCTCCCACACAAAATCTTTAAGGAAATTACATTAAATACTTCTTCGCTTTTCGTCTTTCTGTTTTTCCAGAAAAAACTACCAAGAAAAAGATATTTAACGATAGCAACTTCCGACATTTATATTTAAGAATTATTTATTTCATATAATTATTAGAGATACATTATGTATAGTTAAAAGTTTAAGACATAATGGACACAGGAAACTTTTTAAGACACAGGAAACTTTTTATTTTGATTTCAATACATTTGGTAATTCTTGATGTACTTTAGGAATATATTATGTTTGAAAAATTTATTTATTTAAATAAAATTGCAGTGTGATACACAAATAAAGACAAAATATATACAAAACAATTGAGGATACCTGGTTAGATAGCTTTGGGGATGGGTGTTGCTAAAATGAATTCTACTTATTTTTAGTATGATAGGACGGTTGCATTCAGTAAGACATTTCGAGTTGTTATCATTTGCCGTGTTTCACCTAGAATATGTCAGAATAAATTTTTCTTTTGGGGAAATAAAATTAATGCTCTAACCATCTAACCGCCACTGACGAACATATCCGGTCACTGAGCTGTTTTTTTTTTTTTTTTTTTAATTATTATTATTATTTATTTTTTTTTGTCTACAATATCCTATATAAATATAAAATATATAATTGTGACTTATCAGTTAGTTTTCTAAGTTTAACGGTCTTAAATAATAGTCATAAAGATTTTATTAATATACATTTTTACATTTTCAATCTTAGTTTGAAATAAACATTATTTTAGTGCAGTAAAAATAAAATTTTAACTTTAACCTTTTCAGATGCAGTTAGAGTGTTAATGTACCGTGAAAAACCTAATGTACTTATAAATTTTATAGTCAAATATCTAATTTTTATCTATTAATTTAATTAAACCATATAGTATTTTTAAAAAAAATTCTTTAAAATGCAGTTTTTTGAAAAAAAAAAAAAAAAAAAATCTTATAAATAATATTTTTCTTTATATAGTTTTTGAGATATAATTATTTAGGGTTTTCTTTTTAATATTTTATATTTCTCCGTACATACGGGATGGAAACAAATATTATTACCTCATTCTTACTCTGAAGTGAGTACACTGTTTTTGATTTTCTTTTACATATACTTTAGACCGATCATAAAGTTTTTCTTGGTGTCCTAAATTGAAGAGCTTGTTTCCAAATGGCTTTAAGTCATTTTTTTCAGTTCTTGAAAAAACGCGATTTTGTTATGTAAGATTTATTCTTGAATTTAAGGAAAAGGTAATTTTTCCAAGTAATCTATGGATGATAATAACACTAAATTACATGCTTAAAAAAATCTCGACAGTATAGTTATTTGGAAATAAAAAAAGATAAAAATGACTTAACCCCTTTTGGAACAAAACTATGACTTACGCCCTTTTGGCACAAACAAATAACGGAATGAAATGACTTACTTCCATTTGAAAGTAATCCAAGTATTTTTTTTTTCCATGTAAATACAACATAAATTTTAGCTATACAATTTTAGAAGGTAGTTAGTTATTACAAATCTTCATTTACAAATTCTATTTCTCCATCTTTATCATTATTTTCACTTATGTTAGCATTAGTAGTATCGTTGTAAGATTATTCATAAAAATAAAAACATTCGTGCAATTTGTTAATCCCCAAAGCGTTAAGTAATTTTAAAACATCTGTACTTCCATTTACTTCCATTTGAAAGTAATCCAAGTATTTTTTTTTTTTTTCATGTAAATACAACATAAATTTTAGCTATACAATTTTGGAAGGTAGTTAGTTATTACAAATCTTCATTTACAAATTCTATTTCTCCATCTTTATCATTATTTTCACTTATGTTAGCATTAGTAGTATCGTTGTAAGATTATTCATAAAAATAAAAACATTCGTGCAATTTGTTAATCCCCAAAGCGTTCAGTAATTTTAAAACATCTGTTTTTCTTTGCTTGTTTCATATTGTTTTTTGGTTGTATTTCAGAAGGGACGCACGGGAGAATTCTTTTCCCTCGTTTCAGGAACTTTTGACGACAAAACGAACCACAGTATGTTGTCTTGATTCCCACATCTCGCTTCGTAATTTCCAGTACTTTTGCCTCTGAAATCAAGAAACCTTGTTTGTTTTTCAGACGAATATGCGCAAAAATTTTCCACTGCTTCTTATACTCGAAAAGGTTTTCAACCTTAGAGAAATATTCCTTAAAGAGTAAAATTGCATCCACTTTCTTTAAACTAGTCTCCACTCGGCCGAATGTTCTATCTGCTGGTAAGTAGGAGTTACCACGCACTGGTAATTCCATCGTCGCAATGGTATGTCAAGGTGAGGTCCTTTTGAGCAGCCACTGCTGAAAGCATTCCTAATATGGTATAATTTTTTATTTGTGTGGTAATTCCTGATTTTGCATCAGGTCAAAACATGTTGTAATTTCATCTTCTTCAATAAGCTTTCCCCTAAAAGTGAATATATATATATATTTTTTTTTTTTTTTTTGCCGTTGTTTATGAATCAAAAGTTCGGTTGGTTAACAGGGTCTTTTCTTTTTTCTGTACATTTTTCTGATTTTATTTGTATTTTTTTCCTAATGCAGAAGGAACAAATGTCTTTTATCGGGGTTCCCAAACCAAGATTAAAACGTTTTACAAACACATTATAATAAAGGTTATAAGTACATTCCTCTTTATATTTTTCTATGGGAAAAAAAAACTGTCTCAATGTGACAATCTACAACAACATTATTTTCCTTACTTTTGACTTTTCACCCAAGGCCAGACAAACCACAGAACTTCTACTTATTGAAAATATATTGTTCGACGTGTGCTGCGACGTTTTGCATCGAAAAGTCAATTTTTGAAATTTTTGACTTAACGCTTTTTGAAAACAAACTCTTCAATTAATGTGCAGGTGCATCAATAGAGAACTTTACTATTCTGAAAACATGTTTTCTGTACAAGAAAAGAGCACTGCATCTAGGTAACGTTGTCTGGTTGGATGAGAAGAAAATGGTATACAATACAGCTCACTATGAAAAAAAAAAAAAAAAAAAAAAAACGCTGTGAAGTTCATAAAATTTTTTACCACAAAACCTTTTTGCCGCAGAAACTCAATAATGTAGAACCTCTATGATGGAAAATTGTAAAAATAAACTTCACATTTTGTCAGTGTTGCCGTAGCAAGTTCGAAACTTCCGTTGTACCGTTTTGGGCGTTTATTGTGTCAGACAACAAAACGACACGCGGCGCCTCATGTTGTACGGATGCTATGTTTTCACACTGAAAAGCTACAGCATCCTTTACGGGCGTACGATTGCTAACCTCACCAAAAGCCAAACCCCATGTTATTCTATAGAGAATTTATTTTCTCCGAATTACTCATTGATCATGCTTTTTTTATCATGATTGATCTTATTTTCCAAAAATTCATTTTCATTTTCCTTTTTTTTTTTTTTTTTTTTTATCTAGCCAAAAGCACTTAGCTAATTTTTGTGCTTTTTAAACTCAAAAATGAAATATTAAATAAATAAAGTAATTAATTAATTAATTAAAAAAACGATTTCTAATTTAATGGTTGTCAATTTTCTGAATGTGGAAACAGAATTTAAAGAAACCCATGAAACAACGAGTAATTTTGGAAACAAAGCTTCCCCATAGAATAAGTAATTATAATTAAATACTTTAATCGCAGAAAAGCATTTCTCGACACATTTATACATAATTTACACAAAAAAAAAAAAAAAAAAAACATGAAGCATGAACTTTCTATGATTTTGTATTTTTCAGCACTTAGTTGCATATTTTATAATGAAAGATAATCACTAGACTTTTCACCATAAAGTTCTCGCATGTTCTGGAGTTCAAAATTGTTAGTAATTTGTCTCAATTAAAGTGATTTATCAATAAACAGTACTTTACGCAATGCAATTACGTATTTCTCAAGCGTTATAGTAACTGATTATAAAAATTAGGGGTAAAGGCGTTTGAAGAAAACATTTTTCGTTATTAGTAGTAGTTTTCTTTTCTTTTTTTTTTTTTTCTTACAAAGCATTATTTTTAAAGCGGAAAATGTCGTAAATAAAAAAAAAAAAAAATGTTTTATGCATTTCTTTTGTACCTTAGATAAAAAAAAAAAAAGTATTTATATTGTGCTAGATATTATTCCGTTCACAAAATTGGTTTTTGAACTTTAATAGGTATTCAATATCTTATTAGACTTGTAAGATGGTACCTTACCCGATGACAATATGATAGGAAAAAATGTTTCAAGAGAACTTGTTTATTTTGTAAAAAAAAAAAAAAAATCGATAATATTACATATTATTTATCTGCTTTTCACAATTTAATTTTTAGTTTCAATAAACTATTTATAATTGTTTTTGGTGTTTAAATTATTTTGTTCAACAATTAAATGTATTCGTTTTTCGTATGATATGAAAACAATATGTTTAAATAACATGTTTCCTGGAAATTTATATGAGTTTTGAATGAGATATTTTATGTATGTCTCGAAATTGTAGATTGTGATGCCACCGGAAAAAAAAAAGGAAAATATAAAAATTGAATTATTTTTTTTAAGTGCCTTATTTCACGTAAGAAAATTCTATGCACGCCTAAGTGAAACCTAAAGTAAATGTTCTATGCGATAACTGTGTGTATGTGTATGGAAGTCAAATTCATAGAAATAATGGATAAGAATGGCTGCGAAACAAATCTAAAAATTTTGATGACATTAATATTAAAAAAAGTAAAATCGAAATTGCTTTCTAAAATAACAACACATTTTTATCATATAACGCAGTGGAAATACAACCTACAGAAATGTAAATAAGGAACTATTTAAAATAGTATAAATTAAAGAAAAAAAAAATTAATATCTCGCTTCCTTTTAAAAAACACAAACAACACTCAAAATCATCTATAAAAAATCATTATAAATAAGTAATTATTTTTAATAGTCTTCAATTAATACTTTTTTACTTTTCACATTAAATTAATGGCGGCAGTTATTGTTTATATTTAATGAGAAGCTTAATTAAAATAATATGTTCTGTTTATACTTAAATCAAAAATTTAAATAAACAAATTAAAGAAAAAAAAAGGAATATCCCGCTTTCTTTGAATAAACACAAACTTTACTCAAAATCATACATTAAAAAATCATTATAAATAATTAATTATTTTGAATATACTCTAATTGAGAATTGTTTATTATAAACAATAAATTAATCGTGGCAGCTATTTTTGATACTTAATTAGAAACCTTATTATAATGATTATATGTATTTATACTTAAATCAAAAATTTAAATAAACAATTAAAGAAAAAAAAAAAGGAATATCCCGCTTTCTTTGAATAAACACAAACTTTACTCAAAATCATACATTAAAAAATCATTATAAATAATTAATTATTTTGAATATACTCTAATTGAGAATTGTTTATTATAAACAATAAATTAATCGTGGCAGCTATTTTTGATACTTAATTAGAAACCTTATTATAATGATTATATGTATTTATACTTAAATCAAAAATTTAAATAAACAAATTAAAGAAAAAAAAAATGAATATCCCGCTTTCTTTGAATAAACACAAACTTTACTCAAAATCATCCATTAAATATCATTATAAATAATCAATTACTTTGAATATACTCTAATTGAGAATTGTGTATTATAAACAATAAATTAATTGTGGCAGCTATTTTTGATACTTAATTAGAAACCTTATTATAATGATTATATGTATTTATACTTAAATCAAAAATTTAAATAAACAAATTAAAGAAAAAAAATGAATATCCCGCTTTCTTTGAACAAACACAAACTTCTCTCAAAATCCTTCATTAAAAAATCATTATAAATCTTCGATTACTTTGAATATTCTCTAATTAAGAATTGTGTATTCTAAACATAAAATTAATTGCTGCTGTTATTTTTTATACTTAATTATAAACTTAATTAAAATAATATCTTCTATTTATTCTTAAATCAAAAATTTAAATGACAAATTTTAAGAAAAAAAAAAATAATAATATGCCTTTTTTTTTTGGTTTTAACAAACACTAACACAAACATCATTCAAAAATCCTCTATTAAAAAAATCATTATAAATAAGCAATTATTTTAAATAATCTCTAATTCAGGACTATATATTTTAAAAATTCAATTGATGGTGGCAGTTATATCTTATACTTAATTAAAAACTTAATTATAATAATATCTTCTATTTATACTTATATCAAAAATTTAAATAAACAAAAAAAAAAGAATATCCTGCTTTTTTTTAAAAACAAACACAAACATCACTAAAAAACTTCTATTAAAAAATCATTATAAATAAGCAATTAATTTGAATAATCTCTAATTAAAGATTGCGTATTTTAAACATTAAATCTCTGTCGGCAGTTATATATGATACTTAATTAGAAACTTAATTAAAATAATATCTTTCATTTATCATTAAATACGCTTTTTAAATAAACAAATTAAAAAAAAAAAAAAAAAATGAAAATCCTGCTTTTTCTTTAACAAACACAAACAGCATTCAAAATTATCTATTATATATATATATATATATATATATATAATTATTTTTAGTATTCTTTAATTAAGTTTTGTGTATTTTACACTTTAAATTAATATCGGCAGTTATTCTTGATGCCGTATATCTAAGCAAAATGAATGCATACGTCGCTACTTTATCAAGATATTTTCAAAGTTATTTTTTACGAAAATATCTTTCAGACAAAATCTTTAAGGAAATTACATTAAGAGAGAAATAAATGTTTCTTCGCATTTTGTCCTCTCTATCTTTCCGGAAAACTATCAAGGAAAAACATATTTAACGATAGCAACTTCCGACATTTGTATTTAAGAATTATTTATTTCGTAGAATTGTTAGAGATACATTATGTATAGTTAAACGGTTTAAACATAAAGAATAAGCAGGGAATTTTTTATATTCATTTCGATATATTTGTATATTGATTTCTGATGTAATTTAGCAATATGTTATATTTGTTGACTTAATGAAATTGTAGTATGCTACGCAAATAAATACAAAATTTGCATACAAAACAATTGAGGCATTCTGTTTAGACAGATTTGGGGATGATTGTTGCTAGAATAAATTCTACTAATTTTTAGTACGTCAGTACGACTGTTTTTAGTCAGACATTTTGCGATGTCACCATTTGCAATATATTACCTTGAATATGCCAGGATGTTTTTTTTCCTTTGGAAACAAGTTTAAAAAAATATATTAACATCTTAATAATTTTACCTGAACAGTGCTCGGGCACTTCTTTTGCATAGTTTATACTTATTAGCACTAGTGGTTTTAGAAAGTAGAGTTTTCAAATAATTTTTTATTAAAATACATGCCACGATTAAATAACATGAGTATTATCGTGCAGTATAGAAATATAAAGAATTTAAATAAGGTAACTCTTAAGGGGTTAAATTAAAATTGAAATAAAACCTTCCAAAGAAAAATGTTTAAGAAATGAATATAAAAAGCATTGCTAAAGAACGCAACACATTTATTACAAACATTTATATGGAAGGGAAAAAAAAATCCTGTCATACTAAATTAAATTTTGTTTTATATAAAATTTTATATTTATTAATTAAAAATCAAAAATAAATTCTTTTTCTTTTTTTCTTTTTTTTTACGCGGTTCAGACATTTATCAGAACTCGTATTACGATATAGTTCCTTCTAATTTTTATATAGATATGAATTTATTTTAGCATTTTTTTTAGCAATGTCCTTTTTTAAGTAATTACTTGTAAGCCTAAGACTCAGAAGAAGAAGAAAAAAAAAATCTTTATATATGTGCCGTTTTATTGACAAATATATAGAGATACTGCACATCTGGAAAAATGTGTAATTACTTCATATTTGAACAGGGATAATGGAATTTATATACACACATTAAGCACAAACAAAATGATAAAAATACTATATATATATATATATATATATATATATATATATATATATATATATATATACCGGGTGCGCCAAAAGTTCGTGCAAACTTTAAAAATTAATTAAAAAAGAACAAATTATGATAAAAATGTGCGGTTTGCACGAATAGCACCAGAAAAAGGGCGGAAACTTTTTTTTTTAGAAAAAAAAAGTTTAAAAAATGACCGCCAGGTGGCGCTAATATTGAATATGTTAAGCAAGTTAATGCAAATGAGTCCTACATCAATGCAAATGATTAATTATTATTACATTAATGCAAATGAGTTAATTAATGCAAATGAGTCATGGGTCCTTTTTTCTTCTTTAGTTCTTTTGCAGTGCGAAATTTCCTCAGTGCGTCTGTTACTGATTCGCCATTCTTATAAAAGAGCTTGATAATCAACGCTTGATCCTGCAACAGCTATAGCATAATGTCGGCTCGAATGAAGAGACCTTGTGCATTCAGGAGTTTTATTGACAACCTGACTTGAATAAATCAGCTAGCGCCACCTATCAGTCATTATTTGAACTACTTTTTTTATGTTCTAAAAACAACCTGCCCTCTTTCTGATGCCATTCGTGCAAACCGCACTCTTTTATCATAATTTTTTTTTTCCTTTTTAATAAATTTTTAAAGTTTGCACGAACTTTTGGCGCACCCGATATTTGACTACCAAGTCTACCCGGTGCTGCTCAGGTGCTGCTCAGTGCTTATATATATAATATTTTTTTTCTTAATTAAAGAAAAAATAAAGTAAAGAAATTATGAGATGTAATTAAAATTTTATTAATATAAAATAAATATCTTCCAGCTTTATGATTCTGCGACTGAATATTTTGAATAAATTAATTCCAAACCCAAACCAAGAGGTCGATAAAACATGTTGACGGATCTATAGAACTTCTGTGTAAACAATAATTTTTTTTTTTTTTTTTTTTCTGAAGGAACATATAAGTAAAATTTGCTTGATGTTCCTATACAGAAGCATGCTACATATACTATACATAGTATGTACTATTACAACATAATACATTAATTATAACATGTATATGCATCACTAAATGTACTTACTCAATAAAGTCCTAAATTTTACAATTTGAACTCACTGTGAGAGAACTTAAACGAAATAAACAACACATAAACAATTAATTAAATAAAAAAAAAATTGCACGTTCATTTTTTTCATTTTCCCCCCCATTATACATATATATATATATATATATATATATATATATATATATATATATATATAAATGTATTTACTTACACGTACTTAATAAATTAGAGAAACTTTTTTTTTCTCATGTCTAATACATAAATATATTTTCTTTTATGCCTTTAAAAAAATGAATGTGTCAAAGATAAATAAATTTTAAAAATATACATATTTATTTATTTATTTATTTATCTTTGGCATCAGTTTCTATATATATATACATATAATTTTAAAATTAAAGTGTTGGTTTTTTTTAATATCTTTTGAACCAATTATCCGATTGACTAGAAAACAAATGGCGTTTTCTGGCGTATTTTTGTCATTATTAATAAATGCATGAATTTTCGTAGTGATCTTAGCATTTTAACGAACTAAATATCCGCACAGGTACAACGACAAACTTTCAGCTTTATATATATACTTTATGTATATATATAATAGTTTTTTCTTATCTTTAAATCAAAATAAATTAGCACAAGCATGCTTAGCTTACGGCTGTATCTAACGTTTTGTCCCAACATCGTATCACAATTTTAGGGTGGCGCAATCTGTTTTCAATATTATGAAATATATTAAAAAGTTCTACTTTGCAAGAATCAGAGCTGCGTATTTAAGCTTCACTGGTCAACAGGGAGATTTAGCACAAATACATCATTTTGTATAAAATTTTTACCAGCGTATCAAAGTTTTACCAGCAGTGTAATTGCTTAACAAATTTTATCTTCATCACTAAATTTCTACAGCTTTTATATTAACATTGAAGATTAAATAGATTTTTCATACACCTTTAAAACAAAATCATTTGCCATAGAATTTAGCACGTTTGTCATCAATGTTATCCAGATTTTACCAATGTTTTGAACGTCATTTTATGTTCTAAAAAGTAAATAAACAAATAAAACTAAATTACTGATAAATTACACACTAAAACTGCGAAATGGTAAGAAAAATTGAAATGGTATATTCATTCATAATTATTTTCCAAAGTTTTTATTTTTTATTTATTTATTTATTTATTTATTTATTTATTTTTAATTGTGGTGAAATTTTGCTGTGTTTACACTTCAAATAAAAGGGTCTTAAAGTAAGACATAAAAACAACTGAAACGGCGTTTAAGACACGTAAATGTCTTAAAATGTACAGTCGGGAAAAAAAAAAAAAAAACGCAACACCCGCTGTAATTTTGTTATTAATTGACGCAGAAACATCTAATAAATATAATTCAACAGAAAATTAAAAGCACTTTCTGAATATGTCGTCAAATATTGAATTAGGGGTCATCTACATATTGAAATGAGCGCCAACTTTGATTTTTTCAATAGGAACACCCAATTTCGACTTCATTTTCGAATTTCTGAGTCTGGCAGTGCGGAAAAGTACACTATTTGTATACTTTATCTTTCGTATTTAAAGAGTTATAATCAAAAATGTGTTAGGGGGTTATCTGCAAATGTAGAAAAATAAAATTAAGATCCTATAAGAAATAGACAAAATTTTAATGTTTCACACCGGAAATCTTTCAGGAAAAAGTATTTATAAAAATTAATAAAACGTTCCATTTTTTTCAATTCTATAATTGTCCTGAACTCAATTTTTTAGATTTGTATATACTTCAGTACTTTATTACATAATTTTAGGTCTGTTTAAATACATTACACTTGCGATTAGTCCATACAGTACTCTTTGAAAAAAGTGCAATATTTTTTAAGTAAAACTGTCTATTATGGCTGTACTGATCACTAATAAAGCTTAAATTTTCTTTCGTAGGTGTAACATAATATACGAAATGAAATAATATATATATATCTATAAATATAGATATATATATATACAACAACGCATAAACTAAATCTTTTCGGATAAATTATTGTAAGGGTTCATGAAGTAAATGTTAAACAATTTTAATCGCACTTACCAGTTTTGGGTCAGTTGAACTCTTTGGAACTGTACGATTCGTTTTATAATTTCTATGAAAATATACTTTCTTAATTAACCCTTTCGCGACTGCTGACGTAGATTCACGCTATTTGAAAATCTGTAACTCTGTTAGTGGGTGTTACTTTGTAATTTGTTTGTTACATATTTCTTAAGTGTGTACCCAGTGTTCATATTTTTGCAATAAATATACTATGGATAAAAATATATTGATTAGAAAGAATATAACGATAATGTATATCCATTTTTAATATAATTGTGAATACAGAAAATTTGTTCTGAAATATTTCTTTTGAGAGTTTTACGCCCGTAGGCGGGTCTTATTGTCAAAAAGACAATATACTGCGATCGCAAAAAGTGTTAAAATATATTTATAAAAGTTAAAGTATGTTTTTAAAAATGTATAAAGTTATAATATATTAATAAAATTTTAAAGACTAAAGTGTCCTTAAAATAATAATCCTCCCCCCTACAAAATAAATACATATGTAAATAAATAAAACAAAATAAGGCAATATATGAAGCAAATGATTAAGCCTTTTTTAACTATGCCGATAGTTAAGAAACGATTTTACAAGTCTGTCTTGCATTCCAATTCCATTCGTTTTTTATATTTCACAATTTCACATTAAACCTATTTTTCTATTTAAAACAGTAAACCCCGCCTATTTAGTTAACTTTTTTTCTTCTAGTGTTCGTTTAAAAGATTCAAAATTTATCACCAATTAATCGATGAAGTAAATACCACTTGTGCATATTTTTGTCAACATAAAATAAGGGGTTTAAAACGAATACTCAATGTCACATTTACTTTTCTTTTCTGTATTGTTTTGTTTTTAAGAACGATGAAGGCGGGGCTTGTCTTCTTTTGAAAACAGGAATTCTTGATGCTAAGACTAATGTCTAAAAATCATCATTTCTGTTTCATTTCTTTACGTTTGACGTTGTTGTTATATAATTTGACCCGAAAATAAAAAATAAAAATATTTTGTTTAATTTTCTTTGTTATTTTTTAAGATTTGATTCGTTATCTCATGCAAAACTTTATAAGAGACGGCCCCCTAAACCACTCAAAAAGAAAGATTTATTTATATCTCGAAAACTAATAACTGGAATGAGCTGCAAATTTGCACACCCATATTTTTCAGCATTAGGATTCATTTTATGTAAAAATTAATATAGGTCATAATTCATATTTTTTATGAATATGAATTTATTTATATTTTTCAGAATCAAAAATATTTTTCAGAATCAAAAGTAATGATGGATTATGTTTGGGTTTATTCACTGTATCTCGTAAAAAAGAAATTATATCGATCAAGTTATTTTTTGTGAAGATATTAATAAAAGTTTGAAATATGAATTTAACATTAGCACCTTCAAACATTGAACGCTTACAACTCTGTGGAAAAATAAGTAAAATATACAACCAATATACTTTTTCGCGTTGTCGCGATCCCAGGAATTCAAATATAAAATAAAAATGGGGCATTACCATTGAAAAATCAAAGTTGGTGTGTTTTAATATGTAGACGACCCCCAATTCAAAATTTCAGTTCATTTTCTGAAACTACTCACGATTTCCCGTCGAATGATACCTATTACATTTTTCTACATCGATTAGCTACGAAGTTACGTTGAGTGTTCCGTTTTTTTTTTCCCTGACTGTACCTTAGACGTTATAGATATTTTAATTTAAGACAGAAATATGTCTAAAATATCAATTCAGATTCAGACACAAAAATGCCTGAAACACGTAAATACGTGAATTAGACAGCAAATCGCGTTTGAATTTTCAGACACTTTAGAAATTCAGACACTTGAATTACTTAGAAATTTTTTCATATGGAATCTACTTTAAGAAAATATGCTTATCCTACTTCTTTCCACATTCAATAAATATATTATTATTTTATATAATAAGCAGTTAAACTACTTAAATTATGGTAGCTTTATGAAATTATATTTTTATGGAATAATACTCTAGGGATGTGGATGATATTTGCATGCTATTATCGTTAACACAATTCATAAACAACATATTTAGACACAAAGCTTATTTTGTTCAAAAAAAAAAAGTCTTTAAAGCTTTCTTATATTAAAAGAAAAAGTGCGAAGACGGATGTAGCAAGTAATTTGTAGAGAAGAAAGCGAATTTATAAGTGAACAATCATGAATAATTTGTACATATTTTTCTTTCTTCTTATTATTATTCATTTAAAAACTTTTTTCTTTCACAAATTCACCTACATCTAAATGTAAAACTACAAATTTTCCTGTATTCATGATTACAGTTCGTTTTTATTTAAATATCACTTTTAGGAAAGAAATCGTTATCATAGAGGGATGAAACCTTCACATACTTGTTATGCATTATTAAAAAATTCTGGTCCTCTAAATATGAAATTTAAGATAATAGTATTTATTAAGTTTAAGATACCATACTACGAATAATTTTATGGCAAAAAATTAGGAAAAAAACATAACAATGCAATTAGTTTCAAGAATACTGCAGTATAGCATATCATAAAAATATCTATTGCTGTATTCGACGGTAGCGTGATTGGTAAATGCTTCACTTCGACGATGTTTGCCTCAAGGTTTCGGTTACTTTAGACAGTGTGAGTTCGAATCCCAATCTTTCTTTTTTTATATAAATATTTCATTAATGCTCTAAACAATTCTAAAATATATTTTTAACAGAAAAACATAATCGCACGCCTTATTAAAAAGCCATAAAAACGGTAGTATTTTTAAGCCTAACATGGCGGTGTTTTTAAGCCTAAAACATGGCGGCGTTTTAAGACACTTGCAATATCTTAATTTTTGATGCAAAAAGGTGTCTTAAAAAGTAAGACATTTTTCTTCGCTTAAAAAATGACCATCCATTTAAGACACTTTTTAAACTGAATTTAAGACATTTACGTTTACAGTGTACACATCTCTATACTTATTATTATTATTTCTTTAATAATTATATGTCGTATAAAATTTCCCTTAAATTAATTATTAATATTAATATTATTATTATTTAACAAAAATTGTTGAAAAAAATATAATTTAAATCACATTTTTCGTTGCAAGTATAAGCGATTTTGACAAAAAATAAAATAAAAATAACATAAAATAAAATAAATAAATAAATGCTTTAGAAGGACACTTTGTTGACAAAATTAATATTTTAATAAATGCCAGATATCATAAAATAAATAAAAATCTACATCTGAAATCATTAGAGCTTTATTGGAAAAAAATATACCTTATTTTAAATATACAAAATTATAATCCACATGTTATTTCTGCCGCCATCTCTCAAATTCGGATCGTTAAATTTCTAACAAATTGTCGGCAGATCATTTTCTTTTTCTAAAATCCACCAATAAAATAAAAGGAAATCAGTTTTACCTGATTTATCTATTTCTCTTCCAAAGGGTGCCGGATGCGAGGCACGGATGTGAGTTTTATCTGGAACAACCTGTATATAATAATCTAATGAAATCACATATTAATACATTTCAGTGAATTGAATAAAATTAAGCTTTCTTTCTTTTTTCTCATTTTTTCATCAGACGACACAAAGCTGATGGAACATTGGAAAACACAAACTACACTAAACAAAGAGGAACAAAAAACTAAACACAAATCTTTTGATTACATATCCACCGCCACTTTAGAATGTAGAAAAAGAGGGGAAAAAAGGCTAAAACCCCCATAGGAATAGCATGGGAAGAAAAGCAAAAAACTCACAATGTCAAGTGTGTTAAAAAAAAAAAAATAATTCACACCGGAAGTAATAAGAGGACGAAGTTGACTAGAAAAATACATTGAACAGCGGGAACCGGGCGGGCTGGGGCATGGGTTCTATCGTCCAGGAATAATACGACTCGCCTACTACTACAGATCGTTAACGTTAAAAGTTCACATTGTATAATAAAAAGAGTCAATAGATGAAAAAGTTTAAATTAAAAATAAAAAGTCTGTTCTTTCAAACAGCCAGTCACTAAATGTTCAAAATAGTGAAAAGTTATTCGATTTGCAACAACCCACATATTATTTAATCCACGTGATAGGCCCCGCCTATTAAACCTGCCCAACAAAGTAGAACTTATATGACCATTTTATCAAAAATATTATTTTTCTGGTTTTTCCAGGAAATACAATGTAGAAAGATAAAAGGAAAAAAGAAAGAAAGAAAGAAATCTTAAAACGTTGTACATCCTCAAGCGTACTAGCTTCACCAGGAAAATATTTAAAAGGGGAAAAGCTCAGAAATTGGTAACAAAAGATAAAATATGTGTACCGTGTTAAATTAAGTGCTGGAAATTGAAAAGGATTTGCATAATTAAAAAATCAAATGGAAATTTGTTTCAATATTGTGTATATTATTAAATGCTACAGAATCATACGATAGATATTTAAAATTACTATATCTTTTTTATGGTACGAATTCAATTAAAACTTTAAATTTATCAATTATAACGAATATATGAGCTTTTAAAATTTTTTATATCAGTCCTTAAAAACAAACAAACAAAAAATCGTTGAACTTGATTAACGGATATTTAATAGATATACTAGGTAGATTATATATGTATATATATATATATATACATATATATATATATATATATATGGTTTCTTTACATTAGTGTATTTCATCCACTGATAAAATTGGTGTTTCAGTGATCTTGTATCTGTTGCTTGGCTTCTACTATGCTTTATAGATCATCATTATATATATATATATATATAGATAGATAGATAGATAGATAGATAGATAGATATAGATATATATTTAAATAAAATGATAATTATAACATTTTTAACTTGAAATAAAAAAGAATTTTTGCACTTAAATTAAAAATAATGAAATATATATACATATATATAATAATATTTTTAATTTAATTTTTAAAGTTTAATAACATATTTAAAAAGCAATAGAAATCGCTCATTTATTACTATTATTTTTATGCTATTTACTTATTATTTATTTATTTTTTGAAGGATATTACATTCTTTTCCTTTTGTAATTTTTAGCTGCAAATTAATTTGTTATAATAGAATAATAGAAATTCCTTTCTTTGCCAACTATTTCGTATAAACAATTTATCAAATAATATAAAGACAACATTTATTTATTATAAAACTATAGTATATGATGTTCTCGAGAAAATAATTTGTTATTTTAGTAATCTTTTTATTAGCGTATTTTTTACCCCCAAAAGAATTGGTTGAAACGAAGAAAACGAAAAAAAAAAAAAAAAAATATTGGGAAAAAAAAAAAAGAGATAATTGGAAATTTCTGAAAGATTTATTACTATTATTATTATTATTATTACAACAATGTTTATTATTTACTAACGTTTTCCTTTTCTGTTTTTAAAGTGTGTGTATATATGTTTTAGAAATTAGGAAAATTAAAGAAGTACGTAACAAAAAATAAATAAATAAATAATAAAAGAAAATAAAAGAATTAAAAAGAATTATTGATAATTTTTATAGCACTAAATTTATTGTTTCTACTAAATTCAGTACTGACAAGTAAACCTTCTCTCCTTTGATACCGGTTTTCCGGAAACCCATATATTTTCTGAAAGCTTATGTCACAAGTATAAAAACTGTGAAATCTTAGGGGCAGAGGGACAAGCGTTCAGGAGATATAGGGCCCACAAATTATCAGTAAAGTGTGTATAGAGGGACATATTCCCATAAAGACGTTCCTATTTCTTGTATGTTCCCGTATATTGCTGCCAAGTACTAACGTATTGTATGTCTTCTTCTTACATTGCTTCTTATTATATGGATACTATAGTCGTTGAGGCTTGCTTGGTCTCTCGATTCGGAACAAGTAATTGGTATCCGAACAACCAGGAATCGGAGATGATAAAACACATAATTACTCTCCTGGAAAATGATATGGAGATTGTGGAAGGGATCTGGACATTAGGATTTGTTAGAGGCAATGGAGAAGAACGGACGAGGATATGGACTTCGAAGATGATGGTGTCTATAAGGAACAGCAATGCTCATCGCAACAGTCACCGTCTCCACTTCTGTCATGACATATTTTGGTTAAGTATGGCTAATGACAGGAAGAAAATTCTGCTTTTAGTGGATTCATGGTGTTCTAACAAAGATCATGCATTGTCTGCTTCCGAAGTACTTGATGGTAAAGTCCTACAAAAACAATTGGTACCTGAAGTATGTACAGGAAAGATTTAGCCTCTGGATATTCATTTTTTCAGACACTAGAAATCTTTTGTTCGTTACATAATGGACACAATCATTATCGAGACACACGAGCACATCTGGCACCGCGATAGTTTTCTGGCCCTGCAGTTTTTTTCCCTATATCACAGTGTTGCCAGATTTGGGGACTTTTTTATTCAACCCCCGCCGCTAAATTTTAATTGTAACGGTTGCCTAAGCACTTCGAAAGATAAACGTCTATTATGTATAGCAAATATCACTTCTCAAAATTATTGGTGAGAGTTGAATAAAAAAGTCCCCAAATCTGGCAACACTGCTATATCAGTTCAACGCTCCTCGTTTCACGGATACTTGGACGACAAACCTGGAATGTGGATTGCGCCAATGGATTGCTGCTTCAATTCATTGACAAATGATGAGTTTGCAAATGTGCGGCAATCGCTTTTGTAAAATGTGCCCATTCTGAACTGTCTTTCTGCCCGTCTCACTGTTTATTTGATGAAGTGCACATTGATTGTCTCTTGTAATGGATTTTGTTGGAAGTCAGTAGCAAGTCACATTTTCAGTATCCATAACGTATACTGTTTCCTTTCAACGAGTTGTTTCTTCCTTTATACCAATATCTCCACCTTCTTACCATATTATTAGTTCATATGAGTACGTGAAATGAACATTTTAGCGACTTTTGGTGTCATCTTTCCAACACTTTATGTCCTATAACTCCTAAACGCTTATCCCTCTGCCCCTAAGATTTCACAGTTTTTCTACTTGTGGCATAAGCTTTCAGAAAATATATAGGTTTCCGGAAAACCGGTATCAAAGGAGAGAAGGTTTACTTGTGAGATTTAAACAAATCGTACACGTAAAACATATGTCGTTACCGCTTATGAAATCTTTGCTAACGATTACATAAATGTAGAAAATTATACCTGTAGTGTTCAAACAAACGAAATAATTTGAAACAAAATCACTGTAAGAGAACTTAGCCAGAGGATTTCTAATTTTATCATTTTTCATTACCCATTATACTCACTCTAAATATGTTCTTTATAATTACTTTAGTGGGCACGATAATTGCTTTTTAATTTAACAGAATATAAATAAATTTTCTAGTCTTATTTTATAATTTTATTTTCTGGTAGTTGCTTTTAATTGATGTAATTTGTAATAACATTTGTAGGTATAAATATTAAACGGTTCATGATTCTGTATATTTTTGACAGAAATACTGCATTTTGTTTTAATAAGTAAAATTCAAATATTTAATATTTTGTGAATGCTACAACATCATTTTTATTAATAAGAATTTTTGTTGCAGCTGTGGTATTTTTCAGAGATTTTATGTACATTGCAAGTGGATAAAGTTTTACGTATGCTAAAATTATGAGATATATATCGGGTGATCCAAAATTCAGAGCAAAAATAAAAATATATATATTATTGAAATAGTATTGACCATAGCACTATGTGATTTTCACTTAAATGCACAGAAAGACATGAGATTTTTTAAGTAACAAAAGGTTTGTTAAAAATTTAGTTAAAATTTTATTTATTAAGTGGCTCTTTAATTGTAAAATTACGGTTTTATAGTTCCACAGTACCTTGAACAACATAACAAGGACTATAAATTCTCAATGTGATGGACGTCTTTCAGTAGAATGATCGTCAGACGTTGTGCCATTGAAAATTCTCCTAGAAAAATTTCAGTATTTCTCAATATGACGCCATTTTATCTGGCATATCTAATTAAAATGTGAGAGGATACTGTGAATACAGTACGATATGTTCAAGAAAAATGCAACTAATACCTTTTCTTATACATAAAAACAAAATCTCATGTTTTTCTGCACATTTTAATGAAAACCGCATAGTGCTACAGTCAGTATTTTTTGAATGCATTTTATTATTATTTTTTTTTTCTATGATTTTTGGATCACCCGGTATATGCTTTTCGCAATTCATCTTTTCAATTTCAACAATGTTTTAATTTGGTCTTTAAGTATTGTCGCACACTTAACTTTAATTGAAAATAACTTATACCGATATTTCTATTTTTAATTTATTCTTCTAATAATATAATTACACCAGTTCAGATTTCACTTTCAAAAGAGCTCCAGAAAATATTAAGTGTTTTCCCGTTCTTATCATTATTCCTTAAAAATCTTAATAAAACAATGAATACCAAAACCAAACTAAACCGTTTTTCTATGATTTCCTTTTTCTTATTATTCTTTTTCCTGCCCGTGCGCGTGGTTTTTATTTTCTAAATTCAATATTATATTAATTTTAATAAACCATGATACATATACTTTTTTTTATTATTATATATCCTTTTTTTTCATGCTTTTAATCTCTTTTTTTTATTTACTCTTTATGATAATTCTAATTTAGATGTTCAGCTATTTTGGCTAAGAAAGTATCCCGCGGACTCTCTTCCCTATGAATTTTCCTCATGGACGTGACAAGTATATTTTAATAGTTTTTTCCGTTTTATTTCTTTTGTGTCAGTACCAATGGTTATCCTTCCAGATTTAGATTTAGCTATGGTATTAAACGGTTAATTATTTTCACAGTCCACTAAATTTGACATTACTTGGTTTCTGCTTTTATTTATTTATTTATTTTTCTAGTTATTCTATATAGGAAAAAAGGGAAATTAAGAAATGGGTTGTACAGACTCAGACTCATAAATTCTGTTTAGATGGAAATGGTGCGCTATTCTATACGTTTTTGCAAATTAGCCGCAAGTTATAAATAGCTATCCTTAAATATTAGTGATCTAGTTTTACTCATTTTCTTAAAATATATTATTTCTAATTGATTTTCTTTATGATACTAATGAAAGCAAGCAATAAATAAAAAAAAAATAATCGGTAGTTAATTATTTTTTCTTTTATTTTCAGGGAAATACAATCTCTTAAAATTTAGATTTATTTGCAAGTGATGCACTTTCTTGCAATTCAATGATAAATTATAAATAACTATCTTTAAATATTTTTAAATATTATATTATTTTACATATTTTCTTTATGAAATTAAATACATTTTTAATTGATTTTCTTTGTGATAATAATAAAGTCATGGAACAAATAGGAATAATAAAAATAATAATTGATGACTAATTAATTCTTTTTCAACGGAATAAATTACAATATTTCTAATTTTGAACATTTTTACAATAAGTATATTCAATAAAACTAAATATTTATTATAATTGCAAACAAATTTTTTTTTTGTCATGTTATCATTAACCAGGTATTTCGCTAATAGTTTCATTAAGATATTGAATTGTTTTACCCCCTGATTTAGAAATAAAATACTTAGAAACAAAACCACTCTGCGTTATTCATTTTTGGGATTTCCAATTACATTGTCTTTTATTCCTATGCATTAATATGCTCTTCAAATATTTTTCGTGACTAAAACAATTATGTTTTAATGTAACAGATTGTAATTACGATCTCTCTCTCTGTTTTTCTTTTTCTTTTCTATTATTATTGTTTATTTTTATGACTGCAGGTAATGAACATAATTTTTTCGTGAAATTAATAATTCTTAGATGATTCTAAGTATTTTTTTTTTTCTTCTGATGTCTCATTAAATGAATATGAAATACATATTTCATAAGAGTTCTGAATTTTTTTTTTTTTATAAACTAAATACAGTAAAAAGAATATTTTCTTTCAGTAGCCCAAAAAGAATTAAATTTAGTATTAAGCATTTATTCTGCTGAACTTTTGGAACTACGTAACAAATGGTAGACGGTTGAATTTGAGATATACTTTCATGGAAATCTTAAACATGTGTAGGGTGATTATAATTAAAGTTACGATTTCAAAACGCTATAATTTCAAAACTACCCAACAGAGCGATTTGATATTTTACCAGAGCAATCGTGAAGCAATGAAATTTTGTTTAGATGAGGAAAAAGGTAGTTCCAACATGTTTCTATAGATGGCGCTGTGAGGATAATGTTAGGGGAAACGCCTAAATGGTCTCATTAAACACAGAAATGTTGTTAGGAACACAATGGAATAGCAGGAAATTTCAAAACGCTACGATTTCAAAACGCTATAATTTCAAAACTACCCAACAGAGCGATTTGATATTTTACCAGAGCAATCGTGAAGCAATGAAATTTTGTTTAGATGAGGAAAAAGGTAGTTCCAACATGTTTCTATAGATGGCGCTGTGAGGATAATGTTAGGGGAAACGCCTAAATGGTCTCATTAAACACAGAAATGTTGTTAGGAACACAATGGAATAGCAGGAAATTTCAAAACGCTACGATTTCAAAACGCTATAATTTCAAAACTACCCAACAGAGCGATTTGATATTTTACCAGAGCAATCGTGAAGCAATGAAATTTTGTTTAGATGAGGAAAAAGGTAGTTCCAACATGTTTCTATAGATGGCGCTGTGAGGATAATGTTAGGGGAAACGCCTAAATGGTCTCATTAAACACAGAAATGTTGTTAGGAACACAATGGAATAGCAGGAAATTTCAAAACGCTACGATTTCAAAACGCTATAATTTCAAAACTACCCAACAGAGCAATTTGATATTTTACCAGAGCAATCGTGAAGCAATGAAATTTTGTTTGGATGAAGAAAAAGGTAGTTCCAACATGTTTCTATAGATGGCGCTGTCAGGATAATGTTAGGGGAAACGCTTAAATGGTCTCATTAAACACAGGAATGTTGTTAGGAACACAATGGAATAGCAGGAAATTTCAAAACGCTACGATTTCAAAACGCTATAATTTCAAAACTACCCAACAGAGCAATTTGATATTTTACCAGAGCAATCGTGAAGCAATGAAATTTTGTTTGGATGAAGAAAAAGGTAGTTCCAACATGTTCCTATAGATGTCGGGCTGTCAGGATGTCAGGGGAAACGTCTAAATGGTCTCATTAAACACAGGAATGTTGTTAGGAACACAATGGAATAGCAGGAAACAATAGACTTCGAGGGTTTACTGCGATTTTTTTAGCAAAAAGATAAGAATACGTGTTTACAGCGGAAACAGTCATAGTGAAAAGAGAAAAAGAGGAGCTTCGTGAAACAAATACTTTACGGATAATAAACGGCACATTTTGAAATTACTGATTTTTCTTTTAACAAACAAAATTTCATTGCCTGGTAATGCTCTGGTAAAATACCAAATCTCTCTGATGTGTAGTTTTAAAATTATAGCGTTTTGAAATCGTAACTTTAATTACAATCACGCTGTATTAACCAAACAACAAAAATAAAAATGTCTCCAGATAGAACCGCTTTAAATGATTGAAAAAAAAAAAAAAAAAAAAAAAAAAGAAAAGAAAGAAAGAAAAAAAGAATGGTTTAAATACTGGAGATTGCAAAATCTTAATCATGGTTTCAATTATTTAAATACTGACATCAGACATATATTATAAATTATAAAATTGTGTTGAAAAACGTTGCAAAACTACATGTATAACTCCAATTAAAAGTTTCACGTCATTCAATTTCACGAATTGCAAAATTTAAACTTTTATATTACTTCCGTACAATCTAATAAACAAATATAAATGTGTGTCTGCGCTTTGATCTCAGACTAATGATCACAGAGCTGTAAAACTTGCAGATGGGTAGCTCGGACCCTGCAGGTGTGCATCTTATGGATATTTTTTTTTTTTATATTTCGACACAAAATGGTAAGTAGTTTTAATTTATTTATTTTTCGATTTCTTCCATTCACATTTCTGTTTCATTTCCTGAAATTTAATCCTAGAATTTGATCGTCTGCGTATCATAGCAACGGCTATTACACATTTTATTTTTCATTTAATTAATTCGTTCATTTGAAGGCTTTTTATATATATATATATATATATATATATATATATACTAAGGGGCTCTGCTACTTATCCGTTCCGATCACCAACCCAGACTTCACCTTCACCTGACTCGCTTCACTTATTAAACCCGGGGAAGGAAGGCTGTCTGCCTATTCGCTGCTTTGTCTTTCACTGAATAGAAGTATTAGTGCATAACACAAGACAAAAGCAGCAAAATGCTATAGAAATATCCATTTTCAATGTCAAATTGAAATACATAATTTTTAGAACCATTTTTTTTTTTTTTTTTTTTTTTTTTTTTAACGAAATATTATGCTAAAAATCAGTATTTATTATTATTTATTATTATTATTATTTTAGAATAGGAAGAAATGCGTAATATCTAAGCCATTTTGTGTTACAGCTTTAGCATATGGATTGGCGACTTATAGATTTTTGTCAATATTTGGCGACGAATTTTTTGGTGTAATTGCTTGTTTTTTTCTTTCTTTTTCTTTTTTCTTTTCTTTTCTTTCTTTTCTTTTTTTTTTTTTTTAATCCAGTGCCTATTTTTTTAATGCCTACATTTTTACTATTAAACTTTTTATTAATTTAGGTCAGTATATAATACTCTCTATATATTTCTAATGCACGTCTAGGTAATTATTTTTACCTATTTGAAAATATCTGAAAAGAGGAAAAGTTTATTATTATTATTATTATTTTGAAAAATATCTTACAGCTTCAATTTTTAATTCTCTCCTACCTACTTCTGAAATTAACGAAGTATAAAATGTACTCAATTATCTATAAGAGTTTTAGGTGATGGATTGTTTCTTGCCATATATATAAATATGAACTATATCATAGAAATGTCTAATTATGTAATGTTAAAAAATTATCAATATAAAATTAGTAGCTGCCATTCATAAACGGATTTGAATGTGACAATATATATATATATATATATATATATATATATATATATATATTATGCCAAAATATATCCGTAGTATTTTAAAATATGTTTTTAAATAACAAAAGATAAATACACTTTAAAGACAAATATAAATGCAGTCAATTATACAGAAACGACATTATTTCGTTTTTCACAATATATATATATATATAGAAAATTTTGTATATATATATATATATATACACACAAAAGAAATTGTCATTAAGAAAATTAATTTTCCATAACTAGAAAAAAATATAGACTAAAAACTCCAGACCAAACTCCAGACCAAAAATTACGATCTTAAATTCGTTTTTGCATTGAAAATATCTAAGATAATAATTTTTTATATATTTATTATTTTATTAATTCATTTTTATTTATTTCAGACGATAAATTTTTTCATTACCAATAGTAACATTGACTTTTTTTTCCACCATGCATGGCATTTTATATTCCATGGTAATTATGACGTCATGAGACTGAAAGAAGAACGATTTGGAGAAACTTTTTAAATGTTGACAAATAAAATGCCTTTATTAACCCGATGTTTTTAATTAATAACTTCATTATTTAAGATGATAGAAATTTCTAACCAACTGAAATGTATTTCTCGACGTATTCGACACACATTGATATCTCTCATAACACGATCGCTGCCTTTCGCGAGGAGATGCAGTCGCAGACAAAAATAATTAAAGCCAACGATAGCAACTTTTATTTTTAATAAAATCTAATACAGTAGAAAAAATTAAACTGAAATTTTAAATTTAAAAAAATATGTATAACGCTTATGCATATGTATATATATATTTTTTATAATGTAACTTTTTTTTTCCATTTATCTAATTAACTCCTTTAAAGGGAATGTCTACTTCTTTTATTATTTATTACATTGGTCAGAACCAAATGGTGATATAGTGTAAAGAACAAGAACCATGTATTTTAATACATGGTTCAAGAACTAAAACGTATAATAGCTGATGAGATACTGCCACCTTTAATATCGTCACCTGTCGTCGATAAGTACCCTAATTGAAGTGTTCCGGAAAGACGTTTAAGCCGTTTCTGCGGGTAGTGGGAACCTGGACCAGACGGGAAAATGGCAGCCGTAGGCAGCACATACCCGGAAGGAAGTTTAGATTGATTTCAATGTAATTTTTAAATTTTTATTTATAACATGATTTTTTTTTAATTCATTTAAATATAGCGATTGGCGAAGAGAGTGAAGCCTGCTAATAATAAATAAATGAATCAAAAAGTAAAATAAAATAAAATAAATAAACCCAAAGAGAAAAATGTGCTTCAAACACTATTAAAATTATTTGTAAATTTTCAGCATTGTATTACGAAATATCTCTGAGATATAATAATACGAAAAAGGTAATTATACCACATGACAATAGTATCTCGACATCAGTTCACCCATGGAAAAAGGCTTATAGCTGATTACATTTAGGGAATTATGCAAAAATTACGAGGGGAAAAAGAGATAACGTGAACGAATTATCACCTTTTTATGTTAATGAATGACTAATTTCTCAGCAATCTAGAATTTACATCTCTAAAACATTTTAAAGCGGCATTTTTTACATAACCTTTTTAGGGCATGGGAATAATTTTTTTTTTTTTTTTTTTTTTGTGTGTACATTTTCCTGCATGGAATCAGCATAGAAATTCATATTTTATTCTCTACACTAGGGATCTAATTGTGCGTAAATCCCTATGCAGGAAAATAAAATTTGGTATTTTGAAGTCTGTATCAGGTTGCTACTTAAAAATTTGGTCGAGACTGGCAACATTAATGGCAAATTAATAAAAGTTTTTTTTTTTAATTATATATAATTGTATGCATTATAATTGAACGGGGGTTTGAGAGGGGGGCCTCCTTCACACAGAATTACATATCAAACATAACCATTTCTAAGCCTATTTTAAATTATTTTAAAAGTAAATTGTACTTTATTGTCTTACGCTATTAACGTTAAGATTTAATATGCAATCTATAGTATTGAAATTCAGGGTAAGAGAAAGTTGTGTGAGTGACATACCAGATTAATTATCATGTGATTAAAGTACTTTTTAACATTTTGGGTAATCAAGTTTACTTTTTTTTTTTTTCTTTTTCAGAAAATAAAATATCAAAACAGAATTGAACGAACAAACAAAAAAAAAAAAAAAAAAAAAAAAGAGAGAGAGAGAGAGAGAGAGAGAGAAAATACACAAAACTTTAAAACATTTAAACACATAAAACCTTTTAATAATATTCCAATCTTTAACACAGTCATAAAATTTAATGAATGACTGAAGAAAAAAAGTTAAAAACTGCCTTAATTTATTAAAAACTCCATTTTAATTTACCTCAAAAAAGGTAATATTTCTGTCAAGAATAAATTAAAACATTTTTACTAAATGCAACTTACCTCAAACTTAAGTAATCATTTGCAGGTAAAAATCATTAATGTTATCATCATTAAAGAGATATTTTGCTAATAGTTCAGCGGAAGATTGAAAATTATTTCGGCTTCTTTTAAAGGAATAAGGTAATTTGAAATAAGACCGCTGCAAGATATTTAGTTTGGAGGTTTCCGATTTAATTGCACTTTATTCTACGTAACTCTCTAAATGTGCTATTTAAATAATTCCTGTGAGCGAATAAATTAGTACTTTTTATTGAAACAAAATGCGGCTATCGTTTTATTTTATTTCATTTTATCTGAAATTGATCTACAAGGAAATATAATTTTAGTATATGTGAATAATTATTGGTGGAACATTTGTGATCCTTTAACACGCTTTTATTAGCTTCACTTGTATGTATGTATGTTTGTATGTATGTTTGTAACTGCTCTGGGAGCAAACAAAAAATGTATATTGTAAAAAAAATGCATTCTCTACGTGAACGATGTGGCGTTGAGGTAAGGCTCCGCGTTACGAACCTAAAGGTCCATCGTTCGATCCCAGTCAGGGGAGATTTTTTTTTAAATCGTTTTTGTTTAATTCTAAGTTATTTTAATTAAAGATTTAAATGTATGTAAATATTACGGTGTGTCACTCACACGATTTTCTCTTACCCTGCATTTTAATACTAAGATAGATAAATTGGGTTCTTTTTTAGTTCACATTTCTATAAAAGCGTGTTCTTTAATTTTTTAAAACTATAATATTATTTAACACGCTTTTATTAGCTTCACCTGTATGTATGTTTGTATGTATGCTTGTAACCGCTCTGGGAGCAAACAAAAAATCTATATTGTAAAAAAAGACTTTCCCTACGTGAACGCTGTGGCTGTGAGGTAAAGCTCCGGGCTACGAACCTAAAGGTCTAACGTTCGAGCCCAGTCAGGGGAGATTTTTTAAAAATGGTTTTTGTTTAATTCTAAATTATTTTCCATTCCTTCATTATGTTATTTATTCAGTTAATATTACGTAATTTAACCTGCTTTTATTAACTTGATATGATGTAACTATTAACGTATGTAACGGAATCTTGCAATTCAATTTTCGACAACTTCTGTTCGTTCGACTAACCTGAAATTTTGCACATGACTTCATCATCGATGACAATACTATATACAAGTGTTTCCAAGCTCCTATCTCCTCCGGGGTAGCCTCTAGGGGCAAACAAAAAACCCCATAAGTATAAAACTCTATCTTATGTAGCACAGGATTTAGCCGTATTAGTATAACGTCGAGTGGCAACAATTAATCAATTGTTATTTTCTTTTATTAAAGATTTTAAAATGTGCAAATATTATGGTGTGTCACTCACACGACTTTCTCCTACCCTTCATTGTAATACTATAAAGGTAAATATTTTGTGTTTTTAGTTCACATTTCAATAAAAGCGTGTTCTTTAATTTTTTAAAAGTATAATTTTATTTAATAATAAATTAAATCTAATGTACAGTAATGCACTTGATCTTATGTCGAAAATCCCGCATAACATATAAAGAACTGATTTGAAATAAAGCGTGATAAATTTCAAATAACAACAAATAAAAGGGTCAATCTAAATAAGAATTTAATAAATAAATAAATAAATAATATTAAAATAATAAAAAGAGAATTATAATAAATTTATTAAAAAATAAAGTGATTGATTACAAAATGACAAGAAATAAGAGTGTTAACTAATATCATGACTTCAACGAAAAAAGAACGTGTTATTTTAGTTCACTTATTAACATAATGTCAGAATAAAAATTGTTATACCCTGAAAATAGAAAAGTTCTAAGAAGGTGAATGTCGGAACAAAAATGAAGAAATAATTCTGAAATTGGACTTGAAAAATATACTAAATACATATAAATAAGTAAAAAAAACTGTTTCGCTTTTGGTCAAACTACCATGCATTGACACGTTATTTGCCGCACCTCTGCCTAATTTGTTCGTTTGGCGAAGGGTCGTGGTTTATTCAAAGTTTTTTACTTATTACTTTATAAACCCAGTTTTGTGGTGCTTTTTTACAATACGTATGAATTTTAATTAATTAAAGACTCCGCAATCCTTCGTAAAATATTTTGGAGGGAGGATATCAGAGGTTGATTGGTTGGTTTCAAAGATGGAAGGATGCGCTCACCACTATACAGCAGTTTTGAGCGATTTTAACCTTCGAAGAGGGGCTCTGACGGCAATTGTCATACTACACTGTGAAATTTTGAAAGAGCCCTTCTCTTAAGTTTAAGTCTCCCCCCGTTGTTTATTGCATAAACAAAAAATAAAAATAAAAATAAATACAATCTCTGCTGGACATAAAATCTTTTGCGACAGAAGGCAGAAAACGAAGACACTTAATTGGTTATGACAAAAGCATTTAATTGGTTATGACTAAGGCACTTAGATAGTTATGCCAAAGGCACTTAATTGATTATGCTGAGGAGTAGGCAGCGTAGGTACTATAGATGTGTGGAACTTGCCAGGGGTCCGGAAAGGATTGATGGTGTACCGCCTTTTGAAGATTTGAAGATGTCGGTTTAAATGGAGGTGAGAAAAAATGGATCTGTGTCCATTTATTGATGGGGAGTGGATAGAGTTTGTCCAGGCAAGTCGTTTTTTACCGTATTCTGCCTTATTGGTGGGACAAGAGGAAAAGTAGATTGGATGATCTGTGTTGAATTCTGTTCCGTTTTCCTGATTTGAAAGATTGGTTGGTTGGTTGGTTTAAACGTCGCACCAGTACTGCACTATAGGTAATTGGCGATGGTCTGGGACGTACCTCTAAGGACGATCCGTAGCCATGCCATCATAATTTATGATACAGTCAGCAGCAAAATTATTGAAGAACTAGCAATAATTCCTGCTTAAAAGATGAGCACCTAATACTATTTTATTAAGTAAATATTTGTCGAGTCATGATCTTAGTCCTATATTGTTTATGAAAAAGTAAGCTGATGATAAAAATTAGCGATTAAACTAAATATATATATATGAAAACTGTGGATAAGTGCTTCAATAATTTTGTTGACGACTGTATTAGATGAGATGATATGATCGGAAAAACATGAAGCCAAATTCGTAACCACAAAAATCATAAGGAACACATAGGAAATTCTGTATTATTATTATGAAATTATATGGATCATTCGAGATGAAAGTTTTTGTAACCATAGGTCTTAGATTGCCAAACAAATCTCGGCCTAGGACACATAAGGAGTCAATCGGCCTTAATCCTCCAACCAACCAACCAAACAAATCTCAAATAAATAAAAATAACAGAATACTAGTCAGTATTTTGGTAGACTCATAAGGCTTCTGCAGTAGCCGTGGCTGCTATTGAGGCAACCATCTTAAGTTGACAACAGTTATTTTAACTTCATTTGCTCTGCGTGCTGTTATGCTACATGCCAACTTCTCTTATATCATTCCTCCAAGTAAAGTATGGTACAATTCCATCAATTTATAAAGTTAAATGTGCATTTAGGAAATTTTTGGTAGACTCAAAATGGCTCCTACTGTAGCCTTGGCTGCTATTGAGGTAGCTATTTTGAATAGACGTCAGTTAAATTCATTTGCCGTGTATGTTGTTACGCTGAATACCAAAATCTCTTATATTATTCCTCCAAGTAAAACATAGTACAATTCCTCACTCTATAACGTTAATTGTGTTTTTAGGAGGTTTTTGGTAGATTCAATATGGTTCCTGCTGTAGTCTTGACTGCTGTTGAGGCAGCCATCTTGAATAGACAACAGTTATCTTCATTTGCCTTGCAGGATGTTACGCTAAATACTAACATCTCATATACCATTCCTCCAAGTAAATATAGTACAATTCACTCACAATATAAAGTAAACTGCGTTTTTAGCACGTTTTTAGCAGACTCAATATGGTTCCTGTTGTAGTAACTTGTTTGCTGTTGAGGCAGTCATCTTGAATAGACAACAGTTATCTTCATTTGCCTTGCAGGATGTTACGCTGAATACTAACACCTCTTATACCATTCCTCCAAGTAAAATATAGTACAATTCACTCACACTATAAAGTTCACCGTGTTTTTAGCACGTTTTTGGCAAACTCAATATGGCTCCTATTGTAGTAACTTGGCTGCTGTTGAGGAAGTCATCTTAAATAGACAACAGTTATCTTCATTTGCCTTGCAGGATGTTACGCTGAATACTAACATCTCTTATATCATTCCTCCAAGTAAAATACAGGACAATTCACTCACACTATAAAGTTAACTGTGCTTTTAGCACGTTTTTGGCAGACTCAATATGGTTCCTGTTGTAGTAATTTGGCTGCTGTTGAGGCAGTCATCTTGTATAGACAACAGTTGTCTTCATTTGCATTCCGGGATATTACACTTATTCCAACTCCTTTTGCTACAATTCCCTTAATAAATAAAGTTAACTGTATTTTTAATAAGATTCGTTTTCCTTGACACACGAGTTCTCAAAGTTATTTTAAGATCTAATTTTTTTTAGTGTTTTTTTAGGAAATTCGAGATTGGCTCCTGTGTAATTGCGATATTTCCCGGCTCTTCCCAAGCTACTAGTTTCTCATATACTTGAATTCCGTTTTTGCTTCAAAATGCTTCAATTGTGATCTTCCCCGCTTCATTTGAATCCAGGCTGATTTTCCTCATAGCAGAAACACATCTTCAACCAAACAACACTGATATATATATATTCATTAATTGTCAATCCATGTATGTCACACATGAAGGTGTGCGGTTGTTATTTAATAATGAAAAGTTTAGTGATCTTAAACATTATAGTTTACAAATTTTGAATCGTAAAGTTATTATTATTATTATTATTATTATTATTATTATTATTATTATTATTTAACATACATTTATTTCTTAAAAGAATATATGTACATTTGTATTCAATACCGAATTGTGTAAAATTTAAATGACGTTTATATATATATTTTTTAATTAAGTATGAGTAATCAAGAATCTTTCATACATTTCCTTAAATAATCAATTCACATATAATTTCACAGTCTTACAAATGCAAAATTCGAACTATCTTGAAACTTACATTTACATTTACAAAATGTTGGATGTATTATTTTACGTTAAAGATTTTTTTTTTTTTTTTGGACTTTATTATTTTTTGAGAATAAACTATAACAAAAAAATCACATTTCGTCAAAATGTTATATGCATTTTCACGAAATGTGAGTTTTTATGATCATTTCATGAAAAAAAGAAAATATTCAAGCTTAAAAAATCATTAAAAATACACTTTCCTTGCAGATTTTTTCGTTAAAGTTTCTTCTTATAAATGCTGACCTCGATTTAAAATCTTTACATTTAGTTTTGCAGTTTTTTTATCCTTAGATATATCAGCATAAATTCAAAAATAACGAATAAGTATTTATTAATTTTTATATATCTTATAATTTTGCATTAATCCTTCTTTAATGATATTATTAATATTTATATAGATGTTAATTATTAATTTCCTTCAGTATTAAAATTAATATAAATCGTTTTATTAAGGTACTTTAATTTAATAGGTTATATTAACTCACTCATAAATATACACATACACATTCAAACATTTTATAGTTAATTACATTCTTTTTCTTTTGTCATGAAGGAAATAATGTCATTTTTATAACTCTACAACTGTAAGTACCTCTTATGACGTAATGACTGTTTTAGGGGGATTTCAAAGTTATTAATTCTAATTGTTTTAATTTTTCATCATATATTAATTATATTATGCTTTTTTCTATATATACTCTTTAGTTGCTATTGTTGTTCTTTAAAATTCATATGAATTTTTATCATGATTTTGCTTATTGTTTTCTGAGCATTATAATAATTAAATGTATATATTTTTCTAGCGTCTATCTATCTATTTATCTATCTATCTATCTATCTATAAGATATTTTATCACGATAATAGGTAGAAACCAAACATCAGATCGTGATAAAAATTATTAAGAATTTAAAATATAACCATAGCAACTAAACATTGCATGTTGAAGGATGCATAACTAAAACATGGGGAAACAGTGAAAAATCATGAAATGATTCTGACGACCCGCCTGAAGAAAATATAGTTATAATTTTATTAGGGATATTGAGGATGATAAAAATAATATTGTGTTTGTAATAGCTTTTCGCAAAAATACACCATCAGCTCTCAACAACGTAACGAAATATTTAAAAAAACATGTACTGTAAGAGCAAAATGAATTTTAAAACTTAAAATTTTTTCCTAAACGGAAATAAAAATAAAAATAGAATACCTAGTTTCATTGCATTGCCTTGTTGCAAGATGATTTATATAATTGCGTTCCAATAACACATGTTTCTATTCCGCTATTAATTTGAAGGTATGTATTTCCCTTTTTAAATCTTTGTGAAGTATTTTCATTTTGAAAATTTATCTCTGAAATAAGGAAATCTATTAAAATAAAAATAATTTCTGAAACCAATTTATTAACGACATCCAAATAGTTTGTGATAATATTTGGCGTTATACATCTCTTAGATATATTTTTTACTAATGTAATACTTATAAGATGCAGGATAATCTAATATGTGGAATATTGGTACTTGAATAAAGAACTATATAGTATCATGAACAGTTTCAGTATAAAATTATTCTACATTATTTTTTGTAAATTTAAAATTGTTTTAACTGTATGATCTATCTTAGACAATTTCTTTGTAAAATTCTTATACATTATTTGTGTGTGATAATAATTTAAAATAAATTAACTTTTTCTTTAATTTAAATATATTTGCTTGTTTAATAAAATTTGTAATAGTATATAAATATATTTTTCCATGCGAGATGTCAGCATAGTATCATTTTAAATTTCTTACTGTTTGTAAAATTATATAAAACATAGTTTAATTATACTTTAACAGGATTTTCTAAGATAACATATTTAATTTATATAACGTATTGTAGTTTATTTTATTTTATTACTGTGAAGGTAAATTAATTGAGTTACTCCCACGTATATACAGTCGGTAACAAAAGTGTCCGAACACTAGCAAAAATTCCTATGTAAAAAAAGCACACTTCATCATACGATTTTGTTAAATAAATCCTTGTCGAATCCTGTTCTTAGTCAGTTTAAGAACATGATTTGATAAGGATTTATTTAACAAAACCGTATGAAATGTACTTTTTATATATAGGAATTTTTGCTATTGTTCGGACACTTTTGTTACCGACTGTACATATTTGGATCCACTTAACTTCGCAAATTACTGGATACGCCCCAGCCCTTGCAGAATATTGTATGCTGATTTACATGTGACTTGTAATTTCAAACTATTATATCCGAGTGGTAATTTTCTCTTTAGCTTTTATTATTCATTCATTTCTTCATTGTAACATTCAAAATAATAAATAAATAAATAAATAAAATAAAATCTTTGCATGATCGAACGTGTCCTATAGTGTTTTGATTAATATGGCTACAATAGTTCAAAATCTTGCAAGTTTTATGGTCTCTGAAGAATTTTACGTTTCTGAAGAGTAATTTCTTATGTTTTAGAGCATTTTCCATAAATAAAAGCACAAGTTTTAAATAAAAGCACATGAATAGAGTTTTTTTTTTAATCAGCTCCTTATTAGTGAATATGAATATTTGTAATTCATTATAAAGGGAGTATTACATATTTTTCCACACCTTTGATAAAACTATAATATCTTTTTTTATGTTCTTGTGGATAATTTTGCTATTAAATCATCTGTTTTCTTGCTTTCTTACAATCATTGTAACATTATATATACAGAGATAAGCTTTAAATTTTGCTTGCTTTTTTTTTTTTTTAATTACTATTATTTGTTGCGATTATTGATATATTTTTTTCTCTCTTTTTAAAACACGGTCTTGTAGAAGATTGGGGAAAAGATGGGCAAACTGGTTTAAGCTGCCCCATCCGTCTTAATCCGTGGTAGCCTCCGTTCCTCCTTCTACTTATTATTATATATATTGTTCATATTTGTTGTATATGATCCCATTTTTCAATATCTTCGAAACAAATTGTTATTATTTTTCCCCAATATCCTTTGCATTAAATAAGGCTTCACTTCCATATATAGCTGTTTATTGTGTTATTTTAGCAACGCACTTATATAGCTAGACAGTTGGTAACTGGCGGCGCAGTACAGAAAAAAAATCTTAAATTATTAAAATTCGCTTTTTTACTTTTTTTCCCCTACATTTAAAATTATACCCTGAGAAAAAAAATATATTCTGCCTCCATCTTGAACGAATAATTAGTCATTATTTTAAATCCCTAATATTGATTTACGAGCTATGCGTATAAGATAAACAAATATCCTGGGTAGAAGAAATGATCGAGAATTTCTAGTCTATACTTTTCTAGATGGTAACACAATATTATGAATATTATGAAAACTTTATATTGCGATAAGTTTTCGCTTGATTTCCTAGAATTGGGTCATGTAGCAAAGTTATAGTTACTAAAACAAGCCTCTTGAGTTTGCATTTATTTGAAGAAGCTTTTAAATATGTTCGATCACGATAATATAGGAAAATGATCTAGAATTCGAATAGGGGTTAGTTCAAAAGGTAAAGGATGAGAAGTGCCGGGTTCGATACCAGGTCGCGCTCATCGGCTAGTCGTTCGGAGTTTCCGGTGGCTTTTTTCGAAACTAGCATACATTCTGGCTAAGACTCCTTAGAAATGCCCCCAAACAGGGCATTCCATCTATAGGTCTAGGACCCTAGTAAAGCCAATCGGCCTTCTCCCACAATCAGAATAAAATTTCAAGCTGTTTTTATTGTAGAAATTCTAGATGTTACATATTAAAAAAATCCGTGAAGTATTTTGATTGTATTAAATTTCCGTTCGACTATTCTAAAATTAAAGCTTTGGATTTCTGAAAATTGAGATCAAAAATTAAATTTCATTGTTTAGTAATCGTAAACAATTGATTGGCGAATTTCTTCTTTAAAAATATACATTAAATAATGATAATTATAAAGTAAATAAATAACAATTTTTATAATTATAATTTTACTTAAATTATTGAACAAAAAAACTAAAGTATATTAATAGCTGCTAAAATTCCTTTCTAAGTAATCTTTTTCGTTATTATATATATATATTTAATTCTTATCGGGTTATACATGCTGTGATACTACTAAAAATGCGTTTTATTATGTTTTATGTACAATCCATTTTTCTATAAGATAATTGATTATCCAAGAAAATTAATACATGCTTTCTGGCAAAACATCTGATATTGAGCCGTAACAGCAATTTTTCAAAAGGATTGCTATTGATGTCAGTGATAAAATGCAGTATATTGTCATTTAATTTCTGAATAATGTCAGCCAGAGAAAAGTAAAATATTACGATAGCAATAATTCGATTTTTATTATGGCAGTAATAATACTCAATTACCGTTTGAATGTTAACGAAATTTTATATTTTATCTTTTACAAAGTATTTTTTTTTTTTTTAAATATCTGTTACCAAAGAAGTAATGCAAACATTATAAAAATCAAAAATCATATAAAAAATGATTTTTATAAATTATCTTTTGATAACTGTAAAACTTTACGAATGTGAGGATAGTTTTATCATATCAAAAGTTCGTTTTTAGCAGAAAATTTGTTTAGTAAAACGCATTTCATTTTCAAGTAGATTTACAGGGTAACACAAAAATATTCACCACATTAAGGGCTATAACTGGAAATTGCTGGAATTGAAATTTCGTTTTCATTAGGCGTTTTTAACACTTCCTAAATATATTTAAGTGTGTTTATGTTTATGATTTGAATTAATCTATTTTTTGTCCAGCTATCAGTCTGCCTGCCCGTCTGTTTGCATCTAGCATTCGTATATATTTCCAAAATTTCTTCAAAATAATATATATTATTGAAATTTACTATGACACGTTGTCTATTATAAATGGTGTAAATAGCACAGCTGATTTATATACAGGGACACCCAAAAATATGTCAATTCATTGCGTTTAATGAAATATATATTTTATAAATCATTATTAGGTAACCCTGTATAGCATAAGTCATAATGAAATGACATTTATGGCTTGTGTACTAAAGAAAGAGTTTCCAATAGAATGTGGTATATTTAGGGTTATATTTATGGCCATATACTGGGGCAATTAGATGCATTAAGAGTTGCAATTTGAAATTACTACAATTGCATTTTTCTTTGTGTTAAGCCTCTTTTAAAACTTTCAAAAGAAAAAAAAAGTCTGTTTTAGATTATATATATATTAATATATATATATATATATAATAGATAACGTAATAAAATTTAATCTTAAAATTTAGCAATTAATAGAACTAAAACAATAACAGCACACAAAAATATAGAACTGAATTTAACATAGAGGAAAGATATATATATATATTACAACAAAATTTAAACTGTTATACTCATTTTATATTTTAAAAATATGTCTTGATATTTTTATATAATGTAAATAAAAGTGTATTGTACAATTTTAAGAATCAGGGTTTATTTAATATTGCCATTTTCTGTAGAAAATAAACTATCCTACAATAAATGTCGGAACACTTTTAAGTTACAACATTTTGTTAAATGTCTCAAAAAATATTTCACGAATTAACTTCAAATTTTAGAAATATAAACTATGTTTTTAAGCACTTAAAAAGAAAAAAATGTTTTATACCAATATTTACTTTTATTCAGCGAACATTATATTGCAATTGATTGAATAAAAATAGAAACTTATAGAAACGTCTTGTTTGCCCTCTTTTTCTCTTTTCTTTGTTTCTGTTTTCTTCATTCTATCAACGAAAACTCTGAATTTTCATGGTGTTTGCTTGAGGTTTTTATTGAGTAAAAAGGCTCCTACGTCATTAGATATTTATTATTTTTATAATCAGATTGCAGTATATTGTATATGATGTAAGAATCAAGTTTCTTAAAAATGGCTTTTCACTGGGTTTAATGGGCTTTGCACTGGGTTTTAGCAAAACATATCTACAACCTAAATTGCCTGGTCATTTAGTCATTTATTGTAGGGAAGCGTTATTACAAGCTTAATCTTTTGTAAAAAGTAGAAATAGTCTTTTTTTTTTTTTTTTTTTTTTTTTAATGCTTAAGGGGTTAGGTGTCTTCGAATAGTGAAAATATCTGTAAAAAATTATCTTTTTTTTTTTTTTTTTTTTTTTTTTTTTTTAATTAACTTGAAAAATAATTATTTTGAAACTTATAATTTTTAAGATGTGTTAAGAAAGAATTTATCTATTACAGCTGTTAGGATAATTGTGCATTTTTAATTTTATTTCTTTCTTCCTAAAATGTTATAGATATTTTTTTTCACTATGAGCCTTGTGCGCAGGACAACATGAAAATGTAAATGATAAATCACATGAATATAAAAGATATATGCACATGAAAAAATAACCTATAATTAACCCTTTCATTCTCAATTTTTTCTATCCATAAAACAATAAATCTTATACTTAGTCATAAATTTATTTCCCAGGTAATATATATAAATTTTTTTGTTAAATAGGAGTAATAACAGAGTACGAATAAATATAGCTAACAAAGCAACTGAGAGGTGTTTATTTGTGTTTAATATAACCACTGATGCCATTTAGAATCATAACTTTTCAGTATGAAAGAATATCAAAAATTTGGAAGATATACATATTGCAATTAATTAAAATAAAACTTATAAACATTAAAAAATAAACTAAAAATATTTCAGACAGTTAATTTACTTAAATTGCCCCAAAACAGGAAACTGATCTCGATATTATTATCAGAATAGAGTAAAATATACTTTCATTTATCAACAAGGAAAGTGAAATCGTCTAAAATATATAATTTTCGGTGGGAAAATGTATATAGATTTTAATATTGTTCATTTTGAATCAGCGAGAGTGTTAGATGGTAAGAAAGAAAATCTGAAATGTTATGATTCCAATAGGAATCACGGGGAATGAAAGGGTTAAAATAACAGAAAAATAATTTTGCTTTAAAGCTCTATTATTTAAAATATATATATTGAATAACTTATTATTAATTTATATTTTTCATTATAATTTTTATTAAAAAATTATCCTAAGTTCATTAAGATAATTTTTATTTAAAAAAAAAAATCACTATTTTGGGCGTAATTATGATTATAATTACAAAACGTTTAATATTAAAAAGTTATTTGTTCATCATTTCATACATTTATATGTCATATAAAAACTGTGAAACTTTCATTGAATCCTGCTTAACCAACATGGAAATATTGCGCGCGTAAAAATATACATCGACAAAAAATTCGCGCAGATATTTTTATTAAAGAAATTTCAAATAAAAAATCTGATGTGGGCACCACATGACTTCCTTATACACTTTTAGAAATATACATAATGATAAAAAACATTGTCATTGGACCCGAAACAGTTGGCTAAAAATATTTAAAAAAATAAATTATCACCGTGTGCCGTTCAGCTTTTCAGAAAGTTAGTTAAAAACCGATGCAAGATTTGTACTGGTAACGCTGACGAAGGCAGCAGGGACCCGAAAAAATTGACTAAAAGTATTAAAAAAATTCATTTTTACCGTGTTCTGAACTATTCTGAAAGTTTCAAATGTCTAGCTAGTCGGGAAGTTACTTAAATAAATTTTCTGTTGAACCATATAAACGCTGTCGAAGGCAGCAGTCACCTGAAACAATTGGCTAAAAATATTTAAAAAATGCATTGTCACCGTGTTCTGAGTTTTTCCAGAAGTTTTAAGTGTCTAGCTAGTCGGGAAGTTAGTTAAAAATAGATTGCAAGATTTGTGCTGGTAACGCTGCCGAAGACAGCAGGGACCCTAAACAGTTGACTAAAAGTATTTAAAAATGCATTTTCACCGTGATCTGATCTAGTCTGAAAGTTTCAAATGTCTAGCTAGTCGAGAAGTTAGTTAAATAAATTTTCTGTTGAATCACATAAACGCTGCTGAAGGCAGCAGGTATTAGAAACAGTTGGCTAAAAATATTTTTAAAAGTGCATTGTCAACGTGTTCTGAACTTTTCTGAAAGTTTCAAATGTCTAGGTAGTCGGGAAGTCAGTTAAATTGCAAGATTTGTCCAAACCGTTTTTAAGTTATTACTGTTTTTTGATACATTTTGGCCATTATGAACTTAATTTTCCTAAATATCTCCAAAACGGAAAATCATACAAAGTCCAAAAAGGGAGGTGCACAACTAGATGTTATAACAAACCTATGTACCAAATCGCAACTTTCTACATCCAACCGTTTTTGAGTTATGCGACATACTCACACACACACACACACAGACACACATACATACAGACGTCACGAAAAATCGTGTAAAGTCCATTATATCTCTAAAACGAGAGCTCGTGTTAAGACGACACTAGCAGGTGTACAACTAGACATCATGACAGTCACACGTATAAATTGGCAACATTCAGCGATCATTCGTTTTCGAGCAATGTGAAATGAAAAATCCATTTCGCAAATCGGGATTACTATACTTCCTTATACTTTGTATAAGGAAGTAAAAATGTAGAATTGTTTTAATGGCTGTAATAGAGATATAAAGCCTTTTTTAAAGTCTGTTAAAATTTACAACATTTAAAAGTATTTATTTTTTGAATTATTGTAAATAAAGTTATGGTCATTTATTTCTGGTTTTTTCTCCTTTCAAACTTGATCCCTTCATTTAAAATAAATTCGATCCTTATATGTTTTATATGGAATAAAATGTATTCATTTAAAATAATTGTTTAGTAATTTCAAGCATTTTTGACAAAATATTACTATTTTTAACACATTAGAAATCCTAAAAAGTACGGAGTGAGAAAAATGAGTTCAAAAAGTTGAATTAAAAGTCAAAGTTCTTGAAAACAGGTGCTTGTTAAAACAGCTGTAGCTGGAGTTCTAGCAGGAGTATGTTTTTAAAGACTTCCCGGAATAAACTTTAAGATATGGGGATGGTTTTATTATAAAAATTTCAAACCTTTCAAAGTTGTTGAGAGTCCTATTAATATTTTATATTTATTTATTTTTTCTTCTTTACATCGCCAAACCTCTGGAGTTTTTCTCATTTTTACTTTGAAAGCATACAAATGTAAAAGAATATTGTAATCATGACAAAAATTCGAGTTTGAGTTTAGGTGTTTCCATACTTTTTGAGGTGCCCTAAGTTCATTTTTGCTATTTGTATATGGATGTATGTACATATGTGTGTATATATGTATGTGAGTGTATACGATAGCGTCTAAATGGTTTAATCGATTGAACTGAAAGTTGGTATGTATATTATAGGTCACCGTAACATAAACCTTATAGATTTTGGGGAATCTAGCACTTATGGTTTTTTTTTACATAGACACAACAAAAATTTCTTTATAATTTATGCCTTATGGGCTCAAATTTTTTAATACGTGATATCGTCTAAATGCCTTATCCGATGTAGCTGAAAATTTATATACATGTTATAGGTCCCTGTCAAATGAACTTTATAGATTTTGATGAATCTAGCACTTATATGTTTTTGCACAAATACAACAAAATTTCTTCATCTTTATAATGTATGGGCTAAATTTATTTAAAGTGCAGTAGCGTTAAATTAAAGAACATATTATATGGCGAAAAACACTGAAACACCCTACTGTAATTTTCTCTTTTGTTTATTTAATGACTTTTCTCTTACTTTAATTTATTTATACAACTGTTACATAATGTTCGGAAAGTCGAGTGGAGTTACTCCAGATTTTACATTTTTAAAAAATTTGAAATTCTATTATCCATTATTATAACATAGCTTTACTATCCTTGTTAAATATTGGCTTATGCTTTTTCATCCAAAACTCATCACACTGACTTTTAACTATTATTTAGAATCTGTTCTACTTTAACTTCCTTTTTTTTCCATCTGCTTTTAATTTTCTATAATTTTGTAGTCCTATTATTGCATTAACCATGTTAAATTTATAATGCTTAATTCTTTTAGTGTTTGATTTTTACTTTCTGTTTGTTGTGTAAACTTTTCAACAATAAAAATTCACTCTTCCCTTTATTAACTACTTCTATGATCCACTTCATTAGGTATTCAGTATCTTCCTCATTTTATATAATGACTAGCAGGCTTTGCCCGCTTCGCTGGACATTAAACTTAAATGAGTTGTGAAAATGCCATATCTTTATTAATAACCTAAGTTCTCGCTGTGATTGGTAGAGGTTTTCTCGCTCCCAATGTGAGGAATATGGGTCCCCACTGTCTTCGGCACAACTTACCCACTTCTTACGTCCCCACCCTCAGCGGGTGAGTTCGAAGTTTTGCAAAATCCCACTAATGTACATAATGCGTACACTGTATCAATATCCACACACCAAAATTCGCCAATCTAAGATAATTCAAAGCGAATTCAAACGGAAAATCATGTTTTTACACATGTTTATTGCCCTCCGACTCCGAGAAGGGGGGGGGGGAGGAATTCGAATTTCGTGAAATTCAGTTACAATAAGTGCCGGATGCATACAAACAATTTACACACCAAATTTCGTGACCACAGAAGTCTTTAATAGACAGTATTATAAATAAATAAATACAAAAAGCACAGCTTAAGTATCGCAACCCTTTGGTGACTTTAAATATTTTAAGCCATTTTTGCGATGAACTGAATTGGCTATGTCAATTGTGCAATTAAAGATCTTGGCGAGAAACGTCCGAGCTACTTCGGTGCCGAATTTCAAATTTTGCCAAAGGGATCCAATACTAAAGCTGTTCCACATCGAATCTGGGTTGAAAACGGAAAAAGGGTAAAATAAATTAGAAATATCAGACCTATATTTGTAAATTTGATACCAAATGAAAGGGCCGATTTTTCTGAATCCAGGGGTGCAAACAGATTTTCGATGCGACAATTAGATTTTTAAAAAATAACTAAAGTATGGAATTTAAGTGGCAACAGAAAAACGGAAAAGGGGAAAAATAAATTAGAAATATTAGACCTATCGTTACAAATTTAGTACCAAATGAAAGGGGTGATTTTTCTGAATCCTGGGGTGTAAACAGTTTTTCGATACGACAATTAGATTTTTTTAAATTAACTAAAGTACGAAACTTAGATGGCAACACTTCATTTCAATCTTTTCATAATTTGTAGTGCGAATCACGCGAATAAAAAAGTCTTTAACTTAAGAATTTATTTTTATATTTTATTTTTCCATTCAAAGCGTTTTAGCGAAAAAATATTTATGCGCATGCGCAGGCGTTTTTTACCCACAATTTAATCACTAATCATAATTTTGAAAATTTATATAGATATAATTTTAAGTTGGGTTAAGACCTAAGTTTCTGCCAAGCGCCGTTGAATTCCGTCCTGCCGTTCTTGAGTGATGCCCGAACAAACGTGTTTTAGTCTTTTACCTCCCAGGGGGGAACGGGGTGGAATTTCTGAAAAGTTGATAGATATAATTTTAAGTTGGGTGAAGACCTCAGTTTCTGCCAAGCGCCGTTGAATTCCATCCAGCCGTTCTCGAGTGATGCCCGGACAAAAAAAGCGACGGACACGATGACACACACACACACACACACACAGGCAAAATTTTCTGAAGTCATTTTCGGCTTCCATCGGGTGTGAAACGTGAAGATATCGCAAAATTTTTCGATTCCGACAAATTTACAGACAAAAGTCTGATTTTATTAATATAGATTTGATCATTTGAAAAATAGTTGGGTTAAGACCTAATTTTAAGTTAATTTTAAGTTGGGTTAAGACCTAAGTTTCTGCCAAGCGCCGTTGAATTCCGTCCTGCCGTTCTTGAGTGATGCCCGAACAAACGTGTTTTAGTCTTTTACCTCCCAGGGGGGAACGGGGTGGAATTTCTGAAAAGTTGATAGATATAATTTTAAGTTGGGTGAAGACCTCAGTTTCTGCCAAGCGCCGTTGAATTCCATCCAGCCGTTCTCGAGTGATGCCCGGACAAAAAAAGCGACGGACACGATGACACACACACACACACACACACAGGCAAAATTTTCTGAAGTCATTTTCGGCTTCCATCGGGTGTGAAACGTGAAGATATCGCAAAATTTTTCGATTCCGACAAATTTACAGACAAAAGTCTGATTTTATTAATATAGATTTGATCATTTGAAAAATAGTAAGTGAGAAAAGGTTTGGCCTTCATCCAATATTATTCCACGTATGCAAATCTTCGCGCATTATGGAATTTACCTAAAAGTACTATTAGTATGGTAGACGGTTTACACCTTTTTTTTCTTAATCGTCTTTTCTTCTGACATATTTATTTATTTATTATATATAGATAAAATTATGCTATTCTTTAAGTAAACTATGCTCGTCATATGAAGCATGGTAAATGAAAAATAATTTTATGATCTATTCTGATAAAAAATTCACCTTTGAATTACGGAAAAACTTTGGCGGTACAGATTTTTTCAATTCCCTGGAATGTTACAGTGTGTACTGGTACCTGTTTAGACTGTATTATTAGGCCGTAAATGTCTGCAATAGGTTGTGACCAATTCATCCAGTTACTGTGGTTGATTGTTTGGGTTTTACGTCACACTAGTGCTGCGCAGATGGGCAATTGGTGACGATGTGGGACTCATCCCTAGAGGTGGTCCGGAGACATGCCATCGTAGTTTTGATCCTCCACGGAAGGGATGGCTCTCCCGCTTCGGTGACCCCCAGAGGTATAATTTTTTATGGGAACATGGAGGACATTGCGGCCACGACAAATTTTACGTGCACCAGCCACCATTAATGTACACGACGGTATTTGGCCGGCTCGAGTACCGAACCCGCAATCTTCCAATTTCGAGGCCGGTGCTCTCCCGACTGGGCTACCGCGACCCTCTAGATACTGTTATCTCGTATTCTATAACAGTTTGTGAACGCAAATAACCGTGTTTTGCTAAAATAGCATATTCGTATTGTTCCTACAAACTGTAGAACTTACCGCAATCCTTTTGTTTTAGAAGGGTGGTATCACAGATAATTTACTCCGTCAGATAGGAGGACACTTCCGTCAGCTCCCTGGTAACTAAAATGAGACTACAGTAACTGTATGGTCAATGACTCGAATGTTTACGAGCTGTTCGAGTTTTGCAATTGGATCGTCTTAAGTTTTATTTCATCTATCTTTTATTTTGGCAACATTTGAATTTTGTTATTGTTTACATATTTGGATATCAAGCTATATTTATTTATTTATTCTTATTTTTTAATGATTACTAAATACTATACAACCACCAAAAAAATATTTTAATTTATTGTTTTTTGCATTTTAATTTAAATTAATAAATAGCAATCATTTAATGATTATAGAAAAAGAGAAAAACGACAGCTTGTAATTATTATTATTATTATTTTTTTTTTTTTTGTGTGTGTGTGTGTGTGAGTTTGTACACGAATGCCTTTGACATTACTTGAGTACTAAACATTATGCAAATAAATTTCATTTCTTTTAAAATATAATTCCGAATCTTTATGTGCTTTTATTAATACATTTTAAAAAGCGAGGGAACAGAACTACTTACTTTACTAACCTATAAGTATTCCCGAAATCCAAAAATGACAATGTTTCGATCAACGATGCTATTTATATAGATTATGCAAACAAACACAGCCTTTAGACGTTCATATTTCTCCTTTTTTGCCCTTAGTAGCACTACTTACTACCGCTTGGGTTTGTTATTTTAGCTCTAGTGTCTCTTGTTTGTCCTGTCTAATTTGTGGGTAGTATACAAGGACCAGTTTGAATCTCTCTCAATGAGACAAGCGCAGTACCGTCCAAATGTAAATCTTAAATTTGAACAGTCATCAAAGAATAAGCTTTTGGGACGTAACATGAAAATTAATGTTTGTGCTGATGAGGGTCTCTGTGTGAGCCATAAATATCTATTATTTGTTTATGTTTTTTTTTTTATTGATTTTAAATATTTTTAAATGTTGTTTACTAAATATTATTAATTTAAAATTCCGGTCTTGGAAAGTGTCTGCAGTCAAGGTGCAGCTTTCCATAAAAATTTGACGCGTTTTTTCTGCCATCTAGCGACGAAGATTTAATATGCAATGATATTTGTTATTTTCAGTTAAAAATCTGAAAATATCAATGCCGCTAGATGGCAGAAGCATCGCGTCAGATTTTACTGAAGGTTTGCATTTAACTTTAGACATTTTTCAAGTTTCCGTTTTCAAAAGGGAGTTGAAGTTAATGGTGAATACAGTCGTTAATGATATTTATTATTCAAGTTTTATAGTTAAGTTTAAAGAGACAGAATATTCTTTAAATTTACAAAAATCGTATAAAAATCTATATAGATTTTACAATTTAATTTACTACCTTTTTAGATGGAGAAACATAATTTCAATTAGTTGAAATTTTGTTTGAAATTATCAATATAATAAAAGATAATAACAGAATAAATTTGTATTAAAAAAAAGGACTTATGCAACAATATGAAATCATCTAACAATGCCCACATTTAAATGCATTGAATAAAAAGAAATAAACATTTAAATATATGTATATATATATATATATATATATATATATATATATATATATATATATATATATACTGTTATAAGCTTTCCCTATTTTTGTACAACATCATTTTTCTGCTATTAACATAACAGAAAATGAAACTAGCTTAAAATATATTTGTACGACTTATTCAACAATTCATCTGCATATGTTGTTTCAAATAAAAGAAACATTGTCTAGAAAAAAATAACAAGAAAAATTTTCATGTTTGTACTTTTTAAAGGGCAATAGTCATTTTTAGAAAAAATGAATAAATAAACAAAAGTGCAAGAGAAACAAATCGGTAATATGGGCATCCTGCCAAACATATACGATGAAACTGTTATCGTTAAACTGAGCATTTAGGTAACAAATTTACAGAAGCATGATTCGCCGTTTTTCAGCCCGAATAACGAAGAAACAGCAAAATCGTTTATCATCATTATGGTATAATTAATCCCATTCTGTTATTTTATTATTATTATTATTTTCTAAAAATAAGGAAAGTTAATCAAACTTAGATAATGGTTACTGAAAATATAAATGAAAAAACTTGTTTTTTTTTAAATTTTAAATGGATTTTAATATTTTTAAGTATTATTAATTATCAGAATTTCCATAAAATTCTGCGGACTCTCTTTCTTCAATTATTCATACCCACTGTTTTGTTGTAAAAACAATTCTTGATGTCTCTCTCTATATATAAATGTGAGACCATTTTATTTAATTACACAAGCGTGCAGCCATAAAAGTGCTTAGAAACCAATAGCTGGTATTGATAGATTTTTGGACGCTGATTTCAGATAAAATAGTCAAAGCATTCAATGACGTTTCAAAAAATTGAAAATTAAAGAAAATGGAGCATAGATACCGAGGTAGATGGAACGTCAATATGATGTTGGACTGCTGTTGGATGCTACACAGAGAAGTCCCCCGTACTGCCTAAAATAGACTAAGTGCCAAAAGAAACTTGTGAGGTCAGACTGTAGTAGGTCACCACAAGTTTTGTTTGAAATTATGCTAAATCCAGCAAAGTAGTAATTTGGGATAGTAAAAATGCCTCGGCTCCAGTAACTTGGCGAAATTTTAGGTGAGAATACTTTTGTGTCAACATAGCGCTGCAACGGAGAAAGTAAGTTGCGAAGTATAGGCGAATGTGAAGAAGCTTTAAAATTCGGTTGAAGTGGAGAGACGTGAAGTTAAGCGAAGGAAGTATAAGTAGGAGATTATTTCCGTAAGGTGTGTGGTGGTGGTGCGTTCTGGTGCAGTGAAGATCATTCTGACGTCTAGATACGCTATATTTTAGGGCATAGCGCCTGAATTAAGTTATTGTCTGATAGTTAAGCTCTAGTGCTGTTGGAGCTAATTAGTTTGATGTGTGTATAAGTGCGGTGTTGTTAGATACAGTGAATAGAAAAGTCATCCGTCTGGGAAGCCACCGGGTAGTTTGGAGTTTACGTCAGCTAGTGAAAAGAGTCGCTAATCTTCTGCTGTCTTCTGTGGTGAGACATTTAAAATTATCTAAAGTATTCTTATGTATATTTTCTAAAGTTCTTTAACCACTTTGATTGAGTTAAATCCAGCCAGCTCAACCCCCATACTATTGAAGTTTGAATAAACTCTTATTTTTATTTTTATTTTAATTTCGTACTATTTCTACTTAGGCACTTAAGTTAATTAAGTTAAGATGGGGTCTGCGGCAACGCAGACCTCACAAACTTTCAGGGAAAAGAAAGCATTGAGGATAAATGAATTCAGGATGTATGGTACCCATTAACTGTTCACATTAATATAATTTTATTATAAAATTAGTATATATTTAGCAAATCATTGCCAATTCTTTGATATAATAATTAATTTGTACATAAAAGATTTAAAAATATTTTGAAATGTCTTTTTTCCCAGAATATATAGAATAAGCTTTCTTGTCCATATATTTAATCCCATTTTGTGAAAAATCCTTACGTGATTGAGAAAAACAGATGCCACATTTGAAATTAGCGCACCAAATAATATAAAAATCAGTCATTACATTGCAAATATTTTTTCATGACTCAAATTTTGCAGGCCTGTGTTATTGATGATAAATCAAGTTCAATTATGTCTTTAATTTTTTTTTTTTTCACAACAATTTAGATTAGAAGTTTGAGTTTGGCTATTATGCAATATTTCTAATCATATACCTACAGATTTTATGATAGTTTTTATAAATTGAATAAAAGGCCTTAGTTCCCACTTCACATTGAGAAAAAAAAAAATACCGCTTTCATCTAGAGCGAATAAGTGGCCATTTTCTAAATCCCTTAACTAGAAATACAGATTTCCGAGCTATGCACATAAGGCACGCCAATAAACTGAATAGACGAAATAACCAAGAATTTCTAATCTACACATGTCTAGATGGTGAAACAATATTCTGCATCTTTTGTATGGCGAGAAATTATCGCTGGATTATCTAGAATTGGGTCATAAACCATGATTAAAGTTGCTGAAACCCGCCTCTTCTGTTCGCATTTAATTTTAGGTGTTTTCAAATAGATTTGACCTCGATAATATAGACAAACTCTCTAGAATTCTAATCGGAGTTTCTAAAACTCGCTTTCAAAGGGGACTAGAATTTATGAGGATGACATAGAACTATTTTTTTCTAGAGCCACAATTTAGATTCTAGATGTCAGTTACAGAATTTTTTTCTCAGTGCATAAATAAAATTTTTAATTAGTTGTCCTTACAATTTGAGGAAAAAAATAATTAAAATTAATTATGTAAATTTCCCAATTCTTATAATTTTTTTAAAAATATAATTAATATCAAAAGATTAACAAACATATTAAGCAATTTATTCGTATTTTAAACTAATTTATTAATATCATTTTATAGAAATATCAATCAGACGTTTCTAGAAGTTAGCCGTAAAATACATCAATGCTAACGTTTCGAATTTTTTAATCAGATTTAAACACTTCGTTTTTAAGCAGAAATCTGTCATAATTAGTTTCTGCGATTAAATAAATTTAAAGTTGCAACAGAAAATATCTCATATGAAAACTTTCAAGAAAAACGGAGTAGTTGGTAGCTATGGTAATGTAAGTTAAAATTAAAAAATGGGTATATTATAGAACATTAATGTAGATATTTAAATGCATTAAATAGGAAAAAATGAAAATTTCAAACGAAGAAACATTTTCCAAAAAAAAAAAATCTGTAACATTAATATTTTGTCATTAGTAAATCAGAAATTAAGAATTATCTTAAAACTTATTCAGCATATGTTGTTAATAACGCATTGATAACAGTAAAAAAAAAAAAAAAAAAAAAAAAAAAAAAAAACAAGAAATCCCTTATGTTTACACATTAAAAGGGCAATAGTCATATTTAGAAATAGAATAAAGAAAAGTTTTAGTAAAACGAATTAGATATATGGACATTCTGCCAAACAAATAAAATGAAAACTATCATCGTTAAACTGAACATTCGCATTTAGGTAACACATTTACAGTAGTATGATCCTCCGTTTTAAAGCAGTATGGGGAAAAGGGGATCAACACTATTTATCATAATTTAGGTATGATTAGTTACACACTAATTTGTTTCTCTAAAATAATGAATATTAATAATAATTAATGTAATAATTAATGAAACAGAGTTGCTCTAATTACTGTGAATATACATTAATCGATTCTAATATTTATTAAATATATTAAATATCAAAAATTACTCAAATTTTTTTAAAACATCCTTCAAGAATATATATATATATATATACGTAAGTGCAGTTTTAGTGTAAACATTGTTTATAAAATTTGAGATTTATATGTTTATGATTATAATTAATTTATTTATGGTAAAACAATTTCTACCATCTCTTAAAAAAAAAAAAAAAAGAAAAAGAAAGAAAAATCACTGCAGTTTACATAGAACACTGCGTCAATCTTCCTAAATTTTCCTACATATTTTAAGGCTACTTTTGTAAATTAAATTTTAAAAATCGGGTGTGGCAATCATACTTCTTTCTCTTACCCTGAAATTCAACATTATAAATACAGATTGGAGAGTAAGGGGTAAGATAACGAGTGCTATTATATAAACCTACGTTAAAAACAATTCAATTAGGTTTCAGAACAGCTTTATTTGACAAATAATTCTGTGTTAAGGAGTCTACCGCCCCCTCAACACCCCGTTTTACTATTGTACCTACATTTATATAGAATTCAAGTTACCTAAATTTATGTAGAACTGTGTCACCAAGTTCATAAGATCATTTAAAAATATTCGGACAACTTTCATCCGCATCATTCTTTGAAAGTTAACAATCTTGATCGGGCTTTTCAAGTAATAAACTTATATTAACTTCAAAATACAACATTTGAATTGCCTGAAATTATTTGTTTTTAAGTTATTCTGATAAGAGATGCGGAAAAGATCAAGCGTTGAGGACTTGATTTCAATATTCGGGAACCTCAAAACTTGTTAATGTATAAAAAAGAAGAAGAAAAATAAATAAATATTTAGTTAAAATAAATACTTATTTAAATTTCTCTTCCTCAGCAGTTTTCCTGGACATGGTAAAATATTATATTAAGACACTTCTACTAATTACATTCAATTAAAGAAAAAGTTTTCGCTTTATTATTAGCAGCCCTGTATATCTTCTAAAAATTATGTACACACCATATGGGGCACATAAATATAATCCTATATTAATAACAGCACAACTGGAAATACACTTCCATCAATTTTCAAGTGTTGAACCATTGTATCCTAGTTCTTTGCGTAGCATTGGAAGTGAACGGTAAATGATTTTCATAACATGATTCTAACTGTAACATCCTTTTACGCATAAATATATATATATATATATATATATATATATATATATATATATATATATATATATATTATATATATATATATATATATTCATTTCATTTCATTTGGTTTAGTGCAGCCTATAGCTGTTATCTATACATATAAAAGAGTACTTCCACTCACTCACTCACTGACTCATCAACGCACAGCAAAATCTACTGGAGCCGCTGACTCGAAACTCGGTCAGATTATAGAACATATTGTGTAAGCACCCCCTAAGAAGCGATTTTGCGAAATTCGCCCCCCAAGGGGGTGTAGGGGGCAAAATGCGATTTCACAAAAACCTTCATATCTCAAAGAAAAAAAAACAGATATCCGTAAAATTTTTGCTTTAAAATATATCTAATTTAATTATCAAAAACCAATTTCTGGAATTTTAGAAGTTCGGTCCCCAAGGGAGGAGGGGGCAAAATGTGATTTCACATGTGCAAAACGTGGTTTCACATACTCCTATATATCTCAAACAGAAAAACATGTGAAATTTTTGATCTAATATATAGCTAATACAAATACCTAAAAATTTATTTCTGGAATTTTCAAAATTCAGCTCCCAAGAGGGGAGGAGAGGGGGTAAAATGTGATTTGAAATAATCCTTTATATTGCAGACAGAAAAAAATATATGTGTAAGATATTTTTGCTCTAAAATATAGCTCGCATAAATACATAAAAACTAATTTCTATAATTTTAAAAATTCGTCCCAGGTGGGGCGGGAAAAGGGGGCTATGGGGTAAAAAAATAGAAATATTGTTAGACCGTTCAAAATATGTACATAAAGGTTTTTGAATCTACAAATCGATTGCGGATATTTTCGAATTTGTAATGTTATTAGGAGGGGCGGGAGGAGGGGACGGAGGGGCAAAAAATAAAAATAGAGTTAGGTCATTCAAAATTGGTGCATAGAGATTTTTGGTACTTACAAATCGATTGCGGATATTTTCGAATTTGTAAAGTTATTAAATTGGTGCATGGAGGTTTTTGATACCTACAAATCGATTGCGTATATTTTCGAATTTGTAAAATTATTAGGATAGAAGGGAAGGGGAGGTGAAAGGGCAAAAACATATAAATAAGAGTTAGAGCGCTGAAAATTAGTGTTGTTAGGTTTTGAGGCCCGATTAATCGATTGCGGATATTTTCGAAAGTACAGAATTATTACGAAGGGCGGGAAGAGATCGGGCGCAGGGGTAAAAATAAAGAAATCCAGATAAATGTTGGAAATTAGTCTTATTAGGTTTAAAAGCCCGAGAGAACGACTGCGAGTATTTTTTAAAGTCTAAAATAATAAGGAAGGGCGGAGACGGTAGGTGAAGGAGCATGCGAGCCTTGCGCGCCTGTATGCTTTGCCGCAGGCAGTGGTGGCCTGAACCGATTATTCCACTGATGGAAGAAAACTTTTTTTTTTTTTTTAATTTATGTTTTTTCCTTACGATAATATAGTGATTCATTAAGAGTGTTGAACATAAATGCGCGCGCGTAGCACACAGTTGCCTGCGCTGCCAAGGGCAGTGGGGACCCGTTGCGACATTTTTTCGAATCATATTTTTTTTTTTTTTTTTTTTTTTTTTTTTCGCATGATAAAAATTTATATAATTTTGAGAGTTCATTAACTGTAGTGATTCATTTAAAAATAGCGACCAGCGAAGCGGGTGTAGCCTGCTAGTGTTCTATATACCTGCAATTACACCCATAAACGCAACGTATTTGAATTCTCTTGGGTGTCCCTGTACACGAACTATTTATTTGATCTCGGAGAAAAGTTTAGAGTAGCATCACTACACGATACAGATCTAGGATACCTACTTTCTTCTGTTATTTGTTCTTGAGATAGGTTTTTAACAACACACACAGACACACGCGCAGATCAACCGCTAAAAACACTTTTTCTTTTTTTTTTTTATTCAGTTACCTCAAAACGTGTAAATATAACAAAAACTCAAGTTGGAAAATTTGACCCCAAAACAATAATTTTTTTTTAAACCATACATACGGGTAAAAGAAAGTAAAAAATAAGGGAAGCGTTAGTTTTCGCATGGCCTCCTAAACTAGATGCCGTGGCTCGGAAATTTGGCAACAGTTGAAGCGGTAGACAGCGCCACCTGGTACATATTGCGCGACTTTTTTATTCAACAGCCACCAAAAAATTTTTAAAGTGGGATATGATATACATAAAAGGCGAATAGAATCGAAGAAACGTCGATTATATATATCATATATCACTTCTTAAAATTATTGGTGACAGTTGAATAAAAAATTCGCGCAATCTGTACCAGGAGGCGCTGTTTACCGTTTCAACTGTTGCCAAGCTTCGGAGCCACGCGACAGGCATCTAGTTTAGGAGGCTATGGTTTTCGTTTCGCAAATATTAGTTTTAATCATTATTCGCTAAATGACACCATATAATTTGAGGAAGAAAGCACTTCAAGTTAATTAAATAAATTTCCCAATTTATGTAAAATTAATAAAAAGATGAATTTACAAATCCATTAATTATTTTTTTCGTTTTAAATTAGTTTATTAATTTTATATTATAGAAAAAATAAGTATTCAGTTTTTCTTTACAGTTGCGGTATAATACAAGCTAATCTGTAAAGTATCTGTACATTAAACAGAATATTCATGCAATAATAATAAATCACAAATACTGTAAACATTTAAATGCTTTAAATGGGAAAGAATAAAAATCTGAAACACAGAAATAATTTTGAAATATTTCTGCAACATCATTACTCTGCTATTAACATAACAAAAGACAAGAATTAGCTTAAAATCTATTCTTACGACTTATTCAACATTTCATCTGCATATGTTGTTGAAAATAAAAGAGACATTATTTAGAAAAAAAGTAACAGGAGATTCCTTATGTTTACACATTTAAAAGGGCAATAGTCATATTTGGAAACGGAATCTAAACAAAAATACAAACGAAACGAATCAGGAGCATGGGCATCCTGCCAAACAAATAAAATGAAAACTGTTATCGTTAAACTGAGCCATTTAGGTAACAAATTTGTAGAAGTATGTTTTTATTTTTTAGACGAAAATAAGGAAGAAAGCAACAGCATTATTTATCATCATTATGATTTAATTAATTCTGCTCTTTTTTCTTTTCTTTTTTTTTTTTATTTCCAAACATACATATGTAAGGAATGTACTGTAATCATAACATAAATCCGACTTCGAGATTTTTGTGTTCGTACACATTTTGATGTTCCCTGAGTTCATTTTTGCATCCATTACCCGAATACCGTAGGTAATGGGAGTATTGTATTCGATGCAAAAATTCGATACCTTGTTTTCATCTGATTTACATGTTTTAAGGTCTCCTGACCCCCAAAAGTGGCTTTCAGCAATTGGTCAATATGTCAGTATGTGTGTGGGGAATCTTCTGACTATTATATCTCCGAAACTAATAAAGATAGAACTATGGAGCTTCAGAAATGAGTCAGGTCTAGTGCACAGATGTTTGATCTAATATTTGATGAAAATTGAAAAAAAAAAACAGAAGTGGAATCGTAACACCATATCTAAAAAAAAAAAAAAAACGGCTTATATGTTTTTCTTCAAAGTTCATATATATAAACACTCTATTAGATGTTTTTTTTTTTTTTTTTTTTTGAACGAATTAGTTGGTTAGCGGACAAATGTCAAATATGCTAGATTATATAATATATATATATATATATATATACATTACTTTAATTTTAAAAATGCATAAGTCTTTACTACAAAGAAAAGAAAAATCAAATACTTGTAAAAATAAAATGGGACATTTAAAGCATGAAATGAATATATTTAAAGCAATAAAAAGGTGACAATAACTAATTCAAGAATCATAATCTTTATTTTCCATGAAAGTAATCAGGAGGTTTTAATTATAGTTAGAAGGATAATTATACTATATATCAGAAGTTTTACCATTATTTATTATATTCGTTATTACGTTTACATTCGAATACAAAACTTTCATTAATGAAATTCACTAATTATGTTTAGCAGGAGAATAAATATTTCGTTCCGAGTATAAATTTCCTAACTGTTCGGGAATTTTAAAGGATATCGCTATTAAATAACAGTTAGAATTGCCATGAAAACTTTCTCACTATTGCTCGTTCAATTAAATATAAGGTTACCTGCGCCAAAATATCGAAAGTGTTTTAATACTTTATTTGAATTATTGAAAATCAATAAAGCCGTGCTATTAAAAGACATTATTATGCTATGGAATATCAAAAGAGAGGAAATACTTTATATTACTTTATAAACATATACTTTTAAGTCGCGTAAAATAAACTTTAATATTTAGGCTTGTGAAATAGTCTGATTTAATTAATTGTTTTTTGAATTTCTATACGTTTTAATTTCCAGTGCTTTTAACTTGTTTTTTGTCGATTTAGCTTATCGCTTTAAAAATCAATAGTACACTTTCAAACTGCTATCACTCTTTTTCACGGATTTTTCTGCGTGCAGCATGGCTGTAGATCTAACCGGCGCGGCGAGGTGGTTCGCCAAGTGTTCAAGCTGACGATATCATTCTACAGCGTTTACCGTGATTCCTATACTCGCGTTGGTAAGATACTGCCACATTCTTTTCAAGATTTCTTATTTGAAACAATCTCCGGCAGGGTGATTTGTTTAGTGCTCGCGCTAAAAAATTCTTTTTCTGCGTTTTGCCTTTGCCTCGCGCTCGGAGATCCTTATAGTGATGTTTTCTTTATTTCCGCCATTCCACTTTTTAGTACGAACGATGATTTTTGATTGCATTGCAATCACTTGTAATCCTAGCATCCTCTTACCTTCCCACCCCTGTCGTGTTAAGGAGTAGTTTGGCAAACGTAACTGCGTTGTCAATAGAGCCATGATTTTCGATGTGCTTAGGAATTTTGAGAGAAGAGTGCTGTTGCTCTAAGGTTTTTCCCCACCATTTCTAATTTTATCTTCCGACAAATAAATCTATAAATTAAATTGTGATATGAATCTTTTAACGTTATTTCGAGAAATAAGTTCAATATCAACTTTTTCCTCTATATTGATGATACTGAAGATATATCTAGCATTTACTTGGCTTAAAAATGTTAAAAATCTTAGAGGACGCCTTTTCCGATGGTCATTAAAATTTAGCATGTGTGGTTATGAAATAAAATATTAAAAAGGATCTACCAACCTTGAGACCGGTATGCTGTCGAGATTTTCTGATTCCCAGCATATCTCACATCATGTCCACCTCCTTGACCTGAATGAAATTAAAAGTATGCAACAACATGAAAATGTAATTATTAATGGTAAAAAAATATTTGGAAGTTAATGATCTCGTTGTAACAAAAAAGAAAAGTTTATATAAGATTATTGTACCAATGTCACTAAGATTAACCTTTTTAAACAAGGCCCACACACAATTCGGCCATCCGGGTATTCACAAGATGATGAATTTAATCTCACCCCAATATTATTGGCCCTCCATAAACAACGACAATGAAAATTTTGTTAAATATTGTCATACGTGCCAAATTAATAAGAAATATAAGCAGAAAAGATTTGAATTCTTAGTGCAGGTACCCCCAACAGATAGGCCCTTTGAATGTTTGTCGTTAGACACTGTTGGAGGATTTAATTATTACAATTCAACGAAAACGTATCTGCATTGGTCGTTCACCATGCAACTCGTTATGTATGGGGTTTTTCATCAAAAAGTGTGACAACTGAAACTTATACCAACTTTTTGAAACAAGTTTTTCTAATACAAGTACCTGAAAATTTGTTAACTGATAGAAATGCCACTTTTACTTCATTACCCAGACAGCACATCACCTCCCCAGGATATCTTCAAGATGTCTTCTGGATGAAAAGACATCCCAGAAACATCCTTAAGATGTACTGTGGATAAGTTAAGCCTAACTGTGCTGTTAGGGTATGCTTTAAGAAATTTTTAATAAATTATTATGTTAAACATATATTAACTAGCTAGCAATCATCATCTAGAGACAAATGAAAAAGTTGAACGCGTCAATCAAACTGTTATAACTACACTGTTAAAAAATGCAACTTTGCTGCCAGAAATTATCTGTAATTTGAGAAAAAAGTCTATAATTACGGAAAAATTACGTTGACAAAACGTATTTTTCTGTAACTACAGAGAATTTCTGGCAGCAAAGTTGCATTTTTTAAACAGTGTAGCCTTAAATGCAGAGTAAATTGCACTTTATCTAAAGTACCTTGGACCAAACTGTTAGAGGAGGCTCTAAGCCAATATAATGCCACCCCTCATTCTGTTGCAAAATTATCACCTAGTTATTTATTATTTGGAAATTTACCTTATGATCCCTTGATTCCCAATAATAATTATTATCTCAAGGTGGATGAAGCGAGAAAGTTAGCAATAGAACATACAGTTGAATACAATATAATTGAATACAAGTTAGATATGACGTTCGGTTTCTTCCTGCTAAATTTAAGGTCGGTGATGAAGTATTATTTGAAGAATTCCATTATCTTAATACACGTAAATTAACATCTCCTTCTTCAGGACCTTATAAAATTTCGAAGCAATTATCAGAGGTTAATTTTGAAATTGATAGACCAAATACTCATTTCAAGAAACAATCGAAAATTGTGCATTCTTCTAAGTTAAGATATAATAAATCACAAAAAATCAAATTAAGCCATGAGTAACACCCTAAATCAAGATCTACCACCAATTATTTTTTATTTTATTTTTTATTTATTTATTTTTTATTTTTTTATTTTTTCTGTCTTATTTACCTGCGACGCGTTGTATTAGAACCCACTGAGTTCGGAGAAATAGGCGGGATATCGGGAGACATAACTTCCTTACTTCAACTCACAAGGAAAGTATGAATCAGTAAAATTGCTATTGAAACCAAACCAAGCTTCAATTAAAGAGCATGGTCGAAAACATTGGGTACAGTACAAATTTGCTGCAACAACCCCCATGTGGGCGAGATATAATCCCCTAATAGTTTTAGTTATGTCTATAAAAGCCAACAAAACACAAGTCGTAGCAAGAACGAATGGTGCTGTGGTAGCGTGCTTGATTTCTAATGCGAAGGTCCTCGGATCCAGTCCCCGTAAGGGCGTTTTGTATTTTAATTTTTTATTTCAACTAAAATATTTGTTTTTTACATTGTTAATTAAATTAAATCATTACTTTAAGAGAAAATATTAATTATAATAAATCAAGTATTTTTTTTTTTTTTTTCAGCGCGGGCAATTTAATAATTTTTTTTTATTTTTAACCTATTTATTTATTTATTTATTAAATTTAAAGAAATTATTCATTTCCGGGAAATTCTTTTATATTTCATTTAGATAAGATTTTGTTAATGATTACATTCCGATAAAATTTTGTTAATGATTATGTCTTTTGTAAATTTCTAATTACTATTTTTTAAAGAGGACATTAGTATCAAGAGTTAATCGTCTGCTCTCAATTGTATTATTTATTCATGCAACTTTTTACTTGAAAAATCCTGAATGAACAACAGCTGTTGCTTAACTATCATTTGTCGCATTTAACTTTCAAATGTTTCATTAAACAACTGTCAAATTTAGTGGTGTCGGAAGAACTGATAATAATATTGAACACGATGACAAATTTTCTCAAAATGATTTTACTAATTTATAATAAGTTTACATCTCAAAAAATATAAAATCTGTGTAAATATGGATTTTACAAATCTAGTAATCTCGACAAAAAGCTAAATATTTAACAAAATGTTCGTGATGAACAATAATTGACGGTGAACAAAATTGTAATTCAAATAATAGTGATCAATCTTTTTGTATTTCTTGTTCTAATTGTGAAAAATACTTATGATTTCGTGATTTTTCTACTTTTAATCATAACTGTTATAAATTAGAAACTATATCCGTAGCTTTAAATGTTATTTTCTTTTTATAAATAAAAAAATAAAAATATATATTTCATAAATTCGTGGTCAATACTTTATTAACTAGAATACTTAAAAAAAATCTTCTTAATATAATTAATATTTTCTCTTAAAATAATGCTTTAATTTAATTAAAAATGTAAAAAATAAATATTTTATTTGAAATAAAAAATTAAAATACAAAAAATTTTGCCTTTGCGGGGCCTCGATCCGAGGACCTCCGTATCAGAAGTTAAGCACGTTGCCACAGCATCATTCGTTCTTATTACGATGTGTGTTTTGTTGGCTTTTATAGAAATAACTATAACTAATAGAGGGTCATACGTCGCCCCCATGGAGGTTGTTGCAGCAAATTTCTACTGTACCCTATGTTTTCGACCATGCTCTTTAATTTAAACTTGGTTTGGTTTCAATAGCAATTTTACTGATTCATACTTCCCTTTTATAAGTAACCCTTGAAATTTAAAAATACTTGATAAAGAATACTGTGAAAGCGAATCTTGGAACAAGGGTCCTCCACTCCTCAAATTCCCTTATCTTTTTAGCCAACTGTTTACTCATGTTCCTCTGTACTCACCTGAGTGAGATGTCCGAGGGGCATAAGGGAAACATGCGTACTTATTCTAGTGATGGGACTTGCCAAAAATCCGCGTTTGCCCTTTAAAATTTTGTCTGATTGGCAAACTCTCACAGGATTTCAAGGGTCATTGCATTCATCCATATAAATTCTTGGAAAAAGATTTTTTTTTTTTTTTTTTTTTTTTTTTGGTTTATTTGTGTTTATGCAATTAGAAAGTATAGGGAGTAATAAGTACTAATAAAGAGTGACTTATTGATTTCATTTTCATGTATAGTTAGAAAATTTTATTAATCATAATTGTAATGCTAGTATAGTTGTTTTTCTTACATTGTATAAGTGTAACGTATCATTCCAAAATTACACATTACATGATGTACTTTTTTTTTAATTTCGTTTTTACATTCAGAAAATTCATAACCGTTAAATTAGTGCTCATTTTCTAAAAATTGAATTTTTTAAATTTTAATTTTGAGCTGAAATGTGCAAATTTTTGCAAAGTGCATTTTCCCCATTTTTCAGCTGCAAAATGAAATACTAAAAATTTAATTTTATGGAAAACGAGTGCTAATTTAATGACTGTGAATTTTCTGAATGTGAAAAAAGAATTAAACAAAATACTTTAGGTAATGATAATCACGGAAACAAATTTTCCTGTAGAATAACATGAGCCGCAGCTGTCAGCGAGATTAGGTACAGTCGGCAGCAAAAGTATCCTAGCACTAGCAAAACTTCCTATATAAAAAAAGTACACTTAATACAGTTTTTTAAAATACATCATTGTTGAATCCTGTTCTTAGTCAGTCTAAGATCATCATTCAATAAGGATTTATTTCACAAAACAGTATTAAGTGTACTTTTTTTATATAGGAATTTTTGCTAGTTCTCGGATACTTTAGCTGTCGACTGCATTGTTCGCTATTAAGGAATATTTTTATTTAAAAGGTTTTATAATATTTTTGAAATGAAATATATTTTTAATATGCATTTAAAAGTATATATTTTTACAAGAGATCAATAAATAAAATAATAATAATAATTGTTTTACAGGAATATTAAATAAATGCTACGGCGTCTTCTCTCCAATTTACGCTTTAGAATTTTCTCTTTGAATTTTAGCCTATTATAGCTCTTTGATAAAAAATAAAGCATTTAAATTCTGGTATTTTAAAGCTATTTCTGCTGAAAATTGAATGCTCTTTGAGAGAGGTTCTTAGTCATTAATGACGCAAGCGAGCTAAGAAAATAGTTTATATGAAAATACCTCTTACTGAGTTGGACATACATTCAAATCTAAATAATTTCTTTAAAAAGTTAATTTAAGTTCTAAAAATTTTTGTACATTACTCATAGAAACATTTCTTTTCTTTTCTGAAAAATTTTGTTATAAATACAGAAAGAGAATATAAATAAAACTTTGCGAATTTCTCTTAGAAAATTATTCTTAAGGGATTAAAATATCATTTCTCATTAAAAGAAATTATAACATGTTCCTTAATTACCTTTTAATTGTTATTTTATGCAAATTTCTATTAAAGTAATTTGGAATATGAAATATAAATTTTAAAAAGCTTTTTAATTTCATATGCTTATTAATACAAGAATGAATATACCTTATTAAATAAATATGAAGAAATTTAAAATTATAATAGCTATTTATTTTATGAGACAATTTACTATGGCACTAAATATAAAGTATGTTTATTACTTTTTTTTCATTTTCATTTATTTTAAATAAATATGAAATAATTCAGCCTCAAGCACAATCTAGAAGATAAAAGGTTTATATCTTAGAAAAATATTTCTATGCATGTAGAAACTTTAGAGGATAATCACGATTTATGTTGCTAACTTTTAACTGTTGACTAATTAGCTATTTTCAAAAAGTAGTACTTGATGAACAGTGAACTATTCTCATTAACATATCATTAAATTTCGTCGGTGCTTTTGAAAAGGATACGTAAACTTTCGATATCTCTTTTTCTAACATTTATCTTTAATAGATAATTTCTACACTACTTAGCAATCAAATTTAACTTCCTCAATTGATTAGCGTTATCATTTCGAAGACATTTGTTGTAGTATCAAGAGTATCGTTTTATGAAGAACATCGAGATAATTTGTAATACCAAAAGAAATAAAAAGACATTAGCGACTTAAACTCATTAGCGTCTTCAATAGAAGGATAATTCCAAATAGAATTTGCTGCATTCCCGTGAGATATTATTTGGCTCATTTTCTTAGAAAAAATATTAACGAATAGTATGGAATAATAACGAAGTAATACTCAATTTAATTTATTTTCTATGGAAAATTTAGTTACTTGATCTATAACGATAGTTGTTGAGATAAATCCGCATTTATGTAATATAAGAAATTGTGGACGATTTCTTACTTTTTGCTTGCCTAAAGCCAAATAAAATGATCATTCTTTTTATTTTCGCTTGCCATTATATATTGTTGAGAAGGTATTGTTTCGAAGCCGAATTCTGGAAACAGAATTTTGCTTTAATTGTATGTTTTCAGATCCCTTGAATCAGAAAATTAAGTTTTTAGTGAGTTATCTATGCGTGTGTATGTGACTCTGTTATCAGCATAACTAAAAAACAGGCATTAGCTAATTTTGGTCTAATTTTGGTATTCTATATCTGCATCGTAGACGGATATTATTCGAGGACTTTTACTGAGATCGATGAAATGATTCGAGTACCAGAATTTCTCGTTAACGAGTGTTAAAATATTCACACTACGCTACACATAATAGCTTTTTTTTCTTTTCTTTTCTTTTCTTTTCTTTTTTTTTTTTTTTTTTTTTTTTTTATGTGTGTGTGTGTGTGTGCAAAACCAAGATTCCTATTGAATCATGTAATTAAAGCAGTCATAACTTGTCTACAAGGCCACAAAAATGATTTCGAATATATTAAAAGCTATACTCCAAAAATTTTCGAAAGGTATTTCAGTTTGTGTTAAGAATTGTCTTTTTATTATTATTATTATTATTATCTGTGTAAGTTTAAGTATACTACATTGTTCGCATACAATATATTGACAATATACATTGCTACCTAAAATTTTACGAATAAACTCTTTTCCACTGAACGTGCTTGAGTGCTCTACGAAATTCTATCATGGCATATAAAATTATTTAGGAATGAGTATTAATTTCTCTGGCATTTAAGGTTTTGCTTCGGGAACTAATCTACGAACCTCAATCAATGACGCCATCTGAGGTCCCATAAATACGAAAATCATATTTTTAGTGGTTGGTATGCATTCCTCTAATTTCGTCATTTGACTATCGAAAAATGGCATTTTTTAAGTACTTCAGTAAAAATTGAAGTCTGAAAACGGACTATAAGAGTGGATGATCTCAAAACGAATCATCCACAAAAGTTTATGAAATTAAAAAGAATCCTTTACGCAATGAAACAATTATAAAAGAGATTTCTTAAAAATTTCAAACGGGAAAAAATATTTTAGATTTGAAGTATCATAAGTTTCGAGAAAAAAAAAAAAAAGCATAAGTTTAAATAATCTATCAGCCGTTGGTAAGTAAATTAAACTTTCTATTTTCAGATCTAGAATTGAAAGCAATAAAAGCTTTAGATATATCTTCATTAGGTAGATTACATAAGTGCAATCTACGTATGTACATGACGATTAATATATATATATATTTAAAAAATAATAATAATAATTAAAGACTTTTTCTATTAGCTTAATTCGCACTAAAAACTATGAAAAGTTTAAAATGAAGTGTTGTCACCTTAATTTCATACTTTAGTTAATTAAAAAAAAAAAAAAATTGTTGTGTGGAAAAACTGTTTGCACTCCTAGATTTAGAAAAATTACACTTTTAATTTGGTACTGAATTTGTAACGATAGGACTGATATTTCTAATTTATTTTCCTCTTTTTCTATTTTTAACCTGGATTTGGCAGAATGTTTAGGACAAAGAATGTAAGCTAAAAAAAAGTCTTTAATAAAAACCTTCCCGATGTATGACATTCTAACTAATGTACTATTAAAAAATTGACATATGTGCTATGATTTAGACATTTTAATATCTTCGCTTGAGTATGAGGTGAAACATAACAGATTGTTCTTACAGTTATACACATACAGCGACAGTTTTGAAATTTTTGAATGGTAAAACTCATTGTTTTAATCGAATTGTAATTTTCAAAGTGTAAAATCTTAATTTTTTAAGCTACAATCACCAGACAACGTTATTTATTACTTTATACTCTGATAATTATAATGTGATTTTAAAAACCCACAGCTGTGAGAGCTGGACTGTTGTTTTTCTCCTCATTTTTGATCGTACAGTCGGCAGAAAAATTATTCGAGCGCTAGCAATAATTTCTATGTAAAAAAAAAGAACACTTAATACTGTTTTATTAAATAAATCCTTATCGAATCATGTTTTTAGTCAGTTTAAGCACACCATTCGACAAGGATTTATTTAACAAAACAGTGCACTTTTTAAGTGCACTATTTTTACATAGGAATTATTGCTAACGCTCGAATAATTTTGTTGCCGACTGTACACCTTGAAACATCTAAATCCAAGCAAACGGGCCCTTTTCTTGACTGGTACGTTCGTTTATGAAATCATTTATCGGAGTATTTTTATTTTTACTTTTATTCTTTTATAGTCACCCTGTATTTTAAAAGTTTCTTAAATTTTCTAATATAATCAAGACCAAGAGTTGAAACTATAACACAACAGTTATTATTAATTTTAGGAAAATAATTATTTTGACTTGTTTAAAAAATCATACTAACTTTTTTCATCAAAGATCTTTTTCTAAGAAAAGTATTGAACTTAATTTTTCGGGAAAATGAGTTTGTTGATGAAAAGTGTAAAAATTTATTTATATATTGCTATATGCATGAAATATGTTCTAGTTAAAATATGTTCGTTGTATAATTCACAACCAGAAGAGTAAAATTTTGTTTACATGGTTGCTGTTCAGAGTCTGATTTTTCACTAGGCTTGGAAAAGTAGGCTCTAATTTTTAAGATTCACATAAATTTTTATTTTAAAAGGTTTGTTTCAGTTTAAAAAGGTTTGTTCAAAATGCTACCTTTTTTAAAAGGTAGTTCTTTATTGTTTATGTGTATTAAAAGCTTTTTAAATACTTTCAAAATTGTAATATTGCGAATTTGGCAATCTGTATTTTCGAGTGTGATAAGTGAATGATTACATACTAATTTCAGTCCTGATATTAATATACTGAGCATTCGTATTCCGACAATTATGTTTTAAACTATAGTACAGATCCTCATAAACCGAAAGTGACGCTACTTAATTTAACAACAAGTGACCGTTAAAAAAAAAAAAAAAAAAAAAAAAAAAAAAAAAAAAAAATTGCAACATTTAGTAGATCACTTTACTCTGTTAAAATGAAAGAATGAAAATAACTCAACTTGAGTGAATTTTCATTCATTTGTCTAGAAGAAACGCGCCCTCTCATCTTGAGGTAAATTCACGAAATTGAATGGGTTAAGATAATGCACTCAAACTTGATTTATTTTTTGTATTTCAGTAATTTATTTATTTTATTAATGGTTTCAATACAAATGATTTAAATAAATTGGTTCACATTACAATAGCTTTGTCCGTTGCACTTGCGTGCTACTGAAGAAATACGCTGCAGCGAGAGCAGTGTTGTCATTACAAGTGATTGAATGAGCAGAAATAACTCAAGTATCGATAAATATCGATAAATCAAATTTACTTAAACGAAAAGCTACTAATCAGCTCAAAGAAATGCATTGGCAACTCAATTCGGTTAAAAAAAAAAAAAAAAAAAAAAAAGTCCTACTTGACATTCTGAATTAACTCATTTATTTTAAGAGAGTAAGTATGTTACATTATACGTTTTAAACTATTCAACTGATTTCCTTATATTAAGTGTGGTATGGCTAATGCACTGAATGTGTAAGAGAATTCAGTATATATTCGATAGTGGTGGAATTAAATACTTTAATTCGCAAATTATAAGCACTTTTAGCTGAGTATGAATTCAAGCCCCTAGATAAATCAAGGAAATATATCTTAAACCATGTTATCAGTGTTCTTTTGTTTTTATGTGTTTAGTTTAAAGGACTGAATACTGAATTGTAGTTATGTTACATGGAGGCTATGATATAGTCGGCAGCCAAATTATTCGAGCGCTAGCATAAATTCCTACATAAAAAAAGTGCACTTAATAAGTACACTTTTTGTTAAATAAATCCTTGTCGAATCATTGTCTTAAAATGACTAAGAACATGAATCGACAAGGATTTATTTAACAAAACAGTATTAAGTGTACTTTTTTATATAGGAATTTTTGCTTGCGCTCGAATAATTTTGTTGCTGACTGTATAAGTTGCGTTTGCATACAGTGTATTAGCATGCAGAGCAAAGGAAGTTAACTGCTATCTACTCAAGATGGCTGCCGCAATAGCAGCTAAGGCTACCACAGGAGCTACCAAAACATTAATTAGGGCTATATTACTTAATGGTTCCTGCGGTTACGATTTTGGCTTCATATTTTTCCAGACATGTCATTGCCTCTTATATTCTTCCTCCAAGTTATCTTAGTAGTATACTTACATCACAATTTTTGATAATTAAGATATAATAATCATGAATCGACACTATTCATGATTTATGTATTGTGCTATACACTGAGAAAAATTTCTGTAACTGACAGCTAGAATCTAAGTTGTGGCTCTAGTAAAAATAGTTCCATGTCATCCTTATAAATTCTAGTCCCCTCTGAAAGCGAATTATTGAAATATAATCTATAGAACTATAATAAATAGAACTGTAATCTTGGTTAATGACCCAATTTTGGAAAATAAAGAGAGAATTTCTTGCACTACAAAGGATTAATGTTAGTCATAATATTCATAGTATTGATTCACCATCTAGAATTGTACAGACTAGAAATTCTCGACCATTTCGTTAATCCAGGTTATTTGTTTACCTTATACGCTTAACTCGGAAACATATATTTCTATTTTGAGGAATTAGGAAATGACCACTTATTCGTTCTAGATGAATGCGGTATATTCTTTTTCTCAGTGCAAGGCTGCTGTAAAGATTTAATACTTCATAACTCTTCTAAGAGAAAAATATTCTATATATTCACTATTTTATTCGAATAGCTAGAATTCAACACATTTCATCAATCAGAATTACATAATGGTTAGTACTAAACTATTTATTGAAATGATAATTTCTTCTCTTTGGCGAAACATTAAACTTAATAGCTATTGTACGCATTTAGTTTTATTGTGAGATTTTTTTAAATAATTTAACTGTAATTTCTTCATTAAAGTTAAGTTTAGTAATCAGTCGAAAGGTATATGTCTCCATTAATAAAACCATTTCAAAAGTAGCTGTATAATATACATTTATCTGAAAATCAGTACATTATTTTAAAAAGTAAAATTCGTGAATAAGAAATCTAGCCAATGTTAGATAACTAAATTTCTGTTCATGTAATAGTTCTAAATATCCAATTAATTCTACTTAATTCTACATAAAAGTTAATTAAAAGGAAAAAAAGTCCTCCCAATGAGCTTCGAAATGTTTTATTGATACCAATTTTCATTATGATTCTTACATTTGTGAGAAGGTTAGTTTATGTGTGACAGTCATAATTATTCTGTTTATTTAAAATAATGATAGCGATCATCTTATCTCCAGATTCTGTTTTTTACACTGAAATGGGAGTTAAAGGTTGTCAAACAAAATTGATTTGGTGATAATAATAACAATAATAACAACTGATTAATATTAGATCAAATTGAAAATAATGGTAGTCGATTTTAAAATATAAAGGAGTAATTTGAAGACTATTTTTATGAATTTTTATATTATTCAGCTTTAATATGATATGAAAATAGTTTTCTTCACATTGTTTAGGCTTAGAAAAATGAGGGCATTCATTATTATCCTTATGAGTGTACAGTTTTAATTAATTAAAAAAATTTCTTTAAAAATCACAATATTATAATTTAGAAGAAAAGTCATTCCTATTATTTTGTCTTCAGGTGCACTACAATGATGAGAATATGTCATTAACTGATATACTTTTGTCGTCGTAGAAAATATTTTTCTTCATTCAAATAAGTCTTCTAATACTTGACTCGTATCCTATTGTATAACTTTTATAAACTAAGTTTTTTTTTTTTAAAGGATTTTTTAAGACAATTTTTTAATAGCTTATTATATAGTTTTATATCATGATATTTGATATGTCTACTGAATGAAATGATTTCTGTTTTAGATAATCACTGAAAAAAAAATATAGAATATGAATTTTAAGTATTTAGTATCACATTTTTATTACGAATCACTTTATTTAATAATTGTAAACTATCAACTTTTAGAATTTGAGATTTTTTTATTTTATTTAATTTTTAATGCTTAATTTTAATATCCTTAATTCGATTTTCTCTACAGTTTAATCGTCAAAGCTTTTGTTGTACTTTTCTTTAAAAAAAAAAAAAAAAAAAAAAAAAAAAAAAATGTGCTTGTCATTAATATGAAACAATGAGTGTACGTACAGCCGGTAACAAAAGTGTCCGAATACTAGCAAAAATTCCTGTATTAAAAAAGTACACTTAATACTGTTTTGCTAAATAAATCCTTGTCGAATCCTATTCTTAGTCAGCCTAAGAACAGGATTCAACAAGGATTTATTTAGCAAAACTGTATTAAGAGTACTTTATTTATACAGGAAATTTTGCTAGTGTTCGGACATTTTTGTTACCGACTGTAATAGGTCTGATAATTTTTTTTAATATATATTTATAGAACTATTTACATAAATTTCACGTTTTTAGTCAGCTAAATTCAAATGTGTAAAAATAGAGTTTGATTATAATCAAATTTCTAACATAAACAGCATCTTGCAGCTAACACTGGTCAGCGAATTTCTGCTAAGTTTGGTATGTGCACATTTCAAGAAATACGCCCAAGGAAAGAAAAAAGAAATTACAAAATAAGTTCCACTATGTAACACTTTGTATGGAAAATGACAAATTCAAATGGGATTGTACCTACAGAATCTACAACTAACAACAAATGTTCAAGTTATAATTACAAAACTTTGAATAAACACCAAAAAATACAATAAACTTTCAACATTTGTTTTGGGTGGAAGGTGGAAATAACATACGACCCTTCGTCAGGCGAACAAAGTGGGCACGAGTGCTGCAGTCAAAGCGGCAACGCCTTTTATGGTGTTTATTCATTTTGTAATTATAACTTTAAAACGCCAGTTCTGAGATGCTTTCTTATTATTTAAATGTTTAAGTTGTTCATGAGTTACCAATGAGTATTTAAATGTTAAATAGTTATACTGAATTTACTTTGTTGCATTTTTCTTTTTACCTGCAAAAACTCACCTGGTGGTTAAATTTGATTTTTTTTTTTTTTTAATTCTTGATCACATAACATAAACATAACTACATACCAAATTTGGTAGCCATCCGCTCATAATGTTTTAACTGCAGGATGCAGCTAATAAGAGATTAAATTTTAATTATCGTATATATCAAACAGATAAAAGTTATAATGTTAATTTCTTATTTTTTTTTTCAGTGGCACGGGTGGGCTGATGCTGGCGTCGGTGCTTGGCTCACTGGCGGCCCTGGCGTCGATGGCCGTCACCTTGGCACTTTGCTACCTCTTCTGGCGGAAGAGGTCAGCTGCCAAGGAGGCCAAAGACGAGCTAGAGCCTCTACAGGTGGGAGGCCCTACCCAATCAGCCCAGGCCACGCCGAAAGGTGGTGCTCAGCCGCAGCAGCAACAAGGTAAAAATGTAGTGGAACTGACCAGGCATAACGTCGAGGACAGACTCTATCAAGCAACCGCCGGATCTTCGTCGCTATCCCTGGACAAGTATGTATCGCATTTTTACCACATTGTTTTATTTTGAAATTGCGCATATTGTAATGCATTACACGGGCATATTTTGTCTTCATAATCTTTGATGGGGAAAATCTTAATTTTGCAACGGTGATCAAAGACGCGCTAGAATAGATGTGACGTCTTATGCGAACAACAGTGGTGAAGCCGAAACAGTTCTCAGACGTTGCGCAAACAACCAGGGTAAAAAACTATAATCTAGTAATTAACTGGAAACCAAGTTGAAGAATTGATTGATCTTCCGCGTTTCGATATATTTTACTTGCTAAAATTTGTTTTCATTTTTTTTTTTTTCCGGCGTCACTTTCTTTAATTTCATACTTGTGAATGTGCGATCCCCCTCTCCTAAAATTCTAAATCACAAACTGCTAATAAGGAAAAAACATAAGAATATTACAATACAGTAATACTGACATTAGAGATATTAGTGTTGAAGTGTTGAGGTTAAAGCAACTTGACTGTCCAAGGGTTTTAGTCTTCGGGGGAAGTGTCCTCCTTAATGGGGGGGGGGGAGGGGGGTTAAGGGGTTGTAGCTCATATCCACCCAACAGTGACATTGGAAAAACCAGAATACAAATTAAAATAAGTGAAATAAATGTGTTCAAGTTACATAAAGGATAGACAGTTGGTGATGCAATGTAATCACCATTCAGTTTTGGCTTTTAGTTTAGTATTAGTTATTGGCTACTTAGAATTTAATGTTAAAAACCACGAATTTTAAATGTGAATACATTTAAAGAATGTGTAACCGCAAAACTAGAAAGCAACTTAGAATAAATAAATTATGTCGAAGTATGCGAATGGCAGTTATAGCACGAGGCATTTCAGTCTACTTTTAGGACCAGACATCCAGTTAGTATCAAACACTATTTAACCTTTTAACGTTCACTATATATTTTCTTTTGAACGTTGCTAAGCTATTTTTACCGAATGGCTGTCAGCCACATAATTGATCATAAATATGTACAAAGAAGACGAAAAAGAAAAGAAAAAAGCAAATTTTTAAGTTTTTGGGAATATTTTAGTTTGAAACATTTATGTGGTTATTGTTAAACATTATTGTTGTTTCAGGTCAAAATTATAGCACCACCATTAAATTCAGTTAAAAAAAAAAAAAAAAAAAGACATGAGTGCAATATAAAAGCAACAACGTACATTCGTGCACACTAAGAAATTTCAAATGATTTCTGCATTTGACTTCCTCTGAAACATCAATTTTTATATTTCAGATTATGCTAATACCTATGGAACAGAAACAGAAGAAAAAATTAAAATTCTACTGAAAAAAGTGAAAATATGGAAAAATTGTTGAAGTAAAAAAGTTAAATGATATCAGATGTTTAGTTTCAGAGCGAAACCAATGAACGTTAAGGAGTTAAAAACTGTACTACACAAATCTAGATAAAAAATTACTCTATAATCAAACGTGTGATTGATTTCTTAAGTCAAGCTTATTAATTCTTATTTTCTACGTCGTCTAAAATTTTGCTTTTGTCTTTCTATTACTTGATTTAGAATGGCTTAAATTATAAGAATCGTTTATAAGAATATTACTTTTGCTTATTCTTTATGCAGAAAAATCGTTTAATGAATTTTATTCAAGATTAAGTGTTAAAATTTCAAGCAAACTTTTAAATGGTATTACCCAGCAGTGCTCGAATAAGCTTTAAATACAAAGAATGGAAATCTCCAGGAAAAGTTTTCTAAATTCTATAAATACGAAGATAATCTGTGTTTCATATATTACTCCTAATAGCAGCTTAACGGAATTTAAATTTCAAGAAATATTTTCTCTTTATGTTATTTGTATTCTCATGTAAAAACTCTTTTGCGCATATTTGACAGAAATGATTCAACAGTGGAATCCTATATCAGTTGCTCTTACAATACGTATAGTTGATAAAATGAATACAATTTTGCTAAGAAAATATACGGTTGTAATTAAATTGAATAAACGTTTTTCTATTCTTTTTCATTTTTTATTCAGAAAGAAAATTTTTTTTCAACCTATGTGGACAGTTCCTGCATCTAATCGCAATTTAGACTTTTTTTCTCCAAATAATTTTAAAGATATTGTCTTACTTTAAGGGAGCAATTAACAAAAACATTTATTATTCAATGTAAAGAGACAAAAAATATGTAATAATAATGAGCGCAAATTTTCGCTAATCTGATACGTCTTATAAAGAAAAAGAGAAATCTAAAGAGAAATCTCATACTTCTTATAAAGAAGATTGATAGACATAAAATAGAAGGCACATACATGAAAGTAGCAATGCCTATCTATTATTATGCAGCACTCGTACCCAAATTTTTCACTTGAGGAAGGGTTATAATAATTTTATCTATTCAAAACAATAGTTGTGTGTTTTTATAATTTATGGTATTTGCTTATACAATTTTTATTCATTATCTTCTAATACCAATTTATCTATGCATTTTAGTGTAGTCGTACTTTATGCGCCTAATCGGTAATTCGGCTTTGTTTATCAGAAATTGAACCTCATTGAACCTCATTTTGAACAATTGAAATTAAAGTAGTCACTCAAACCAACTGAGCGCCTAAACGAAATTGTAAGTTTTTACTGACTTTGAGTTAAAAAGCAAAACAATTATCTGTATAAAAGGTATGTACTTGGTTTAATATAACGAGTTGCATAAAAAAAAAAAAAAAAAAAAATCTTCAGCTGCATGACCGAAAGTTTCTGCTTTCTAAATTATGGAAAGTGCTGGATTTAAATCCAGGTCACTCTCGTTGGCCTAGGCTTTGTACGTTGCCTGTGGTTTTCTTTGAAATTCGCGTGAATAGGGTGTTTTCTTAAGGACGCCTTACAAGGATTTTTATGAAGGGTATTCCACGAAGGCCCAGGTCCCTAGTGCAGACAACTAGCTTTAATCTCTACATCTACCTACGCCCATCGGCTGAAAACTATAATATATTCAGTCACATAAAATACAAAATATTGGAATAATAATCATAACTATTTATATGTTTTAAATCAAAAGAAACAATATTAAAATTCAGAAAAAGGAATATCTAAAGGTATATTTATTATTAGTATAAGGCATTTTACAAATAATATTCAGTCATTTCGAGTTTCTACTATTTACGAAATAGAAATATTTTCATATCTTGTGAAAGAAAATCAGATTTTTATTACTTATGACTAAGCAATAATCTTTTTTACTATTGAACAAACTACTTTCTCTTAAAAGAATAGCTCTTTTATTGAATCATTTTGTGAACATTATACTAATGTTTTAGGCTTCATTAAACATTCTTATAATAAGCTAAGAAACAACCAAATAGCTAAACATGAACAATATACATTTATATATTTTATTTGAGTATATTTTCGCTTTTCAGATTTACTTTGCCATTTTTCTTATTTATGTAATCGCCAGCACAAATAGCTCTTTTATTTGAATGTGAAGTTTCATAGGAAAAATTGGTTCATTTTTATGCATTCACTTTCTAATATCATAAATATTTTCATGTTTCTGTGCTAGAGGAACTCGGTTTATTAATGTAATACATCACCATGATCCATCACGTTTGCCAAGAATATAGTATGCTGAGAGAAATGTATATTTAAGCTAATATTTCTGAAAATGTTTTATGTTTCAATATAGCCTGTGGGGAAGCAAAAATACTGTTGCGATGAATAGGAAAATCAAATGAAAGGATGGCTACGAAAGCTTGATAAACATAAAAGACCACGATAAATAATAAATAGTAGGTAGTTTTTATGTTTATATATTATAATGCTGAAAATATTTTTTATAAAGAAGCATGACGATACTGATAGAAAAGATAAATTACAGGAAAATATTTTATTCCAGATTCACATAGAAATTAAACCAGTTATTTTATAGCTTAAGAAATATGACTGAAATATGAAAATCTTTGGTGTGTTACCGATGTTTATTTCATAGACATAAATTAAACTTTAATTTATATTCAAGTGAGTTGCGTACGAGAGTAGTTTGCGCAATGATGCTTCTTACAGGAAAAAATAGTTTAAATTAAACAAATAATGAATAATCGTTCTAAATTTTGCTCATAGATGGCGTTTACTTGTATTTTGTTTATATAGCGTTTCTTTCAGTTTCTTTCCCATTATTAATTCTAGATAATGGACCGTTTGTTTCTGACTCGAGCTATATAAAGAGCGCATTTTTAAAATTTTGTTGTTATTTTCGCAAGTAAATGATCTTTAATTGCTTGCATTGTGTTTTTGATGCTTTTTCGAGTTGTTTTTAAGAAATAACGCCATCTATGAGCAAAATTTAAAACTTTTATTTTTATATTCTTCATTGAAACTTTTTATCATTAAAAAGTGTTCTCGGACAAACTACACTCTCATGCGTGAATTACTTAATTTGATATTTAAATTTAACATATATCAAGGAGTTATAGCCCATCCTGTATATAATTAAAAATAGTGACCGTATGAAAGTTTAATTAATTTATATAAGATACATTTTTTACTTCCTTATACAAAGTATAAGGAAGTATAGTAATCCCGATTTGCGAAGTGGATTTTCTATTTCACATTGCTCAAAAACGAATGATCACTGAATGTTCCCAATTTGTACGTGTGACTGTCATGATGTCTAGCTGTACACATGCAAGTGTACACGAGCTCTCGTTTTAGAGATATAAGCGACTTTACACGTTTTTTCGTGACGTCTGTATGTATGTGTGTCGGTGTGTGTGTGTGTGTGAGTATGTCGCATAATTCAAAAACGGTTGGATGTAGAAAGTTGCAAATTGGTACATAGGTTTGTTATAACATCTAGTTGTGCACCTCCCTTTTTGGACTTTGTATGATTTTCCGTTTTGGAGATATTTAGGAAAATTAGGTTCATAATGGCCAAAATGTATCAAAAAACGGTAATAACTCAAAAACGGTTTGGACAAATCTTACAATTTAACTAATTTCCCGAGTAGCTAGACATTTGAAACTTTCAGAAAAACTCAGAACACGTTGACAATGCATTTTAAAAATATTTTTAGCCAACTGTTTCGGATACCTGCTGCCTTCAGCAGCGTTTATATGATTCCACAGAAAAATTATTTAACTAACTTCTCGACTAGCTAGACATTTGAAACTTTCAGAATATTTCAAAACACGGTGAAAATGCATTTTTGAAATACTTTTAGCGATCTGTTTCGGATTCCTGCTGCCTCCGGCAGCGTTACTTGGACAAATCTTGCAATCGATTTTTAACTAACTTCCGACTATCTAGACATTTGAAACTTTCAGTAAAGCTCAGAACATGGTGACAATGCGTTTTTTAAATATTTTTAGCAAATTGTTTCGGGTCACTGCTGCCTTCGGCAGCGTTTATATGGTTCAACAGAAAATTTATTTAACTAACTTTCCGACTAGCTAGACATTTGAAACTTTCAAAATAGTTCAAAACATGGTGAAAATGCATTTCTTTTAATATTTTTAGCCAACTGTTTCGGATCCCTGATGCCTTCGGCAGCGTTACCTGGACGAATCTTGCAATCGATTTTTAACTCACTTCTCGACTAGCTAGACATTTGAAGCTTTCAGTAAAGCTCAGAACATGGTGACAATGCATTTTTTAAATATTTTTAGTAAATTGTTTCGGGTCACTGCTGCCTTTGGCAGCGTTTATATGGTTCAACAGAAAATTTATTTAACTAACTTCCGGACTAGCTAGACATTTGAAACTTTCAGAATAGTTCAGAACACGGTGAAAATCCATTTTTTAAATACTTTTAGCCAACTTCTTCGGATCCCTGGTGCCTTCGGCATCGTTACCTGTACAAATCTTGCAATCGATTTTTAACTAACTTCCCGACTAGCTAGACATTTGAAACTTTCAGAAAAGCCAGAACACGGTAGTAATGCATTTTTAAAATATTTTTAACCATTTGTCTTGGGTCCAATGACAATGCTTTTAACATTATATATTTCTAAAGATGTATAAAGAAGTCATGTGGTGCCCACATCAGATGTTTTATTTTATAATATGTCAAATTCGCATTTCATATATTAAAATTTTTTTCTTAAAAGATACAACAGAAAAATGCATCTATATTATACAATTCTAATATTTTTCCCTGTCTGAATATGTTTAAATAGTTGTTCATTCATTTTAATCTGAATAATAAATCAACTATTTTCAAGTGTATGTTTTAAAAAAGGAATGACTCCTTTTTATAAGTTTAATTTTTAATGTATTATGAATATAGTAATGGGTAGTTCCTTTTTCAGTATTACAAGGTAACTTAATTTAGAATTGTGCTGTATCATAATCATCAGTTTTGTTTGTCAAAAGAAAATATATTTTCTCAGAATCATATGTTAAACTACGTATTTCTTGAAATATTTCGCGTTTCGATGCAAATTATAATGATATAAAAATGTAGTTGAGACAAATAAAAAATCCTATGAAGGCTTGATAAACACGGCAGGCTGTAATTTTTAAAGAAAAAGCAAAGAAAAAAACTGATTTTTACATATTAAACTATATAGATGTAAGAGAAATTTTTCATATAAAAATTAAATAGTGCATGTAATAAAATACAACGATGACATGGTGTTAAATTATACCGACAAAAATTGTAAGAAATAACAATTTACAGCACTGCACTCAAAAATTGTCTGGGATAGAAATAATTAGGCACAGTCCTTCAACAAGTAAAAATACGTATTGTTACGAAATTGTAAATAATTGTGTTTATTTTTATATAAATTCTTTCAAAGAGGCTTAGTAAGTTGATAAAGTGCTAATTTTGTGCATTTCTAGTCGTTTTAGCGTTGAAATAGCCTTATTTTCCCTTAAAAACGCATTAAAAAGCCCCAGTAATGCAAGTAATGGATTTGGCGCCAAATATGGCGACTTTTTCCCACCTTGGCGATTTTTTTGGCGACCTTGGCGAGAAAATCCTTATATGGGATATACCAAATATGGAAGCTGTAAGTTGATTGGTTGACCACTTTCTAGAGTTTTCTCGAAAAATCTGGGTTCCATGGAACAGTATATAAGGAGCGCTTCCTCGCCAAGGCAGTCAGTTCAGTTCAGATCTCAGCCAGCTTCGCTAGTGCTTGCATTGCTCTTAAGCCTCTTTGAGAGAGACTTGCTTCAAGTGTTATTGTTATACAGTTTGTACTGTGAATTTGCTATTGACAGCTGTTGTTTAAGCTGTGGTTACTGCTTGAATTGAAGCTGATAATTGGTTTATTGACCTGTATTTTTCTGGAACTTTCTGTGAATAAATTACTGAATTTTTGTACGTTTGGCCTTTCATTCTCAGACAACTCACGAACCCCCAAGTACGCAACATTTCTGGTGTCAGAAGTGGGATTGTCTGTGAATGGTGATAACGAGGGCTATGGAGCAAGAGATGAAAAAACTTCTAGAAACCTTAGCTACCCAGATGAATGAAATGAAAGCCGGACAGGAAAAGATGGAAACCGGATTGAAAGAGAAAATGGAAACATCGCAAAGAGAGTTGAAAGATGGTTTGACTGAAGAAATGAAAGTAGCACAAGAGAAAATGGAAACATCGCAAAGAGAATTGAAAGACGGTTTGACTGAAGAAATGAAAGTAGAACAAGAGAAAATGGAAACATCGCAAAGAGAATTGAAAGACGGTTTGACTGAAGAAATGAAGCATATGAAAAGCAGTTTGGGTGAAGTTCAGGAAAAATTAAATCTAATCAAGATGAGATGAAGAGAGAGCTTTCAACGGTGAAAGAATCGATCGAGGGTAAATTAACGGTGATGGAAAATAGAATGGATGGAATAGAAGAGAAAGTTATAAAGATAGAAGAAAATTTTGAAGAGAAAGTTTTGAAAATTGAAGAGAGTTTTGAAGAGAAAGCTATGAAGATAGAAGAAAATGTTATGAAAGTAGAAAGGAATTTTGAAGAGAGATTTATGAAGATAGAAGAGAACTTCGAGAAGAAAGTCATGAAGAAAGTAGAGGAACATCTTGAGAGAAAAGTAGAAGAGAAGTTGATCTCCTTGCCCCAGGAAACGGAAAAGAGAGATAAAAGAAGCCAGAATCAGGAATCTATTAAGCTATCTACCTACGACGGCAGTTCCTCCTGGCATGTATATAAGACCCAGTTTTCCATCGTAGCTGAAGCTAACGGCTGGGACTCTACCGCCAAGTCTGTCCACTTAGCAGCAGCATTACGGGGAGATGCAGCCGAGATACTGAGAAATGTTTCTAAAGAAGAAAGGAACGACTTCGAGGCCCTGACTAGAGCACTGGAGCTACGCTTCGGAGAGAAGTGTTCTAAGGACTATAGTCGCCTCCAGCTAAAGTCCCGTTACCAGAAAACGGGCGAAAGTTTGCAAGAGCTGGTAGCGGACATTCAGAGATTGTCACATCTAGCATTCTCAGACTGTCATGCTGACACTCGGAACGACTTAGCTCTTCAGTACTTTATTGATGCTGTTCGTGATCCAGAAATTCAAAAAGCGCTAAGACTCTCCAACATCAGAGACGTAGAATCAGCTTTAGGCTATGCACTTAGGATAGAGGCAGCCCAACAAGCCTCCCGTAAAGACCGCCATACCATAAGAGCAGTCTCATTAAACGATACCCCTACAGGTGAAAATGAAATGAAGAGAAGTATCGAAGAGATCTTAAAGAGATTGCGCAGCCTGGAGAATAAAAAGGAAATAAAGGACCAGAAGATAAAGTGCTGGGGCTGTGGAGGGGATGGTCACGTGAAGAGGAACTGCCCTGTACGACCAACTATAGGAAATCACCCGGCTTCACCATCACTGCAGGGAAACTAGGAGGAGGCCATCTCGCGGGGCGGAGGTTGCCTGAAATTAAAGAGCCCCAATTTACAGTATTTCATGTTTCATCGATGAGTGGCGGCGATAATGGACTTTACGTCTATGGCCAAGTCAAAAACGCCACCTGCCGGATGATTCTGGACACGGGAGCCAATGTGACCATCATTAGAACGGATTTGGCTCAAGAACTAAAAGAGAAGATCATCTGGACGCCGCCCTGTGTTAAACTCCAGACTGTGACCGGAGACGAAATCAAAATATATGGGAAAATGAACTTGACCATCACTTTTGGGAATGCCAGTTACCATCATATGGCATATGTGGCTGATATAAGAGATCCTTTAATCATTGGAATTGATTTCCTGAGAAAATTTAACTTTCAATTGGACTTTAAGAATAATGAACTGCATTCGAGTTCGGAAGACATCGCTGTGTTCAACACTGAAAATCAAGACATTCAGACAATTTGCCAGATAACAGCCAAGTCTGAAATTTCCATCCCTCCACACACAGAGACAATAGTTTCAGGAAAATCACCTACAAAGCAATACTTCCGCTATGGACTGATTGAATACCCGAATACAGACAATAGCCGAAGAGGAGTTCTGGTAGCTTCATCTCTAGTTGATCTCTCGAAGAGTACTATTCCTGTGCGAGTCGCAAACATCAGCGATAAGGTCCGGACAGTGAAGAAGGATGAGGTGTTGGCAACCTGCACTCCTGTCACATGCATCAACCGCCCCACGCAATCAACCGAATCCAAGTCTTCTGAGCAATTAACAACGGAACTACTCAAGAAGGCAGAGTTAGGAAAAGAACAGAGATGTGCTGCGGAGAAGCTACTCCAAGAATTTAAAGACCTTTTTTCTCGAACACCTGAAGACGTCGGGAGAACGAACATCACCCAGCACAGAATTGATACAGGAAATCATCCTCCAATCAAACAACATCCAAGAAGCCTTCCATTTGCTAAACAGGAAGAGGTCACTGAACTTCTAAGTGAAATGCAGCACAATGATGTCATCGAGCCATCAACGAGTCCTTGGGCCTCTCCCATAGTACTGGTGCGGAAAAAGGATGGTTCAACAAGATTTTGTGTGGATTATCGTCGTTTGAATGACATCACGAAGAAAGACAGTTACCCTCTTCCCAGAATTGACGACACATTAGACACACTTGCTGGCAATAAATGGTTCTCGACGTTGGATCTAAAGAGCGGTTACTGGCAAGTAGAATTACATCCTGATGATCGTGAGAAGACTGCATTCACCACGGGACAAGGACTGTGGCAATTTAAAGTTATGCCATTCGGATTATGTAATGCACCTGCCACCTTCGAACGCCTGATGGAGACAGTGCTAAAAGGACTTTCCTATGAAGCCTGTCTGGTGTATTTGGATGATATTATCATTGTGGGGCGCACCTTTGAAGACCATCTACGAAACATCCGAAAGGTGCTGGAGAAACTCAGAATGGCTAACCTCAAATTGAATCCAGGCAAGTGTAACTTGTTCCGTCGTGAAGTGAGCTACCTCGGCCATAGCATCTCTGCCGAAGGTGTGAGAACTGATCCTGAGAAGATCTCTGCAGTCGAGAACTGGAGTCGCCCTGAAAATGTACACCAACTACGAAGTTTCCTGGGTTTATGCACTTACTACAGGAAGTTTGTCAAAGGTTTCTCAAATATTGCCAGACCACTCCACAAGCTGACGGAAGCCAAACAGAAGTTCCTGTGGACAGATAAATGTGAAAAAGCTTTCAAGCGACTTAAAGAGGCCTTAACATCATCGCCAATCTTGACGTATCCACAGCCCAACAGACAGTTTATACTTGATACAGATGCCAGCCATGAGAGTGTCGGTGCTGTTCTGTCGCAGGAAATTGATGGTCAAGAACATGTCATTGCCTATTGGAGTAAATGCCTGTCTAAACCGGAGCGAAATTACTGTACCACCAGGAAAGAGCTACTCGCCATCGTAAAAGCCATATAACATTTCCATCATTACCTCTATGGCAGAAGATTCCTGCTCCGGACTGACCATGCATCTTTAACGTGGTTGCTCCAGTTCAAGAACCCGGAAGGTCAGATTGCCAGGTGGATACAACGCCTGCAGGAATATGACTTCGAGATACGTCATCGTAAAGGGACTCTACATGGTAATGCAGATGCCTTATCACGTAAGCCCTGCTCGGAGAGCTGCAAGTACTGCTCTAGAGTCGAACAGAAATACCTGCCGATAAATCCGGTTGCCTGCCAAGTTTCTACACCATCAGATCAAGATCCCGATCCATGGAGTGACGAAGAACTTAGAAAAGCCCAGTTGGAAGATCCTGACATAAAGCCAATATTACAGCTGAAGGAGACGACCAGCAACAGACCTATCTGGCAGGACATTTCCAGATTTAGTCCCATTACGAAATGTTATTGGGCTCTTTGGGACTCTCTTCATATCAGAAACGGCGTATTATACAGAAAGTGGGAATCTGATGATGGGAAAAGCTTCAGATGGCAGATTGTATTACCAAGATAAAAAATTCCAGCTGTTTTAGAACAACTGCATAGTAGCTCTACCGGAGGCCATTTTGGGGTAATGAAGACTCTGCAGAAAGTTCGGGAACGCTTCTACTGGTGCAAGGCAAAGGAGGATGTGGAGAAATGGTGTAAATCCTGTGATGCTTGTGCGGCACGTAAAGGCCCGCAGAAACGAAGTCGAGGAAGACTGCAACGGTATAACGTGGGAGCACCATTTGAACGGATTGCAATCGACATCTTGGGTCCTTTGCCACGGACCTCCAGTGGAAATAAATACATCCTCGTCGTGATGGACTATTTCACCAAGTGGCCTGAGGCATATCCCATTCCCAATCAAGAGGCATGCACGGTCGCAGAGGTCCTAGTGCAGCAATGGGTGTCAAGGTACGGCACGCCCCTACAACTTCATACCGACCAAGGTAGGAACTTTACCTTTGATGTTTTCAAAGGACTGTGTCAACTACTCGGCATAGACAAAACCCGGACAACACCCTTACATCCCCAGTCGGACGGCATGGTCGAGAGGTTCAATCGTACCATCCTGAATAACCTCTCACTCCTAGTATCAAGGAACCAGCAAGATTGGGACTTGAAGTTGCCATTGTTCCTGCTGGCTTATCGAAGTGCTGTCCATGAAACCACTCCAGCCCAGATGCTGTTCGGACGTGAACTTCGTCTCCCTTGTGATCTCCTGTTTGGTTGTCCACCCGATGCGCCTTCATCGCCCGAGGAGTACATCCAAGATCTCCAGGCACGATTTGAGGACGTTCACAACTTTGCTCGGGAGCGAATTCACATTGCATCGGAGAAAATGAAGACAAGGTACGATCTAAAGGCTACGCAACATGAGTTTCAGGAAGGAGAGAAGGTCTGGTTGTGGAATCCTGTTCGACACAAAGGACTCTCTCCCAAGTTACAGTGCAACTGGGACGGACCATACACAGTCTTAAAAAGTCTGAATGATGTAGTGGTGCGGATCACTAAAACACCTTCATCAAAACCGAAGGTGGTGCACTATAATAGGCTAGCCAAGTACCACAAGTAACGGTAATATTAAAAGTTAAAAATGTAAATACTGGTAAAATTTGCGCATGCGTAATGTAAATATTTGTATATAAATATTTCAACATATTTGTGAATTTGGAAATATTTCTCACTTGATTTGTATTTCTATTTTATCGTTATGTGCAACTTAGTTTTTGTGTTTTAGATTGTGTAAATTTGTTTAGTTTCGCCTCTTGACCAAGGGTTGCACTGCCCGAGACGTGCAGTCCTTGGGAGGGGGGCAGTGTTACGAAATTGTAAATAATTGTGTTTATTTTTGTATAAATTCTTTCAAAGAGGCTTAGTAAGTTGATAAAGTGCTAATTTTGTGCATTTCTAGTCGTTTTAGCGTTGAAATAGCCTTATTTTCCCTTAAAAACGCATTAAAAAGCCCCAGTAATGCAAGTAATGGATTTGGCGCCAAATTTGGCGACTTTTTCCCACCTTGGCGATTTTTTTGGCGACCTTGGCGAGAAAATCCTTATATGGGATATACCAAATATGGAAGCTGTAAGTTGATTGGTTGACCACTTTCTAGAGTTTTCTCGAAAAATCTGGGTTCCATGGAACAGTATATAAGGAGCGCTTCCTCGCCAAGGCAGTCAGTTCAGTTCAGATCTCAGCCAGCTTCGCTAGTGCTTGCATTGCTCTTAAGCCTCTTTGAGAGAGACTTGCTTCAAGTGTTATTGTTATACAGTTTGTACTGTGGATTTGCTATTGACAGCTGTTGTTTAAGCTGTGGTTACTGCTCGAATTGAAGCTGATAATTGGTTTATTGACCTGTATTTTTCTGGAACTTTCTGTGAATAAATTACTGAATTTTTGTACGTTTGGCCTTTCATTCTCAGACAACTCACGAACCCCCAAGTACGCAACAGTATGCTCAAAAGCATAAAAAATTATGCTCTAATTGATCCTAAATTTTAGGGTTCGTGAAATTCCATATGCTTAATAACTGAGTGTATTATACAGCATATAATTTAAAATTTATTCCAAAAATGTATTTCGATAACTTTGAAAAACAACATATGCGAACATTATGAAAAGTTATTAATATTTACAAGCTTTTTAAACAAATTTGCATTAAATTTCCCAAGATTCATAATATATTTAACTTTTAATAAATACTTTGTTTTGTCCAAAAAAAAAAAAAAAAAAAAAAGCTTATGAATCGTAAAAAAGTTGGTCATATCAATAACTATAATCTATCAAATTAATTAATATTAATTATTTTTAATGATTACTTTAACCCTTTAACGTTCACTACTTAATTTATTTTAAAAATTACTAAACTAATTGTAAAAATGACTTTCAGACACATAGCTGATCATAAATATTTAAAAAATAAAAAATTAGCATAGTTCCTTTTCGATAAATTTTTGTTTGAAACTTTAATTTTTTAATTATTTGAATTTTTGTTTGAATTTCTATAAGTTAACCTTATTAATTTCAAATAATATTTAATTTAATAAATAAAACACTTTGTAAGTAAACATTATCGACTACAAAAACTAGAAAAAGTTGTTTCAGAGGAAAATAATAGTCCAGCTCTTCATTAAATGAAAATATCTAGACAAGAGTGCATCATCAAACTAGCAATTCGTCTCGCGCACATTAAGAAACTTCAAGTGCCTTATGCATTTAGCTTCCTTTGAAGCATTATTTGTTAAAGTTTGGAATAGTGTTGCTATCTACCGCACATTAAAAGTAACAGAAGTTTAAAACCTGATTAATATAATGAGGAAATATTAAAAAACTTCCGCAAAAATAAAATAAAATAAAATAAAATAAAATAAAAATTATGTTAATTGTTTGGTTTCGCTGCGAAACCAGTGATCGTTAAAGGACTAAAGGTACATCATAACATTTTATACATGAATAAACTTTGCTAAAGCATTAATAATATATACATATATGTATATATGTATCAGCAAAAGCTTTTATATACTTGAACGATACACACATATCCATTTATATTGTCTTATTTTAACATATTCGGTTTGTTTATTATGCAGTGATTTATTTAATTTCGTCATATGTAACCACATCTTGCTATGTGTTTCATTTGAAAATTGGTTCGCTCATATCTATACAACAACATCAATATTTTGTCTTTTGATAGACAGATTCCATTTACTAACGTGATATGTTGCAAAACTCTATCACGTTTGTCAAGAAAATAACTTACAGATAGAAATATATAATAACCGTCACATGGAAAATGTTTTACATTTCGATTCAGTCCAAAGGGATGTAAAAATAATGATGCAATGCAGAATAGAGAAATATGAAGGGATTCGGAGGATTGATGAATGTAAATGGTAATAAAGATTGAGACGTGTCAGATAGCGTTCGACACTTTGGTGTAATAAGTACATCTAAGGATTTATTTATATGCAAGCACAACAAAACAGATGGAAGACAAATTAAACATGTTGGAGAAATATATTTTTATTCTGCATTTGTTTACATTTTCTTGATACTAATATTTTAACATTTTATGTTAATATATTATCATCAAGACTAATATATCATATGTATTAAGACTTACGTCGTAAATTTGTAAGGAACCAATTTATATTTGTTCACACACAAAACAATGTTTTGGTTAATACAGCAACAATTTTGTTAAACCAAACATTTTTTCCTCTTTACATTGATTTAAATATTTTTGTTCGATAGGTGCACACCGATCGCTGATTGGCTGTTTACCAGTTACAGTGACCGTCACTGTGACTCATCTATCAACCATATACAGTCGGTAACAAAAGTGTCCGAACACTAGCAAAAATTCATAAGTATGAAAAGTACACTCCATACGCTTTTGTTAAATAAATACTTATCGAATCATGTTCTTAGACTGACTAAGAACAGGATTCGACAAGGATTTATTTAACAAAACCGTATGAAAAGTACTTTTTTTACATAGGAATTTTTGCTAATGTTCGGATACTTGTTACCGACTGTACTTTTGGTCAACTGAAACAAATTGGTTTCGTTAACTGCACAAAATTATTGATAAACCGATTAAAAAAAAATCTAAAACTCAGCCAACAAAGTAAGTTTGATTATCCTGGTGCATTTTTTAATGAAAAAAAAAATGGTTAAAAATCAAAAGTCATAAATTTTAATAAAATTTAAGTATAATATTAGACCAAAATAAGTTTTGAAAAAATAAATATTATGTTTAGATGCATTTTATTTTATTATACATATTAATTTACTAAGTTAAATTATCACATTTGAAAATATTCCATTAGTACGGGTGACTACTGAATAAAAGTTTCTTTAACAAGTTTCTCTAAGATGTTCTTTAACAAGGAAAATGTTCTTGAAATTATCTCAGATATGTAGTAGTTAAACTACATATTGTAAATGTATTGACGAGATTTTTTTGAAAAATATTCTTACTGAAAATATGAGTATTTTGCAAAATACTCATGCTTATATGAATATACTTTCAGGAGTACTGGCCACCAAGCGGGAGAAAGCGAAACAAATATTTTACTCTGCTTAAAAGTTACTACTGTAAACAAAGTTTTAAATTTTACTATGCTTAATAACTGTCATCGCGTACGATTTTACGAAATTTTGTTTTGTGCCCTTATTAGAAATTATGAAAGAAGATATGACAGTTTCACTTATTGAGCGATATGCACCATATAGTGATAGATACCACTATTCCAATGAAATTCTTAGTGAAACCGAAACTAAACATAACATTTCATGAAATGTTGTGCATCAATTCTTGTTCTCGACTATCACAAAAATTTATCTCTCATGCACACACATTATTTAAAAAATGAATATATATATATATAATATATACAATATATATATATATATATAAATTTAAAAAAGGATGAAAATGGGTTCAAAATCTCTTAAACTGTATAAAATCATCGAAAACTGGAAGATGAAATATCTCACGAATCCAATACTTTCCTGTAATGAATGTAAAAAAAAAAAAAAAACTAGTTGGCATAGGTGGACTCTGCTCAGTTTCCCATCATATTTATATTCTCATAAATTTCTAGTGCGAGACATATTATAATCATGTTAATACAAATGAATTTGACCAAAGCTTGATACAGTGACAGAATGAAATCCCCGTCTAATGGGCTATCCACCGTTCGCTTCGATATATTTATCTTATTCTAATCTATTAATTTATTTTATCAGGGTCAATTCTGTTGTTTAGTTTTCATGCTATTATTTCCAATGCAATAATCCTTAAAATTTATATTTATATATGAAAAATTTACAATTTCGCTATGTTGATAAAATCGTAAATTACGAATAATTTACGAAAGTTTCCTGTTAGAATATTTGTATTCAATCGTGTTCAAACAAATATCATAAATGTAATTTTGAAGTTGTCTAATGTATTTATGATCCTCAAAATGGAAGTTTGTGCTCAATTTTGCCTTATTCTGACATGTTAAGTAGATCATAAATTCCAAATAACTTACGAATTTTTTAAATTGGAAAAATCATAGTCTATGATGTTTTTGCTAATATCTTAAATAATATTTCGAAAGTGGTTTGACATCTTTACGATGAAAATATCCCTCAAGATTGACGTTTATGTGCAATTTTGCTCTATTCTGCCATGTTAAGAAATTCGTAAATTTCCAATAACTTACGAAATTTTTATATTGGAAAATTTATAGTCATTAATATTCATGCCAGTGTCCTAAATAATATTTCAAAAGTAGTCTGACATCTTTACGATGAAAATATTTCTCAAAATTGACGTTTATGTGAAATTTTGCCCTATACTGCCATGTTAAGAAATTCGTAAATTTCCAATAACTTGCGAAATTTTCAAAGTAGCATATTTATAGTTACTGATGTTCATTCCGGCATTAAAACTGATATTTTAAAACTGGTTTGACACTTTTACAGTAAAAAGTTTCCATTTAATGCACGTTTAAGTGAATTTTTGTCCTATTCTCCCATGTTAAGAAAATCGTAAATTTCTAATATCTTACGAAGTTTTTAAATTCGAATGTTTCAAATGAATAAGTTTCTTGCCAGTGTCGATAGTAATATTTTAAAACTGATCTGACCTCTCTGCGGCAATTTGTTCTTGAGATATCGTGTACACAGACTAACAAACTAACGGACTAACGGACTAACAGACACCCTACAGACAGACACCATACAAATTTTGTCATTTTCGGATTCCTCACACCTGAAAACGTGTAAAAAAGTAAAAAAACCGAGGTCGAAAATTTTCACGATTACCTAAGTTCCCCATACCTATAGTATGATGGGGAACTAAAAAATGGATGTATTAAATAACGGTATTTTAACTACAATAACCTCTAAAATTCTGGAAGACTAATCTGGCAATGAAATAATGAATAACATTACTTTTACCGTCAATAATAATATATTATTCCAAGACTAGTATATAACCCCGTCAAAAATGACGGAATGTGAAATCAATTAAGGTAGTGAATCAACGAATGCTTTGCCTGCTTCGCTGGACACTATATTTAAAGGGGACTAATGTGCAAGTTGCATCTGACGGGACTAATGTGCAAGTTGTACCTGACGGGACTAATGTGCAAGTTGCACCGATCGAACAAACTATTTCTTTTAACGAAAATACCTACTCTATTTATCTCTTCGACAACTTTAAAATTTAAAATTATTATTATTATTTTTTTATAGATGTCAATTTCTCATATGCATGAACTAATTTAATATTTTATTATTTTTATTTATTTATGTATTTTATTTTATTTTTATTATTTATTTATTTATTTATTTTTTGTTCGTGAAAGCATATTACATTTTATACTGGAAAAAAAAAACAATGAAGCTTGATAAAAATAGTTAAAGGCTTTAAATATGTTTCTACAAATATTTTAAGAGTTTTAAGGCTTTAATGGGCAATATTCCTGTGACGTCACCGTAGGTAAAATCGCCGAACACGTGGCCGATATTTTGTAAACAAATTAGATTCAAGATGTCATTTTATTGTTACGTATAACATTTTCCTAAATATTTCTGCAGTGAAACTTAATAATAATGTTCAAACAAGAACAAAAGTAAAATGTAAACAACTGAATCGAATGATAAAGTTAAGACTATTCCATATCGTAAAATTGCAGAACATTTTATATATACACACACACACATACATACATATATATATAATGAAAAAAAGATTAATAAGAACATTTTATACACACACACATATATATAGACATCAAAGCTTAAATAAATAGAATTTCAATCACTTTAATAAAGGAATTTACTAAATGGAACATCCATTTAAATTTGTTAACATCGCCACAGTTTACACGGCAACTTTTAATATTACATATGTTGATTAATATTAAAGTATATTACTAAAACTGAATTAAAAACAAAACAAAGTTATCACTATATCACTCTTAATTGAATTTCATATAATCTGTAACTCTTAAAAATAATATTGCAAGATAAAAATTTGCAAGCCACAATGCTTTGCTATGGTAGAGTTGAGAATTGTTTACCGAAAACAGCTGATTTTTTATAGTCTCGAACCCAAAGGAGGAATATGGTCCATATGTTTCTGAAATATTTTAAGAGTTTTTTTTTTTTTTTTTTTTTTTTTTTTTTTAATAAAACGGTCAAAGAGTCATTCATTCGGAATTAAAGGGTCGTCCACTTGGAATTTGTATTTTCTGAATGGCAACAGTTTTGGTTTTTTTTTTTTATCTGGTATTGTGTTGTTTATAATGGCCAGTGAGCCGTTATATTTAATTTAGATCTTTAAACATTACAATTGAATAGTTTTTCAAGGTGTTAAAGGAAGTAAATAAGAATAGGTATGATACAAAACATATTATATGTATGTTTCCGTAAGTTGAACAAACAGAAAAAAAAAAGATAATAATAATAATAATAATAATAATAATAATAATAATAATAATGGCTACCAAAAGTTTCTGTTTTGAAGCGGTCTAACCGGAATCGTTCATGACAGATGAGGATCATTATTATTATTAATTAAGGTGATATTTTAATGCAATCAGATTAAAACTTTTCAATTTTATGAAAAAGAACAAATATATGTCTTTTAATATTATGTTACTTTGCTTTAATGTAAAATTATGCTCTTTCTAAGAATGAGATTCTTATATGAAAAATATCCAAGTCTTTCGTTTAGTAATATGATGTGATGTATTTAGAAAGGTGTATTTATATTGCATTTACATTCAATCGAAAATAATAGAAATTTCGATTGAAATATTTAGAATTAAGATTCTGATAATTAGTATTAAAAAACACTAAACCAAAGAAAGACTTCCATTTTGAGAACTTCGAAAATATTACAAGAACTTTGAAATAAAAGTTTTGTCTAATGTTTTCGTTTCGGCTTCTTTCCCCAGCATTGCTGTAAAAAGACGTATGCTTAGACTTAAGATGACTTATGGGATTTCAATGTAAAATACGCATTTTTTTTTTTTTTTTTTAACTAAAAGATAAGCTTTTTAAAACTTTCTTTTGTAATGTTAAGCTTTAAAAAAATTATTTTATTAATATAATGTATTACTTTATTTGATAATTTTCTAAAATTTATGTCCAGATGTGACTTAAAATTAGAAAAAGGACATGCAAACATCTCTATTCAATGTAAAAGTACCGGCATCTTACTCTAAAATTTTTTCGTCATCTTGCCCCAAAACATTAAACAAGACGTAAACCGGCATCTTACCCCAAAAATTTTTCGTCATCTTGTCTCTAAACGTACAAGACGCAATTCCGTTTATTAACTCTCAAAAAGGGGAACCAGCCACCTCCTTTATATGTTTATCGGAAAGGCCAGACACTGTACTTTTAAAAATTGTCCGAATTCTTTTTCTTTCCCTGTTTAAATTACGGTACAAGGTAAAATCAAATTTTTTTTTTAACATTTACTAGATGAAGAGAGTTAACTAATCTAAGAACATCTTAAAAATTTGCAAAAAGTAACTTACGCCTTGTTAATGATGTACAGATCAGAGATAACTAATCTAAGAACATTCTAAAAATTCGCAAAAAAATAACATACGTCTTGTTAATGTTATACATATGTAATGATCCTCTACAGTGTGCGCGTATAGCAGAACTACGTCGCATGCCGTCTTTTCCAGCGTGGCATTTCACCCTAAACTTATCCCTTATAATGAATAAATTCCCACCATTGGAAAGATCTTTTTTCAATTTTGTGATTCTAAATTTGTTCCAATTTAAGTTTGAGGTTTTTGTCAGCCCATTTTATCAAGGAGAACGTAAATATATCTCAACAATAAGTATTCCAAATTTACTATCGCATACGATATCTAACGATTTCTTTCTATTCAGTAATAACGTATAAATTTTAACTCTTATCGATTACCTTTCCAGATTTGAGAAACTTTACTTTTTCTAAGATATTTCTGCATGTAAAGTTTTTAAAGATTTTCTTATGAGTATATATGCGTATGGCCGCCTCTCTGTATGACTTAAATCTAATGTAAATGCTCATACCTTATGCATATAATGATTTCAAAGATATACTAGATATAAAAATTTTACATTCCTGAGGAATTAGACTAAAAAACTAAGAATTATCGAGAGATTAAATAAAAATTAAAAATAATTCTATAAATATTTTGTTACAGAAGGAATAATAGAGTTACGACTACTTCATTACATTTTAATAAGAATATTTCTGTGTAACTCATTACTTACTAGACACGCTATACTATTTGCAAATTGTAAATTTCCTTCCGCTATTAGAATTTACCAAACCACATTTATACTACGATTACATAGCATAAACGCAATGATATTAAGGTATAAATTATATAACAAATTACTAAATTTGGTTAGTCCTGGAATTATTTCACATAGCTCATCTTAAAGGTAGTTTGTATATTTGCATATCTTCTGTAAACACTGTTATATTTATAGGGTTTAATTACGATTGAAACACGAACAACTGAACACATTTTCTGAAAGTTTAACTAACACTAAATGAATAAATGCAATAAAATTAAAGAACATAAATATTAAGGTATAATGAAAAGTTAATAAGTAAATAAATAAATAAACCTATAATTAAATTTTAATCACATTAAAAACTGAGACAGACAATATACACTAAAAATATATACAATTTAAAACATTAAAAACACAAAACATAAATTTAAACGTTTCGAGCATTTTACAGGCTCCTTAAAAACATCAAATGTAAATGTTCAATTATTTTTAGTGCTTAATAATTTATCAAAGCTATATTTAATGTATATTGTCTGTCTCAGTTTTTAATGTTATTAAAATTTAGTTTAACTACGAGACGTAATGACTTTTAAATATTTTAAACATATAATTATTAACTAGTCTTTACGTGAAGTGTTTGTAAAATTTACATTTGTTTATAATACTTTATTTATTGTAATACATTATAATATGTTTATAATACTTTATTCAAATTTATTTTCCTTGCAGGTACATCTTTCTTAATTTTTAAATGTATGTTAGTGTATTCCTATAAAATCAATTTACAAATATCATTCATTATATACTTATACAAAAATACCATTTTGAATAATACACTGGTCATCAAATTTAATGGATAATGAGAAAAGAATGTACTCACTAAGTTAATGTTGAAACCAATGCACACTATCGGAATTCTTTATGGTAATTAAATACAATTGAACACAAAATTGCACTTCCACGCATACATTAGTGCCGGAAATATGCAAATTTGGAGGTTGACAATGTAGTGTGCAATGAACGCGTGTTGAAATTACGGTCTGTGGTGTTGTTTAAAGTGAATTTGGTTTCTGAGAGAGATCAGTATACTGTAACTGCGTTTCCTAAAACTAGCAGTCTGGAGCAGTCCAAAATCATGGAGGGGTGCCAAATTCACCGACAGCTTGGGATCTGGAAAACATCCAGTAATTCGGCGCTCTCTTATCGTTTATTTTCTCTCAATAAGATGACTGTTTCTCCTATTTTAACACTGGACTCGTTGAGTCAGCGCTTGCGCAGAGGCTTCCATGGTCTCAAGAAATGTGGTCGAAGAATATTCATTAATTTTGGCTCAAAGACGTCATTTAAGTGAAGGTCATTAGAGGTGAATTATAGGGAGGTCAAACACAAATGGAGGTCGCTCAAGATGTGAATACCCCTCAAAGTATTATATCAAGAGTTTGGAGCTGCTTTTTAATCACTGGATCTGTTTGTAGACAGCCTGGTGAAAGACGACCAAGAGTCTTAACTGCAGCTGAAGACTGTTTTCTTTCATTGTTGCCTTAAAGAACCAGTTAAAAGACTCCAAGAGACTTTCAGAGACCCTTCAGATTTTAGACCTTCAGGTTGCCACAGGATTTCAAATTTGCCGTTCTACTGCTACAAGAAGTTTAATGGGGTTGGACTGTATGTGAAAAAACTATTTTGTGTCCCATTTTTGTGTCCCATTTAGTCCAGCTTCCAGAGCGATCTGTTTCAACAGGTTCTGTCGTCATGTTCAATGAAGTCAAGAAGTTTGGGCGCGAGTATTGTTTACTGACTAGTCTAGATATAGTCTGAACCAGGGCTGAAGAATGTATCTACTCTATAGCTCTAGTCTGAATACTGATTTTAGACGAGTTTTGATCTGGAGAGAAAAAAGAATATGCAACATGCTTTCTCTTGTGCGTGAAATATTTCGTTTCCGCGACCGCAGTTTGTGTCGGGGGGGGGGGGGAGAGGAAGGGAATCATGACAAATGACCGAAACGGACATCTCTGTAAATTAGAGTGAGTGGTATAAAACCATTTGTTTTCTCCGGTACAGTCGAAGGTCGCTAAGCTTTCGTGCTGCGGTAGAACGGCTAAATCGAGTTCTTGTGGCAGTCTGAAGATCTAAAACTATATTTCTTATAATCCCTTTGCGGGTTTTTTGGCCAACAATGGCATAAAACGGACTTCAGTTGCAGTTGTTGCTCTTAGTAGCCTTTAACCATGCTGTCTATCAACTGATCCAGTGCTTAAAAAGAGGCTGCAACCACTTGATATGACATTTTGAGGGATATTCTGATCTTGGGTGACCTGCATTTGCATTTTACCTCAATCGATTCTACCAATTATGCGCAACTTTTGACCTTCCCTTAAATGATGCCTTTGACCAATAACTAATGAATACTGATCCCTCTCAGAAACCACATTCATTTTAAACAACACTACAGACTTGAATTCCAGCGTCCATTATGCCCCACATTACCAATCATTGAATTTGCATATTGCTAGCGCTAATGTATGCGCGGAAAGGCAATTTTGAGTTCAATTATATTTAATAACCATAATTAATTGCAACATTGGACATTGATTTCTACATTGATTTAGTGAAAATATTTTTTCTCATTATCCTTTAATTTTGATGATCAGTGTATCTTTTTTTTTTCGTCTTAAACTTGATATCTTATTAATTTCCGTAAAACAAAATATCGAATTCAGTACGTCCCTTTAATAAATAGACAAAGAATATTATCAGATCAATATCACCCAGAAATAATAATCATATTAATGTAGTAAGCAAAAACAGATGCAGTGATACTTTTGTAAAAGAATTTTGAATAATAATTGCATCAAATAAATTTTCAAACTTCATTGAGGATATTTCAGGAAAAACAAAAAATTATAAGATGGGATGTGATTTATGCTATAAATTAATTAATCTAAAAATTCTACTATTAGTAATTATAAAATTAACAGTTAAATTTTCTATGCTGTCACTACACAACATTGCAAACATTACTTAACAAATTTATATATGCTTTCATTCTAGGGAAAACCGAGGCTAGAAGGCATAGGTTTTGGCTTTAAGTTTTTTTTTTTTTTTTTTTTTTTTTTTTCGCAGTACTTAAATAAAGTCTGATGAATTATCAGGTAGAACACAACAGATAAATGTAGGCTTACCTTCAAAACACTTTTCCCAAAAGATTGCAAATATGCCAACGCATACTGGTTAGGATGAGTTGGCATATCGTGATATGGAAAAGGATACTTATTCAAAATACAGTAATTTTCGGAGGAAGATATCAAAATTTCTATTTTAAAAGTATTTAAACAAATTTTTCTCCTTAATTGTGTGAACAAATAATGAATTTATCAAGAAAGTAAAATACATTTTTTCTTATACAGTCGGCAGCAAAATTATTCGAATGCTGGCAATAATTCCTATATAAAAAAAAAGTACACTTAATACTGTTTTGCTAAATAAAACCTTGTCGAATCATGTTTTTAGTCAGTCTAAGAACATGATTCGACAAAGATTGTTTTAAGAAAATAGTATTAAGTGTACTTTTTTATGCAGGAATTATTGTTAATGCTCGAATAGTTTTGCTGCCGACTCTAGCTACCTATAATTATTCAAATAAATTTAGGTCAATATTCGGAATCAAGCACGAATGTAGTAGATGCACATTTGTACTTTTGAAAAGGTGGGTAAAATTTTTCCACAATTTTACTTTGTTCGTATACAGTTGAATTACTCTCGTCTGATTATCTCTATTTTTGCCCGTTTTTGACCATGATGGACACGCGAATTTCAAAGCCATGGGTTTTTTCAATATGCCCAAAGGTACTGGCGGCTTGATATTTCACCAAAATAAAGTAATTTATTTTGTTTGGGGGGATCAAGAGATACCTGATATTATGGGGGAATCGTTACACGGGTGGAAAAACAAAAAGCTTAAAAAGTAAAACAAATCTGAAGTTATACATGTAAGATTCAGTTTCACTGCGAAAACATGTGGAATTTTATTCACAAGTGGCACAGAGACAAAACTTCGAATTTACAAAGGGGGCACTTCAAAGAGTGAAATTTAGCATTCTGTCAAACTTCCTTCCCCATTTGATTTGTTTTTCTAAGACTAAGTATAACAAAGAAAGATTAACATATATGAGAACAATTAGTGCCAAATTAAACTTCTCAATTGAATTATAAATGGAGGTTACACTTACTCCATAGTTACACATACCGTACTTCACCCTCTATGAATATTGTAAACAATTTATTTAAACACCCATTGCCCAGCCCATATGGTGGCTGAATGATTTCATTTAGCTTTCAGTTAATAGATGCCGAATGAAATAGTGCATAATCTGAAACCGTTTCTAAATTCCGCCATAAACTGATTTTAACTAAATGACAAAATTAAAAAGAATAAAATAAGAATAAGTAAATTAAAATAAAAAAATATATATATAATTTAAGATATTTTACATTCAGATATTATATCTTTGGGAATTTGAAAAAGCTAAACTTCTGTAGAAATCATTTGAAAACGTGTATTCAGAAAATCCTTTATGAATTTACAATAAGGGAGAAAAAAAAAAAAAAAAAGCCGCATTTGGATATTTTCCATTTCTATTTCTCTAATCTCCAATTTTGTTTTAAAAGTAAATTTTCAAACAGAGTTTATTACGTTGGCTTCCACGTACAATTTAGGATTGAGCCAAATATTAAAAACAAGATGCAATTGTTCGAAAAATTGTAATTTTAGAATGCATTTCAAAAATGGTAAGAATAAGGCAAGTATTGATACTGCAAAAAATATTAATTTTATAGTGAAAGTAAAAAAAAAATAAATAAATAAATAATACGCGGGATGTCAAAATGATTAAATGCTAACGAAATATTGATGAGCTGGTTTTTAGCAAGATATAAAAATTTTTAGCTGTTGAAACTGGAAATTTGTCTTTTGGCTGTTTAAACTGGAAGTTTGTCTCTAGGCGGCCACGTTGCTCATGCAATCGAGATGACCGCTAGTTAAAAAGCCAGTGCTTAAAAAATCAGATTGTATTACATTTAGAACATAAAAGGGATTAAGAAGAAGTGCTTAGTATCATAATTTCTTTAAATATGGTGCAACATTAATTAAACAAAGCAAGTTTAAGTGCCAGAAAATCTGAAATAAAATCCATTCTTAACGAAAAGAATTAGGAAAGCAAGACTTCGGAGGGTTGAAAAAATTAAAAAATGGTCAATTAATTATTGTGCTGAAGTGGCTCTCTCTGATGAGTCAAGTTTAACTTATTTTGAGCTGACGAAAACAAGCAGGTCTGATGACGAAAATGGGACCGATTTAATGAAAATCGCACTTTTAAAACAGTGACACATTCTCAGTACATTTTGACACGAAAGTGCATAATTTTTTTAATAAGTTTGTCAAATTTTCATGTTCAAGGGATCACGTAACTCGAAATAAAACTCGACCATTAAAAAATTGTTGCATGACCGACTATTTTGGAGGTATTTCAGACTTTTCCACAATCAGCATTTCAAGATGATAATGCACCTTGTTACATGTCGCCTGTGGTACGTTTATTTGATCCAAGTTGTTAAAATTACCTATCCATTCCCATGAGCATCTATAATGTTGTATGCTATCATAACTTTTTTTATTTAAAGTTAAATTCCACAAAGAATATCGTAGAATTTCTTCTTTTAATCTCAATCCATTTGAAAATGTTTAGCCTATAAAAGAGGGTGGGGATTCAAAATTTGTAGCCTATAACTTATCTAGAACAAGAAAAAATTATTTATGCTATTTGGCATAATGAAATTTTTGAGTTTCATGTTAAAAAACTGTAAATTCTATGCCATTGCGCATTAAAGCAGTAATTCCATATGAAGGTGGAATTATTCAATGCAGAATACATATTTTTATTAAGTATTTGTTTAAATCTAACAAATAAATAGTTTTATTTCATACATTAAAATATAACAGATTTATTTCATATAATAAATCATAAAAGAATACAAATGTTTATTGTATTACGTTTAAAAAGAAAATTTTATGTAGATTTATATTAAATACTTCGTAGAATGTAATAAAGCGAATTATTAAATCAAAAATGTATATAATAGGTATCATATTATGACTTCCGTATTATACAAACATAGCAGTTTTATTTGTTTCCAATCATTAGTTTTTAAGTTATTACAAACAAAAAAGGTATAAGTCAATTTTTTTGCAGTGCGGCTTTTTCTTTTTTTTTTTTTTTTTTTTTTTTTTTTTAATTTAATTTGCAAAAAATAATAAATAAGTAAATAAATAAAGGGAAAAAAAGTTTTGAAACGTTACATTAAATGTTAAACTTATTTATTTTTAAACAGTAATAAAAAAATAATAATAATAATAATATTCATTTTTTTTACATACGAAAATTATTACACTTTTCATAAAATAAAAATGGCTAAAAATATATTCGTAAATTGAAAAGTATTGGTCCCCTTAAAAACAAATACAAAATTTATTAAAGAAACACTTAATTAAATGTTAGAAAAAAAATTGCGATTGAATTTAATCTAAGTAAACTTACGTAATTTCCGTTAAAAATGGTAAAACTTAAAAGGCATTTGGCATTTATTTAAAGAAGAAAATGCAGAAATACTTTAATCCTAAAGAAGAATGACTTGAACAATGTAAGATGCTTTTGCCATGGAGATAAAAGTTTATATATGCGCTCTTTCCCTAAGTAACCGGATTACTTCAGACGCTTCTCCAGTTGCCTAATTAAATTCGTGGCCACAACAAATAAAAGGACCTGCTAAAATGTTCCACACATTTAGCTGAGGCGGCTGAAATGAATGCTATTATTTAGGATCTATTTAATTTGACTTGGGATTAGGGACGTTGCTAATAGCATAGAAGACAAATATTTTTGCACAACAAAGTTAGTGATAAGTAATTATAGGTAAATGTGCTAATTAATAATAGAGTCATTTAATATTTTTTTCTGTTTAAATAGATTACATTGGGATTTTATATTAAAATACGTTTGGTTTTAGTAAAATATCTACAGTTTGTGTCGAACAGTTCAGATTAATTTATCCACATTTACCTGCTTTTGAGATATAAATCTAATTTTAAATAGATCGAACAGGCGTAAGTTTTTTTTTTTTTTTTTTTTTTTTTTTTAGAAATACTGAAAACTTCTGTTTATCACTGTTTTGGAGAAATATATATTTTTTTTCCTATTTTCTGGTTTACACTGGAATTTGATTGTTAAATAAGCCTGGTTTTGTTGAAAATAAGATAGTTTAGAACCTACAGTTAGGAATAATTTACCTATGTACAGATTCTCCAGTGATGTGAAACAGACAAGAGGGGACAAGAATGACGTGCGTACTTCCTAAGAGTATTTTTGTAGGAAATTCGTAAGTTGGGACTTTCAGAGACGTCGAACTAGTTTGAAGTTTTAACTCTAATTTATAAAAAAGAAAACTCTGCAAAGTGATAGCTAGTCATCTAGTACGTTGGGTACACAAAAAAAAGCTGCACTTTTTGATTGGAATATGCCACTTTCTGCGGCCATAGTAGATGACAAAAGATAACTTTCTGGATAGGGAGCCACTTGAAAATCCGTGCAGAACACCCCTATGGCGGCCATTAAAGATGGCCGCCGTCAGCTGCCATATAGGGGCGCTAATTGTTTTGTATCTGAACTCCTAATGATCCGATTTCAATTTTCTTTTTTTTAATACATTGTGAATAAAATACTTTTTAAATTCTATGCATTTATCTATGTATATTATATGGTGTGACACTCACACTACTTATAGTACGTTGGGTACACGACAAAAAAAGCCAAAAAGCTGCACTTTTTGACTGGAATATGCCACCTTCTGTGGTCAAAGTTCATGCCAAAATATAAATTTCCAGATACCGAGCCACTTTAAAATCTGTGCAGAACACCCCGATAGCTGCCATCAAAGATGGCCGGTCAACTGCTATATTGAGGCACTATGTTTTTGTATCTGAACTCCTAATGGTCCTATTTCGATTTTCTTTTTTTTTACTATCTTGTGAATAAGATACTTTTTAATTCCAGTACATTTATCTATGTATATTATATGGTGGGGCATTCATACTACTTATGAAAGCTTCTTTTGAAATCATCTATTACGTCCAGAAACTTTCTCTGATAAGCAGCATGCTGTTCATGGTGAACAGGCCTGTCAGTACTGTTAATAATGCTTGTAGACTAAAACTCGTAAATAATATTAACTAACTGTGGCCCAGAGAGCATCCATCTTCTCAACATGGATGTGTCTTGCAAATGACTAACAGCACTACTATTTTCTTTTATAAGGGAATGGTCTTGCTCCTGAGCTTGATCTACACCGAGCACAGAAAAAAGATTGTTTTGTGGATAACAAACTGACCTCTGTAAAAGTAATCATATACTGGGTGCTGTGTCTTTATGTTCTACTAAGTTTTTTATATAGACAGGCAACCGGCGGACTTAGTTAGTACGGTCCATAAAAAAAAAATGAATAAATAAATAATAAAAAAAAGTGCTTTTTTTTAGCGTTCGTTTATACAATTCGTAGTTACCATCCCTGACTGAATAAAGACAGAAGTATCTTTAGGTTTAACACTAGAAGCTAGAATCGAAAAGTTGGACAGTTTGAACGTTTCTCATAAATCCACTTTTCAAACAAAATCTTTGGATTTTGTTACATAAACACTTTTTTAAGTAGCATGTTTAAAACCACAGCAGTCTTCTGATGAATGGTTCTTGCTTTTGTGACATGTTTAACTTTAAGAAATGCTTTTGCTCTTTTCTGTCTTGATCCCAGAATTTGAAACGAAGTACTCAAACCACTATCTTCCAGAATCTGGCCAAGCACTTTCGAAAAAGACCTTACTTCAAGAAAGCTCCAAGTATGGCTACAAACTTGGAATCAACGTAAAAATCAGGCCAGTTCCACTGGACAGATTTTGTCAGAGACTGATCCGCACATATGACAGGAGTTTACCCTGGATTTAAAAATGTAGTAATTTTTGTATTTGTTCCATTGCATGCTTCAGCATTGCCAAAAAAAAAACTTTCATTGAAAGGGGTAAGAGAGAACAACGAGTTAATACAATCGATGAAAACTTTTTCCTTGAAGCATGAAAAGCTGCCCATGAAATATCTAAATTTCTCTCTTTTCTATCAGTGATAATATGATCTAACTAATCCTGTGCCATTTCCCACTCAGATCCAAATTCTGAAATTGACATTTCGAAAGAAGTGGTCTGGTTTGCTTTTGGAACAATTGGTTTGATCAATACAAGAGATCACTTTTAAAAATTTCACGAGGCGCACCAACTTTTCCTTTCTCAGGGACATGAAAAATAGAAACCGCTGTTCCATGGAATGATGATTCTGAAGTTGTACTACAACAATTAGAATCAATGATGTCGTACGCACCAATGACAAAAATGACCGTGAAGCAAGTTTGAGGGGCATACGATACCTTCTTCTTGAGTTCTGAGAACTTGTAAGTAAGTAAAACTTGCTGTTATCTCCCGAATTCTGTTTGGTAATATTGAGAGGTCTCTTTCATACATGACTTCAATTATTGTATTATTTCGTGCTCTTCCAAAAAGAGACAGGCTGGGATATAATGGAACATATGGTTCATAAATTTTCTTATGGTTATGACGAATAACTTTGCCTCTCAGAATACGTTCACGATGGTTGAAAACTGTTAATTGGCTGATAGTCAAAGCATGCTGAGTTGCTCTAGTTGCATTCGGTACTGAAGTGTAACCGTGAAGTAGATAACACACTAAAGCCAGAAGTTCTGGGGGTACGCTTTCAGTTCGTTGATCATCCTGCAGGTGACTATCAAAAGTAATTTTCTTTTGGGTTATTACTTTTCTAATTCTTTGATAAATCTTCCTCATGCAATAGCACTATCATCAATATTTTCAGACTGAACATTTTGAAATATATTAGCACCATCTCGATACAGAAAGTAATCTCTGATTCAAAGTTGAGCTTTGAGTTGTAAGAAGCGATCGAGAATTCTCTCACGTAAACGAGTAGTATGTGTATTTGGAAGGTCTTTACTTTCAATGCCCAGAAGATTTGCTAAACTATTTGTATATTCGGTTTTATGATGAGACATTTTGAAAAAAATTCAGTGCTTCCACATTTAAAGGCCTGGATTTTTTCACTTACAAATCCTGCAACAGAAGTAAAAGCCATATACTTTCACAGATAGACCTGACCTCTACTTATTTTACTTCACTTGATGGTTGTGGGCAATTTGTTAAATATATATAGCACTTTGAATGATACTTTGCTTCTTTAAAAACTAAATCTCTACGCTTGAGGAATGCTTTACGTTAACATTATTTGTAATTTTGGCGCATTTCATAAGTTTATCGTCTTATAAAGAAGCAACTTTATACAAAAACCACCGAGTAGTGTCCTTCCCATTACATATGAAACATATTTCATCTTTCATTTTAATAGATAATGTTGTACGGATAACAAACATTGCTTTTTTTTATTTGCTTCTAATACAGATTGTGGATTGCCCTGTGGTTTGTCCTGAGATGACATACTGGGATGATCAATCTTTGCGTTTCTTTGCCATGTCATGTTTTGATTTTTTAAAGTTAATGGCGCACATTTTGTGAACTTTTGTGCTTTATTTTTTCTAAATATTCCTTTTATTTCTTAACATTTATTTAAATTTTTGAAATCTAAACCAAAAGGCACTATACCAATAGTCTGAAATTACATTAAATTTTCTGAAAACTTCCTGTTCCCACTCTAACAACTGATTCAGAAGTATATATGGCAAGACAAATCAATTCCTCATGTCTATGTTTTTGGCATAAGCAACATATGGTCCAATCTATGTCATTGTGAGTAAATTTGGATTTAACCATCTGACCGCCGCTGACGGATATATCCGGTTATTGAGCTGTTCTTTTTTCCACAATAAAACTTATAATTCAAAATTGTATACTTATGAAATTTTAGCTTGTTTTTCATGTTTGAAGGTCGTAAATAATATTTATAATGATTATAATCCTTACACAGCTACATTTTCTATCTCAAGTTGAAATAAATATAAATTTAGTGTATTGAAAAAACTATTCAGTGAAAACAACATTACAAATTTGCTCTTTTCAAAGGTCGTCATATGGTTAATATGAATATCTACCAGCCGCAAACGCATTGAGGCCATTTTCAAAAAAAATTCAAAACAGTTCAATCTGAAACAAATAATGTTCAGTATTTAAAATGAGAATAACATTATAATGAAAATAAAAATCAAGATTACGTCAAAAACCAACAAATTACAAAAATGCCTCCTAAAGAATTGATTTGTTTTAAAAGTTGCACGGAATTTAAAACGTGTAAAGATAAATGTAATAAGACAAAAGTGTCCTTTATACAAAAATTGAAAAAAAAAATCGAAATCGGGCCACTAAAACTTAAAATACAGAAAAAAAATATCAGTGCTACTACACGGCGAATGATGGCGGCTGAAAAGTTTTGATAAGTAGTGTGAGTGTCACACCATATAATATACATAGATAAATGTATATAAGTTAAAAAGTATCTTATTCACAAGGTATTAAAAGAAAGAAAATTGAAATCGGATCATTAAGAGTTCAGATACAAATCAATTAGCGCCCCTGTATGGCAGCTGACGGCGGCCATCTTTAATGGCCGCCATAGGGGTGTTCTGCACGGATTTTCAAGTGGCTCCCTATCTGGAAAGTTATCTTTTGGCATGAACTTTAACCACAGAAGGTGGCATATTCCAATCAAAAAGTGCAGCTTTTTGGCTTTTTTTATCGTGTACCCATCGTACTAATCGTGAGCTTGGAAGAAAAACGTCGGGTTTGGAAAAACTTAGTAGATAATTAGATTTGTATTAGTTCACTAAAAAAAAAAAAAAAGTTAAAAGTGCAAGAAAAATCTGGCAGCTGGGGTGCCAGTATTTCTCCGTCAAATATACAGTTTAAAACCGTAAAATTGTATCACTTTACACAGGAATACTGTAAATCAAACAGGTTTTTTGTTAAAAGTACAGTTTTGTCCTGTATATTTGACGGAGAAATACTGGCACCCCAGTTTCCAGATTTTTCCTGTACTTTTAACAGTTTTTTGATTGATTCTTTAGTACGAAAAAGCCATACTAAAAACGTACTCGAGATTCAATTCAGTTCGATTTTGTGTGAGTGCAGTAAGAGTAGTCCCGTTCTCTCACTTAATTTTAATGCTTCAGATAAATATCTTGTTGATTTTACTTTAGTCTCTATACTTCTTTAATTATATAACAGAAATGGAGGAAGTTGAAGCTCAAGGATAAACTTTCGAATTTGATTCTTTCTCAATTGAATTATTTCTTTATCGCCAATTTCTGTAGTTTACACTTGAAATGTATTTTTAATAATATTGATTTTAGTTGAATAAGGCAGTTTGCATCAGAAAGTGGAAATACATTTTTTAATCTTTTTAAAAGTTCAGATGAAAATGCTTTAGAACAATCTTAAGCAAGATTGTCAGAAAATTCTGGTTCTAATGTGCAAAAATGCTGCGTTTGTATTTACTTAATTTTAAACCGACTTTAAGAAAAATTGGTCATCGCTCATGTTTAGCTATCAAAAATATCCAGTTCAAATAAATCATCTTTAATTCGCTAAGAAGTGTGGATTTTTAGATAATTAAATATTTATTGAAATTCATTTTTCTTCCTGTGACAATTTCTTATGTAGTAATCACGTGACATCTCGTATTAAATATATTTATAAGGTACAAAATATCAGGTTTTAAAAAATTAGCTTGCAGAAAAGAAAAGTATACGTTTTAAAAATCTTTTAATACTATTTGCACATATAAATAAAAGTACTAAGCAAAAATGATAAGGCGCCATTTTCTGACAATCTTTAAATTCACATTGAAATATCCAAGTGAAACAATATTTCTACATATTTTTAAGAAACTGTTGCTCCCTCCCTATATCAAAAGGCATTTATTTAATAATAAAGTTATCTTAAGGATATACTAAAATATTATATGTAATCTATTTTAACGTAACACTTTTAACTACATTCCACGTACTTTATGCATTGGATTACCTTTTCAATCTTCATTAGTACGCAGAACAGGTTTGCTAAACTTAAACGACATTATAATAGATTTAATAATAAATTAGTCGTTTGCTTCCTATTACGAGAACTAATTGAAAGAGATTTAGTCGGCATTCAATATTTCAAACAAAGACTAACATGCCATTGATTAGCCTTCATTCACCAGCCATCGTTCTCATTAAACGGTAATCTATCACAAAGTAGTTATAAATTTCTCCCAAAATACGTTGAGACAGATTTTACTGTGGAAAGTTACTGGCAGTATCCATAGAACAATACTTTAATACTGCCGCCTGGCCAGCCGTAAATCAGCGGTTACATTAATCAGTGTGTAAAATTTATTGTTAAAAGTTTCATTAAGTGATGTTTTTATAATAAATACTTTTTATAATTTTGTTTATATATTTTTGTGATTAAGTTTTCTGCATGGTTAATAAAGTATCTTTAATTTTTTTTTTTTTTTTTTTTTTTTTTTTAAGCTATTTGCTTCAAATTTTTTTCAAACTGTATGCTTGTATATGTTTTATATAATAACTAGAGCGCTTCTCTCGTTATAAATATAAAATATGAAAAAATATACTTTTTAAACGAAACTCTAATGAATTCAGTTCAGTCTTCAGTACGAGTATTCATTGTCTTCAACAATGTCATCCCTACCTGTAATGTGCGGAATTCGAGTTCCCAATGCCTGCGGCAGCGCACCTGTGATTGCCGCGCGCGCTCGTCTGTCAGTCCGCGCTTTATTTTCCCTACATATTTATAATAGAATGCCTTGAAATTAATTTCCTAATCGAATTTACTAAGGTATTTTCTCTAGTGTAGTTGGTATAAATAGCGTAACTGGTTTGGGCACAGACATTCACAAAATATTTTCGGTGCGTTACGGTCTGTGAGAGGTGTATTTTTAAAGCATAATTTAATAATTTCCTACTACATACAACCTAACGAAATATATATGTATATATATATATATATACATATATATATATATATATATATATATATATATATAAGGTACGAAAAACCATATTTTTTGTAAAATAAGGTACGATTAGCGCAATTTACTTGTGTACAGGACAAGTTGTTTTAATGAGATATAAGGGGAAATCGTACAATGCTAATGGCAGTGAAGACTTTTTTAGTACAACATGTATGCAAAGTTTCGACGTTGTATAAAGTTTTATATAAACAATACTGATGCTTTTAAGAAAATCTTTACCGAATAGCTAAAACAAAATATACTTTAGTTTTTGATAAATCATTGCAAAGACAATAACTACATAAGGGCTACAAAAGCAACCAATTACATAGGTTTTTTTTTTTTTTTTTTTTTTTTTTTTTTTTATGAATATAAAGCTATTAACCCTTTAACGTTCACTGGTTTCGCAGCGAAACCAAACATTTGGCATCTAACAATTTTTATGTGGCAGTTTTTTTAACATTACCCTCTTAATTGTTTTAATCAATTTTTAAACTTTTGTTCCTTCTCTGTTCGGTAGATAGCAATACTATTCAAATTTAACAAATAATGCTTCAAAGGAAGCTAAATACATAAGTCACTTGAGGTTTCTTAATGGGCACGAGGGAGAATTGCTAGTTTGATGCTGCACTCTTGTCTAGTTTTTTTCATTTAATGCAGAGCTGGACTATCATTTTCACCTGAAACAACTTTTACGAGTGTTTGTAGTCGATACTGTTTACTTTCAAAGTGTTTTATTTATTAAATTAAATATTATTTAAATTTAATAAGGTTAACTTATAGATGTTTCAATTCAAAAATTTACCGAAAAGGAAAAATGCTATTTTTTTATTTTTTATGATCATCTATGTGTCTAAAAGCCATTTTTAAAATTAGTTTAGTAATTTTTTAAATAAATTAAGTAGTGAACGTTAAAGAGTTAAATTAATTTTGGCGAGATTTCTTCCATCCTAATTAAAAAGAAAATGTTTTTAAAGTGTCATCGTAGAGATAAATATGTGGAAGTTTAATCAACTCAATGGCTACGTACAGTCAGTAACAAAAGTGTCCGAACACTAGCGAAAATTCCTATGTGAAAAAAGTACACTTCATACGGCTCTGTTAAATAAAACCTTATCGAATCATGTTCTTTGACTGACTAAAAACAGGATTCGACAAGGATTTATTTAACAAAACCGTATGAAGTGTACTTTTTTTACATAGGAATTTTTGCTAGTGTTCGGACACTTTTGTTACCGAATGTACAGTTGGAAAATGTTTCCAAGCTATGCAAACTGCATAAATTTTCGTTCTTGTTTAGTCCATAATGAACACACATTATATCTAGAAATATTGCGTTTTATATATAACAGAATTTTTTAGCCCGTACAATTTTAAGTTTTCATAAAATTTTATTTCAGTTTTATTGCACATGAAAATGTATTTCTTTTTATGTGAATAGATAAATAAATGATCACGTGTAAAGATTTCTTTATTTGGCAACAGCTTTATAAATAAGTATTTATAAATTCTAAAGCTATTATCACAGACAATAGTAAATTTAATTTTTAAAGGCAGATTTTTTTTTTAAAGCTTCTACCTTTTGTTCTATTTGGCAGACTGAATTTTTCGAAAGCTTTATAACTTCTCGGGAATATGCAAATCATTTTTTAAAAACACCACACGTAGATCGGTCAGGGTTGTTTTTGAATCTATAAATAACACTCATATTAACATTTCGTTTCATATATAGATAAACAGGTGCCTATTGTTTTATATATTGTACAACTATATATGTTGTTTTTTTTGCATTAAGTAAGTTTTTAAATCTAGAGAACATAAAAATGCCTTGTGTTTTAGAATTGGGGAAAGATGATTCACATATTTTTCACGATCTTTTATTTAGTTGAAAATATTGCGTAAACGTAAAACTACTTTTTGTTGTAAGTTATTTACGTATTATATATAAACCAATGGCAACGACTCAAACATATAATTAGGAAATGCAAAACATTTGGAAGCTTTCATTAGTTACAATTCTCATTTGTTTAATCAATGGCATTAAAATATATTTTGACTAAATGTTCAGAAAATGACGTCAGTTCTTAGCTGTGCAAAAGTTCACAATTCTTCATGAAATTCAACATATTTCATTTATTACTAATATGATATTAGGTTGGAAATCCTTTAGATAGGGAATCGACAATGCAACATTATAACTAAAAAATAAATAAATAAATAAACACACTATAAAAATATGAATAAATAAATAAATATCCGCAACAATTGTTGCAAGTCGAATATAATTAAGCAGCACCTTTCATAAAGAGGAAAAATAAAATAAAACAAAACAAAAGAACTATAAGGCATTTAAAATTCTCATATTATTGCTTTTCGAATTTTCTCTTCTCACTTGATTTTCCAAGAAGATTTTTGCATCTTCAAAAAGACAAAAAGTATTGTTTGTTATCTTTTGTGAACACCTTGTAAATTTATACTTGAAAATTTTTGACATAAATATTTTTATATTTCGTTACTACTTATTTATTTTAATTTTGTTTAATTATTATATTTTAATATTCTTTCTCTTCTTTCTCGTACATTTTGTTCGAGCTCTTACTTAATCAAATATAGCACAAAAGATATTTGAAGGAAACTTTCTTGTCTTTTTTATGTTTACTTTTTTATGTACTTGTCTTGTTTCATGTGTTGCTTGTTTCACTTTATAATCGTGCCTACTTTTCATAATAGATAAAAAGCATTGCTTTAGTATTTACATCCAATTGTTACGTATTTATACATTTTATGGTGTTTGCTTTCAAAGATTTTATTCTTCATGCTACTAATGAATGTCAATATTAATGTGTTCTGTAGGATTTCATTAGTAATGAGATAAGGAGATTAAATCTTAATTCGTGAGATTACATTGTCTGGTGTAACCTCTTGAGTCGACGTCTTGAACCTACAAAATAAGTTAATGAGGTAGACTCAATATACAAGTTAAATGAGATTTATATGATTTAATGTTCAAGGAAAGAGCTATGCACTACTATACGAATTTTATATGTTTAAACTAAGAGCATTTTAACTAATGGCTTGAAAGAAAATAAAAAATAGTACATTATCTCCAGTAGCATTTAACTTTGGTAGATGAAGACATCTCTCGGCCTTCTGCAGTATCTAACTGCTTTTGACTTTAATTTGTCTTTGCTTAAATACTGTCAACTGCGAATCAGTTTGCATACCTACCCCACACCAAAATCTTTACAAAATTCGTTCCAATTCAACAATTTCCCAAAAATCACGCAAATTATGAAGTCGTGAAACGAAATTCGTAGAGTACTTTCCAAACAATTAAATAACTACACCCCATTCAACACTTTTATCCAACTTTCCAGAACTATTCTTATCTCACTGGACACAACCATGAAATCGACCTTAAACATCAAACCTTCCACAATTTCTACGAACTTAGTAAGACGCCTTACAAATTATGTGTACATTACATTAGTTACACCTGCCAACATTCTAAATAGTATTCCGTAGTATTTATATTATCTGCCTTTTTCACACAAGTATTTTTGTAAAGCAATATTTTTCAAATGTAGTTACGATGAAATAAGTTGAAAAATACTCTTAAAAAATACTGATGTGCTAAATAGGCGGAAACTAAGAATACTAAGGAATATTAATGGAATTTTGACAAGTATACATCAGTATGTGAAAGATATGCAATTTATACAATTGAACGCGTGTAAGAATTCAAAACGCATCATATTATGCATTACATTTTAGGTATAAATCAAGTCTTTATTATTAAACAAGAGAATTATTATTAATTTATTGTCTATTTTCAGTATTTTTATAACCATTTATCTAGACTCAATATGATCTTTAAGAGAAGAAAACGCATTTAGTTTCCATTAAAATGCATATGTAGTGTATTGAAAAGTGTTATAAAACAAAGTAAAATAAAATTGTATTATGTTAGTTAAAATCTTATTCTAATATAAAGAAGATAATTTTTTATATGGATTTATATGCATTTTGCTTCCTGTTATAAAGATAATTTTTGTTTTTGTAACATAATATAATATAAGGAAAAGGCTTTTCATCATTTTCTTGGTGGAAATCTTCAAAACTGTGACTTATACAGAAAACTTCGTAAAATAGTATCTTTAAAAAACAAATATAAAATCTGATCTAAAATTAAAAGGAAATTGAGAAACGTTAAATAAGAACACATACAAGTAAATAACTTGTACATATCTATAAAATACCATAAATAATAATAATACTAAAAAAGGTATATATTAAAAATGCAATTTAATATTACAATTATAAATATAATTATAAAATTTTACCTTTAATATATTTTTTCATGCACCTTAATCCTGCGTGATTAACACAATTTAAATTCCTTTTATTTTCAATGAACGTTCTACATAATACTTTAATGTTGATTAATTACAAATAATTACACGACGTCGGATACAATGAATGTGTTCACTAATCCTTAATACCTGAAACAGGTTACTTACGCTCATTTGGTGTTTATTTGCTCAGATAAACCACAAAAGGATCTCAAGACAACGTTTCTGGCATCTAATTTGGCTAATAATAAATCATCTTGGTATCGTCGATTTGTCTTGTGGATTTTTTTTTTTAATTCATTGCTTTTCTAGTTAAATATAAAGTCAATCATAGCATAATTTCATGCACTGGTTTGTTTGGAAACAAATTTATATATATATATATATATATATATATTAACTAAAACTAGTCTTTTCAGTTAAGGTTAATAAAGAATACATAAAGTATAAGTATTATATTTTTATTTAATACTTTGAATACGAAATTTTTTTTAAAGTTTTTAATAAATAATCTTTACAGAAAGTAAAAATTAGTTATACTCAAAAAGCGAATTTTTCAGGTGTGTGTTTAAATAAATAAATTATCTTGGGGAAAATAACAGGACAACAAATTAAAGGAGAATAAATTTGCTATACTATGGGAATCCGTTTGTACATAAAAATCTGCTAAATTCTAAACTGTAATTCAAATATCTTTTCTTGAATACGAATACATTGTATTGAACAGACTGCTCAAAATACAGTATTTTTCCCCCTATAATAAGTAATAGTACACAATTACCGAAAAATTACTAATACGAAAAATTGCTAGTACGGAAAGAAAAAAAAAAGAATAGAAAATTTATATATAGTTGTAATTGTAGCTGCATACATCGTATACATGTGCATGAACTGTTGTCAACTTATTTGGATATTTAAAATTTGTATTCGATAAAAATGAATTTAAAAAAAAAAAAAAAAATCCTAGATAAAATTAAACAGGGTAGAGTTTACTATTTATAAAGTAATGATGAATTATGAAATTATTCCATTTTTAGTCATTATTAAACTGATCGATATGTGAGGATATTTTACGATTACAAGGTCCTTTTTTTCTACTCTTCAGTTACATAAAAGTCTACAAAAATAATGATGGCAAATTTTATTTGGTAATTTTAGCTGATACAGGTGTTTTTTCGTGTGCTGGAAATAAAAGTGAAGCCAGTTTTTCTCTATCACTTGTAGATTTTTGTCAATACTCACCGACACAATTTCTTCATTTTCGGTAGTTTCTATTATGTTTCCATGATTAACTTTAAATGATTATGAAAGCATACAATAAAATTTACCGTATAATTATATTGGTGGAAGAGTCACAGAAGAAATTGTGTCTGTAAACACCCTGTATTGACAAAAATCTATATGTGATAGAGAAAAATTGGCTTTTGTTTCAGTTTCAGCACGCCAAAAAACATAGAGATCAGCAAAAATTTACACGTCGACCTGCATTATTTATGAATATGTAATTTTTTCTCTTCGTTATTGCCAATCTTCATTTATTTATTTATTTATCTATTTATTTTGCATATAACCATTCTGAAAAAATTCCAACTTATATATATATATATATATATATATATATATATATATATATATATATGACACATTCTTTCTGTTAGTTTATAACCAATAATTAAAAGAACACTATTAGTTAAATGAAATTATGGTCGCATATATTGTTAATAAAATAATAATAAATGAGTAATTTTTATTTTTACTTATTACTTACTTATTTATCTTTTTGCTTTTAGTTATTCTTAATCAAATGTTATGTAATATTAAAGAAAATAATAATAAATAAATAAATAATAAGCTGCGTTCTTTCTACGTTTTAGTTATTAATGAAAGATACAAAAAAATTTTCAGTGAATATTTTCCAACTTCATTTTTTGAAAAACGCCAAAATAAGATAAAATTTGTTCACGTTTTCTCTAAAATATCCTACAAATTTTGATAGCATTGATTTTGACAAATGTAGTTTTTATTTATTTATTTATTTATTTATTTATTTATTTTTGGCTTAGGTCTAAATTTTTAATTTTCTTTTTAATAAATCATGTTATGCTGAAAACTTTTAATTTTATTTTTTTAATTATTATTTTTTTAATTCCACGCATGAGATATTTAAACTGACAAATTTACACAATTTAATTACGGTCATTTTCCTTTTACACAAATATTTCTATTCCTTTGGTACATAGAATTCTACTGATATGTAAGATTCGCAGAATATCAAATTAGTCAAATCTTAGCAACATTTCATTTTTTGTAAATTCTATCATAAACTAGCTTCTAAACGTAATCATTGCTTATCAGTATAGAATAGTAAATACTTTTGTTTTAACAAAATTTATTAATACATTTATTCTTCTGGTATGCAAATTTAACAAAATATAAAATTTGCTAAGTGCAAGGAATATAAACATTTTTCAAATGCTACTCAAAAATAATTTCAAAATGTAATCATTACTTTATCTGTATGAAAGAGAATATATCAAACTATTCAAGATAAAAAAGAAACCTTTAAAATTCATTCTGTTTAAAATCCTTTTAAAGCTGAGTACCTTTTTTTAAATATTTTACCTTTACATTTCTGACCCTTTATTAAAAAGTATAAAACTAAATTTTTATTCTTTGCATCGGAATAAAATAATTATCTTTAGTTTGTATTATAAAACCTAAACTGGATGTGAGTGAGAATAAAAATTCAACTTGAAAATATTATCGAAATTTTGTTTTAGAAAAAAATTATTTCTTTCGCTTTTCAGTTTCTCAATAATAAATAATATTCGAATAGACGAATGACAGACTGTTTTTTGAAACGCTGACCATTTTAAATATTTACAGTATGTATTGGAATTCGATATCTATATGCTGTGTTTGTTTAGAGAAAGTAAATAGTAAATATTCCAAATGCAGTGGTTTTATTTGTGTAATGCAGTGTAATGTATTTAAAGTAAAGAAATGAAAAATGAAAAATGGCTGGACTTAAGAACAGCCAATAATGTTTGTTTTTAATGTAAATTTAAAAATATTTTTTTATGTTGTAAATTAAAACAAATTTTCGTTTTAGAAAATTAAGTTCGTATTTAGTTAGAAAATGTAAAAATAAAAATAAATAAAAATAAAAATAAATAAAAAATAAAAGTAAGCCGTGTAATGTAATTCTCAATGGAAGGAAATAAAAATTTCATAAATATATAAATGAAAACGAACGAAAAATTCTATTACTGATTGGTAAATCATGCAGCCAATACAGTCATTTTTTTTTTAGTGTAATCAGAAAAACAGCAATTTTAAGACGTAAATACAAATAAATTTCATCTACAATGAAAATAAATCATGACTTTCACTTGCTCAAAAAATAAACTAATTTATATATTACATAAATCTTCTTCTTTTTTTGCAACGTATTATAAAAAAATAAGTAAATAAATAATTAAATAAGAAGTACAATTTTACATGATTTTCAAATCATCATATTTTTTAATTAAAATACAAAACTGAAATTAATGTGTAACAGATAACCTGTCTATATGTAAAGTTTATGATGCTACATTTACTATGACAGTCAAAATTTTATAACGGAAAAAGATAAATGATAAAACGATTAGTATATCGGTCTCGATGATTTTTTAATTTATTTATCATCATAGTTTTAAAACTTGCTGAATTAAACAAACCCGCATATAACTAAATTAGCATTTTCTGGTAAATTTTAATATGGTGATCAAAGTAATGAAGTTTTATATATGTAAAATGCAAGTATCCATAACTTAACCAATTTAGTAAATAATTCATACTAATACAGCTAAAATTTTATTTGCATATTCTCTAAATTATAATTATATTGTATTTTCTATGTCACTGAAATTGTTTAATTTTTTTTCTGTTTGATAAATTGCACAAAATTAAATTTTTCACAATTCATGTATTTAGGTTATTTTATTTTATTTTTACATTATTTGGCAAAAGCCTATTATTTAAAAAATGTATTATATTAGGAATTTTTTAATGTACTTTAGTTAAATATTTTGTATAATAATTTTGCAGGAGAAGATGTAAACATATATTTAAAAAGAGCTTTATTTTGGTTTATTTAAGCACACTGAATAGCTAATAGAATTCAATATTTGGAGATAAATAGCTATGATAATTTTATATATAATTATATGAACTACCAAATTTGTAGGAATATTATTAAATGCAAAATTGAATACGCAGAAAGGTAAGTAAATCAGTTTACTAATTGTATTACTGATGATGAATTTAAAATTATTATTATTATTATTATTTATGTAAATTTATTATTATTATTATTATTTATGTTAACTGCATTAAGTTTATGTAAAATAGTGTTTAAATTTATATATCATTAAAACTATAAATAGATTACTATCATTTTTATTAGACAGTCAAATTTTATTTTGCTATGCATTTGCTTTTTTAAAAAGCTTAAAAACAAAAAATTTCTTTAAACAAATGTTAATTGTTAATAAACACAGATTCTATCTAACCTAATTTTCTTTTTAAATACAAGTCTTATAGTGCAATAACGTCTTAATATTTAACTGCATTATTGTTTTTAATCAAACAAATATCCTTTATAAACATGTTTTTATCAAAATATTATTCAATTAGGTTTTATAAAGTTAGAAAAATGCTACAAATTTAAGTATGAGGGGTGTTCAAAAAGTATCGAACCTTATCTTTATCTCACGTAAACCAATGAAGTGAGGGCATAGCCTCCTTAACTAGATGCCTGTCGCGTAGCTCGGAAACATAGCAACAGTTGAAGCGGTAGACAGCGCCACCTGGTTCAGATTACACAATTATTTATTTAACTGCCACCAATAACTTTAAGAAGTGATATATGATTTATATAATCGACGTTTCTTCGATCCAATTTGTTTTTATGTATATCATATCCCTAATTAAAAATTTTTTGGTGACTGTTGAATAAAAAAGTCGCGCAATCTGCACCAGGTGGCGCTGTCTACTGTTTCAACTGTTGCCAAGTTTTCGAGCAACGCGACAGGCATCTAGTTTAGGAGGCTATGGTGAGAGAGACTTTCATCAGTGCAGATGTAGATGAGACACTCATGCGCTGTCGTGAATATTTTCCCGCCTGTAAAAAGCATCACTAGCTGGCAGTCGGCCAATAAGTGAAGACGTGTAGTGAGCGGTTGTTGGATTTTAGTTTTTGTAAAGTAAGAGAAAAACTTGAGATGCGATCTTGAATCAAATACTACCAAATGACGGCACTCGAGCGGAAAGCATTCGTAAGATTTAGCAGGCTTTTGGGACGATGACACCTTACGTATAAAAGAGTGATACTAACGCTTCAAAAATGGCCGCATACCAGTGGATATGTTGACCGTTTTCCTTGACTTTCGTGGTGTTTTACATCATGAGAACGCACCACAAGGTCAAACTATCACAAAAGAGCCCTATCAGGAAGTCCTTCGTCGTCTTCGTGATGCTGTGCGGTGCAAACGACTGGATAAACTTCAAACGACAGCGAAATCTTGGAAGCTTTCTCATGATAACGCGTCTGCAGTGGCGGTTCAATACTTTTAAGGTCCCTGGCGAAAGTCTCACTGAGGCTCCCTAATTGAAACCCTTCCTATATTGAGGATCCCTTTAAACTTCTTCTCTAAAATTTACTATTACAAAAGAGCATTGAAGTAAGTTTTAAGGTTGATTCGGAAGCCCAACCAACAGGAAGGTCAAGGATATTGGTCCCACTTCCCTGACTTTGGCTTTGGATAAATGCGTTTTTTATTTTTTTCTATATTCAATTGAAGAAAGCATTGGATTCGTGAAAATTTTCGACTTCTGGTTTTCTATGGATTAACATGTTTCGAGAGGTCCAGAAAACGATTTAATCGTTTTTTGGTTTTTGGAATTGTCGTTTTATGGTTATTTTTTGTACATAAAGGCTCTTTTGACAGGCACCTAGAGCTTAAAATGGAATTCATGCGAATGTTTCAGGTTAAAATAATGGCACAACAACTTCATCAAATATATATATCTACAGGTTAAGTTTCTTTGGAGGCCACCTTATGACCGGAGGCCCGGCGCGGGCCATCCTCTTCGCTCCACCCTTGGTACACCACTGCATATCTGTCTATTCTGTGCATTTGATTCAGACTTTCATTGCGAAACACAACATTCTTGTTGTTCGTCAGGCTCCCAACTCACCCAACATTGCTCCCTGTGAATTTTGGCTATTTCCCAAGCAGAAAATTCCGCTAAAAGGATCCCAGTTTGAGTCAAGAGAAGACACCATGCGGAATGCGACGGCACGGTTGCTCATCATTCCAAAAATTGCGCTCCCCAGGTGTTTCCAACAACGACAAGAATGCTGGGCGAAGTGTGTGTATTACAAATGTGACTACCTTGAAGGGTATTAATGTTTTGGATTTCCAAATCAATAAACGTATTTCTGCCAATTTAAGGTTTGATACTATTTGAACTGCATTCAAATCATATTTGTATCGTAATCAAAGAAAGTATAACTTAAAATGAAATATGAATTATTTTGCTTTTGATGAATTTATCATATTTTGTAGCAGTCTATGAAATTAATTTATTATTATTTTTTTTTAATAATGTTTTATTGCAGCAATTTTGTTTTTTAAAGCAATCTCCTTATACACTTATTCTATCTAAACACAAAACTTAATAGCTTTTCTTTAAAGGATCATAGAATGTAAAAAATACTTTTTTTTTTACATTACAACTAGTTTCTTAACCTGAATTTCAAACATGAATTACTAAAACAGGCTGTGTAGTGCCTTTGAGGCAATCTCTTTAATTGTTTTCTATAACAATATTATTTAAGAAATATGTAAGACTTTTTTTAATATTCTAGAACGTCATTTGGTTATTAGTTTAGTTTTAAACGTTCAAAACTTTGGAAAACTTATAATGCATGTTTACATGTTTCATTCATATAGATTCTATAAATGCATTTACTTTAATTAAATGCGCAGGAGCTTTATAATTCAGAAATATTCATATTTTATTTCAGACATTAATTCTATGTATATTCATATAAATTTACAGTAAACTTTTAGAACAAATTGAAAAGTACAACTGTTTTAATGGTATACTTTATTGATATCGCTGAAAACTTTTACTTAATTTAATTGTACTTTTCATTACTCTACTTCTATATATCGTTTCCAAAACTACTTAAGATTACGGTAATTTAATTAATTCGTCGGATTGCAATTCCATACAATTGGTTAAGTGACTGACTTCATCTTTTCAGCGAAATGAAATTACACTCAACATCTTTGTAGCACGAAATAAAACTTTGCAATACTGCATTGTTAAAGTAAACACTTAGTGCATTATAATGGATATTGTACCAGGCTAAATCATCACATTTTAAAATTCTGAATTTACAAACTTAATAGTAAAATTAGGTGATGATGAAGCTCAATTTTGTCTTATTAGAAATATTTATAAGATCTGTATTGAGACAATAAGTGCTGAGAAAAGATAATGTTCAGAAAATAAGAGGTTTTATAAAAAAGGAATAGAAGAGAGAAGTTTCATGCTTTAGAAATATGTGTTTGGGTGAAAAGTAAATATTGTCAGAGGCAAGATAAAAAAGTTAAATTTAGTTTCAGATATTTAAATTAAAATTAAACTTTAAAACAGAGATTTAAATTAAACTTTATTATGTCTAGTAAAATAAGTTCGTTTTAAAATAAAATATAAAATATAAATAAATTTATTTATTATAATAAAAATTCTATACTTTTCTATTATTTTAACGCTATTGCACAGTAAAAGAAAAGCAATATCTGAGACATTTACTTGATCATTTAAAATACCAAGAGGGAGAAACTTACTTAAAATTACGGATGCTTTATATTCAAAGCGCTCCAAATCTTTGGAAAGAAAAATAGCTCTAATTAAATCGAGCAAAATGTATGATCACGACAGGTGTATCATACACGCAGCTCAATTATAGTGGAGCTTATTAATCATAGTGTTGCCAACTTGTAAAAAATTTACATTTAATATCCATCATTAATTTTTAATTCTCCTGTTTGTCTAATTGTATGTTTCTTTAATCAACTATCATATATATCAAACATCATTCTTCAAAATTAGTGGTAATTTTTAAATTTAAAAAATCCCTACAAGCTGGCAACATTGATTATTCGTAGTGCTTACTAAGTAGTGATGTGTCAGTCTCTCTACAGAATTCTGGTGCGGGAATGGGTGTTTGTGATGTCCTCTTTCTACAAAATATTGTGTGCACTCGTTCCTGTGACTTTCTGTAATATGGATCAATTGAGACGAAAGTCATTGTAACTATAGGTCTCAAAGCTGTCAAATAAATGCCAAATGTCAAATGTCAATCTGTCTACATTCTAAGCCTGAATGTTGTAAACTGGCAAGAACATGCTGTCAAATTCAACTGTCTGATATACACGTATAAAGGTCAGTCAGGGTAGTTCGAGAAACTTTTTGGCCTACATCAGCTTGTTAAATGATAGCGTCACGGCTCAGTCTTAAATCTTTACGTATAAAATGGCAGATATACGAGATACCAGATAAGCAAACAAGAACTGACCAGTATGCTTCCTCTGTGTGTTACTTCTACACCAAACACTGCTCTTAACGCCTCTTCTTCCGCTACCGACGTATTAAGTGGCTGAATTGTTAAGACTGTGAACCCAGTTAACATATATCATCTTGGAGTCCCTGTGCAGGCATGAATGATATTAGCGTTTCAAAATATACTTAAAGCAATAAATATCTGTCTTGTTAGCCTTGGTGGGCAAAATGTGACTATGAAATACCAAATCAAAGAAAACCTAATTCTGTCCTAACAATCTGCAGTTCTGAAAATGTTGCTAGACTGACCTTTCCTGCGGAGACTTGTCATTCTGCATTTGCACAAAATGCTTATTAATGAGGTAGGTCTAATTTGTATGTTAAACTGGTTATGTATATTACAGGAGTAATATATTAAGTTAATAAAAACATTGTTATGGTCATTCAAGAATGATCCTGAATAAAAATTAAATATTTCTTTTTAACAGTTTCTAACAAAATTGAAAAGTGTTTATGGCTTCTGTTTATATGCTTATCTGTTCGTGCTCTAACACTCGTAAATATTTTCAAAATATCTTTAAGCTGATATATGTTATTCAAAACTACTATACGTTCTCTTTTAACCCTAGAACACTGGCGTGTTCACATCTGTCGCTATCACTAGAAATGCGAAAAATTTACGTGCTCATATAAAATTCGTTTTATTTGCTTTACATTAATGTTGTTTTTAAATATGTTTAATTATTTGCTGTTTTACCCAATATTACTAACCTTTCATTAAATGAATAATTATTTGTATTTAAAAATGTATTTGAAAACTATAAAAATGCATACCAATAAAGGAACACCGCACGTAAACTTTACGTATATGTAAATTTTACGTTACACTACAGTTCTAGAGTTAAAAGAAGTAAAAATAGCTCGATTTTTTCGTGTATCGCGCGACCAATTTATTGCGTTCTAAGAGAGCCATTTTATAAATTATATTTAGATTTTTTTTTACGGCGCAAATAAAAATAAAATTGATATTTATTCACAAAAAAATATTTTCAATGAGATATGATTATAATTCATGTTTACTCGATCATAAGTTATTCAGATATATTAAATGCTATGTTACGAAATTGCTGCAACTGCATCTTCGTTTGTGTTATGCGTTTTTAACATCATCCAACAAAGTTTAATAAAGATTTTTAATTACTCTACCTGTCTGTCTGACTGTCTGTTCACGCTCTAATTTTTTATCAATATTTGTGTAATGTCTTGATATTACGTTATGTTATTCAAGTTCAATATAGCATGTTTAAAAATGGTATAAATGGAGTAGCTGGTTTGAGTACAGGTTTCCCAATGGATTTGCGATGCATTATGTTCTATGTGAGAAATATTTTGAAGCATATTTTAATATTGCTTTACTCCATACAAAATAAATTAATTAATATTACACAAAATTACACATTTTTACTAAAACATAAGGTGTAATTAGCCTAATTGACTGGTTCACAGGACCCCACAAAATTGTTCTGATATAAGGGGTATTGTTCAATGTAAAATTTTCAGTTTTATAAGGATAATTTTAGTACATTATGTAGTACGTATGGAAAGTTTAGACGATATACAGGGGTACATAAAAGCAATCCTTCTAATGTTTTCTGTTTAGAAATAAATTTATAAAGATGCTTTTGTGAGATTCTTTACTGTACAGTGAAAGCCAACTATACATTTATAGGCATTCTGCTTTTAAACAATATACTACAGTGACTATGGGAGATCTATATAAGAGCGATCTGTTGCATGGATTTTCTTTAAAATAATAATAATTAAAAAAAATTTATAAAATTAATCTTTACGAGTTTTTCTTCTTTGTAATTAAAAACTAAATATATTTTTAGGTATCATAATGGAATAAATATATATTAAAGGTTAAACGATGCAACGGGCACGTACAATTGGAAAGAGTTTATAATCGAAGTGAACCTCATGATTTCCGTTCTTGTTTAATTTTTATTTAAATAAATATTTACAAAAAAAATTATTATTCATTTTTTGTTTTAAGTTGAGCTTTATACATCTTTTATTCGAAAAATTAATTTGTTATAACTGATCTTTCCTTCCCTAAAAGGTAGAAATCTTTTCAAAAAGAGAAATAAAGAATTAAATTAATTTTTTTTCATATTTAAAACAAATGCAGAATTAGTTTTATTTTATCATATACAGTTATCTATAAGATCAAAGAATTACACTGAGAAGAAAAGAAATATATACCGCCTTCATCTAGAATGAATAAGTGGTCATTTTCTAAATCCATTAACTAGAAATATAGATTTCCGAGCTATGCGCATAAGGTACACCAATAAACTGAATAGACAAAATGATCGATAATTTCTTGTCTATACATTTCTAGATGGTGAACCAATATTCTGAATAATTTGAATATTTTGTTATGTGAGAAATTCTCGCTTGATTTTCTGCAATTGGGTCATAAACCAAGATTATAGTTGCTGAAACCCGCCTCTTGTATTCGCATTTATTTGCAGAGATTTTAAAATAACTTTGCCCTCGAGAATATAGGCAAACGCTCTAGAATTCTAATAGGACTTTCTAGAACTCATTTTCAAATGGGATTAGAATTTATAAGGATTTCATGGAACTATTTTTCTAGAGCCACAATTTAGATTCTAGATGTCAGTTGCAGATTTTTTTTTTTTTTTTCAGCGTACGTTTATAATAGTGAGTTTGTTTTTGATCACCTTTTCTTAACTAATAGAAAATATATATTATGTATGTACTTAACGTTAAAAAATATATTTATTCACTTCTTACTTTATGTTGATTACTCATGTTTTTTATTATTCATTCTTCTGATACCATGCATACATTTATTTCTAAAATAAAGAATGTAAAACTAATGTGTAATTAAATAAATAAGTATTGTTAGTATTTTTCGCCGTTTTTTAAATCTCCAAATACATGATGTATACATATATATTTCAGTATACATATTTAATTTTTAAAAAGATTTTTTTTTTTTTTTTTTTTTTTTTTTTTTATGTAAGCATGATTAAAAAAAAAAAAAAAAATTAACGAGTTAAAAATTGGTTCTGTTTGTCTGCTTAGAACCTATCATTGGAAATTTTAAGTAAATATTACCGTACACAGTATTTTTTAAATATTAAAAGTAGTTAAGTATTTGTTTATAGGGTCATAAAAAAGTATTTGAACACACTTTCATATACTATTCCTGTTAAAATCATTTCGGAATACGCATTTTAATTTATTTAGCACATGGATCAGAGCAACATTATTTTTTATGATGTTTATAACCATCAATCATAATTTATGATGTTTATAATCACCTGTAATCTAATCTTGTGGGGTAGAATTACATTATTTTGCATTAAAATATTTAATAGACTTAATAACCAATTATGATATTAAAATAAAAGAAATAAAAATGCAATAGAAGTAATGGCTATAAACTATTAAAAGAAAAAAAATGTAATGTATTGATTTGTCATGTAGAAACAGAAAATATCAATTATTTATATCATGGCAATTTAATTTCTTGCTTACTTTCTACAACAATTCTCTACCACTGAATAAATTAAAAGCTAACTTATGAACTTCGAAGTAAATGAATTGTTTACATTTAGATATAATAAACTGAAATCCAATGTTTAATTTAATTTGAAAATTACATATTCTATAATCGGATTTACACAATTTCATTATCGGAATTACCATATCCGATTCAAGATTGAGTAAAATGCTGTCTCTGTGAATTAAAGCTTATTTCCTTTAATACAATGCCTGTTGAAATTCAAAATGCGCTCCAACTGTATATCAAACAAATTAATATCATTAGAATATATCAGAAACATCATCCCTGAAAAATTAATATATAATTCTTTTGGGAGTTAACTTACAAATTTATTTTTTATGCGGTTGATATGATTTATTCATAAATTCAATTTATAAATTTATTGTATAAGGGGATTAAATCTGTTCAATTATCAATTCAATTCAAGAATGAAAAAAAAAAATAATAATAATTTTATTGCAATGATTTATTGGTTGATGCATAATTCCACAGCGTTCTATTTAAACTGGCAACTCTGATTTCTTAAGGGTTTGTATATCGTTTGTCATCTGTCACGCGTTATTAAGGGTATTATAGCATTTTTTTTTTTTTCATTTAACAGTTATTGCGACAGATTTGTTGTGATTTTTACTTTCCAAACATACATATGTAAGGAAAGTATTGTATTCATGTAAAAAATCCGAATTAGAGATTTTGATGTTTCTATACATTTTAAGGTCCCCTGAGTCCGTTTTCACTATTTTTAAGACGATGTGTGTGTGTGTATGTGTGTGAGTGAACATGATAGCGCCTAAATGCTTTGCTCGAATGAGCTGAAAGTTGGTACGTATATTATAAGTCACCGTAGTACGAACCCTATTGATTTTGGTGAATCTAGCACTTATGTTGTTTTTACATGGACACCAAGGAAAATTCTTTATCATTATGGCCTATGGGGCCAAATTTTTAAAGATGTGATAGTGTCTAAACGACTTATTAAACTGAGCAAAAATGTATACACATGTTATTGGTCATAGTTGCCCGAACTTTATATATTTGGTGAATTTAGCACTGACAGTTTTTTTATAGGGACACACACAAAGAAAATTTTTTTATCATTATGGCTTACGGGACCAAATTTTTAAAAATGCGATAGCATATAAATGCCTTATTCAATTAAGCTGAAAATTTGTATGAATATTATAAGTCACTGTTGCCCTAACAATAAGCATTTTGGTAAATCTAGCGTTTATAGGTTTTCACAGGGATACAACGGAAAATTCTTTATCATTATGATCTATGGACTCAAAGTTCAGTTGTATTAAATTAAACATGTACTATATGAAGAAAAATACTCAAATTCCCTATTATAATTTTCTCTATTTTGTTTATTTAACGACTCCTCTTACTTTACTTTATTTACAAAACCATTAATTACTCAATGTTCGGAGAGTCGAGTGGAGTCACTCCAGATTTTTTTCTAAATAAAAAACAGGATAAGATGGGCGAAATGTAGAGAATTGAATGTTTACTTCGTATTCTCTTCATTTTTTAGCATCAGTGTATCTTCAGAGTGTCATTCTTTTTTCGAAGAAGAATCCTCTATTAATGATAAAACTCGCACTTGGAAACGAACAACATTCTTTCCATTTTTTGGATGTAAAAAAAAAAAAAAAAAAAAAAAAGTTCACAAAGTAATAGTAACTTATTTTCGAGATTTCTTTATGATTTTCCAACTGATATCGTCATTAGGGATGTTTTGTATATCTTGCATTTTGCGAATAGAAAAGATATTTGCTGTATTAGTAAATTAAAAAAGTCAAATATTAGATGATTGAACCATTCGTATTCACTTATTTCAAATTCCCATTCATTAATTTCAAAGAAATCTTCATGTTTATAGAAAACGAAATCTTCTGAGTTTTATGAACAGTTAATACCTATATCAGTCAGTTCGTAAAACAACAGATGTAACAGAAAATTTTGAGTTATGAAAATCTGGGCGACATTTATATGCAATAACAAAATAAACACGAATTACATATTTGTATATAAATTAATTATTGTTTTATCATGCAATTATTATTTTTGTTATTAAAAAATAATTTGTGTTAAAATTACGTTGAACTTTATACACACCTTTATTTTATTACTGATGGAAATTTCTTATTTTTTAGAGCCAGCAAAGGGAAAATAGATCCTAAAGCCAAAGATTCTAAACCAGGATCTAGTGCATCGTCGACAATGTTGGCTATGCTTGGTGGAGCTGAGGTAATTTCATATCAACTATTTTCTAAAATATTTTCAGATTCATTACTTCTTCGTAGTGAAGTCGTAATTTTGTTGAAACAATAAACTAAACTAAATTAAGTAAACTGAGGTTGTGTGGTTATAATGTCGATCTAGAGCTACGAATTGAGTCAATGGCGATGGTCTAGTTCAGCTTTTCCTGACTCCTCGGGTCCACGGCGCATTTATAAGGTATCCACTATAAGGCCTCTCATCCAACGTTAAATTTGCTTTTTTACTAGTGTCTTGTGAGAAAATCCAAAATTGTATAACCTTAAACTAAATTATTATACTGCCCCCAATGCTAATGAATGAGTTTTCTATCTCGGTGGTATCGCACTTCTTTTTTGAACGGGTCGTGTGATACACCCTGTCCAATAAAAACTTTTCTTTTTCCAACTTTAATGTCAGTAATTTTGTCTTTATTTTATCATTTTTATTCAACGTAAATATTTTTTAGGGAGAGTTTTTGGTTTTTCCCCGCTTTTTGTTTCATAATTTATTTACCAGTCTTAATTACTACCATTCAATTTTATTGAGTTACCTTTTGTATTATAAAGTTATGACTTCCTTTTTACTTTGAATTGCTGCTTAATTTGAAACGCAAAACTGCTAACGACAATGTTCCTTTGTTCAAAGCAATGTGGTACCTTTTCAAATAATAAGAAAAATTTTCACCTTTATAACTAGGAGTATTGCCTCTTGTCTCCATTTGTATCTGTTCAGCCGACAAATAATTAACTGAGTACATGCTATGTTATGAGGTTTTATCAAACGAAAACATGAAGCCATTACAACATCAGAGAAATCCTATTTCTAAACATGAAGAACATTCGAGAAAGAAATTCTTTAAAATTAAGGAGCAACATTTTTTGGGTAGCAAGAATATAGTAAAAAATTCTGGAACTGGATTCCACAACGAATTGAGAACATCTTTTGAAATTTCTCGACTTATTGAAAAAACGGGAAAAATAGCATGTGGAAAAACTAGTGGATTCTGCGGTAGTTGGTAAAAAAGCTATCAATGATATTAGCTTAACAATTTTGCTACATGACACGATAAAAAAAAAAAAATCTCAGTTGGTCTAAAAGAACATTGTTTAATAAAGTTTGTTAGTCACTTTATATTTTCGCTGTAGCTTTATAAAAGCATAGATATTACAAATAAATCAGTATTTCTGTGTTTAGTTAGGTATTTGTCTAACAAAAATACAGTGGAGGTCTTTTTTTTTTTTTATCTTGTATGTAATTAATACGATAATTGATAAAATGTTTAATACCTTAAATGAGTTTATTACTCTCCATAATATAGATTGGACAAATGTATCGGCATAAGCACTGATGTAGTTCGACCAATTAGTGAACACATTTCAGAAATACAAGTTTGAATTAAAGCAATTTCGTCCTCAGCTACATGGAATCACTGCTGCATGCATACAGATGTCCTAGTTTCTAAGAAAATATAAGAAAATCTAAAAGAGATCGGAAGTGAATTGGTTACATTTGTAAACATTAAATGTAAGCCATTAAATATGGCACATTTTAAACAACTTTGTAAAAATATGAATAGTGATCCTATCAACATTTGCTTCATTGTGAAATTCTCTGGCCGTCACGCTGTACATTTCTGTGTCACTTCTGGGAACTAAGAGACAAAATCGGTCTGTTTCTCACTGAACAAAGTTTCACTTCAGTATTCACCTGAATTCTTTTTGTGGTTACTTAGACTTGCTTGCATGTCAGATATTTTTGATTACTTAAATAGGTGGAATCTCAGTTTTCAGGAATTCCATGCTACAAAATTTTTAAGTTGAAGACCAAATTGGAGTGATTATTAAAAATTTGGATTTGTGGCATCATCGCCTAATTTCGAAGCGACATTATAATTTTGAAGTATTTTCCAATTTGAATGATTTTATTCACTCTGTCGAAGTAAAGATATCTGAAGATGACACAGTGCTATTTCACCGCATTTATTAAATTTAAAGCAAAGTTTCCGAAAATATTTTCTTATCTCCGAAAGAGAAACAATTTGATTAGAGGTACATTTTCAATCGATGCCTGTAAATAGGATGGACTCACACCAATAGAAGAAAAATATAGCTGATAGAAAATTGCAGATATTTAACTTTGAAATTTGCTTAGAAGAATGAGTCTTTTTCAGACTTTTGATAGCACTTACAGGAAGATTTTTTCGAATTGTCCACGAAATCTCTGAAAATTCTGTTGCGTTTTCAAACTACTTATTGGAGTGAAAGAACACTTCTTCCCTGCTTTATATTAAAAATAAGTAAAAAGTCAGAATTGAGATTGCAAATTTCAAATATTAAAAGTACCAAAACATTTAAAAGAAATGCAGCACCTTTTTTTTTCGAATTAAAAATTTTCATTACTAAAAATTTCATTAATAATATAGTACTTGCATTATTCATTAATTTAAAGTTAGCATTTTGTAATATTTTAAATTATGTATCTAGAGTTTGCTAAAAATTATAAATAAATAAAAGGAAGAAGAAGAAGAATAGTGTTAAAAAATCTGTATAAATGGAAGAGGGGGGGTCTTAAGTTTGAACGGGTCGTCCAAAAAATTGTTTAAAAAACAAGTCCTACATGTGAAAAACTGACTTTAACCATAAGTATCTCGGTTACTTGCATAAAATATTGAGAATTTGCACCATAATAAGATAAGAAATACCTGAGATTTCATCGCCTCACTACCGGGGCCTGCCAGGGAACACTCCTCCACACATTAAAGTGTTCTTTTTTCCAGTCTTCATATCTTCAGAAACTCAGATAACCCAGCCTATGTGTTGGGTGACGCGGGAAGTAATCAGCATCTTGAGGGACCTTTATGTCAGGCTTACATATAAAAGGGGGTGCGGTAGGTGAAAGTTTAAGAACCGTTGATATAGATACTTAAAAACTGGAGAACTTATTACCAAATAAATAAAACACTCCCATTGGCTCAATGGTATCCAAAATGCCACTAAAATGACCCTATGGGCAACGGTAGTAAACTTTTTGAGCTTTCCGGGTTTTGTAATCGCTGGTATTGTTTTTATTTTCTATTTATATTTATTGCATCAATATTTTCTTTTGGAATTAGTTAAACTTTGTTACATGTTTACAAACTTGATCCTCAAACACAATTTATTTTTGTAAACTAGTGCAAAATGCTAAGCAAGTATTAACTGGAATTTTTATTTTTAAATTTATTGGTGCAAGATACAATCACGAAATTCGTATACTATTTACAGACATAATCTCGACATTCCTTTATGAATTTATTCCAATCGATTTGTAGTTTTTTATGCAATTTTCAGAATAAGAGCGAAGGCGTGTTTCCAGCCAATTGCACAAAAAAGTTTCAACAGCAGAATCGTCACTTCTTTCATTGGCCAAAATATATGATAGTCATAGACTACGTCAGGAATATAAGGAGAGAGTACCATGAACTTTCCCCAACTTTTCGAGAGTCAGGTTGGCAATGAGGGGGCGAATTATACTAAAGCAGAATCATGTTTCTGGTTGGTAATTTGCGTCTTTTCCTCCGTTGTACATGTTTTGTCTCATCCAATATCTCTCAGTAGTAAGCAGAATTAACTGTACAACATTCATAGAAAATGTTTATGTGCGAAACCCTTTCGAAACCCAAAAACCCTGTCTGAAGGATGTTTATATCTTAGAGGCGAGTTTTTGCATGAACGTATGTACCTTGCTCTTTCTTTCTCTCTTCCATACCATACACGTTTACTCGAACAATTTTGGGTAGTGTGACGCTTTCATGTGTGAGAAATTTTATAATTTTGTGTTGTCATGAAGGTAAATCTCTCTATTTGTGACGTTAAATGAAAGACGGAAAGAATCACTGAACTTATTGCCACTGCTATGCATATAGTCACTTGGCATCATCACTTATCACGCCAGCAGCACGTATCTTCTATCAAAGCATTAGAAGTCATACGAAAGTAATTCTGATTCATATTTGATTCACTCTCGTAATAACAGATATTATATGCTTTATAATATATATTATTCAGTGACATGCTGATCTAGAGCGAGTTTTAGCGATTTTTGTATCATCTGAAACTAGGCTCAATTTATACTGTAAAAAACTAGTAGTATTTTATAACGTTTTGCATTAGAAAATTATATGATGTAATTCAGTACTTTGCATGCCTGAATTTGTTTTAAAATGTGTCAAAAATCTGATTTTAATATGAGTCCTTTAAATTCTTTCTTTTGAGATGGCATGATATTTTATTTGTTTGCAAACTTAATCTTTTGTCCTGAATGTTGTAAGTAATACCATTTCAATTTCTCTCACTTTATGATCTACTTGATGTTCCGAACTTTATAATATTAATTGACAATCTATCAATTTTACACATAATGCAAAAACATATAATCTCAATTCGAAATTCTGGGAATTTTATTTTTCCTTCAGTATAAATCAATGAGACCAAACGGTTTAAAATTAAAAAATATTCATTTTGACCCTATATGATGTTTATGTATGTTTGATCAATTGGTTTTATTTTCGATTACGAAAAAAATTATTATAAATTTTCATTTAAAAAATTTTATAGGGTTTAAACATTAATATCTAAGTCGGAAAATTTGCGTAGATGTGTAAGAAAAAATATATTAAATAAATATATGAAGAATCTTTTAAAATTTGTGAAAATATTTTTGAATTGTATACGCAAATACCTCTTTTACTCCAATATATATATACATATATATATATATATACATTTTCTAGATTTATATATGTTACCGTTAAAGCTCGAAAGCCGCTAATGTGCAGATTGCCTAACTAATCTGCAGATTAACTAGGGTGATCCGTTAAAGTGCGGAATCAATAGTTTTCCGCATTTTAACTGGGTAATCTGCACATTAGCGGCTTCCGTATTGTTAAAGTTCAAAAGTTTGTTTCTCTCATTTTCTTTCCCTGCTCCTTCCCCTCCCCCATCTCCCCTCACTTTTAGTTTGGTGTTGCTGGTTAATTTTATTTCTCACTAGCCGCCTTCGACGACATCTGGTTTGCGATCCCTGAAAAGTCCGACCATCCGAAACTCCCGCTTGGTCGCGCCTGCGGTGTCATTTCAGATAAGAGACTGGAGATTGACCAGCTGGTCGAACCGCCATGTTTGTTCAGTCTGTTATACATGATACCATTACGCTATGAAAAATATGTTGAATGATTCTGTACATGGCTATCTGAAGATAAACAAAATCATTTTCCCGTGATCTCAATTAAAAAGAAAGTGTCAGACTCCGGTAAAAGTATATTATGTTCCACGGCGAGCAAGTTCTAATTAAACAAACGTCCACCATTTTTGTTCAAAGTCCAGTTTCTCAGGACCTACAACAGCTTATTGACATATAATGCGAATTGCTTTATTGGAAATTTTAACTGTTGTAAAGTCCCGCTAATTAGTGCCTGCGGTGCCCACTTCCTGTTTCAGTATCTGAAACAGCCTGTTCACTCACCGTGTTATAATCTTTGGAAATTCTGATCGTAGCAAAGCCCCGCTCTGTTGCGCCTGTGGCGTTTTATTCCAGTTTTAAAACGAACAGTAGCTTGCTCGTTCATAGTGCAATTAGCTTTAAAATTTTAACTGCAGCAAAACTAAAAGCGCCATCTTGCGACAGAAATTTGCAACATGTACTCTTCAGTTCCAATTCAAATAACTTTTAAAATGATATATTACTTATGAAATAATGTTAATTAGAAGCTGAGATACAAAAGTAATATAAACATTGTTATAAAAAGATTTGTGTCTGACTTTTCCATGGTTTTCTCCTTAACTTGCGTAATTCCGGAATAAATAGTATTAAAAATCCTTTATGCGGAATGTAAGCGGATAATCAGACTTTGAAATATTACAAAATAAAAAAGAATAAACGTGTTCAGGGTTTTCTGTAGTTTTCTCTGAAACTCCCGTACTGAATTTAATGGCTTACATCAGTTTAAAATTTCGCAATAAAATTACATTAAAATATATTTCAAATGGTGTATTATAAGCAATTTAATCATAATTAGAATTGGAAACATTGGAATAAAGGTGTTCTGAGATTTCCGTAGTTTTCTCTGAATCTCCCGTACGGAATTAGTTGCTATGCAATTTAGAGTGTAACCTATCTTTAGATCGTACTAATAAGTAAGCATAATTTTATTATAATTCGCAATCATAATAGAATTCATAATAGCAATCATTACAGCAATTATAATAGCATAATTCGCAAATTCATCTCCTTAATTGTAATAATATGTTAAACCATTTGTTTCTTTGTATTATAGTTTTTCAATTGATTGATGATTGATTCTATGAACTAATTTTTTGTTTGCTTGATTGTGTTAACGTGATTTTTTATATATCGAAAAATAAATAAATAACATTATTTCAATTTCCTTAATTGGAATAATATTTTAAACAGTTTGATTCTTTGAATTGTAGTTTTTCAATTGATTAATGGTTGATTCTATCAACTAATGTGTTGATTGTTCGATTGTATTAACTTGATTCTTTAGATATCGAAAAATAAATAAACAACATTTAATTTAAGCGTACAGAAACGTTGCTATTGTTTCGCCAAATATCTTTTTTCACTTTAACGAGTGTCTAGAAGGTAATGTGCAGATTAACGCGTGTCTAGTCAGTAATATGCAGATTATCTAGGTACTAATTCTCAGATTACCTTGGTAATTTGAGAAATGAAACAAATTTCCGCACTTTAACGGATCACCCTAGTTAATGTGCATATTACCTATCTAATCTGCTGATTAACTGATTTCTCCACTTTAGCGGTAACATATATATATATGTATATACAGGGTGATTTAAAACCCAAAGTAAAAAAAAAATTAAGGGAGGTATTATGGGAATCAAAAATTGCATAAAAACCCATGACCGCAAACGTCCTTTTAACCCTTTAAGAATTGTTTGTTTTTGATTAATAGTTAACAGTAAAACATACAAATGCGCGATGTTTTTATATGTTGCACTTTTAACTAAACATTTTTAGATGTTAATATATAAATAAAAAGAGGTGATATTATTTATATCACCTCTTATTATATATTATGCACAACATATGTTTTTTTAAAAATACAATTCACAAAAGTCACGCCTGTATACGAGTATTACTGTTAAAAATTAACTGAAAACACCAAATACTTTAAAAGGGTTAAAATGATATTTGCGGCCGTGAGTTCCTATGCAATTTTCAATCCTTGTGATAGGCCCTATCGTCCCTAAATGTTTGTACGTTGGGTTTTGAATAATCCTGCATACATATATAATGTATAACTCAGAAGTTTGATTTGAAAAGTATAATAAACTGTTGTTTGTAAAAATTGCAACACAATGGAAGAATGCGAATATCAGAATGATATTTTTTGGGCTCATACATTATGGTTGGAAGAACAATTGATTAAAATTTCAGGAATTTTGGAGTAATATGTACTGAGAAAACAGTGCATAAAGCAGCGATCTCTGTGAGCAATAGCAGCACTTATCTGCCTTGGCATTGAATCAGACAGTGATTGGATGACATGTACGGGTAGAGCACTTCATGAAGCTTCAACACGATGCCACAATTCATCGATCGTAGTTACTGGACAGTGGTGGAGGGCCACTCGCTTTCCAAAGATTAAACAGTCATTTTCATTGGTGCGAGATCAGGAGAACGCGCTGACCGGAACAACGGTTAAACACATTATGTATAAAGGAAGGTCCGGAAAATACAGACAACTTGCGGTCGTGCATTATCCTGCTTAAACGTTGCGCTACACAGACCTTGAATATAGGGCAGAGGGGCGGGCTTTAACTTACTAAAAATTTAATGGTTGCTGTTCAAAGTGCCGGGAATGCGAACAAGAAGTATTCAACACGTGTATCCAATGGGACCCCATACCATCACTGCAGCTGATGGACAGCGTGACGATGTCGAATCCCAGCTGGCAATGTGCATTATTCACGATGCCGTTAAATACGCATAAGGCAATCTTGGTGCTGAAAACAGGATTGTGATTTGCCTGAAAGGTGATTTTACGCCATTCCCGCGTTCAGGTTTGTCATTGATCACACATAAAAGGCACCCATATCAGTATTGCAGTTTTGAGGGAAATCAAAATTTTGGTAGCCACATACTGTGTCACCACCTGGAGTGGTGGTATGCAGTACCATCGGATACACGTCTCGATTACTCCATGTTCGTATTCCTGGCACTCTGAACAGCGGCCATTAAATTTCTGATGAGTTAAGGCCCGCCCCTCTGCCCTGCATTCAAGGCCTCCGTAGCGCAAAATTTAAGCAAGATAATGCACGACCGCAAGTTGTTTGTATTGTCCCGACCTTCTTTGATAAAGAATTTGTTCGACTGTTGCTCTGGCCAGCGCTTTCTCCTGATCTCGCACCAATGAAAATGACTGTCTAATCATTGAAAAGCGACTGCCCCCCCCCCACTACTCACCAGTAACTACGATCGATGAATTGTGGCATCGTGTTGAAGCTTCATGAAGTGGTGGTTCATCCAATCGCTGTTTGAGTCAATGCCTAGGCAGATAAGTGCTGTTATTGCTCACAGAGGTCGCTGCTTTATGTACTGTTTTCTCAGGACATATTACTCCAAATTTCCAGAAATTTTATCAATTGTTCTTCCTACTATGTGCCCAATAAATATCATTCTGATTTTTGCATTCTTCCATGGTGTTGCAATTTTTACAAACAGCAGTGTATTAGAGTTCAATGTTATATGGAGATAACTTAATATTCCCTTATAGCAATCTGACATAAAAATCAAAATTATTCTAACAAAGTAGTTATTAAATATGAGGGTATTCAATTTTATTACTTTTTATTTTGTAATAATAATAACATATTATAAAAGCTTCAATAAATGAAAGTTTCTATCAAGTAAAGTTTTTACAGCTAATTTCCGCTTTTTAAATCTCTAAATCAATGTTCTTCAAAAGCATTAAGAATGACTAGGTTTATTTACTACTAAAAATGAGTTTAAAAAGGTATTTATATTTTTGTTGATTTTACTTTTAAACTTTATGGTATTTTAAAATGCATGATTTGAAGAATAATGTTGAAAGTGTTCTTTCATGGCAATTCCCCCCCCCTCCTTTTTTTTTACTTTCTCTTACCCATAAGATAGAGAAAGTATTGTTTTAGGGTCAAATTTTTTAACGTGAGTTTTTGTTATATTTACACGTTTTGAGGTCCCCGGAATTCGAATATCATGTTTTTAGCGAATGGTCTGTGTGCATGTTATCAGCATAGCCCAAGAACAAATAGTTGCAAAAAGTTCAAACTTGGTATTCTAAATGGGTATGATGTAGGGATGCTACACTAAGTTTTTCGTTGAGATGAAGCAAATGGTTCCTGTACTGGAACTCCCAAAATAATTCAAATACATTACGTCTATGGCCTAAAGTGCTGGTAAGTAGAGTTCAACATTTATAGACTGCACTAAGCCAAATGAAACAAATATACATTTTTTTATATCCGTAAATACATGTCCCATGTAGAATATGGTAGGGAAATCATTCACTGTTCGTTTACAAGGCTACACAAAAGAACTAGATAAAAATGCGACAATAGTTGCAAATTGATGGAAGTGTATTTCAGGCTGGACCATGTATTATTAACTATAGGATTATATTTATGTGCACCATGTGGTCTGTATATAATCTTCGAAAGATATACAGGGATGCAAATGTTTAAGCGATAACATTATTTTTTGTTGTTAGTGGATGTGCTTTGCAATAATATTTTACCATTTCCAGGAAAGCTGTTCGGGAATTGAAATGAATTCCTCATAGAGATATGGTAAATAATGTATGTTTTTAAGCTAAATATTCATCGCTTGTTTTTTGTATATTTGCACGTTTTGAGGCTTCCTGATTACCATAATCAAGTTTTTTAACGTCTGATCTTTGTCTGTGTCTCTTAGAGTAACTTAAAAACGAATAATTTTAGGAGATCCAAATGTTGTATTTTGAAGTTAATATAAGTTTGCTGCTGGGAAAGTTTGATCAAGATTGATAAGTTTCAAGGAATGTTGCGTGTGAAAATTGTTTGAATAATTTTAAGTGAACTTTTAATTTTAAATACAAATTTAAATTCTATATAAATGTAGGTGCATTAATGAAACCGGGGTTAAGAGGGGCGGTAGCCCCCCTCCCCCTCACACAGAACTAATTATCATATAAAACTTTTCCGAAGCCTAATTTGAATTAACATAGGTTTACATAACAGTACTCGTTATCGTACATCTTAATCTCCAACCTGTAATTATAGTATTAAATTTCAGGGTAACAGAAAGTCGTGTGAGTGACATACCAGATTATTTATCTGTAAAACACAGTGCTAAATAATTAGATGCAATTGTTAGCAAAATACCTCTCAATGAAATGTATATAATTTATTTTTGCATGTATGTTACCAAATCATAGAATTTGTGTGTGATGCATTTAAACTTTAAGATAATAATGAATTAGTTATCTAAATATCAAGCTGAAGAGTGGTAGAACATATTTTAATCTAAATAAATTCTAAATATTTCAATAAAATCTACATACATTTATTTGTATTCTCACAAGGATTCTTATATATCATAGTACCAATATGATTAGACAATTTAATGTAATTTAATTTGTAAGAGAAATTTATAATAATGCTATATACATATTACGAAATATAAAGCTTACGCAACAGGTTTAATATAAGTACATTATTACTGTAATAACTTAGTGCATTACGTAAGCGCTTAATTGAATTGAATTTGGAATCATAGTGTAATATGAATGCACATTTTGAAGATTTAATTAATTTATTCTTTTTGAGATTTTCATATATTAACGAAAGATTGTTCGAATATTATTAAAAGTTTAATATTAATCTTAGTTATCATTTAGCATGGAGCTTAAATTTCTTAAAGGTTAGTTTGGGGTAAATGGTGCATTAAGCTCATCATTGGCGTAATTACAAATTTTCTTGGTTAGGAAAATATAACTAGATTAATATCTTAGAAATTAGGGGAGTAGATATATTTATATAAAAGAAAAACCTTAACGACAAGAGAAATAATCGAAGCAGAAAGTTATGAAGTTTTTCGAAAGAACTTTCGGCATGAAGAAATAAAGTTCTTTGATCGAAGATAAAGTATGTGCGAGTAAAGAGAATTGAAAAAATATATATGTCACATCTTAATTATAACAGTACAGGAATATACAAATAATAAGTGATAGGTATACCTTGTTTTTGAAATATTAACCATAGTTTGTATTACATGAAATGTCAAATATATACAGCTGTAGATATTATGTTATTTTTATTTAAAGCAGGTACCTCATATTAAGTTTCTATAAAATCAAACAAACCACTATGCAGCCATTTAGTTTACATATACTTGTATACCATTGTGCAGACTTATGTTTGTTACAACACAGCACAGACAAAGCAAGCAAAAGTTTATTTCATGATACAAAATTGCAAGAAAAATCAAGAAATAGACCGAAAGTCAAAAATATTTTCAGTTAAACTAATTTCATTTTAAAGCTAATGACTGGAAATATTTGTTTAAGATAATAATACTAGAGGAGTTTAATACCAACCCCGAATTTTGCTTGAACTTATACAAGAATAAGAAAGCTTATTTTCAGAGTTTGAATCTAAAACTACCTACTACTTATACAGTACACTACTGGTGCACTTAAACCTGAATTAATTTTGAATATTTCAGGAATATTTTATACAATTATTTGTATTATTACAACAATTTTAATACATAGTACCAATCGCGTTAGACAATTACATGCACTTTTATTTGTAAGCGAATTTATGCGAACTAATACGTTCCGTATTACGAAATAGAAAAAAAAACCACGTAACAGTTTCAATGAGGTAACATTATTACTATAATAACATAATGCATTGCATAGGAACTTAGCATAGTAATAATAGCAAACAGCATGTAAAATGAATGCATGTCATAAAGATTTAAATTTAATTTATCATTTTTTTGCGATTTTCCATATTAATGACTTTTATAAGCTTGTAAGAATATTATCAAAAGTTCAATATTAATTTTAGTTATCATTTGCGTTATTAGCATAATTCATAAATTTCTTGTTGGGTTGCTCCAGGTAAATGGTGCATTAAGGTCATCACGATAGAAACTTGGCATAATTACAAATTTACTGCTGCGAAATTGATTTGAAAAAATTATCTAGGTTAATATCTTAGCAATAAAGGGAGCATATACATTTATATAAAAGAAAAACCTTAACGACAAGAGAAATAATCGAAGCAGAAAGTTATAAAGTATTTCGAAAGAGTTTTCAGCATGAAGAAATAAAGTTCGTTGCTCGAAATTAAAGTACACGTGAGTAAAAAATAAATAAATAAATAAATAAATAAAAAGGTATCACATCTTAATTTATTACCCAGGAGCATACAAATAAGAAACAATAGGTAGTACATCTTGTTTTCTGGAAGTTTAGTCATATACTATATTACGCAAAATATCAAAATTAAATAAATATAAATTAAATACTCTTTTACCCAAATTTACTTAAGTTTCTATAAAATCAAGCAAACCACCGTAGAAATATTTAGTGGCTACATAAGCTCATACTTCCACATTATAGACTTTTGGTATGTTTCTTTATAAACTTTTAAGAAAGAAAAAAATACTAATAAATGCTCTCTAGTTTGAGAGATATTAAATGTTATTAAAAATTAAGGAATATATCTACATAGGGTAGGTGCTCCAGTGATTGGCATTCTCCAGTAATTGACCGCTATCCCGAAATAATTAATAAATAAGAAAATTAATAAAATCATATATTTTATATATAAGAATTTTAACATTCTATGCCAAACACTGGAGCATAGGGTGCTGATAACTGGTAAAGTGAATAACTAGTAGTGTCAAACACTGGGACATAGGGGGCCAATTACTGATAAAATGAAAAACTTGCAGTGTCAATTACTGGAACATTGATTGGGTGTCAAATAAAAATTCATAAAAAAATAATTGTTATCAAATGTATATATTTTAAAATATATGTGGTTCTGGATGTCTTTCATACCATATGTACTAACTTAAAATTTCTAAAAATATTTTCTGATGACTATGAACATTAAAAACATCAGCGATTGCTCTAAAAGTGTCAATCACTGGTGCTCTTACCCTATAATAAAATGTGTGCGTGTATGTTTGCGTCGTTTTGTAGGCAACCGGTTGATCGCACAGCTATAGTATATAGTATTTAGGTACGTTCTGACCTCTTTTCATCCACCTCGAATACTGATTCCTGAATTTTTTTATCAGTTTTTAAAAAATTAATTTGAAATATATAACTTTGTAAAATGGTCGACTCTGGAGATAGAAACTTAAATTAAAAAAGCATTTCCGTGGTCTTCTAGCTCAGTTGGTAAAAGAACATCATGTTAATAACGCGAAGGTCGTGTATTTGATTCTTTATGGGCTAATGTATCATTTTTTTGTCGATAATTAATGGAAAATATGTGAATTGATAAAAGAAAATCTTTCAGTGTCTTCGCGATATTCTAAACTGTATGGATGACGAGAAAGAAAATAAAAATAAATAAATAAATAAACTTAAAAGTGCGTTGGTCGCTCTGCAGGCAATCGGCTGATTGTAGAGCTAAAGAATTTTGCATGGAAATCTATTTTGATCTCTCTTGAATCACTTGGGAGCCCGATTTTCGAATTTTTGATTTGTTTTTTCTAAAAATTAATTAAAACTTTTGCAGCTGGAATGAAATTCTGGTGCTACCATCTGTTGCCAAAGAGTGAGGATAATAATCTGTCTTTCCGAAAAACGCAGTTGTTGAATAATAGCATCATCACTTATCATCCTGTTTGCACCTAAATTGAAATGCCTGGCGCAAAAACAAGCAGTAAGGATGCGGTGCCGATACAGCCTATGCAGTGAAGATGCTTCCGAAGGCAGTGCGTACCTGAAGCTGAGTTTTAGTGATTTCAATTCAATTCAATTTATTTATTTATTTATTTATAAGGTGATTTAAAATATATTGATTAATGTCTTTTGAGAAATCCTTTAAATATAATGACTATCGAAGCAGGTAAATCCAGCTAGTAAAAAATAAAAGGAAATTATCATCGCGTCGTTATGATGATATTTATTATTTGAAACATAAATATTACTTAAGTATAAACAGATTTCGCGTATATTTGGTTTAAATTAAATTTACATATTCTTTGTCAAGTATTGTTTGATTCCTGTACTACCCTGTATAAATCAATTTTACAAGAATAATCTAATCTCAATGATGAATCACAGTTTGATGCATATTCATTCTTTAATTTTTGACTTAAAATATTTCTATATAACATTATCTATCTATTTTTCTATCTAATTATCGATCAATAACGTAAGAAAAAAAATTTCGGCTTGGTACTTGGAAACGTCTGGACGGCCCCTACCTACCTGGCAATGTCGTATTTAGTAAGTAACGCCTACGGGTTATTTACTGTCTTTATCGTTAATCACTGCATAATGACCTACTTCGTGACGCATCACCTGAGATGCTTAATTTAACTTTTAAATGAATTTTGTGTGCCAAGGATGATCGCAGCCAAAAGAATGGAAATTATACGCAGGAACAGAAGGTCGAAAAGGGAGTTGGAAAAAGCAGGATCATCACAATTTAGACCAACCACGGGGTATATTTGCCCTGCATTGATAGCCTGATGAACTGCTAACGACTGCATATGACATATGACGATGCTGAACCGATTAACTAGGAATAGACCTTACACCTTTGGTCACTTGCGAGACAAACATAAGATAAAATATAACAACACTAAAAAAAAGAAGAAAAATTATAAAATTGAAAGGCTTAAACAGCATAAGGTTAAATAAGCATAAAGAAGAATTGGATATAATGATAAGTATTAAGTTAAATTGCAAATAATAAAATATGTAATTAAGTACTGAAAAGTAAACAAAGAAAACTGAAATGATAAATAAGTAAATCATAAATAATTAAAATAAAAAGTAAATATTCGTTTATTCAGGTATAACATACATACATACATACGTACTACCTTCCCTAGTGAGAAATCAAAGCACGTGATCCAAGTTGCTTTGTGGATCAGTAGCCTAGTGGGCCGACAGAAGAGAGAAAAATAAGAAACTATTGTACTTAATTTGAAGCCTGGAAAAGAATATTACATAGCTCAAGAGAGCTGTTTAAACTATACAATTTAGCATATTTTAGAAGTGTTGAAATGAAAGATATCAGACATTTACCTATGAAGACACCATTATTTCTGTAACTTTCCACTAGAGGAGATAGTAACAAACATTGAAACAACATACATGCACAAAAATTTATTTTTATAATAATTGACATTTTTATAATAATTCAACAACACAAAATTTATTTTTATAATGTCGCACTTTTTATTTTTATTTTTATTTTTTTTTTTAAGAGAAGCTTATTAGAGCCGAGAAAAGATTGTTTCATGTGATATTCTCAGTTCATAAAAGTAAAGGTAGCAAGTAATCAAAAGATAGAAACTACTTTTCAGTTAAAAAAAAAAAAAAAAAAAAAAAAAAAAACTCGAAAAGAACGCCAGGCGGGCACTCGAAGCAAAAAGCGCCAGTTGCTAAAAGCAAATTTTTTGTTTAAATTTTTTTTATACTTTTCCTTTTTTTTTTTTTTAAATATAATTTTTAGCTTTGGATTACCACATTGGATAAGACCAATTTTTATGATTTTTGAAAATTGTTTTAGATGTCTGATCAATTTGGGAAAATCCGTTTCGCTTTTTTTATTTTCATAGTCGCATTCACACTTGAACAAATCTTGGGATCTCCTTAATATGAATACTTGGAGACCCCTTACCAGAAAATGCGAGACGCGCGACGCTGGTCGCAGATTTTCTTTTTCAGTCTGCGGATTATTTCCAAATAAGCACTATGCAGCAATTGCAAATCTCCCGATTTTGGCAAGAAAGATAGCGATTTTTAATCTTTTTCCATCCACAACATAAATATCAATATTTATTTTAAACACGCTTTATTAAATTCTAGAACATATAAAGAGGTAGGACTGTTCAATATTTCTCACTCATGTAATTTTTCTGTGACCTCCCCCCCCCCCTTTTGAAATTTTTTTAAAAAATTACCAGCGAAGCTAGGTACTTTAACGTTCTATGTAAAAAATAAAAATATATATTTATCTTAATTATTGAAGAGAAAAAATTCTTAATACAATGTTCCCGCAGCGGGAGCTTTGACGCCTACAGGGTTAAATACGTAGTTTCAATTTCAGTATCACAAGTTTTTTGTGAAAGTTGGGTCCTGGACATTTAGAAAGTGAGCAAAATGCAATTAAGATGCACAGATGGCACTGATGAACAAACTGTAATTGTTGATAAAAGAAAGTTTATACGTTTTAATGTTCCTCCATATGGCTACACAGGAACCAGAAAATTTTAGAAAGTTGCATTAATTTCAATGTTTAGAGTCTCCTACAAATATTTTACTAGAGTCAGTACGAACAAAATCATAAACAAAATAGTAGTTCTTATACAATATGAAAGATAATTGCTAATGCCAACTCTTTACCTAGCTATATGTAATTAAAATTCTATAACTACAATGCTTTGTCATATCTAACAGATTAATAACATTAGATAAATGCAAACTTGTGATAAAAATATGCTTACTGAATCCAGTAACATTTTTTTTTTCCGTAACTCACTGTGAAATTATGCTGCAGATTATTTTCTAATGCGAAAATATTTGTCGCAGATTGACAGAAAAATTTCTGCTACTGGGCTTGGAGTGTTTATTCCCATTTTTCAAAAACCGCATGAAAGTATCTGGTCTATATCTGAGAACTTTGGAGGGCTCGAATATTATTTGACTTAGTCGTCTATCATGTCTATGAGCCACCTGACGATTTGTTTTGCATATGAATACTGTTTTCCAGTTGTCTGTGTCATAGTTGTTTATGATTGTTCGTGATTTTGTCCATGTGGAAGTTTGCTGTTAGCAGGCAAGACGTGAGGTAATGTATAGGTGCACCTCTCTCACCACAAGCGCACAATGGTACTTTTTTTCTTAAATCTGTGTAAGTAGTAAGGAAATGCTTCGCGACCTGTGTAGTATATATGTGCTAGGAGCTATAACAGGTAGCCATTCTCTTAGTGTCTACTCTTAGAAAGTAATTATGCGTCATTCTGCTCATCTCACCAAATTTCACTCGAAATGAAACGGTTTTAATGTCTTAGATGCTTTTTTAAGTGAGGAAATGTTTTTTTCTAGATAGAAGGGGTTTATACTGTTACTGTTTTTTGAAGCTACTCTTGCTTGTTTGTCGGCTTCCTCATTACCTTCAATCCCTGTGTTGTCATTGACGCAACTAGCATTTAAATTTATTGTTAGATTTTTGTATTGCAGTTAATATTTGTTCTATTAATTTATTAGTGTTAAATATGGCCTGCTAAGAGATTTGATTGCTGACATGCAGCCGGAGCGGATACTGTAATTTTGTCCAATTGTATTTCCCCATTCTGCAGCCCTAAGTATATGCACTAGTTCGGCTTAGAAAGCTGGAAAACGCTTTGCACTTCCTTAAGTCCGCTGACCATATTGTGATTGTCCCTCCTCTAATTTTGTATTCAATGAAGGCCAAACCCGTAGCGAATGTCTCCTTCTTCAAACCATCCGTTTATATTGTGATGTCCGTTTTCTTACATTCTACCTGTTCGTACCTGTAGTTCAGTCGTGTTTGTTAGGTGTTTCTTCCAAATGTTCACCTTTTTAGTGTAATCACTCTGCTGTAGAGATTTGTCGTGAATCTTGATGTATTTATGCAGTTTTGTGACTGCATCATATAATGTGTCATATTTCAGCTGGAGGTGTATCGGAATCACATCAGATATTACTGAAAGTGCCAAGGTAGGCGCTGTTGTATAAGCCCTGACTATGGCCAGCACGAATCGTATTTGGCAGATCATGACATTGTCCCCTTACCGATTAGATATATTCTGACTCCAAATTGGAGCAGCATATGTCAACGTCTTTTCCATTACTGTCTGATACCAGATTTTAAGAAGATGTGACCGTACACCCCATCCCCATGAAACCATGCGCCCTTAGCGATTCAGTGATTTATATATTTTGATCTGGTTATTGCAGTGCGCTAGCCAATTAAGATTTTTTGGGGAAATTACTCCGAGGTATTTAATGTGTTCTTTAGATTCTAATTCCCTTTTTTTATGTCTTTGTTTTTTTAATTATTCGTATTATATATCTCAATATAGCAATATAATAATATATCTCAATATTGCAAATATAGTAATTATTTGATTAAATATTTTTCCATTGAAAATTTTAACAAAAATTTATTTTAATATTATTTTGAAATATAACACTGAAACAAAAAGAAAATAAGTTTTATATTTCGAAATATATTGCCTTCTGAACTATTTTTCGGAACAGTAAGAATGATAAATGCGAACAAAGAACACTTTATTAAGTAAATATTCTTAGAGTCTATTTGTTCCGACACCGTCATTGATTACATTCATCGAAAACGATTTCTTTTTGCTGTCTGGAAATTGTATGGTGTTATTAATTTCTTCTTTCCTGTACTCTTATATTTTTAGATATTTATGTCAATTATGAATGAGAAATATGCTCGTGTTTAGTTTTACTGCATGCACTGAAATCATGAGAAATAAGTAAAAGATTAATTATTTAATCGAAAATATGACACAAAATTACTTATCGGAAAAGTACTATTTCGAATAATGCATGTATTCGATTTACAGAAACGAAATTTACAAAACTCACGTAGGTTAAAAAATGATTGTATATTTTCCGAATCTTATTCAATATTATGCTTGATGTCACATCATTTATCAAAAAACAATTTAGAATTCTGTCTATAGCCAACAATTTATCTTTCATTTAATAAAACAAGATAAATTTGTAAGGGGAAGTATAGGCAGGAAAAAAAATCAAAAATCAATGGAAATACTATCACATCATCTTCTTAATAACAAAAGCCTAAGTTTCCCTGGACTAACGCTCGAAACTAATGTCATAAGTATAAAAAAAATTGAAGTAAAGTAAATAGATTTTTATCCTTGGTTTGAAAGAATGGAATAAAGGTGATTTAGTAGAACAAAATGACGTTTCAACTGCAACAATGTATCGAGAAAAAATTAATTTTATTGCATATTTGAAAAAAATAAGTGTAAAAGATAATTTAAAAGAATATATGTAATGCTAGATAAAGACAGTCACTTGTTGATTTGGTGGTTTTCTTTCTGGGTCCCCGCTAAAAACTGCCAGATTATAGTCAAAACATTAAGCTAAATTAAAGGGAAAAACTTTTTAAAAATAATGAAAATGACTTTAATAAATAATAATAATATTGATAATATTTGGAAATATCGACTGCTAGGCGGGAAAAGGCCTACCAGTTCAAGAAAATATTTTTCAAAGAAATTAATTTTCCGGAAGAGAACATTCCCTTCCCTGGAGGATCAAAATTGTGATAGCATGTCTCGGGACCATCCTTAAGGGTGCGCGCCAGACCGTCGCCAGTTACCCATTGCGCAGTACTAATGCGTTGTTAAATACAACCAACTTAAGAGAACTTCCTTACTTTAATGTGCTGTAATAAATATTTTAAAAAAAAGAAAAAAAATTAGACATACATAATATACATAAATACAAATAAGAATAACCAACTATATATTTTTATACATATTCAAAGTAAAAATTTAAAAAGTCTTAGATAATTACACAATGTGAAAACGGAAAATTCTGATTTATTCACAAATGTATTTTTTTTTAACCCGTATTTTTAGCTGCACATTCCAAGAAAAAGTTCTTAAACATTGTTGATAATTAAAAATGCATTATTATTAATAAAGAAAAAGTATATACTATACTGATAAAATAAAGTCCAAATTCACACGAACTCTCCATTTTTCTGCGACTCTTCAACTAGCATTATATATACTTTTAAAATACTATCCTAAAGTAATTCTTCTTTTCTTCAGCATCAAAATACACGGTCCTATATTATGTTTCATCAGGTATTGTAGTCTAATAAATCAAAGTGAGTAATATTATTAATCCTAAAAATTAAATCAATTTGAGATAACTAGTACGTTGTTTGGCCTATGTATGTTTCTGTGGTGATTTATTTGACTGACTATTCTTCGTTCTCATTCTTTTCTATTATTATCAAATGGATTATATATATATATATATATATATATATATATCCTTTCAATTTTAAATTATTTTCATGCCTTATGAGTATTACTGGGCATAGAGTGCTGCACATTTTTAGCAAATTGCATACAGCACTACGGAAATATCACCCTATTTACATGCAACATTCATTCTATGCCCTTGGAAACGTAATGATCTTGTATGTTTTAATATCAGATTGCTCATTCTTTAGTCATCTTTATTCATGTTTTTTTTTTTTTTCTTTTTATTTCTTCATGTGATACTTGGTTATATCTGTTGTTATATCAATGTTTGAAAAGATTTTTCAAAATATATACCTCATTTCTATTTAAAAAAAAAAAAAAAAAAAAAAAAAAATGCTATAAAATATTCATGACAGAGAAGAGTCTAATTAGACAAATTTACGAACAGTATGAGAACTTAAATTTTTAAGTATATCATAAACCATAGGCACAATAATACGTTTAAAACAAATAATTTATCAAATTCTTGATAAAAATATAGAAGAAAATGCATTCTTTCTAAAAAATAACGATATTCTCGACACCATTTGTGAATATTAGATACCTAAAATGCAACGAAAGAAAAAAAAAATTATTGAAAGGTTAAAAATTAACAATAAAATTAGAGTTTTGAAACATTTTATATCATTTAAATATAACTATGGATTGAAAAGTAAACAATTATATTATAGGTTTATACATTTATCAAAAAATATAAGATTATGTATTGATTCAGAAAGAGTACACAGAAGAAAAAAAAAAAAAATGCTATAAAAAATGTTTTGTTCAAACAATAGAAATTTTGTTCAACCAAATTTTAAAATTTCCAAATTTTAATGATAACCAAATTTTAAATCTACCACATTTTTTTTTTCTTTTTTTGTTGATATAGCCTCAACAAAAGTTTTGTTACAAAAACTAAATTATTTTACTTCGTCAACCAACCGCATCTGTTGATTCAACCAACAACGATTAAACATTATATATATATATATATATATATATATATATATATATATATATATATATATATATATTATGATTTTTAACTAACAATTCCATTCATTCAGCACGACCCTCTCTCATTGGTTGTTTATAAAGATATTTATGACGAAACTTATCGAAATATCCAATGGCAATTACTCTTCTTTTGAACGTACTCTTTCGATGCGGAACGGTTAGGCTCGAAGCCTGGAATGGACAGAATTTGCTAGATCTCGCCTAAAATGTTCCAAAAACAAAAAAATTAAAAATTAAAAAAATACATAAAGAGCAAGCTATTTTTAAATAGCTTGCTTTATATCACATTTTACCATGTTTTTATTGAGTTAGATTCTTGTTTGTTTATGTGTTTGCTCAGTACTAATCTTGCAATCGATTTTTAACTAACTTCCCGACTAGCTAGACATTTAAAACTTTCTGAACAGCTCAGAACACGGTGACAATACATTTTTTTTTAAGTACTTTTAGTCAGCTGTTTCAGGTCCCTACTTCCTTCGGCATCGTTTATATGATTCGACAGAAAATTTATTTAACTAACTTTCCGACTAGCTAGACATTTGAAACTTTCAGAATAGTTCAGAACACGATGAAAATGCATTTTTTAAATACTTTTAGCCAACTGTTTCGGGTCCCTGGTGACTTCGGCAGCGTTACCAGTACAAAGCTTGCAATCGATTTTTAACTAACTTCCCAGCTAGCTATCCATTTGAAACTTTTATAATAGCTCAAAACACGATAGCAATGAATTTTTTTAATACTTTTAGCTAATTTTTCCGGTTTCCCGCTGCCTTCGGTAGCGTTTATATGATTCAACAGAAAATTTAAAAACATGGTATATAAAAAATTCTTTTTATCTTGTAATTATTTAAGAATAGATTGTTAGTATACTCAGGGTCAGATTACGGCACGGGCACATGGGGCACTGGCCCAGGGCCTCCAAATTTAGGGGGCCTCATTTCCAAAAATTAAAAAGCAATAGCACAATTTTTTTCATTATATGTCTATTAAAAAGAAAAATTGATTAAATTTTTCTTTCTACATATTGTTACGAGAGCTTAAACAATTATTAAATTTTGTGACTAATTTCCTAAACATTGGCTGATCATTATGCTTCAGTTTTTTTGTTTTGAACAAAAAACTTATTTTGTTATAGGTTGCTAGAAAAATGAGGAAATAGAAGGTTAAGGTATAATTGAAGGAAAAATTTTAAAAAATGCAGTATTTTTATTTATTTATTTTCATATTTGAGAATAGGTCCTTTTGACATGCTCTTTAGAGCAGGGTAAGGGGGCCTCCAAATAGCATCAGTGTCCCGGGTCTTCAAAAAGCATAGTCGGGCCCTGAATATACTTTACTAAAAAAATCAGCTTGTGATAACCTTTATTCATTTCTTTAAGTGGTTACAAGGGTAAAAAAAAAGTGAAGGCTAGAAAAAGCATATTTTCTCTATTTTTTTTTTTTTTTTTTTTTTTTTAATTTATAAAATAAAATTTTTTATTCGGAAGGTTTGAGCTTTCAAAAGAACAACAATATTTTATAAAATTTTCATCAGAAATTTGGAAATTTCAGTCAGTGGATACCGAGTTTCCGGATACCTTTCAGAAAAGCGGTAGATACGATTTCTCAAAAACTGATGCAGCGATCTTATTGAAATTTTGAAAACTTATTCAAAATAGAATCGAATAGTGCTTGAAGAAAGGATTTAAAAAAAAAAGAAAAAGAAAAGAAAAGTGAAATTTGAATTTTTAGAGAGTTGTACGCATAAACAGTATAATTTTTGGTACATTTTACTCCACGTATAGCTTTATAAAATAAATTCTAATCGGAAAAGAAAAAGAAAGAAAGAAAGAAAGAAAAATCCTTCATTCAAGCACTAGCCAATTGTATTTTGAAGAGGCATACAAAATTTCAATAAGATCAATGCATTATATTTTGAGAAATCGTGTCCATCGTTTTTATGAAAAGTCTCCGGAAACCAGGATCCATCGACTGAATTTTTTCAAATTTCTTAATAAAATTTTTATAAAATTTTGTTTAACACGTTGAGCTCCATCTCAGACATTCTAGAATCTATACATTTTGTCATATATCTCTAAAAGTACTGAAGGAATCATCTTGAAACTTTAGGAGTGTGCAGAACATATTGTACTTCAAACATTTCAGTAAAAGCTTTACCCCGAAAGTAAAAACAGTACCAATAAAAAATTAATACGGTGAGTGCTATGTCAGCCAACGGTGACTGACAGTGTCAAATATGATATAAAGCCGCGTCAACCATCGGTGGTTGACAGTGTAAAAGAGGATATAAAACTAAAAATATTACATTCTTTTAAGTAATTATTGAAAATTTATTTAAAATTTGCTTAATTTTTATTTATTACAGGAGGAATCATTATGGAATTTTAATGAATTTTAAGAATTCGCTTGGCGCTTAACGTGTTAAATGCTGATTTTTTATATGCTCAAATTTTTGAATACTTTTTTTTCTTTATTACATAAAGAGAGAGTGAGAGAAATATATTTCTTCTTAGCCTTCAAGCCTATATAACTCCTTAATTTAACAAAAGTACTTATTCTTAAAAAAGGAGTATCTCTATGAAACTTTAAATATTTCAACATTGAAAGAAAAAGAGAATCGTATTATTTTAGTCACAACAAAAATTCTCGTATAATTTTGCAATCTTCTACTTTAAAATATGTCCAAGGATATTGACTCTTTTGTGTGTTGGCTCATGTCCAATAAGATGGTTGTTTATGAATACGGTAAATTACTTATAGTAAGTATTTACCTTTCTTGGATGATATTTCATTTTTATTTTCAGTATATTTATTGCCTACCTATTTACATACTTGAATAACTCTCTTTTTTATTAACTGAGGTTACTTTTTTTGCACACTTGAGATTTACTTTAATATTATATTGTTTAACTTTTTGGAAAAAGAAATTCTACGATAATTATTTACAATTCACACTCCTTGTTATTGGTGTCGGTACTTTTAGATATTTTAATGGTCGTATATATATATATATATATATATATATATTAATTACCAAAACAATATTCAAATATTTGCTATCTACATAACGAAAAATAACTACAGATTCATACATTTCATTTATTTTACAGCATATCCTAAAAGTTCAGATGTCAAACTTTTAAAGAGCCTCATGTATTTAATCACAGAAACAGTTACTAAATAAAGACCCATAATCATATGATAAATTTAATATCGTATTCAATATGATAATAACTTCTAACAGAACGGGTCTCTCTAAATATATGAATCAAAGTAAAATGTATGCTCTCTGTATATTATGTAGCAAAGTCTCAAGGTGAGATTATTAATCTTTTCAGAGACAAGGTAACAGAGAAAAGAGACTGTTCCATATAAATAAACTACCACCAGAATTTACAAACAAGTCAAAAAGAAAAGAATTAAATAAAGTTTTTTCCTCTATATTATTAAAGTAAAATGTTGTTAAAAATTTCCCCAACGAATTTTTGCTGTTTCAAATTAAAAATTGGTGGTATATCCCACCGTCTCTGAAAGCGTTTAATTTCTCAAAATTACAAGACACCCAGTTTATTATACAATAAAACAATACAGGTGTTTGGTATACTTCTGTTAGATCTCACAGTGGTCGAAAAAAAAAGGTATTCAAAAACGAATATAACGAAGTTGAAAAAAATCAATGAGATAACTCGCAAAAAAGAACTAAAAATCAGCAAGTCTTCTCTAAAACGTATAATTAAATACAAGCTCAGTCTTAGTCAGTGTTGCCAGATTTGGGGACTTTTTTATTCAACATCCACCATTAAATTTTTATAGCAACAGTTGCCTAATCACATCGACGATTAATCGTCTATTATGTATGCCCAATTTTACTTCTCAAAATTATTGGTGGTAGTTGAATAAAAAAGTCCCCAAGTCTGACAACACTGGTCTTAGTTGATATTTAATAAAAAATGCACATATATATCAACATCAACAGAGAATGTAAGAGAAAAAAGTAGATCAAAATGACACGAATTTCTCAAACGACAAATTGATTTGAAACAAACAGATCATCTTTTCTTCTTTTCTGATCGGAAATTAATTACTATAGACCCCAATTTGAATCGGCAAAAGCAAATAGTTATTATTACAGCCATGTCATTTGAATATAAATATTAGTTGGAGTGTGGAAAGTTTTCGTCTTTCTAGAATATTGATAGTCTGAGAGGCAATGAAGGATTGCTCACAATAAGCGTAATCTCGTTTTCATATTAGGGAGTCAAAGAAACAGCAATTTCTACGTGACAGATATTTTAGAAGGAGAAACATCTATGAATTCATTCCTACTTTCAAGGACGACCATCTACAGTATTAAAAAATTAATAAAAGAAGAAAAAGAAACGTAAACCGCTAGTAAATTTTCCGCAAACCGTTGTACGGTAATGACGATGGATTAGTTATAATGTCTCATTTATAACAGCATACTCAGATTTTACTTCAAGATCGTCTGCATATTGTTGCGTACTTTGGGGTACTTTGAGTTGTCTCTGAATAAAAGGCGAAACTTGCAGAAGCTCAAAAGTTTATTTAAAAAAATTGTAGAAGATTACAGTTCTATAAACCAAGTATCAACTTCAGCTTCACCCGTAAACACAGCTTAAATAATAGTTGACAACATCAAATACACAGTAAAAGCTGTACAGCATTAACACACACAACAGTGAGCTGTAAACAAGAGACTAGCCAGGAACACTTTTTCGTAAGGCGGTTGGCGAGAGACTGACTCAGCACCGAAATCCGAATACTTTAAATACCCTTTTATAAACTCCAGAATTTTCCCGTAACTCGTAGAATATTCAATTTAGAGCTTAAATATTTGGTATATCGATAATAAGGATTTTCTCGCCAAGGTCGCCAAAAAAGTCATCAAGGAGCAAACAAATCACCAAATTTTGCGCCAAGGCCTTGGTGAAGCCGTTTAACGTGTTTTTAACGGGAAAAGTGCTATTTTAATGTGGAAACAAACTAGAAATGAAAAAAAACCATTTTATAACATGACTAAGCCTCTTTGAATTAATTCATATAAAAATAACTAAAATTATTTAAAAATTCGTAACAATATTAAAATTTGCATTATTATTATTATTATTATTATTATTATTATTTAATGACAACACTTTTTTTTTTTTTTTAAATAGTTATTTGTATCAAATCAGCCAGAAAATGGTACAGTTTCTCTGAATTTTTCATAGAGTTATAAGCTATCAAAGTCCGAGGATGCTGATGTTAAATGAACATGATAGATATTAATCCATACCTTCCTGGGAGATTTTTAAATTTAAATTTAATTTTTTTTATGTGTTAGTATAAGGTGACCCAAGCAAATTATATGCATATTTTTGATTAAAAACTTATTTTTAATTATCAAAATTATTAATAAATACAAATTCCAAAAAATATGAACTACGATCTGTATTAATTTTTGCATGAATAAAATAGGCATCATAAAAAATATGAGTTTTCAAATTTACAGCTCATTCGTATTAATAATGTTTTGATTTATAGTAATGTTTCCTTTCTTATCGGCGTTAGTGGGCCGACACGTGCTATCATTTGTGTCATCTATAACCTTGCTTACATAGGAATTAAAATAGCTATTCAAGTAAGTTTAAATACATACATAATTTATTAATTAGCATTATTTTATTTTATCTTATAGTTAAAACTCTCATACTTTTTTTCCGCTATTATCTGTATAATATGAATGTAATATTTTTCAGTACGAGATCTTAAGTTAACTAAACTAAATTTATAGATGAACCCCTAACGTATCTTTAGTTGTAAATCTACCAAGAATTAATTAAAAATATATAAACTATACCTTTTTCTGAACTGCCTTGATCTCAGAAAATCGAATATAGAATCAAATATAAATGTTTCTATTAGAAAGAATAAAGGTGATTCAAATTTTAATATGTAGGTGACTCCCTAAGCGAAATTGAACAACATATGTAGCATTATGTCATTACCAATCGATCAGCACCAGTTGCATATTTATACGATAACTTACGGCGAAATTAGTATGGGTGGCGTTTTTTCAGACTGTACAATTTTCCAGGGTGTAACGCTGGCTTACAGTCATTTTTTTTCTTCTCTTACTCATAGAGATGATATTATTTTTTAGTCTAAATTTTGAATTTTAATTTTTGTTAATTGCACGTTAGATGTGTCATATCATTATAGAATATCCGTAACACTCATACCAGAAAATTGTAGTAGTATTCTTTAGTTTTAATTATCTTCAATTAAACTAGTCGAAAAACACCTAAACAGAGACATCAAATTTAGTTAGCAATAACTTAGCACGAACATGACACATTTCAAGGTCCCCTGAATCCAAAAACTATGTTATTAGTGGTTGGTGTATATATCTGCATGTATATTTCTGTGTGTGCATGTCTGCTGCCAGCGCAATAGTTGTATTCCAAAAAAGAGGGTTCATTAAGTTGTTTTTTCCAAAGAGTATAATTGTTTTTATGGAACACTGATGAACAAATAACAAAATTTTAACAATTAGATTAAAAACACTTTAAAAAACGTTTGTCTAAAATTAAACTTTATTTAAAACATTAAAAACATCCAAAGCTTTTCGCTTTGAAATATAAAGCATCATCAGGGATTTAATTATACGTTTCAAAGAGCAGTTTTATGTATTCTTCATTACATGGTCAACAGTTAAGTCCTTTAATAACGTGAAAAGAAGCAAAGTCAGTTGGAATCTGGTGAAGGTTTGATCCAGGAGCGAAGACAAGTAAGGAGTGGAACTCTTGTGCTTACCAAGGAGCTGCAAGTAGCTGTAACTATTGTGGAAACAAAGGTGCTGCAAGTAGAAGCTGTCACTATTGTGGTTACCAAGGTGCTGCAATGCCCTTGCAGCACCTTGGTAACCACAATAGTGACGGCTTCTACTTGCATCATTCACCAGATTCCAACTGACTTTGCTTCTGTTCACGTTATTAAAGGACTTAACTGTTGACCATGTAATAAAAAATACATAAAACTGCTCTTTAAAACGTGTAATGAAATCCCTGATGATGCTTTGATGTTTCAAAGCGAAAAGTTTTGGATGTTTTTAATGTTTTAAATGAAATTTAATTTTAGATAAACGTGTTTTTAAAGTGTTTTTAATCTAATTATAAAATGACACCTATTTCAACTTAATTCTCTGTTAGAGATTATTTATAAAATTTTAACAACAATGTTTAAATATGAATGTAATTTTACGTAAAATATTTTTTAGAAAGATTATAGTGACTGCTGTTTGTGTTCTTCACTTAACTGGAAAAGATTGATTTTTTCACACACTGTAAAGAAACTTCAGACAAATAATGATTCATTAACCAATTTTTGACACTCATTTTATCATTTGCCTACGGAATAGTAAATGTACCATTATTCGAGAAAGAATATGTTTGACCAGTAATGGTAAATGCTATCTTTCAATAACTTTCTTGAATATGGTAAAACAAACAAAATTTTGCTTATGATTTGACAAATGAAAACAACTTTCTAAAAATTATGTTATAGTAAAATAAAAATTTTTTAATAAATTCAATAAAATAACCATTATCTGATATACGATTAAAAGTACTATCTATAAGTATAGTTAAAAAACCATTATTTATAAATGCGATTAAAAAGCTCTTAGTTAAAAATAGAATGAAATAACCACTATCTATATAAATAATACTTATACATAAATATATATCTGTATGTAAAATAAAATGTTTTTAAAAAAAGTTAAATAACCGTTTTCTACAAGTACGAATGGATATGTGAGTAGGATTTTGCGCATTTTTTACTGCGCGTAAAACTGTTTTTTTTTTTTTTTTTTCTTTTAAATAATAGAACATTATTCTTTAAGTTATTTTGGTTTGTATACTACACTTTTCACGAAAATATTTTACTGTTGAAAAATTTTAACTTAGAAATACATTTCAATATAATGATAATTAAAAACAATTTTCAAGTAATTTGCACTGATTTATCATTATCCTACGGTATATATATATATATATATATATATATTTGTTTTAAGAAACTGCTCTTTTTATATGAAATTAAATGACAATTTTCTTATGATTTTCGACAATTTATTATTATCTAATTCTTAACAATTATCAAGCAATGTAACAGTAGAGATGGTTTTTTTTCTTCATTTACTACTTCTAATACAGATTATCCGGCTTTAAAACACGAATAAAATTATGTAAATTTAAAGATTTTTAAAATGTAAACGGCAGAAAAATTATGTTGTCAATAAAACTGTTTCCATAATCTTCTTGTGTTATGAGTTGAAAATTGTTCTAAAATATTGCTCTTTTATGATTTGGCACACATCCAATAGGATGGAAGATTGTGCCACGCGCAATTTGTTTGGGGTTGTTTACCTTCCATGAATACTAGTTGAATCTATTTTTTCAACTACTTTCAAATGTTGTGGGAATGATTTGGTGGGATTTTCAGACTTGAAAATCTTTAAATTAATTAAATAATTTTCTAAAATGTTAACTCAGGTTTTGTTAAACGAATCTTATATGTTCTTACTTTTATTAAATGGGAAAGAGTTTTTTTTTTTTTTTTTTTTGATATATAATCCCCTAATTTAAACTTGTTTAGAATTTCAAAATATAGTAATAGTATATTTCATATTGTAATAGTAAATTCTATAGTATTTTATAGTATAGTATATTTCTTATTAATTTACTATTTAAAACAACTGTAAATTAATTATCAATATTAATAAAATATGTTTCTGGTTACAAAATGTATTTATAAAAACAGACTCAGTTTTGTATTTCTTATTCATAAATGTTTAAAATCTTCAATAAAATAATGAGCCTTTGAGGATATTAATGCTCAATAATTACGCGGAAACTTGTAAAGAACTATTATTTATGAACATCTAGTTCTACCTGAGATAGTTTATATTTTTTCAATCTAAAACAAAGAATTTTTAGGAGTTCAAATTTAAGTAATGATATAATATTTTAATTTTTAACCATGTAAACTAAATTATTTTACTATCTCTTATCTATCTATCTGTGTATCTGTCTTTCTCTCTCTTTATTCCTCTCTGCGTGTGTATCTTTCTTTACTATAAAAAATAATTCCTTATTTGAAATTTTAATCAATTTTAATTAATATCTTTAAATAATATGAAATATTATCTAACATAATTCTCGGCAGCTTTAAAATTGTTCAACTCGTCTCTTCTTTACTGAATATTGGGTATATCCAAGTGAAAATGGCTATTGATGGTAATATATTTATAATTAGCAGCATTTATAGTATAACGTTTTATATTTTTTGCTACTTAATTGTAATTATATTTATTGATGATCAACAGAAGAAAAAAAAATGCTAACTAAAACATCCGCAAATAAATTTTCAAGTCTGTTTCTTACTCATCAGAAAAATATTTTACTGTCATAAAAGCCCAACTCTAAAAATAAATAAACAAATAAAAATAAATAAATAAATAAATTTTCACTTGTATGTAAGTAATCAATTATTTTCTGTGAAATTAGCACATTTTATTTTATATACAAAACCTTATTTTTTTTTTTTAAATGAAGTGTCCCCTGAATTTGAATTTCATTATGATATTATTAAATAAATAAACAGTTGCTGATTCTTCATAATCAGTTTTATATTTGAAAAATTGCCATGAATCGTCAGATTTTTATAGACACAGTTGTATAAGTGGTACTAATATTGTTTATGAAATTTTGAAAAAAAAAAATATATATATATATATATATATATATATATGCTTCTACAAAATTCTCTTAATTAAAAATCATGATACATCATACGAGGAAGCAGTTTTATCATTACTAAAAGTTTTAATCAAAAGTTTTATCATTACTAAAGCAGTTTTATCATTACTATTCTTCCAGCAACAATGACATCAGTTTTAAGTGTTAGTTTCCAGAAATTTGAGATTTTATTATTAAGAAGATAATATTTATTTATCCTTAAGACTTTTCTATGTACTTACAATCCTGAGTTACACATTCCTCCCAATGTATCTTGATATTTCGAAAGCATTCATTTTAAATAGCGCAGATGTGGATTACTTTAATATATGGTTTCCTGGCACCAAATAAATCAATATATTTAGCTGTAATTTAGAGAATTTTGTACATAAGAATCAATCAATACAGATGCACAATAAATGATATTCATCTATCTCGATTATTTCTTAGTAATATTAACCATTCGTTGGATGTTTAGATGTGATGGATATGGTTCATTTCAATCTACGGCTTTTTGAAACCGGAAAATTAATATTAACCGCTGTAACTTACAACATTATGTATATGAGTGTGCATTTATATGCAGAATATTTTTTTTTTTTTTCAAAATATTTCGTTTTTATTTAAGCAAAATATTTAAAACTTCCGGCAATTTTTGTTGGATGCGACGAAAATGATTTAAGATAACTGCAGGTAATATGCTTAAGGATAAAAATTTTTTAGCGATAATAGTAATCGATTTAAAATTAAATAAAAATCTCTAAAACAGGGGACTCTTTAGTACTCCAATAAATAAATAAATAAATAAATTTACAATAATCAAAATTTAAACCTGCAAGAATTATTTAAAAAAAAAAAAATGATTAGTCGATGAAGGTAATATGTCCATATGCAGGTAATATGCCCGTAGATAAAATATAATGAAGATATTCATATTTAACGCACGAAAACACATCAATTATTACAGAACAAACTTTAATTTTTTAAACATTAGGAAAATTAATGAAAAGTTAAGTAAGAAGAAAATTTAAAAAACAATGTTAAACAATTTTAAACAATTTTCAGCAAATTTTTAAGCAATTTTAAACTTTTTATGGTCAAAAATGTCTTTAATTTATTTTGACTTCACATGTACGGGAAGGAAAAATTTTCTTGTCTTTCTTGGTAAGTCCTACATCTTCCTTGTGCACATAATTATGACACACAACACATAATCTCATATCCACAACGTTTTCCTTGTTGCAAATACCACTAAACCATCTTCCTTTATCACCTTTCTTTCCTCAGGGACCATTTCCACTATTATTCGTAGACTGTTTATATATATATATATATATATATATATCGCTGTTGTAATGCTTGAGTGTATTCGAGAAGCCCAGGGAAAGAGGTCTTTTTTTTTAATTAGAGCACAATTGTTCATTGCAGGCTTTACGACAGCAGTACTTGAGGGACAAGGAGTATGACGAACCTGTTTTTCAGAAGTCTCTGAGGAAGAAATTTGTTTTCCTCTATTGGCACTACTCTTTGTTGGAGGTGGGTTTTCAGACACAGAACTTGGAGTTTCCTCGGTAATTACATTGACAGGATAGATAGGATAGGATTGACACGATAGATACCTATCCCTTTAAAGCCACCTTTAACTTGGAAATGTCAATGTCATAGCTTTGTCCCAAACTGGAGAAAATATTCTTCCAAATCGATACTTTTGTAATGTTTTCATGGTTAGTTTGTTCCAAAAACAAAAAAACTTCTGGTTCCTAAATTGCTCAAATGGCCCAGAACAGAATTTATCCAAAGGCTGTAATACATGGGTTGTATTAGAAGGTGAACAAAGTAGAAGAATGTCATTTTTTTTTCCAGCCTCATCCAGAAATAAGTAATCAAGATGGGAATTGACCCCATCAAAGGTGAGAAGGTTGGTTTAAATTTCGATATGTGCAGGTAATATGCCCATTGGGCATATTGTCAACAATAATGGGTTTTAAAATCCGTTCGTAATGTCTGAAAACTCAGTTATAGAAATTCATTTATACAGTTAAAAAGACCATTAAACCAGCTAAAATATTATGTATAACACTAAGTACAGGTACTTTTTTTCAATTAGAAAAGTAACAAACTTACAAGAGACAAATTTGTAAAATGCCATTACAACTAAAAACAAATTAACAATGACTGTCCCCCATGCACTTGATCAAGGTTAACGGACAACACAGAACTATGTTCTTCTGACTTAGAACGACTAGGGACCCTATATATAGAGAGACTGGACATTGACCGAAAGTCGGCCATCTTAGTGCCAATTCGGAGCGATCCCCGTAGAACGTAATGCTTTTTTCTTCGCGATTGACGCTTTACTATACAACATAAATGAAAGGAAATTGTACTAAATTTGTGCAGAAAGTAATGCAGAATATAAATATGTAATTTTTTTCGTCTTAGAGAAATAGAATTTGAAGAAAAACGAATTTTGTTTTAACCTTCGACATGGTAACTTTTTCAATTCCTATCGGAAAACAGAGGAATTTTTTGTTGTACATTTCTATATTAAGCAAAATACGCTGAATGCGAAAGCAATTCTACCTTAGTGAAAGTAATTCTACCTTATGTTTTCTAAAGACATACATTCTATATATAAAAAGTTAGAAAATGTTTAACAAAAATATGGTAATCTTAGATTTTGTCAAGTAATTCATCAATGTAAAATTACGGCAGAAGATCAGAAATTATTTTTTATTATTTTATAAAAATATGTACGTAATATTTTTACAAGCTAAAAATACATATTTTATTTATTTCAATTACGCATTATTAATAATAATGACTTAGTTAAATATTAAAAATAAAAATTTTATTAATAATAATTTGTAAAAATATTAACTAATATCTTTAGAAAAAAAAAAAAAAAAAATGTTTTTATTTATTTTATTTACATTTGCTTATTTCATTGATTTTTTATTTTTTTATTATTAAATAAAAATAATTACTTATTTAAATATTATTCATAAAACTTATTATAGCAATTATTATTTAAAAGAAATTTATATTTCATATGTTAGGAAATAATATACACTTTATTTTCTTTATTTTTATTAATTTATTTTAAGAAATCTGATACATTTTGCGTACTAGCAAAAAATCAAAAATATATTTTCATATAGTTATTTTAAATATGTATTTTAAAATATATCAGAAAAATACATTGAGATCTAACATATTAAATATATTGCACAGCAGAACTTAAAAACTAATAGCTAGCAAATAAATAATGTAATTATCTCATATGTTAGGAAATAAATACGTAAAACAGCATGCAATAAGATAATTCAAAGTATTTAAAGCATAATATAAAATAAATAATTATGCATTTTCAACTTTTAAAAGTATTTCAAAATTAAAGCAATTTATCTCCTAACAAAGTAAAAATGTAATAAATAAGTTTTTTTTCGATTATGACGTAAAATAATCAAAACTTCGTCTCAGCGTAATGGTAAGCAATGCAGCAACTGGCACTAAAATGGAGAATTTCGTCAAAAAGCCGGCGCGCCAATGTCCAGTCTCTCTCTATCGAGGGTCCCTAGGAACGACTAGATTCAAGCGCCATCTTTCGGATTTCACTAAAATTAATAACATTATTGAGGGTTGGCCATATTACCTGCATTTGCCATATTTGCATCATTTACCTTACTTCAATCGTCTCTGTAAAACGAAACAAATAAACATTAACAGCTGCAATTTACAGCATCTGTCTATAAGAGTGAACTAGCATGTAGAATAAATTTTATCAAGTTTTCTTGTTTATATCTAAACAGTAAATTATTTTATGATATACATATGTATGCGGAATTTTTGTAATAGCGCGTTATTACTATTATTATTATTATTATTAGCCAAAATTGCAAATTATCATTTTTTGTCCTAATCTAGGATGATTTCGACGAAGTTGATACATCGGAACCTTTAGAACCGGCCGGACAGATACAATTCAGTTTGGAATACGATTTTTACGCGTCAACACTCATTTTAAGGATAATTCAAGGAAGAGATCTCCCCGCTAAAGATATCATAGGTAAGTTAATTTTGCTTTTCCCTATCGATTATTTTATATTCTTTTCAGGCATATTGTTAAAAATTGCTTTTATTTTTATTGTTATCTTTTTTTTTTATTTTTTCGTAATGTAAAAGGAACACTTAAAAAAAAGGGGGGGTTGAATTCAGTGGATTTAAATTCAACTGATTCAACTGCACACTACAAATATGTAGTGGGGTACTGGGAACAATTTCGGATTCACCTGAGGGTGGTCCAGAGACATGTCATCACAATTTTGATTTTCTGCAAAAAGGATGAATCCTCCGATTCGGTAACACCTAGATATAATAATATCAGAACTATCAAATAAGGTAGAATTCCTTACCTGAGACATTCCCTTCCTATACCACGCTTAATTAATATCTGCATTAAGGTTGAGGTTGAGGCTGAGCGGGTTTTACGTTGCACAAGTCCTATGCAATGGGACACTTGTAACTGTCTGGGACCCACCCCTAAGCATGATTTGGGCATTCTATTAATATCAAAACACCTTTTAACGTTCGAATGATTTGCTGAGAAATAAAATTTATATTAAAATTATAAAATCGGAACTTATATTGAAAGAGTCTTAAACAACAGGAATCCCCCCCCTCCCTTATATAATGTGATAAAAAAATTACGAAACATATTTTAAGTAGTCAAAATAGAAATTATACACATTTTTGTGCATGAAAATGTTCTTCCATTCATCTAAGAAATTACAGCTGCAGTGACAAATAATAATGCAAGTCGATAATATTACTGTGTAAATTGCGTTTATTTTTCTAGGATTATGCTGGAAAGAAATTCTAATGATCCAGAAAAAAATAAATGAATAGATAAAAATAAAAAAAATAAGCATTTTTATCTATAATTCATGTTGAAGTAATGTAAATACTTCTTTAGATACTAGTATTCCACAATATGCTAGGTTTTTATTTTTATGAAAATTTGCGTATTGTGGCAGTATATATACGGAAACTTCTTTTAACAACAACAATAATAATAAATTATAATATAAAGAAATATATTTGGGAGGTGAAAAAGATTGGAACGGAACAAGAATGGATCTAATTTTCCTTTATCTCGGTCATCGCGTGATTTTTCTCTGTATTTTTACTTTCCGAACACTATAGTGAGGAAAGTATTGTAATCATGTCAAAAATCCGATTTGGAGATATTGATGTTTCTATACGTTTCGAGGTCCCCTGAGTCCGTTTTCACTATTTTTGTGATGATGTATGTATGTGTGTGTGTGTGTATGTGTGTGTGTATGTCTGTGAGTGAACACGCTAGCGTCTAAACGCTTTGTTCGAATAAGCTGAAAGTTGGTACGTATATTGCAAGTCACCATAGTACGAACCCTATAGTTTTTGGTGAATCTAGCACTTATAGTTTTTTTACAGGGACACCAGGAAAAATTCTTTATCATTATGGCCTATGGGACCAAAATCTTAAAAGTGCGATAGCATCTAAACGCCTCATTCAATTGAGCAAAATAATTATACACATGTTATAGGTCGCAGTGTCACAAACTGTATAGATTTTGGCGAATCTAGCGCTTATAGTTTTTTTACAGGGACACAAAGAAAAATTCTTTGTCATTATGGCCTATGGGGCCAAATTTTTAAAAGTGTGATAGCGTCTAAACGCCTTATTAATCTGAGCAAAAAAATTGTACACATGTTATAGGTCCCAGTTGCACCAACTGTATAGATTTTGGTGAATCTAGCACTTACAGTTTTTTTAAGGGACACAAAGAAAAATTCTTTATCATTATGGCCTATGGGACCAAATTTTTAAAAGTGCGATAGCATCTAAACGCCTTACTCAGTTGAGCTGAACATTTATATGAATATTATAAATCACTGTTGCACTAACTATAAGCATTTTGGTGAATCTAGCATTCATAGGTTTTTACAGGGACGCAACGGAAAATTCTTTATCATTACTATCTATGGGCTCAAAGTTCAGTAGCGTTAAATAAAACATTGTGTGATATATGGAGAAAAATACTCAAAGACTCTAATATGGTTTTCTCTCTTTTGTTTGTTTAACAACTCCTCTTTCTTTATCTACGAAACTGTTAATTACTCAATGTTCGGAAAGTCGAGTGGAGTCACTTCAGATTTTTTTTTTCTTTAGATAACGCCTATATATTTATTTTTACTTCAGGCTCAGACAATCTAAGGCTGCAAACTTCATGCATTGGGCAGATTTTAAATTACAGGCCCATGCAAAGCTCTACAGCATTGTTGAATGCGAAAGTATAATTCTATTTTTATTTCCTTCATACTCTCTAAAATATGAAGAGTGAGATCTGACATTAAAAGAGTGGCATATCGCTCTTTGAACATGCCGAAATGGAGCCAACCTCTAAAGAGTGAAAATTCTCTTTTCGAAAGAGTGAGATTTTTCACTCTTCATTAAGAATGAGAATATTCCGAGTTATTCAAACAGTTTGACTTTTAATTTTTCCTAAAAGAAAAAAAAAAATCAGATACACTTTTTTTTTCTTTGCATTGACTCTAGTTTAACGATGGAAAGAATGCAGTTTGAATTTGTCGGGAATCGTACCGAGGCCGTCCCTGTGGCAGGCGAATGTCTTACCACTCAACCAGTGGGCACATACAGAAGTCGCTTAATTTACAGTTGTAAATCATTGACATAAGAGATTAATGATATTTATAAATTTTTACTTCATTTGCCAAGAATATCAAATTACAGTGTTCTAACGAACCTTTTAAAATTAAAATTAGAATTATACATTACTAAAATTAGAATTATTTTAAAATCAAAATGTATACTTGAAAAGAAATTCACTAGCATAAACAGTTATTTTTAAAGTTGCTTAGGAAAAGCAAAAGTTACTTGAGTGTCCATGTTTAAAAAAATAGTTAAATATTTGCTCAAATCTACAAAGTTTCTTGAAAAACTCGTCTGTTTAGGAGTATAAATCCTGCTGATGATTTTAATTATTAGTAAAATATTATAGTAATTTTTTTGAATATTTCACATATATTAAGTATCAATAAACATAATAAAAATATAAATTCCTACAGATTTTAAGGAGTTATGCATTAAATATTTGTGTTCATATTTTCTTTTATACTTTATATACACTAAGCTACAAAAAAAAAAAAAAAAAAAAAAAAAAAAACACTCCAAAAAAAAAAAAAAAAAAAAAAAAAAAATGACTTATACCTTTTTTATTTGTAATAACTTTAAAATTAATGGTCGAAACAAATAAAACTGTCATGTTTGCATAAACTCAAAGGGGTGAAATGATACCTACGTACATTTTCGATATAATAATTCGCTTTATTAAACTCTACGAAGTACTTTATAAAAATCTACAAAAAATTTTCTTTTTAAACATAATGCAATAACCATACACTTTGTATTCTATTATGATTTATTATATGAAATACAGAAGTTATAGTTTAATATATGAAATAAAGCTATTTATTTGTTATATCTAAGCAATTTTTTAATAAAAATATGTATTCTGCATTGGGTTAATTCCATGTTTATATGGAATTACTGCTTTAACGCACAGCGGCATAGTATTCTACCGTTTTTCATATAAATCTCAAAAAATGTCACTGTGCTAAATATTGTAAATAGTTTTTCTAGTTCTTGCAAAGCTGTAGGCTGCAAATTTCGAATCCTCCTCTCTCACCCCGCGCCTTTTTATGACTAAACATTTTCGAGAGGATCGCAATTAGGACTATTTCAATGTCTGGTAAAAAAGAAATTCTACTATACCTTTTGTGGAATTTAACTTAAAGAGAAAAAAATATGAATACTTACAGAATTATAGGTTCTCATGGGAATGGATAGGAAATTTTGACAATTTGATGTGAATAAACTTACCACAGACGCCGTCTTAGTAAGGCGCGTTATCATCTTGGAATGCCGTTTGCGGAAATGTCCAAGATACCTTCAAAATAGTCGGTTAGGCACCACATTTATGAAGACTGTTTTATTTCGAGTTAATTGATCCCTTGAGCATAAAAAATTGCCCGAATGTTTGAAAAGTTATACACCTCCGTACCATAATGTACGGAGAATGTGTCACTATTTTAAAAGGGCGATTTTTATTAAGTCGGTCATATTTTCGTTGTCAGATCTGATTGTTTTTTTTAGCTGGAAATAAGTTGAACTTGACTCATCAGAGAGAACCAGTTCAGCCCAATAATTAACTAATCATTTTTTTTATTTTTTTAGCCGTCTGCGGTGTTGCTTTCCTAATTTTCTTAACTAAGAATGGAATTTTTTCAAATTTCCTGTTATTTAAACCTGCTTTGTTTAATAGTTGCTGCACTGTAGTTGAAGAAATTATGCTGCTAAAAACTTTTCTAAATCTTTTTTATGTTCTAAATGTAATACAAACCGATTTTATAAGCAATGACTTTTTAACTTACGGTCATCTCGCTTGGATGAGCTACATGGCCGCCAAAAGCCAAATTTCCAGTTTAAACGATCAAAATATTTTATATATTGCTAAAAATCATTTTACAAATATTTCGTTAAAATTTAATTATTTTGTCATTTCACGTATTAAAATATTTTTTTATTTTCATTCAAAAATTAGTACTTTTTGTGGCATCGTTAACTGCCTTATTCTTATCATTTTTTAAACAATTTCTAAAATTACAATTTTCCGGACAATTGAATTTTGTTTTTAACTCTGGACTCAAAGCTTAAGTGCATGTGGAGGACAATATAATAAAGTCTATTCGAAAATTTGTTTTTTAAACTATAAAATTGGCGGTTGTAGAAGGTGAGAAGGAAAATAATGAAGTGCGGCTTTTTTTTTTTTTTTTTCTTTGTCGCTTAGTGTATTTCTGTATAAAACTACTTGCTTTCTATTACCAATATCGACATCTTTCTTATGATTTTCGATTCTTTACTAATAACGCTTCGATTTTTTCAATCGTATAAAAAAAAAATTATGTTTACCAAAATACCTTTTAACATAAATTTTTTCGTTTTGTTATTTTCAAATACCTTCAATAAGTTCTGTTACACAAATCACATGCATACGATCGTCCAGAAATTGTTTTACCTATTTCTTACGAAATATGGTTAATAGATGGCGCCAGCAATTTTTCACTTTTCAGCAGGTTGATCTTGAAATACATGACTTCACTCTTTGTGTCAGAGTGACAACACACCATTTTTTCGAGAAAAGTTAGAAATGTCACGTTCTCAAGAATGATAATAGTATTTTCTCACTTCAGTTGGTGTCAAAATAGTGGTTACTCTTTTAACCCTTTAAAGCGCACTACCCTTTAAAATTGGAATTTCAGCAAAAAAAGTTGTAGGCTATCTACTTAGGTCTAAAGGAGTACACAGGTATAATTTTGTAAAGATAGTACTTACCGTTTTGAATTTGTGGGTGTTCCATCAGCTGGAACACTGCGCCACTAGAGCTCTGCAAAGTGCATCTAAGAGCATCGCAGTGAAGCGCGTAAATGAGTAGAAGATTTTGCATATGAATTAAAAAACACTGTATTATACCTGTGTAGTAGATTTAGCATGACCCATGGTGCATCACGGGGAGGCCTGCTACTCTACACCCCCACTCCCCCACCCCAAAAAAATCTTGGTTATATGGTTTTTTATGAAATAATTTGATATTTACTGTTAGTATACATATATACAAGTCCTATGTGCAAAAATATTTACAATTAGTCTATTTTTTAGCTTCATGAAATTTCTGGAAGCAAGTCACACTCTTTTGGTAGAAGCACAAACCAACATTGCAGGGTTTTGCACATAAAACTAGTTTGTGCGTTTTTTTTTTTATAAACAACTAACCCTCCTTCGCAGCATCTTATAGCTTGACGTCATTCCCTTCAAACAGATGAAAACAGAGCACGTAAACACGGCTGTCTTCTCTCATCATTGCTTTCGGTTGCATAATATGAAAAGCGCTAGTGTCACAGTGTTCCAGGAGATGGAACACCTTATTTTATTCGGCGATTCCTCGTATGTTTACTGTATAAAAAATTAAAAATAATATAGAATAAATAATTTAGAGTACAGCCAACGATATAACATAGAAATCTTTTTTCAAGCAATCATTTTTGTATCACAAAAAAAAAAAAAAATATATATATATATATATATATACAAAATTTCTTGTAAATACGGGGATTTAAAATAACACGTCCCAGCTAAATATCATGGATTGTCTTGTGTAGTGCTGCCATCTATTGATGAAAAAGAAAGTTCAAAGTAAAAAATAAACCTATTTGTATGCATTTGCAATTGAATTTAACGGTTGGAGAAGCAAACGAAGTTAGGTGTTCCATGTAGTGGAACACTGAACGGCAAAGGGTTAAGGAGTGGGATCCTAATTCCAGAAATTTTAGAGAACAAGAAGAAAGTAATACGTAAAAATTTTTTATATCCGTTTTTGATAGATTTGCACGTTTTGACATTTCCTAAATAAGACTTCACATTTTTTTTAAAATACCTGTTTGTTTGTTTGTATGTATGTTACAAAAATTTTGAAGACGTTATTTTTCCCGAAAATTTGAAAGTAAATAAAATTTTGTATTTATTTGGCCGTTAACATAAATTGTTGTTAATCATGTTTTGGCATTTACCATCCAACAAGTGTCATTGCTGTACTGCAATTTATCCCGTTTACGGCAAGGTTATATCTCAGTTTCTCTAATGCAAAACTTATTAACGTATTAAAAACGTATTAAAAACACGTATTAAAAAAATGTATTGTCACCGTGTTCTGAGCTATCCTGAAAGTTTCAAATGTCTAGCTAGTCGGGAAGTTAGTTAAAAATCGATTGCGAGATTTGTACTGGACAAACAGACAAACAAGAATCGAAGTTAATAAAAGCATATGGTAAATTCGCATATAAGTTAGCGTTTTGTAAACCTATATATTTTTTCCATCGTACCTTTTACTGATTTAGAAATGTTAATTGTATTGAACGTTTTTATGCAGCAGTTTTGCAATAACTTTATTAAAGGAGAAAAAAATCAATATTGCTAAAATTATTTAGTTTGCATTTTATTTATGTTTATCTAACTCAAAAAATAAAGAAATAAAGAAATAAATAAATAAAAATAAATAAATAAATAACTATAAAAATAATAAATATATATATTTTCTTTTTTCTTTTCTTTTCTTTTCTTTTTTCTTTTTTTTTTTTTTTTTTTTTTTAAATTGTTCTTTTTTTTTAAATTAGAGTAAAAATTTTGCAGCTGCAGAATATTCATAATTTTTTTTTTTTTTTCCCTTGTATGCAAATAAAAATATTTTTATAAATGTTTTAATTTAATGATTATTGTGATGTTTTTATTAATCTGTATGAAATTTTTAAAATGATTTTTTTTAAATCTAAATTTATTTAAAACAATATAAATTAATTCTGAAATTTAAAAATGCATATTTTATTAATAAATATTTCTAAATGTTCACTTTCTCTAAATATACCTTATTTTAAAAGATTTTTATTTTTATTTATTTTTTAATAACCGTTAGATTTTTGCAAGGTGATATTTTTATATAAATAAATATATATTTTATCCATATAAAAACATTTTACTAAGAATAAATTAATCTTTGAACTGAAATACGTATCCATTTTTTTATTTCATACTTCAGCGAATATATTATTTATGAAATGTGAAAATTCGGATTTCAATAAAGGAAAAGTAAAATATATCCAGTTACTTTTTTTCCCCCATTTCTCATTCAACTTCATTTCATGTATTTATTTTCTTTGCTTTGAATTTAATCTATTCTTAGTCGCAGATACTTCATTCTATTTCCCCATGGAGTATTTATTTTTCAAAAATCGTCTGCCTTCTTCTTACAGAATTCTCTGGTGCAAAATGTTCAAATTTGCCTTTAATATTTCTCTTTCAGAATTTTTATTGCTGCGTTAAAGCATGCAAAAAGTGATTTTTTTTTTCCCCCCATATAGAAAAATAAAGTAAAAGTCGTGCGAAATGAGAATTACCTTATTTTCAAAATATTCAATTTTTAAATGCTGCATATTATTTTAACGTATTAAAGAAATTTAATAAGTTAATTCTGATATCTGAAATAAAATAAATTCATCTTATATGTCGATACGACTGAATGCATATTTTCTCATAAAATTGAATAAATTTTAAAGACAGAAAAGGAAAAATATTTAATCACACATAAAATAGGATAGTTTTTAAAGAAAAAGATTGCTTCACAGATAGTTCCTTTTTTTATTTATACTCCATTAATTGCATTCTTTTGGGAGGCAAAAATACAGATTTTAAATTTGAAAAAAAGTGTGATGAAGAATGAAAAAAAAAAAAAAAAAAAGGTTTATTTTTTATTACTTTTATTTTTGAGTTTTTTTCTTGAATCGAATTTCATCTATATACTGTCACAGAAATACTACTTTTCCACTGGAAGATCCAGAAGAATTTAATTTTAAAAATAGGGGAAAAAAATCCTTTATTCCTATAAAACATAATTGTTTAAATATATATATTGCTTCACAGACAATATTCTATTTTAATTTATACTTCATCGATTATATTACTTTCGGGATGCAAAAATACGAATTTCATATTTTAAAATGGAAAAAAGTAAATAAATAATAAAATAAGTAAAAAACGCTTTCATTACATAAAGTTTTCTTTTATTTTCATTGAAACAAATTTAATCTATCTTCAGTCGCAAAAATTTATCTGATTACAATAGAATATTTATTTGTCTAAAATATTCTGCTAGAACTCTAAAGAGAATTTTATGCTATGGATTGTTAAGAAAAAATTATGGTGTTTCTCTTTGCAGCAAAAATAAATAAATTGATTAATTAAAAACACTGACTTTGGAATTCGATTCAAAACCTGTTAATTTTCACCATTTCTAATATAAATTGGACAAATAACGAAAAACAATTATATAAATATAACATTTATAATAAATACTACATGGAAGTATACATACTATTTCTAATATTTTGAAAATTAATAAAAATCGTATTTTTTTTTACTATTTTAAATATAAACAAGAACGAAAAATCATACGGTACGCATCGAATGCAAACAATTTCCAACTGTATGTACTTGTTGTATCGTAAAACTTTCATTGCTTTTTGCCTACGTTATCGCACAACGGCGGAAAGAAGGACTGGAAAACATATAGATAGACTAACTGAAAACTCAATCACTCTTAAAAATTGTTAGAAATTGTTTAAAATGCTTAACGGAAAAGAAAACGCAGCCCTTAGAATCTAGTTACAGTCCTTAATGATTCTGTATATTTTAGTGCAGCCCTGTAAATATGAAGGTTAACCTTAGCATATTCTATACAAAACATTAACATGTTAACAATAAATGTCAATTTCTTTATGATTTTCACAGAAGAAATTTATTTAAATATGATTATAAAAATGTCTGTCGTATAACGTAATGCATGGGCATTTTTTGTGGTATCCCTGTACACAAGTCAGTTGTGCAGGACTTCGTAATGCCATTTTAAATAGGGAACATTCCATAGTGAACTTGAATAACTCATATCATTTTTTAAAAAGTATTTAAAAGTATTTTCGGACGCTAGGGTGAGGCAGATGGATAGATAGACATATGGACAGTCGGACAGACAAATACACAAACTGAAATTATGTTGACACTTAAAAAAAATTATTAAAATACTTAATTTAAATTATAAAGATATTAAAATGGGGTTTAAAGAAATACCTCTCAACGAACACGAAGTTTTGGAATACTTTCGGGTGTCCCTGTAAATAAACCAGTAGAGGTATTCACTGCATTTTCAATAGGGAACATCCGATGGCAAACTTGATCAACATATATAAGTTTCAAGAAGTTCCATGAATATTTACGGGAGTTAGAGCCTGGACAGATAGGCAGATGTACAGATGGACAGATAGAAAGCCAAACTGAAGTTTAAGTTGAAAAGATATCGAAAAATAATTAGATTTTGAAAAATGCATACACTCTAAGAAATTTCTACGACCTTTGAAAACATGGTCGTTAAATTTTACTGCTAGATCCTTTCATCGAGAAAAAAATTTAGTTCCCGTATTTGTAACAAATTGTTGTAAAATTTGGAGTATTGACCGTCTATTTAAGGTCATTTTCCTTCTTCAAGAAAAAAATCATGATAAATATATGGTCAGAACTTTATTTTTACTGTCAGTAACTGGAATAATCTTTGCTGGTCGCACTGAGACTGACCTTAATCTAGCGTGTAAATTTTTACGTTGTAAATCTAAACCACTACTATTAATAGGTAGCCGTTTACGATAACATGAGTTTCTTTCTCTTTTCCTTTTTTAGTTCCCCATCATACTATAGGTATGGGGAACGTAGGTAATCGTGAAAAATTTCGACACCGGTTTTTTGACTTTTTTATACGTTTTCAGGTGTGAGGAATCCGAAAATGACAAAATTTGTATGGTGTCTGTCTGTAGGGTGTCTGTCTGTAGGGTGTCTGTTAGTGTGTCAGTATGTCAGTCCGTTAGTGTGTCAGTATGTCAGTCCGTTAGTGTGTCAGTCCGTTAGTGTGTTAGTCCGTTAGTTTGTTTGTCTGTTTACACGATATCTCAAGAACAAATAATCGCAGAGAGGTCAGATAACTTTTAAAATATTACATTTGATACTGACAAGAACCCTATTTATTTGGAACATTCGAATTAAAAAACTTCAGAAGTTATGAGAAATTTACGATTTTCTTAACATGGGAGTACAGGACAAAAATTCACTTAAACGTGCATTAAATGGAAACTTTTTACTGTAAAAATGTCAGACCAGTTTTAAAACATCAGTTTTGATGCCGAAATGATCATCAGTAACTATAAATATGCTACTTTGAAAATTTCGCAAGTTATTGGAAATTTACGAATTTTTTAACATGGCAGTATAGGGCAAAATTTCACATAAACGTCAATTTTGAGCGATATTTTCATGGTAAAGATGTCAGACTACTTTTAAAATATTATTTAGAACACTGGCATGAATATTAATGACTATTAATTTTCCAATATAAAAATTTCGAAAGTTCTTGGAAATTTACGAATTTCTTAACATGACAGAATAGAGCAAAATTTCACATAAACGTCAATCTTGAGGGATATTTTCATCGTAAATAAGTCAAACCACTTTAGAAATATTATTTAGGATACAGGCATGAATATCATAGACTATGATTTTTCCAATTTGAAAAATTCGTAAGTTATTTGTAATTTAAGATTTACTTAACATGCCAGAATAAGGCAAAATGGAGCATAAACTTCCATTTTGAGGATCATAAATACATTAGATAACTTCAAAATTATATTTATGATATTTGTTTGAACATGATTGAATACAAATAGTCTAATAGGAAAATTTCGTAAATTATTCGTAATTTACGATTTTATCAACATAGCGAAATTGTAAATTTTTCATATAAATATGAATTTTGAGGATTATTGCATTGGAAATAGTGGCATGAAAACTAAACAACAGAACTGACCCTGATAAAATAAATTAATAGATTAGAATAAGATAAATATATCGAAGTGAACGGTGGATAGCCTATTAGGCGGGGATTTAATTCTGCCACTGTATCAAGCTTTGGTCAAATTCATTTCTTTTAACATGATTATAATATGTCTCGCAGTAGAAATTTATGAGAACATAAATATGGTGGGGAACTGAGCAGAGTCCACTTATGCCAACTAGTTTAGTTCCCCATCATACAATAGGTATAGGGAACTTAGGTAATCGTGAAAATTTTCGACCTCTGTTTTTTGACTTTTTTACACGTTTTCAGATGTGAGGAATTCGAAAATGACAAAATTTATATGGTGTCCGTCTGTAGGGTGTCTGTTAGTGTATTAGTGTGTTAGTCCGTTTGTTTGTTAGACTGTTTACACAATATCTCACGAACAAATGATCGCAGAGAGATCAGATCAGTTTTAAAATATTACTTTCGACACTGGCAAGCACCCTATTCATTTACAACATTCGAATTAAAAAACTTCGTAAGTTATTAGAAATTTACGATTTTCTTAACATGGGAGAATAGGACAGAATTTCACTTAAACGAGCATTAAATGGAAACTTTTAACTGTAAAAATGTCAGACCAGTTTGAAAATATCAGTTTTGATGCCGGAATGAACATCAGTAACTATAAATATGCTACTTTGAAATTTTCGCAAGTTATTGTAAATTTAGGAATTTCTTAACATGGCAGTATAGGGCAAAATTTCACATAAACGTCAATTTTTAGAGATATTTTCACTGTAAAGATGTCAGACTACTTTTGAAATATTATTTAGGATACTGGCATAAATATAACTGGCTATGAATTTTCCAACATAAAAATTTCGTAAGTTATTAGAAATTTACGAATTTCTTAATATGACAGAATAGGGCAAAATTTCACACACGTGTCAATCTTGAGGGATATTTTCATCGTAAAGATGTCAGACCACTTTTGAAATATTTTTTAGGATACTGACATGAATAGCATAGAGTATGAATTTTCTAATTTAAGAAATTCGTAAGCTATTTGGAATTTACGATCCTCTTAAAATGGCAGAAGAATACAAAATTGAGCATAAACGGCCATTTTCAAGATCATAAATATATCAGACAACTTCAAAATAACATTTATGATACTTGTATGAACATGACTGATTACAAATATTCTAATAGGAAAATTTCGTAAGCTATTCGTTATTTAAGATTTTATCAACATAACAAATTGAAAATTTTCCATATAAATATGCATTTTGAGGATTGTTGCATTGGAAATAGTATTATGAAAACTAAACTACGAAATTTACCCTAATAAAATAATAGTTTAGAATAGGATAAATATATTGAAGTGAACGGTGGATAGCCTATTAGGCGGGGATTTCATTCTGTTACTGTGGCAAGCGTTTTTTCAAATTCATTTCTCTTAACATGATAACTATGTTAAGAGAATGTCCTGTTCTAGAAATTTATGAATATATATATATATGAAGTTATATATTATATATATGAGAATATAGTATTATATATATGAGAATATATATATATACTAGTTTTCCTTCTGTTTGGTCTACTACACAGTCCTCCAACCTTTTCACGAAATTAGAAAAACAAAAACCGAATTTTCTCTCTTGTCGAAAGAAAATCTGGAAGTAATAAAAGCCTTAATTTCTTCCACTGGGTCTTTTCGAACAAATGGTCGAAATTCTACAAAATATAATAATAACAATAAAGTAATTGTAATATTTAGAGCAAATATATAAATGATTCTTGTTTTTACGAATAATTTTTGTACACTACATTATCTGATCGAAAGAAACGAAGCGTGTTTTATTTAGTAATTTGGTTATAATTTTTCAAACGAATAATTAATATATATATATATATATATATATATATATATATATATATATTTTTTTTTTAATTTTATTAAATTACAATAGCGTATCCAAAAATTATTTCTTTTATGCACTTTTCTTTCTAAACTCCTTAAATTCATATGATTAGGACGAAATTGAATAGTTATTCTTATTTGAATTTTGTAAGGTTATCAAATTTGATATTTATCGTGTAAAAAATAAATAAATAAATAAATAAATAAATAAATAAAAATAAATCATATATATATTTTTCAAAGAATAATATGTCTTCTCACATGCCAGTTTTATTTTACACGGCACAGATTATATTACTTTTTGAATGTATAATTCTGGATTTGAAAAGATGAAAAAGCTTTCTGTTATTTTCTTTCACTTCTCTGTATCGAGTACTACTTATGTTTTCTTTTGCACCAGAGATCTATTTTCAGCCACAGAATTTCTTTTCTACTTTTCTCCAATGGGATATTTATTTTTCAGGAATCGTCTGCAATTTCTCCAGAGAATTTCTTTCTACCGAAGGCTTAAATTTTCTTTGTTATTTTAAAAATATCCTCTTTTAAAATATCTTTCAATAAACTTTGAATATTATTGCTTCTGTAAGTCATATATAAATCTGTGTTTGTGCTTTATGTAAATATATTAATTAGAAAAATTTTAACGAGGTTGTTTATATAGCATAATTAATTGCTAATAAGCAGATAATTTTTAAAAATCTAAAATTTGTATATTTTGCAGTTGTCGTAGAAATAACTGAAGAATAATATTTTAATATTTAAATAATAATTTTCTTCAACAAAATTAACAATATTAAAATTTTGTAATTCTAGTTAATCATGTGAACGCAAGTGTTATTTTTTTTATCACTAGTGGGAAGATAATGCCGTAATTAAGAAAAAAAACTACATAATTTTAGTCATTATATTGCATGAAGGGATGAATTTTAAATTTCTCGCTAATATGAAATAAATTGTTTTATTATTATTATTATTATTATTATTATTTATTTAAAATTTTTACTTTCTCTTTTTAGACGGGTATGTTAAAGAGTGTTTGGCTTTGGATAGAATTCTGAAAACTGCGATTTGCTATAATTACATGTTTTGATGTCCACTGAATCTGAATATTAGGTTATTAACGATTGGCCTATGTGTGTATCTGTCTGAATATCTGTTATAACCATAACTCAAAAATAATTACCGCCAAAATTTTAAACTTTTTTTTTTTTTTTATGTATATCATATGGAGATGAAACTTAAAATATTTTGTAAAAATCATATCAATAGTTTGTGTACAAAGACATCCATGAGAATTTAAATACATTCTTTGTGCATTTTTATACTGTACTACACAAAATGCAATGAACATTATTTTTTATATTCGTAAAAGATAATTCATATATAACATAGCATGAAAAAGATTTACCATTTGTTTACAGGGCCATACAAGAGAAATCGGATATATTAAGGCTGTACTTGGAAATGGCTCAACTGTATTATAAGATGTATTATGCGTTTTTTATGCTATGCAAAACTTAAGTGCAGTATGTATCGCGTATATAATTTGTAGAAAATACACAGGGTAATATATAATTAAGCGCCAGCATTTTTTTCTTTTGAATGCAATTAATGGAAGCGCTTAACTAAAACGTTTGTCAAATCCAGCAGAATTGGTAAGGAAGGGTAATTAGTTTCTCATAACAATGTGGAAAATGTATTGTTTGAAGTTTAATTTTTAGCGCTAATATTTTGCTATATTTACGCATTCTAAGGTTCTCTGAATACCAAAATAAATTTATAGCAATTGATATGTGTGTATGACTTTTATTATCATAAAAAAAAAAAAAAAAAAAAAAAAAAAATGATTGTAGTAAATTCAAATTTGGTATTTTGAAGACAAATGAGAAAAATTTGAAAAATTTTATGAAATATGGAAAGTTTTAAGGAGTGGAATGTGAAAGTTTTCTGAATAACTTCGAATAAACTTTTAAATTTAATAATAACCTTGATTGTTTTTTAAATTATTTTAGCTACTATAGCACTATTACTATAGATACAAGCAGATGTTTAAGAGGGTTGTATCCTTCCTCCTACAAAATTATTTATCTAATAATATTGTTTCTAAATCTATTTTAAACTATTTAAAGAAAAAAGATTTTTGCTCAGTACTTGTTATCTTATGCGTTATCTGTAACCTGTCTTTATAATATTCAAATGCAGGAGAAGAGAAAGTTGTGCGAGTGTTAGATTAGAATACGTAACCAGTGCCTTTCGATTAAAAAATACATCTTCTTGTGTTTATATCGAAAAATAATTTTATGAAAATAATATTAAGTTTAGTAATAAAAATAATTGTTGTTACTATAAAATTTTAAATGTGATATTGTTAAAAAATGCCTTAAGTTCTATGATAGACGGTAGGTAAAAATTTCTATCAGAGAATTCCGACGTCCAAGTCCTTACTTTTTCCGCTCGTCGATCTGTTTAAAACTAATTTTTACTTTTTCTGGAGAGTGTCATTTAACACTTCTCCTCCAACACTTGTGATTGTATACTTTTTATGCTTTTTTGTTTATTTTTAAAATTTTCCATATCAGACGTGATGGTTCTCTTTAATTATCTGAAGCGCAAATTTTCACGATATTTTTACGATTAGTTTAGAGGTTTTATATACTTTTTCAAGGGTCAATTTCACAAGTTCCTCAAAATTAAATTTGTTGCTGAAAACACTTGCTAATAACACAAGCCTGCAAAATTTGACTCATGAAAAAGGTGTTTGAAATGTAATGACTGAAATTTATATTATTTGTTGCGCTGATATCAAATAGGGCATCCGTTTTTCTCAATCACGTAAAGTTTTTTTTTTTTTTTTTTTTTTTTTTTTTTTTCACAAAATAGGCTTAAATATACGAGCAAGAAAGCCTATTCTACATAGTATGGGGAGAAGATGCTCTTTTAAAAATATTTTTAGGTGTTTTATTTGTAAATTAATTAATATGCCAAATAATTGAAAATAATTTGCTAAATATATTTTGGTTTTATATTTAACTGAAATTATATTAGTTAGAACAGTTAATGATTACCATTGTTTAATACATCCTGAATTAATATACCTTTATTGCTTTTTCTTCCTTTTGCCCAGAAAGTTCCTATTGGCTTGTTGGTTGGTTGGGTTTTAACGTCGCACTCGTACGATGGGTAATTGGTGACGGACACCTAAGTATGGTCCGGAGACATGGAATCACAATTTTGATCCTCCATGGAGGGGATGGCTCCTCTGCTTCTGTAATCCCCAGAGGTATTATTTAGGTGGAAACATAGAGGACATTGCAGTCACGACGGATTTTATGTGCACCATCTACCATTAGTGTACAAGACGGTCTTTGATCGGCTCGAATATCGAGCCCGCAATCTTCAAATTACGAGCTTGGCGCTCTACCAACCGGGCTACCGCGGCTCGTTCCTTTTGGCAGTTAGTTTATTGTATTCAGTGCGGGTAACTTCTCTGTGTCTGTGTAGCATCCAACAATAATTTGCCAGCATATTGCCGTTCCATCTATCTTGGTGTCTATGCTTCACCACTTTTTAATTTTTTGAAAAATTGCCAGGTTATTGAATTTTTTAACTATTTTTCCTGAAATCAGCATTCAAAAATCTATCAATATCAGCTATTGGCTTCTAACCACTTTTTTGGTTGCAGGCCTGTGTAATCAACATACATTTTTTTAAAATCACCCCATATGTACGCCTTATGACACTTAATATATAAGGCTTTAGATACAAAAGAAAAAAGGTTAAAATTTTATATAGACATATAGGAGATGCATATGAATTGGATGCAATAAAATTCTATTTTGGTTACAAATTTATACTTTTATTTTATTTTTTCGAAAATTTTTCTTTTATACATGATTATTTATTAAAAAATGGAATTTTTTATAAGTTAAATTTCATTCTTCTCATTTTGTAGGTACACTCCCAGGTAGCACATAACGTTATTATAGTGCTGCAAATAAGACTGAACAGTGAAAAATTAGTTATAACAACGTTATGTGCTACCTGGACTCAAGCTAAATAATAATTCTAGAACAGAGGACATAAATTTTAGTGTAGTATAAATGTGAAATTAGGAAAATATATCGCATTTAGGAAAGTAATAAAGGATTTAGAATAGCTCGTATTATAAAGCTTTTAATCATTGCATATTACATTTTTGTTCTGATTCTTTTGTGCTTTCCTGTGGAGATGTGCAGATTAAAACACAGATCGTGCTAGTCGCCATAGCCGTTCGAAATTTTTTGTGATTTGCTTAAAAAATGACATAAGTAAGGGCTAGGATCTCTTAAAAAGACCCCCACGGTGGACACCTCCCCCAGACCTTACTCCCTCTAGTAGACAATTTGTCTTTAAACCCACACTATACTATCAATTTTATGAAATGTTTGCAAGAGAAGTATTTATTAAAAAATCTGAAGTTGGTCCCTTCGACTTCCTGATCATATAGTTAATATCAGGCGTTTAAACAAATTTCAATTATCGAATAATTAGTACATAATCATAAGTAAAAATTACAAATGGGTGTTTGAATATTTCCTCTTTATATATATATTTGTATAACGAATGCGTCCGAATGCTTTAGTGCGTCCCTATGAAAAAAAAAGGATAAATAATTTTGCAAGAGAAATCACTAGTAATGACTATTCCTCAGTAAAATTCTAAAACACATATTACTTTCAGTCTCTTTTAAATAATTTAATAAACTTTGAATTATTAGTACCAATAGGATGTGGTGTGTGTAAATTATTTTATAGTTCCCTGTAAAACAATTTATGCCATAAATTCATCGTTTGTTATTATGATTATACTTTAGCAAAGCAATGTAACATTTATCAATATTTTAACATTTTAAACAATTTAACACTATTAAAACTTTTTCAGCTAATTTGAGTTCATAAACCGCGATGCATAGGGATGTGAATTTCAAATAAATTAAACTCATAGACCGTAATGATAAGGAATTTTTCTTTGTGCCCTATGACAGAACTTACATTCTTACACTCTTCAAATTATATACATGTCATGAGGTGGGGACCTGTAACATACCTACCATCTTTGCTCAATCTAATAAAGTGTTTAGAGATTATCATGTTCATTCACAGACACATACATGCACACAAGCACACAGGGCTCCAGGAATTTGAAAAAAAAAAAACTGGTCGCCAGCAAAAATTTCGAATAGCCAGTAAAAGATATTCCTCCACCTTTCTATTTTCTTAATTTTGAAATTTACTTGAGTATAGAAATTAAAATCCTATGCATAGAAATCAAATATTTACTATGCTAGAATGATGCATCAGAAAAAACCTGTTTAAATTTAACATCATGAAACCGGTTTTATTATTTTCACTAAACAGATATACCATCGACATTGATACATCAATACACTGGCACATTGATTCAGAATCAGGTCGCTAAGCATTCGCAAACAGGAGCAGTGTAAACTAATTCACTGAAACAGTGCCCTAATTTAACACCGAATTGTAAAGCATGAATGAAAAAAAGTGGTGTAAATCCTCTGATGGTGTGTTGATTCAACTCAGTGTGTCAAAGCAGAGCCTCCTTAAGTAGATGCCCAGCGAGTCGCTCGAAAACTTGGCAACAGTACAAGAAGAACATAGCCAGTAGATGGCGCTTGATACCGAGTCGTAAAGTTCTGTTTATTTCCCGCGATTCAATTGAGTTTCAATTGAGTTCTTCATGGTTTACGTTTTATTAATTTAACAAATGTGGGAGTTGTTTTTTTTTTTTTTTTTTTTTTTTTTTTTTTTTAATATAATATGGTGTATTGCGTCGTTCCATTTTGTAAATCGGAGTCGCCGTGAAAATATAAGTTTTCACGGTTTCATATTTCAAGACAAGGTATGTAAACTGCATAAGTAATTAATGTAAAATTACCAACCCTCCGGATTTTTTAATATCAATAATATTTTTCACAAAAAATATTATTTTTATTTATTATCGTAAATTCTGTGATTAAGACGAAGATAAATTTAAAAGAAATTATGATATAAAAATTCGGAGAGTTGACACCTCTGTTAGTAAGTTAGATTTAACAAATAAAATAGTTATGCTTATTACAAAATGAAATGAAATTTTTATTTATTGATGTAGGAATACAGAAAAATAACTTGTTCTTAGTTACTTTGAAGTAACTCTATATTGTAGTATTTTATAGTTTTATTCATAAATTACATTAGTAACTTATGAATAAAACTATAAAATACTCCAATATAGGAACAAGATTGATTTATATTTTTTTAATACCACTGTTTTTTAAAGACTTGTGTAAATGCGTATAAAAATTTGATTATTTCAGTTAAATCGATACAAAAGTGTTGGGAATATTGAAAAGAAAAAATAGAACATTTTTATTTCTACTTTTGTTCTTTTTAAAAATATTAAGTTTTAAGATTCATAACATTACTTTTATTAACCTTTTACCACACAAATGGAATATGGAATTAAAAATTCATGTAAAAATTAAATATCATGATTACTGATTTGAAAAATTATCAGGTATAACAGAAAGATGACTTGATTTTTTGAAATAGAAATTCTCCACATCCATACACTCACATACACACACACACACACACACATATACTGGCTAATTGCCAAAAACTACTTTTTTTGGACTCATGAGACCTTAAAAATATAAATCAGGGGAAAACTCGATATCGAATTTTTGGACCGAACACAATACTTTCATTACCTACGGTAGTAGGGTAATGGAAGTAAAAATATTTCAAGGATGTTATTAATTTATCCTTAAATTTGCCAATCTTTATCAATTTTTTCAAATTGAAACCTAATACGAGTTTTAAATTACAATTGTGAATTTTCTGCATTTGTTTGTTTTTAAGTTATTCTGATAATAAATATGCATATAAATCAATCACTAAAAACAGAAAAAAAAATGCTTTTTGTATTCAGAGAACCCCAAAACGTGACTTTATTCAAAAACCTGAGTTGAAAATAGAACTTCAAAAAAATACTTTGTTTACATTATAGGTTCGAAAAATTAATTTTCCTTCTTCAACAGTATTCGTCGACATAAAAAAAAGTGTAGCAAAGCACTTTCGTCAATTACATTCTACAGAAAAGAACGTTTAGCTTAATTTTGAATAGTCCTGTATGTTTTCAATAAACTATGTGCACATCAGATTGTGCATTTAAATTTAATCTTATATGAAAAACACCTAACACAAAATGAAATACACTTTCAGCATTTTCCAAGTATATCCGAGATAGACAAACCGACGCGCACAGACCAACCGCTAAAAACATTATTTTTCGTTTCAGGAGACCTCAAAACATGTAAACATAACACAACTTTATTTCGAAACTGTCTATCAGTTTCGAAAGCATACACTCTCGGAACTGGTAAAGCTAATAAAATCTTGGAAAAAAAAAAAAAAAAAAAAAAACTTCGTGCGAGAGAAAACTTATACTCAAGAAATCCTTAATTTTAAAAATTTAAATCTTAATGGTTATTTATTTATTTTTTGTGACGGACTAGACAACAGATTGTTTTCTTCTCCAATTTTTATTACTGAATGTTAACTTATCTCATTAATGTGCTGGTCTATTTTTCTTATAAATAATATAAAATTCTCGATTTAAGAGAAATAATTCACACCTAATAAGGTAAAAATGTAACGTAAAGGACATGACCAAGAAAAAGAAAAAAAGACATGATTTTAATAATTTATCATTATAAATTATTCATTCTAAACTGAAACTCATTTAAAGTTCAGAGATTTTAATTTATATAAACAAAACTTTCATCTGATATCTAAAAAAAAAAAAAAAAAAAAAAAAAAAAATTGAAATTTTTATTGAATAAATATATAAAAAATAATTTAATCGCGTGATAGACATGCCATGTTTTTGCTTATTTAATTTTAAATTTCGTTTTTTAATTAATAATATATTTTAAAAAAAGGTGTTATTTATTAGATTCAATTAGTTGAAAAGCTAAAATAGGTCTTGTCCACTTCCGAAGAAAATTAAACCCTATACTTTTTTAAGTATAAATATTTGAATATTTTTTTGAAAATATTTACGATAAAGCACTTTCACATCATTTTTTCAAATTAAAAGAAAAAAAAAATACAATTTTAGACTTTAAATTGAAATTAATAGCTAGATTTTTATATGAAAAATATAACTTATCTATGAAAGAGAAGAAAATTGTTGCTCTGCGTAGGTGCTGTCACCTAGCGTTAGTTTTGTTTTTTAAATGTTGCCTAATTTAACATTGGGATTCGCTGCGCGTGGAAGGCATCTACTTAAGGAGGCTCTGGTCAAAGTGTAGTGAGAGGAGCAGGAATCAAAATTTCTACAGTTAGATTACATCGAGAGAGAAATAGGAGCGAAATTCTGGGACCAATCTTTTCACCAAACTATTAAGAATAAAATGTTGAGTTTCCTTAAAGTTGAAAACATAGTCGTCAGTTAAAATATATTGGTCGTCAATGGCGACCAGGCGACCGTATTTCACAAGCCCTGCAAGCACATACACACACATTGCCATAAATATATTCAGAAGACCTTAAAACCCACAGATATTCAGAATCTCTTAGTCGAATTTTTTTTCATGATAAGAATGCTTGTATATATGTTCAGAAAGTGAAAACTAGAGCTATAGCTAAATATTGAATAATTTGATTATTTTTAGTGTATATATTTAATGGGTGATATTGGTTCAAACCAGTGGCTTTCATACTAACAAATCTAGCTCATATGCTACAAGGTTAAGGTGAGGCGATAATAAGGTGACAAAAAAAAATATATATATATATCTCTGGAAATGTCATGTATAATCTGTGCAAAATATGGCATACTTAAACCTCACGATGTGTTCCATCTAATGGGTTAAATGTCTGTTTATACAAAAATTTAAAGCACCATTGAACGTGGCTATTGCCTTCTCAGATGTGTGAGTTTTATTTATATTTATTTAATTTCTTCAACGTTGCATACAGCTCAGTTAAATCGCTATAACGGGGAGAACATATCACAGTGTGACATAGATGACATCGTACTAACGTCGCAATATTCCGTAGAACGTCTCAAGGATGTCTTACACTTGTATAAATGTCTTCTATGAGATGAAAATGCGTCGTCGAACATTAACGCATGTATGAGATGTAATAGCATCGCTGTCTCAGAGACATTCTTTACATAGCCCAATTTAACTGTATAACAGAAGTTGTAAAAACATCCCAAAACTCATGCACAGTGACGTATTATTTACAGCGCAAAGTAACGGTACGTGAATGGGACGGTATGCAGTGTACTTAGAATCCACTGTGTTATTTGGGGCATTTTGGGCCTAATCCACTTACGAAATTTTCCTGTAATTGACTGCAGAATTTTAGCTGCAGGATTTGTTTAGAGTGGTAGTGTAATTAAATCCACCTTCTAAGTGAAAAGCTGCAGGTAATGATTTAGAGGTGAAGGCCAATTGTATTTTCTAGCATCCTAGGTATAAATGTGGTTTTCTCCGTTGGAGTTTTTTTTTTTAAGGGATCCTAGTCCATATACACACGAATTAAAATAATAATAATAATAGTAATAAATAAAATTAATAAATCTCACAGAAAACCCAAGTCTATGCAAATGATTGTGACCCGTGTTCGAACTCTGCACTTCCATTAACCACATGTAAAAGTAGAACCTTTCGGATACAGGTAGGGTGTAATGTACATCTAAAAGGAAAAATGAAACTTCGAAAAAATATTTTACAGTGATTTGAAGTAATTTACGTGTATTATGGTCCAATGGATAAAATATGGACCTATTTAAAATATTCTGAATGGCGATTTGAATATTTAATTTCATTATTCTTTTACGGAGATGATGCTTAAAGGTTTTAAGTAAATATGTCGATTATTTTTGAAAGAAAAATTTTTCTTTACAGTTTTATCAGCCATATTCAAATGAATATTTTGATGAATCCATAATTGACTTAAATCCTAAAATTTTAGAAAAATGCTTAAAATGTTTTATTCATAAGTAATTGAAATTCATATGCATAATTTTTCAAATAAAGGCATCCCACTTAATTAAGAATAATCAGAAAAATTGATAGGAAAGAATAAAAATAAAATGTTTGCTTTTAAATCATAATAATTCAGTGTTTAAATTTTAATATGGCATTTTTTTTAATACGTTGCATAAGAAAAAAAAATGCTTAAAGTAAAATGCTTAGAGTAAAACGACCTTTCACAATATTTATGATAAAAAATATCCAGTATCATAATTTCTCTACACAAAGCATAGTGTAAAATTTTTGATATATGGCGAAAAATGAAATTAATAAGTTATGATCATCACAAAATTGTATTCAATATATTTTGCTAATAAGTTTTTAAGCGTAACTGTGCTCCAAATTATCTCAGAAAGGCGATTTTTTGGTGTGTGAATTGATTATGTGTACACAACACACACTATAAAGGAATTTTTTGAAATTTTCCCCCTCCTCCTCCCTCCTTTCTGACAGAATTGTAAGAAACACTACTTTTTCAAGAACAAAACTGGTCTAAATTATCTCAGCATGACGATTTTTTTAAAGCGTAGGCGGGTTATTTGTACCCAACACGTATTCCGAAAGGATATTAAGAAATCCCCCCACTACACACTTGGGGGTGAAGAAGGTCAAAAAATATATTTTTTCAAGCCTCAGCCTTGCTCCAAATTATCTCAGGATGGCGGATTTTGATGTGCAGGTGTTGATTATCTATACGCAACTTCAATGGGATTCTGCGAAATTCCCTATTTAAGGGTAACAGGAAAAAAAAATTCGTACGTAACTGTCTTCAGAACTACACCAGAAAAGGATTTTTTGGTGAATGGATTGGTTTTAGGGTCTGGGAATTTATTGCGCTTATTTTCGTAGATGTAAAATTAAAATAGATAGAGAGAGGAGGGCGCATGCAGTACGCGTAAGTATAGCGTTACCGTACGTATTTAGGACCAGGCCGCAAAAAGTGCAGTCAGAAAAGACGCTAGCGAATGCATTTGGGGCCCGACGAGGTTCGTGTGTGAATACGTTTTTTCCTGTGTGAACTGCGGTTAGGAGGTGCCGCAGGCGGTGAGGACTCTGACTTGGCATGAGGTTGGGAAAACTGCTAATGTAAGCAACGGGATTCAATAAAATTGTTGGAATTTTTTTAATATTATAAACTTTTTATAAAGATGTAATATGTAATTTTGAAAATTCATTTAAATATAGTGACCAACGAAGTGGATAAATCCTGAAAGTAAAACATAAAACAATGTGATGGATTGAACGGTGATTAATTATATATATATATATAAAAAAAAAAAAAAAAAAAAAAAAAAAAAACACGCACGCATTTGAAAATAGTTTTGTTTTAAGAATACAATTATTTGAAATTTTAAACTTTATATCAAATAGTTGGGTTTTAATATTTGTTATCATGTTGACAACTGAAATGCATTTTCATCATTTAAGCAAGAAGTTCAAATTTTCTTGTTTTCCGTTAACTATATTGCATTGTATTCTAAAAAGCATAGTTCATAAACTATAAGTTGAGAGCATTGATTTATGTTAATACTATTAATTAATCGCAATCAATACTTAGTTTATGCTGTGTCTTTAAAGACTATTAATTCAGCTAATGAAAGAACACTTTATGTTTGCATAACCTGAGTTGAAATAGTTCATTCATTCTTTTTACTTTTCTATATTTTTCTCGGTGACTTTTTATTTGTCATGAGTATATTGTTTAATACTGATTTGCTTAATAGACCGTTATTTCTTCATGGTACATACTTAACAGTGAAAGTATTCAGGGCATGAAGAGGTTGCACAAGGGTTGTAGGTCTGGAGATTTTTCATCTCGTAACAGTCTTTCTAAAGAGTCCCAGCACAAATTCCCGCGAGTTTCGGAGAAAACTACAGACAGCTATAAAAGCTATGGCGACAAGTTCAATCTTGATTCGAGCCTGGAAAATTTGAGCTTTTACCAGCTTTCAGAGTAGAATCTCTCTGCCACTAGTCAGGTGGTGTGGATTATCGAAAACAAAAAAAGCATTTAAATTATTTATTCTCTAACAATATTATTTTTTCAAGTTATTCCTAATCTAGAGTAAAAATTTTGTTAAGGCAGCTTAAAAATACTCTAAATATATTATAACGATCATAAATACTCCTTCTTTATGTCAAAATATAATCTCTAATGTAATAATATAATAATCATAAATGGTTGGTTGGTTGGGTTTTACGTCGCACTAGTGCTGCGCAGATGGGCAATTGGGCGACGGTCTGGGACTCACCCCTAGAGATGGCCCGGAGACATGTCATCGCAATTTTGATCCTCCCCAGAAGAATCATAACTGACATTAATATCGTTTTGTCGCAGATTTAAAAAAAATGTTTAATATAAATTTGACAAAGCTTAGAATTTTGATCTTTGTAGTTTACAATAGAACAAGCTTGTTAATAATTTTCATATTATTAATTAACGAATGTAGTATTTTAGAATCTCGTTATTACATAAAAATTATTTTACTAAGATTTTTTTTTTTTTTTTTTTTTTTTTTTTCCCCCTACTAACGATCCGTCTTCTGCATCATTTTGGTTGTCCTGTTAGAATCAACATCATTTGTTTTCATGTGATCATGAACATTTTGTCAAAAGCAACATGATATGCAATTTATATTTTTTAGCCAGATAGTGAAAGTCTAAGTAAGTCAGTATTCCCCTTCCGTTTCTAGATCCACGTAGAACATCAAGGCTAATAATAAATTGAGTAATTTATCACTTATTTCCTTATTTTAGTTATATAAAAGAAAATTACTTCACCATATCTTAAATGATAATCGTTAACCTTATTGTTCAGAGGTTCACTCACAACATCAAAAAATACTGTAACATCATTCACCTTTTTAACCCTTTGACAGACGGTAACATACATTTTATACCACCTAATTTTAATTACGAACTGCGAAAATTCATTAGTGAAATTTTTAATAAAATTTAAAATTTTTACTTTCTTCTTTATATATTCTTTATATATATTATTTTCATTATCATTTTAGTAGTAGGTCTCTTTTTTTTTCTTATTGGATTTATTTTTTTATTGGATCTCTTCTGCTTTTTATTGGATTTCATCTGCTCCAATCCACTTGCTCCTAGATCCCCTGGCATAGTTTTCAGTATTCAGTGGCGGGAGCCCAGCAGCAGTATAGGACAAAATTTCGTAATGTGATAATGAGAGTTACTTTTGACATGTGATTGTAAAATTAATATCAATTATTGATAATAGTAATGGTAGACTAGAGAAAAAAGTTTGAGCATCGCTTATCCCCTGGGGCTGTAAATTTTCGATATGGGTATCTTTCGAATGATCTTGTCAATATTTTTTAAACGAAGGGTTGAACCATAGATCTGTGATAATTTTTAACAAAGTTATCGGTTTTTTCCCTTTTTAACGAAAAAAAAAAAAAAAAAAAAAGAAAAAGAAAAATCGTATTTCTTTTGACATAGGCAAAAAATTGATTTTCTTTCAGCACAAGTGATAATATAATTTTCTCAGATAAAAATCGTCTGCATTTATTAGAGAAAATTATTTAATAATTTAATAAATAATTTGCATTACATAAATTTCGTGTAAAATTATATTGAAGAAAATTTTGTGGTGGCCACATCATACTAGTTAACTTAGTCGAAGAAATTCATTTATTTTTTTTCTTCTAACCCTGACTCTTAATTTTTGGGGCTCTTAATTTTAAATTAGTAATAATTGTATTTTCCTGAAAGGCTTAAGGAAAATAAAAAGACATATCACACATTTTTATAAAAAAGAAAATTTATTATTGCAGTAATTTTACATTAATATAAACTTTTTTAAAGTAGACCATAACTCAAATAGATAAGTAGACAGCCTTATCACTCAGTTTAGATTTCTCATTCTAGATCTCGTAAAATGTCAGTATTTATCTATACAGTGTGGTGGACAATAAGAAAGTTTTTTTTTTTTTTTTTTTAAAGCAATATATATTTTTTTTTTACAACCTTTTTTTCGTAATGTAAACTTAGCCCTCAAATCCATAGAATCTTTCAAACTTTTATAGTATTAAAAGTTCATGAAACAATAGATAACAAAAATATGTGTACATTATGAATTCGCTTACAATTAACAAATATTTTACGAAAAGTGGAAAAGTTTTAAACATTTTAAATTTGGTTTTGTGACATAAATAAATTAATTCATTTTATGCTGATTATTATTAGTCAATAAGCGCATATTTATATAAGATATATTTATGTTATTTATAAATAATGTATACTTTTAATACATTCTATGAAAAGGATAATTGCATAATATATTACTTCTTATGTTTAATTCTTTCTTCTTTCAGGCACAAGCGATCCCTACGTAAAAGTAACCCTTTTACCGGACAAAAAACGAAAATTAGAAACGAAAGTTAAACATAGGACACTAAATCCGAGATGGAATGAAACATTCTATTTCGAAGGTATTTCTATTATTTTTCTTTTTTAATGTCAGTAGATTATATATATTTCTCTATAATAGCTTATATATGAAATATATATCATAACTTATTTTTTCTTTGTTCAGTATACTAAGACACGGGTAACAAATGCCTTTGTTATAATTTTCTTACAAATTTTCGGTCTAGTTTTGGTAACATAAAGTATACTATTATGAATGCGCCCGAGATAAAGTTTTGCTTGTCTAATGAGATCTAACAAAATATTTATATAAATATGAATGAACTACTGCAATATTTTATGAGAAAAAGGAAGCCAGACAATTGAATTAGAGAAAATAAAGGAGAAATGTACGGTAAAATCAAGTGTACTATCACCAATGCAAAATAGATAGTTTATCCTTCGTTTGTACACGAGATCTAGGAAACTATTTAATTAGATTTGAATGAACTACTGCAATTTTGGGGAGGAAAAAAAAAAAGGTCAGACAATTGAGTTACAGAAAATAAGGAAGAGAGTACACGATGACACCAAGCGCATACTATCAAAGATAGTTTAAGCTTTGCTTGTACACGAGATCTAAGTATATTTGAATCAACCAACCCAAATTCGGAAGGAAAAGGTAGTCAGAGAGTAGAATTATGGAAAATAAAGGAGAAGAATACAGTAACATCAAGTATATTATCAATATGATAAGTGCAAAAGAGATAGTTTAAGTTTTGCTTGCACATAAGATCTAGCAAAGGATTTAAGTAGGTTTGAATAAGCTAATACAAAAAAAAAAAAAAAAAAAAAAAAAAAACAGTCAATTGAAATTATAGAAAATGAGGAAAAAAACATGAAAAAATCAAGTATACTATTTTCAGTGCAAAAGAGGTAGTTTAAGTTTTGCTTCTACATGGATTTAAGAATATTTAGATCTATTGCGGCAAAATTGGGGATGGGGGAAATCAGCCAATTGAATTATAAAAAAATGAAGGAGAGCGACTTGGTAAGATCAAGTGTACGGTTGTAAATGTAAAAGTAATAGTTTTTCTTTCTTTCTTTTCCTGTACACATGAATAGGAAAAAACTGTATACGGATTTCTATCAAATAAGGCAGAATTATAATAATAATAATAATTGTTAAAACAAATTTGAATCTGAAAATTAAATTAAATAATAAAGCATTTTTTAAACATTTTGAAATAATTTGAAACAGGACAAATGCAAAGTAACAGTTAAAAGTAATCTTTAATGGACATTTTTGGGGCTTTAAATATTTTTTTAAGTACTATACTGTCTATTCAGTGCTTAATGCATTTTCACACTCAACTACACTGGTTCTCATAATTAAAAGGACATCCGCTTTTCTATATTAACTAAACACTGAACACTATTATTTAAACAAATATATTTTTTATTAATTTGAATTTCATTAATAGACTATATTTAAAAGGTTTTAGCGTTTTCTATCTTAAAAAACTTTAAATACGGTCAAAAAGATGATTTTATAGGTGTTCACAATTATAAGGACAGCTCGAATCTTAATAATCTTTTTTTCAGTTATTCTTTAAATTAATATTTTATCGGGGTCTCTTTTTAGGGTGAAATAGTCAGACATTCTCTCTGGTATATATATATATATATATATATATATATATATATATATATATATATATACATTTTTTTTAAAAATATTCAGCATTTTTTTTAAAAATATTTATAACCATTTTATACAGCATAGATGATATTCTGAATACATTTAAAATATTTAAAATTACTTTCCACTTGCATGCACTTTTCTAATATGATAAGTTAAGGTTTTTGCAACTTTTAGGCCACGAGAAAGTTTCTTTCTTCACAAGTTTCTTTCTTCAAACTATTTCCTATTGCTCTAGAAGTAGAGCAAAAATGTAAGTCTTGTTGAAAAAAAATATTATTAACCCCCAAAAATCTAACAAAAATCTGAGAATTCCACGTTTAAAATTTGTGGATATTCTCTTGATGTTCAAAATAATAGAAAAAATTACTAAATTCAATCAGCCTTCAGTAGAAACAGCTCCCCTGAGCACCATAGATCCACATTTAAAATGCCCGATTCATATCTGCCTTTAAAATATCTGTTCTGTCTTTCGCTATCTTCAGATTGTGCCAGTAACTGTTAAAACCATTTGGGTAATCAAGAATAAAATGTTTTTCATCCGAAAATGTAACATTTTACTATTTACTATTGTCTTTATTCAACTTTAACACAGACGTTCTTTCCCCCATTAAATGCTTATTGATTATTACAGGATTTTTTATTCATTTTAACATATTATTAATTATTTTAATCATGCATAAATGTAGACCCTAACCTTTCGTTAAAAATTACGAGCAAATTCAGCAGCAGTCTTTATGAGTAGAACAGTAAGAGGAATTATGAGTCTTCGATCTCTGTAAAAACAACTCTGATTTTGCATCAGATTTCTCTCCTATCGAACCAGCAGCTCAACGTTTGATCACATTTCCTTCAGCAATTTTAGATCTTCGAATTTCATTAGAAATACGGCGGATTGAAATTATCCTTTTACTTAAAAAAACACGTTTATCATATTTCACTACATGAACGTTCTTTTTTCCCGAGGAATTATCAGTGATGTCTGTCCAAGAAAAATTGCAGGCTTATATATGAATTAATCAAGCCCATTAGTTAACAAATTCGCAAGTCAACTGTAATTTATCCGCTAGTAAGTTAAATAAAACGAAAAAAATCTTGATTGTCCCTATAATTATGAACATCTAAAAACGTAGAGAAAAAAAATATTTTGCGTTATTTTTTATTAATTTTGTTTCATATTAAAAAAAAATATATAGAAGTTTTGGTTTTTAGAATACTAGATATATTAAGTGCACTTAATATAATCTTGTTCACAATTATTTTTACATTATTTATTTCAAAACATAAAGTGTCCTTATAAATATGAGAAGGAGTGTACTGTTACTTTGATTTGTGTTAATTTTAAATTACAAGTAAATTCAACTTCATGGTTAACTGTTTTAAAAAAGGATCTATTAAACATGATTGTTTACTGATATTTTTACAATATTTGACCTTAAGATATTTAAATTTTGAACAAGATACATACATATTTTAACGACAGGGGTTTGGAAGAATATGTGTCATGGGAAGAACATATATTCGTTGAAATGATTTTATAGGTATTTATTATTTATACCTCTAAGCCACATTTTAGATCCTAGTAATTAGGAATGTGACTAGTATTTATTCTTATATTAGTTATATAATATTACATTTAGAACTACTGGTATTACAAAGTTTGATGTATGCTAAAAAGTAAAACCTACAAAGATTTTTTTGTTTAGATTGTACAATTTCTTTACTGAATGAATTCAAAATTTATACTGTCTAAATGAATAGGAATTTACTAAATGAATCTATTTTTTAATAATCTGCATTAAATGAAGAATGTTAATTTTATATTAAAAAAAAAAAAAAAAAAAATTATGGAAATAGGGGCGTGAAATGCCTAAGGAATGACATCATTCGATATTCTATTTACTACTGAACAATATTTTGATCCTTTGTATCGATAACCTTTTCAGGGACAGTGACTAGATGATTTATTCAAAAACTTCAATTTTTTTCATATTTAATCCACATATATCAATCAATACTTACACAGATTTTATAATTAATGGCTACCTTCAGGTATATGTGGATTCAGTATATAGCACCTCAAAAAATCTAAAATTGGTAATAAGATCTTCTAACCGCTGCCCCTAATGCAATATGTTTACTACGTTTGATCATTATTTAATTGCAATTTCTGTTTTAGGTTTTCCTCTCCACAAGCTCCAAAAGTCTATCCTTCACCTAAACGTGTACGACTGGGATCGCTTCAGTCGGGACGACCCAATAGGTGACGTTTACTTGCCTCTTGCCCAAGTAGACCTAACGCAAAAGCCTACATTCTGGAAGGCATTAAAACCCGCGGAGACATGCAAGGTAATTCCTTTTCGAATTTAGTTATTCATACGAATTTATTATTTCAGAAGTGCGATACATACTGTTACAAAAATGTCTACTTTTTAGCGTGTAGAAAGTGTTTCATAGAATATTCTAGAAACAATCCAAATTAAATTTCACTTATATAAAAAAATCTAACATACCAATGTTAATTAGAAATTATTTAACAACCTCGAAAATTCATTTTTGATAGAATGGAGTAGAAGGCCGATTTTTTACGAAGTATGTGAAAAATACCAGAGCCGGGAATCGAACCCCAGGCCTTCCGCTTAACGTGCGGATATTCAAACCACTGAGCTACCCTGGCTGATAACCAGCTCGGCACTTCTCACATAATATACATTGGCAAGGTCACCGAGTCTTCGGTAGAGCATCCGCGCGTTAAACGGAAGGCCCGTGGTTCGATTCCCGGTTCTGGTATGTTTCACATAGTTGGTAAAAAATCAGCCATCTAATCCATTCTATCAAAAATACGAATGTTATATTTATAACAAACAAGAATATCGGTTGCATAGGAACAGTGATTAACAAACAGCTCGTTGCATAGCCTCACGGGGATAATCGTTTAACTCAAAAGGCTGAACACAAATTGACTTTTTGGAAGCGAGTCATCTACTGTTATATTCTTGGAGATGATTTGACAGATTATAGCTAATTTGGTGCAAGGTGCCGATGGATTTTACTGGATAAATTCATGGAAAATCGTTTCTACTTTGAGATAGGTCTTTCTGTTTTTTTTTCCAACCCTTAACTATCATTTTAACCACCCAAGTCGACAAACTGATCTCTGCAGATGTCAATGGAGTTCTGTTATTTACCTTGTGCTTGTAAATCGTTTTTTTTTTTTTTTCTACAACAAAAGCCCCGATGGATGAAAACGGCTTAACACTTTGCAATAATAGGAATAACACGGTTAGTTTATAACGGTTCAAATATCAGTTAACCATGTTTATATAACCCTCATATTTTGGATTTACAATCGTTGAAATCATAGTCTAAACTACAGATGCAAAATTAACTGGTTTTACTTAAAATAATAAGAGTTAAAAATTTGCTTTATCGCGCTTTGATGTCTTGCATTTTATAAAAAAAAAAAAAAAAAACACAATCATACCATCATTTTAAATCATACATCATGAATTTAAACGTTTTAAATAAATACCAGAATTGCATGTAATAATATTTTGTGGACTTTTTTCTTAAGTGGCATATTTTGAATAAAAAAAAAATATATAATAACAATATCTGGCTATAGATATGCATACCTATAATATTTAAATACATTTTATTCACCATTTATACTACCAAGAAAAATAGTGTATTTATCGATAAACAATTTTTATTTAATAGCGACTTTCACGGTTTGAGCAAAAACATGAAGACATGTAGTAGGGATAAACATCTAGCGAATTGAAAGGCTTGGAAGTAAAACAGTTTATGAAAGAAGATTAGATACTGAAGGTGATTTATCGATTCTGTAAGCTCTTATATAGCTAAAATAAAGCGGTTTTTGATCGATGTGGACAACGTGGTATCATTTTAATTTACGGAACAATGACAGTATATGTATGATGTATTGATTAGTGTAAGGAACTGATGATGGGATACAATTTTTTATTAATACAGTTTGTTAATGTATGAAACTAACTTTTTAATTTTTCTTACCCATATATCTCAGAAAAAGTATTGTTTTTCGGTCAAATTTTTGAGTTTGAGTTATTTCTATGTTTAGAGGTCTCCTGAATGAAACAATCAAGTTTTTGGATGTTGACCTGTTGTATTTTATGTGTCTGGATAGTTCCGTGCGTGTCAGAGACTGTTATCAGCATAACTTAAGAATAAATATTAGAAGGATTTCCGAATACGAAATTCTAAAGCCATATCAAAAGGACATTTGACTTGAAGCTTTTAACTGAAAGTGAACGAAAGTATTCGAGTACAGGGAAATAACAAATATTCCAAATACCCTACCGTGCATGAGTGAAATTTTTTGGCAGGTGTTGATTTTTTAATTGCACTAAATGCAAGTGGCATAATATTTCCACAAGCGCAAAACTAGGTTTCACATAGAATATTTTATGAAATGTATTTATCTTTTGGCCAAACAAAAAATATTCTGACATATTAGGGCTATATTTGAAATTAACTTTAAATGCATTTCAAGTTGTGCCACACAATTTTTTTTCTTGTGAAAATTTTTAAGTATATTGTTTGGTGCAATTGCAATTTATAGATAATATCCGGGACTGCTCAAAATTAATTGAATAAGTTTCAGAAAGTGGTATGGACGGCAATTCTCTAAATAATTTAAATAAAATTTAAAATTTAATAAATGCCTCAAATGTATTTCGAATGTAGTAGCTCCAATAGATAGTGCTGTAAATATTTTAGAATTTTATAAAATGCTAATACAGTTCTTTATGAACAAATTTTATGGCATTTTATTAAAGGAACCATACAATATATATAGTCTCTAGTTAAAAAAAAAAAAAAAACTATTTAAGGTATTAAAAAAAATTATATAAAAAAAATGCGGTGGATCGGCCGGAAGATGTTTGATTAAAGAGGATGGGTGGTGGTGTTTGGCTGGTTGGTTGGGAGGGTTTTATTTTTTAATTAAATTATTTAAAAAAATGAAGGGATTAATGGCCATTGCAAGTTGCATTATTATTTTTTTTTCTAGTTGATAGTGTGAAATATGAACTCTTTATTCGTCAGATTTAATTGAGTGCATTTGTCTATTAGTGGCTTCCTACGTTTAATTTGTACAAAATATCCAACTGAATAGAATAAAAAAATATTAAAATTAAAATTATCAAAACAAATAAAATAAACTTTAATCATTGAAGATTGTCTTGTGCTGCTTCTCCTTATATGTGTGCTTTTTGGTGTATTGCTTGTGATTGTGTCTAGTTAAAACTTAACATTTAATTCTTATTAATAACTTTAAGAATAAGCTTTATTAATCTAGGTTTATCATTATTAAATCAAAACTAATTAATTAAATGGTGCCACATAATCACTTATATCATTAAGTTAAAAATCTTCTATAAATAATACACCTTATAGCAATTGTTTGTTTAAACCTGAATTAATTTAACTGACTTATTAATGTTTATCTAGCTACACGATAGATGGCGCTTGCTTACTGCTGAATTAATATTAGCTGTCATTAATTTTCTTTTCCATGAAGGATTTAAAGTTCATTGATTTAACTAAAATTAAAATTTAAAATTTAACTGACTTAATCAACAATTACACTGTGAATTTTATCGTTAATGAAAATTCTCAGTTGTTAATTCTTTATCGATTAATCGAAGTTTGCAAAGAATTTATTTTTAATTTCATTAACGTGATGGCAACTTCCTTTTCTCCATGTTGGGTTGATAGCTTTCACGGATTAAGAATCTATGGACTCTCCTAATCCGTGATAGCTTTACATGTGGTTACTCCGATTTTTTTTTTTTTTTTTTTTTAATTTTTCTCACTGGTTTCCTTGGTGATTTTATTTAACATTTTATTTCATTTCTCATTCAAAATGGTTTTGTTGCTCGATTGGGGCCTAAACAATATAAATTTGATATTGTTAGCTATATTGTTTTACGAAATAGTTGCAGCTTTCACAGCTTTATGAAGTTGTGATACCCCTGATAAGTTAATACTTCTACTTTTAAGCATTTTTTATTCCAATTATTAATCCATTTTTTACTCCAATTATTATTCTGAAGTACTTTAATTACTTTCTCCACCATTATGTTTAATGGTCCTTTGTTGTTGTTGTTGTTGTTGTTGTAAAAGTAGGCGTAAGTAATTTAAACTCTTTTTGTCTCTTATTAGATCTTAAAATCTATCGCAACCTTTTTATGATAATTTTAGCAATGTGTTATTATCAGTTTTATTTTTGTTGTGTTTTTATTGACCTGTACCTATTATATGCTAAAATATTAAAGTTAAAGTTCATTAAGATATCTATTATTTATGTATATATATATATATATATATATATATATGGTAATTGATACATATTGTTTTTATTAAATTATATTAATAAATAAATAAACGCTTTTTTGACCAATAAATAAATAAAATAAATATAAATTAAAAATTAAAACTATAAAATTAATCTGAAAATTTTCTTCTCAATCGTAACTGTATGGTATCGTTTACTTTTTGATAATTTAATAGTGAAATGCAATGTGTAACTGATAGCTCTTTAAGACCGGAGACATTTTTCATCTTTAAATTAAATCAATTTTTATTCCATAGGTAGATTTTGACTTTATCGATGACTCATATAAAAAAAAAAAAAAATAGATACTGGTATTAAGTTTTCGGAATCTCATACAACTGCATTATCTCGCCTTTTGTTCAATAGATGTTTAGACGCAGAAATATATGTTAAAGTTTAAAACACACAATTGTGTAAAACAGAAAGTTAAAAATATCAACAATTTTCTACTGTAAAATATATGGTTTTTCTTGGTACCTTTAATAAGTTTTTAGAGACTTTTTTTTTTTTTTTTTTTTTTTCAAAAAAATTTTTTTTTCATTATTTATATTTTTTTTTCCTCCTTTTGAAAATAATTGTAGCATACTAAAAATCAAATTTTTTATGCAGATTCAAATTTATATCTCTTTATTTATAGTTATCTAAAAAGTACGTCTCAAAAGTTTGGTGAAGGATTCACAAAAGAAAAAAAAATCAGTAAATCAGGTTATTGAGAAAATGAATCCATGCAATTGAAAACTCTGATCAGTGACCTTTCAGCAAGTTTTGTCTATCGGTGACATCATAACCTTAAAGCACAATTGCTGGTAATGAACATTCGAATGGAAGACAAACCAGAACTAATGACATAGTACAATGAAGTAATATGTATGCATAAAAAATATTTAAAAATCAAGAAAAAAGTGACGTAGGACAATGCAATGTAATGTGTGTAAAATAGAGGCAGCTGATAAAAAGTGTGTTTACGACTAGCTCAAATGTTTCTGCCGTTGAAAAGAAACCGTTGAGGAAGAGCGGCGCTTCTGTCGATAAAAAACAAGCAGAACCCTGGTCTATCAGTAAACATGCATTTTTAATTACTGCTTCTGTCCCGTGCCCTTGCACTAAAATTGCATGAGCCTTCGTCACTATATACTTCAGTTTGCAGCAAAACTTGACGTTATGCATTGTTCCATTGCACTATGACTGAAGTTATTACACATCTTCCTTTCGAAATGTTATACCAGGTAAATGTATTTTAAAATTGTAATTTCACTGATACAATTGCAGTTTCATTGATACTGTACATAGTACTTGCTGGCATGTCCCTTTTTGCCCATGCGTAGCTTTGTCTTGTTAACAAACAGCGTTTATATGCTTTTATTTATCTTGCTATGATGTTTATTTATGTATGAATCAAGTCTAATGATTTGAATTTTTATCCACTTAATATCATCCGATTTAGCTCAAATTTTGCATTCACAAATACCTCCAATGATAAAACATGATCAAGTAGTAACTTCACTTTAGTGTGGGACCATGTGCAACTTTAGCACTCAATTCCAGTTCAAAACATATTTTTGAATTTTAATCCACTTCCTAATGCTCAACTGAGCTTAAAATTTGCATTGTTGTAAAACTCCGAGGACAATAGTACATGCGTATCTAGTAAAGGACTCAGAATTAGGATTTTGTTGGCCCTAGGCCCCAACTTCAGTTTTTTTTTTTTTTTTTTTTTAGAATTTTAACCAATTTTCTGTCGTACGATTGAGCTAAAATATTGAACACATATATAAATCCGACGACAATGCTTTCTCAAGCATTAATCACTTGAACTCGAAAGAGAGTGAGTGTGACCTCACATCCTTTCAAGTTCTCTCCACCCCCCACCCCCATCCACTTTATTATGATTTCTCAAAAAGTGCTGTACTTAAATAATAAAAGATAAATCGAAATATATAAAAATTTTCTTAATTTATTACAATTATGAACCGAAAAAAAAATGTTCTTCTAAATTTAACACAGCTTTTAATGTTTCTAAGTAAAACAATGGTTCGCATCGACTAAATGACATTTAATGAAATATAGCTGAATGATTTGTTAATAAAATTTCCAATGTTAGAAACGATCTAATTTTTCCGAGAAAGCATGACAATATCTGTTTCCGTGCGTATATTTCACATTAATTTATTCTTATGACATTTCATTCAACAGAAACATAATTAACTCTTTATTTTAAATGATATTCAGTTCATACGTGATTAAAATGTTTTATCGATAATTTTCTCCTTTTCATTTTAAAAGATTTGACTCATTCTTATAAGTAATTTCATATTGCGACAATTTATAACACCTCGTACTTTTAACTTGTTAGTAAAAATTTATCAATCGCATTTAAATATGTAGTGTTGTTCTAAAGTGAGATTGAAAGTGGGCAGCAAATTTGGCGCGCAATCACTCACTACTGACAAGGAAAGGTCACGACATGGAAAATTCAGATCGGGACGAAGTTGCTCAGAATCGTAGAATACTGTAAAAGTAACAATATATTAAGACAGTAGCGTGCATTAGCCAAACAATATCGAGAAAAAAGCCTTTAAAGTTTCAGTAATTTCTTAAGTACAAGTTATTTCAGCAAAGAGACAGCGCCCAGTGTCGTATTTGGTAGCGTACGTAGCTGCAACGCTAAGGTACCGGGTTCGCGGGTACCTACAGAGAAACTATTATTACTTTCTCTTACCCATAAAGTAGAGAAAGTATTGTTTTTGGCTCAAATTTTCGAACGCGAGATTTTGTTATATTTACACGTTTTGAGGTCCCCTGAATACGAAAATCATGTTTTTAGCAAATGGTCTGTGTGTGTGTGTGTCTGTGTGTGTGTGTGTGTGTGTGTCTGTGTGTCTGTCTGTTATCAGCATATCTCAAAAACAAATTATGGCAGAAAGTTCAAACTTGGTATTCTAAATGTGTATCATATAGGGATGCTACAGTAAGCTTTTCGTTAAGATCAAGCAAATGGTTCGTGTACAGGGACAATCAAGAGAATTCTAATACATTACGTCTATGGGGGCAATTGCAGGAAAATAGAGTTTAATAGACTGCACTAAACCAAATGAAACAAATATATATTTTTTGTAATAGAGACAGTTAACTGGGAAAAATTTTTGGTGTATGTAAGAGCCTCGCCTCCTTTTTTTTTTTTTTTTTTTTTTTTAAATATTGAGAATAAAATGGACTTTTTTTGGATATTTGGTGTTAAACTACTTCTCTAATATGGAAATCGTCTGCCTTATCATAAAAGATAATTTTTTTAAATAATAATTTTAATAAATTATTTTTTAAAAAGAGAAATATTTTTTAATAACCGAATTAAATTCTATATAAATGCAGGTGCATTAATGAAACGGGGGGTTGAGGGGGGCGGTAGCCCCCTCACACAGAACTAATTATCATATAAAACTCTTCAGAAGCCTAATATGAATTGTTTAACATAGGTTTACATAACAGTACTCGTTATCTTACCTATTAATATGCAACCTGTATTTATAGTATTAAATTTCAGGGTAAGAGAAAGTCGTGTGAGTGACACACCAGATTATTTTTTAATTATTTATCTAAACAATTTATCTTATTTTTACTTTCTTTTATAATTATATCTTTTATAATATATATCATTTTGAAGATTTTCTGAAAATATGTACGGACGCTAGAAGTGGACAGACAGATAGATAAATAGACAGTCAGTCAGACATACATAAAGAAATAGAGATGAATAAATCAAATCATAATCATTCTTAAACACTATTATAAAGTCTTAATGTTTCATAAAAATGAAAATGAAATTCCAGCAATTTTTAATTATTGCTCCTTATTTCAATATTTTTATGTGGCCCTGTAAACCTTAATGATAATCATATAATATTCTATAGGAACCATTATATTTGTGCATTTGAATAATACATGCCAATTTCATTATGATTTGTGCAAAAATAAATGTATTAAAATATGGTTTGTAGAAATACCTCTGTGATAGAATGCAATGCTTTGAAATACTTTCGGGTGTTCCAATGATGTTTACCCTATTTTTAGAGGGGAATATCCGATAGTGAACTTGAATGACATGTGTCATATACAAGCTTCACAAAATTCCATGAATATTTACGGGAGTTAGAGCAATAAAAATCAGACAAACCGTAGCCATATTCACTTTTCAACTTTATTGTAAAGTGTTTAAAGAGGTATCCCGTGTTTGAGAAAGTAAGTTAACTCATTTATTAAGAGGACAGAAAAATAATACAGAAAGAAAAATAATGTTTTGTTTCAAAACAAATCAATTTCACTACTTCATTTGTTTTCAATTGATTTTTTTTTTTAAATCTGAATTAAATAAACTTATAAAATAAACAAAACATTAAAAATATTTTTTGAAGACTCACACATCAAAGAAAAGAAGGATTAGGGGTTAATAAATATAAAATTTTAAAATTAAATTGTTATATACATTTAACTTTTAAAATGGTGTTTAAAAAAAAAAAAACTATAATAATATTCATAAATATTTATTTAAATAATATGTTCCTTATAATTAAATAACACATTTGTAAAGATTTTTTTTTTTTTTAACATAAAAATTCAACTATTTTTTAACCGCCTGTGCAAAATATTTTCGACATGCAGCAGCTGCAAATATTTACATTTCAGAAATAAATTTATGGGATTAAATTCAACGGACAAGACAATATTTCAACATTTGATTAAAAATAATGCTCGTGTTTTACAAAATTTTCATTGATGTGAAAAATATTTAACATGTTACATCAGAAAACATTTGATTGATATTAATGTTGATTCGGAATTTTAAAACGTTTTCTCCATTATTCTTTTTCACAATGTTAGTCCATCTGATAATAATATAACATGATTTCTAACAGCTTAGCTGCTCTTATCGACATCAACAGAATAACTTTTTGTTTATTTTGAAATTTTTTATATGTATTTTAATATTCCAAATAAAATATAAAGTGTAGAAACATCTTTTATTTGAAAATTAATGAATATATTGTATAAAAATAAGCTTGTTTATTTGAAGGAAGCTATTAAGTTCTTTAGCATTTTGAATATAACCAAACAGGTACTATATATTCGTATAATATCACTGAAAAATATAATAACAATTTTTTACTGTGATTTTTTTTTTTTTTTTTTTTTTTTTTTCAAATAATATAATGGGTATAGTTTATAATAGGTTTCCACTTGAAAAAAATCTAATCAAGATTGGGAAGTTTAAAAGCAAAATAATAACATCCTTGAATTAAAAAAAATAAATAAAAATAAATAAATAAATTTAGGCATTATAATAAAACGGAAGGTTGGGGGGGGGCATTTGCCCCTCTCATACAGAATTATCTATCAAGTGAAACTGTTTCGAAACCTATTTTAGATTATTTTATCGTAGATTTAACTTTATTATCTTATCTTATTTATCTTACGACTTAATTTTCAGTCTATCTTTATAGTGTTGGTATGCAGGGTAAGAGAACGTCGTGTGAGTGGCACTCCAGATTATTTTTTCTGTTATTTGATTTTATAAAACATCAACGTGTTTTTTTCGCTGTTTATTTTAATATCTGTATTAGGAACACCATACCTCTTTCAACGAGCTAAGAAATAAATTGCTATGCTTTAATAATTTGAAAGAACTACTTTTATTAATTTTTAATATTGTTTATGTTCATAAGAACAAATATCGTAACGCTAAGTGATACAATATACTGTGAGTACCGTCCAGACATAGGGGAAAAAAAAAAAGGAATATTATGTTAAATTGATACCTCTTTCTCTATTACTCTGTAATTCTCGAGAAATAATCTTATGCAACTATCACTTTTTACCATGTTACTATGTTTTTATTAACTCGGTTTCTTGTTTGTTTGTTTGTCCAGTACAAATCTTGTAATCGATTTTTAATTAACTTCCCGACTAGCTAGACATCTGAAACTTTTAGACTAGCTCAAATCGCTATGACAACGCAGTACCGCGAAGCCCGATATTCGAATTGTTCATTAGTTTTCTTTTAATTAATTAAAATATGAAAATAATAACCTCCTAATAGCTTTAAAATTAGCCATTTAAATTAGCTATAATTGAATTGTTGCCAAGAAAATTTACGAGTTCATTTTATTTCGACATAAAAGTAAATAAATTTAATTAAACGTGAACATGAAAAAATTATAAAAAGGTAAATTAGTCATCTCACAAAAATTGACGTCATTATAACTTTAAAAATTTTCTACACATTGATAAAGTGTTAATGTAATTCATGATGCTAATATATGTTGTTCAAATAGGATTAATATTTTGGTTTTAAAACCAATGTATTTTTATATCGCTTTGAACTCGCTTTCTTGTTTGTCCAGTACAAATCTTGCAACCGGTTTTTAGCTAACTTGAAACTTTTAGAATAGCTCAGAACACGATGCCAATGCATTTGTAATTATTCGGGTAATGTGTCAAGTTTATATGATTCAAGAGAAAAATTTAAAGCGTGGTATATAAAAAGTTTTTTTTTTTTTTTTTTAATCTTATAGTTATTTTTATTCATTTGTTGTCTATGTCTATTAGATATACCAAACGTCTTCAATTTATAGTACTATAGTCTATACAATTAAATTGTGTAAGTGCACAAAATTGGTCTCTTTTCCAAAGTTTTATGTGATTTTCTTATACTTAAGAGAGAAAAAGTTCATGCTTCAGCGTAGATGGAACAGTAAAAAATTAGATAGTTATTTATCCAATCTTGTATCATCTCAGAAATAACACCAAGAATATGTTATACTGGCTTTATGACTGTATATCAATAAAATATCTTTTATAACCATGATAATATCATGCACTGTCGTGATAATGTCATTTACTGATAACATCAACGAACTGCACTAAGGAAATTGTCTTTATATTAGATACTGTTTTCTGACAGAGTATTTATTTTATATTTCATTTATAACGTCTGTGCCATTTAATGTAAAGGGTAATTTATTTACAATTGTTTAATAAACAATAGTTAATGTTGCTTGTTATATCCTTTTCAAAATAGGAAGATGAAATTGACAAACTGTGTATAATTAACATGTTTTATTTTTTGTAAAATAATTCTTTTAGGTGATTTTATTATAAATTTCTCTTTTGCAGCTTGGAGATTTGCTTGTAAGCCTGATGTACGTTCCCAGAACAAGCGAGCTTTCAATTGGCTTCATCAAAGCGAGAAAATTAAAAGCAAAAGATATCACAGGGGCATCTGGTAAATAGTATTTCCTAAAATTTTTAGAATATGTAATAAATAATTTTGTTTCATAATAACACCAGCATTTGCTCTTTTTTTTCAGAAAAAAAAAAAAGATTAAATGCTTATGTGTTTAGGTATTTAAGTGGGCCCTTAATTGAATACCGTTTTTTATATATAACAATCTTCGTATTATTCACTCGAAAAAAAGCACTGAAAATGATTACCGAAATTTATTATAAAAAATATAGTATTGAATTAAGGATATTCTAGAACATTTGTGCATTAAAATTATATGAACTTATCAGGAAAATGCAATATAGTAACATTTAATAAAGAGTTTTCCATTAAGAGAGTTACAATAAAAAAAAAACACATATTATTCAGTGAGACACATTTATTTATTTATTTATTTTTGAAAGCTTACATTCTGCTATTAAGTGTGATAATAATATCGTTCATGGTGAGCACCACGACTTCGCTGTATATACCGCATTCTGTCAACCCAATTTTCTATCACTCTTTCATATAAATTTGGTGTTATTTCACGAATAATGTTCAATGTTGGTTTTTAATTGCTCAATTGTTATTGGATTATCAGCATGAACTTGGATTTAACATATCCCCAAAAAAAAAAATAACAATCGATCGAGTCGATTAACTGAATAATATCGTCCATGAATTCTTCTCAAATTTCTCTCAGTATTCACATATGAACACTGATTTTGATAAAAAATTTAATAATTTCGAAACGATGTTCAAGCGTGTATCTTTCCATGATTAAATGGCATAGCATACTAATGACACAAGAAATGTCAAAAAATAATACTCAGTGTTGTCGTTCTAACCATTTAAAATTGTATCATACCTATTGGAAAACGCTTTACATTATGTGTTTTTTTTTTTTTTTTTTTTTTTTTTTTTTTGTATGAAAACCTCATTCATATATTTCTTTACGTGACATCAGCGGTAAACGATCATAATTTTATATGTTGTATGAGCAAGAGAGATAGACAAAATAAATAAAATAATATAAATTGAAATAAACTTTTTATATGTATAAATATGAAAGAAAAAAATTTTGTTATTTTCATAGCTTTTTTTAGTTGAAAATCTGCGTTCGTTTACAACAATAAATTTGAGAAATGTTTTATCTGTGCAAATATTATTGATATAGAAAATTCTCTCGATACATAGTTAGTATGTGTGTTTGAAATTAAATTTTGTTAATACACCCTTCTAGTAAATATCAAATTTAGGAGTTCAGTGTGTTTTTACGTCGCACTAGTTCTTCACTATAGGCAATTGGCGACGGTCTGGAACTCATCCCTAAACCTGGTCTGTAGAGATGCTATCACAATTTTTATTCTCTATAGAGGGGATAGCTTCCCCGCTTCATAAAATTTAGGAAACTTTTCTAACGACTTTCTTTCTCTCTCTCTCTCTCTCTCTCTCTCTCTCTCTCTTATTTATACGTGTCATATTATTAAAGCTTGGTTGAGTGTATTTAATATTGCACAAACTTATTCTATGGGCAGTTGGTAGCGTGTATTACTAAAAGAGCACATACAGAACATTTGTAAATTATCGAGGAAAACAAAAGGACTCAAATTAACGGAACAGAATATTTTAGACGTGCTACGTTTTCTGTTGGTCCCTGTTGAACTACGTTACTTTAACTTTTGTATTTACAGTCGGCAGCAAAAGTATTCGAGCACTAGCAAATATTTCTATGTAAAAAAATATATATATATATATATATATATATACACTTAATACAGTTTTGTTAAATAAATCCTAGTCGAATACTGTCTGTCAGTCTAAGAACATGATTCAACAAGGATTTATTTAACAAAACAGTATTAAGTGTACTTTTTCATATGGAAATTTTTGCTAGTGCTTGGATACTTTTCCTGCCGACTGTATATTTACGATACTTTCTGGCCCATCTCTGGGCCATGCTTGCTTAACAAACTCAAGGATTTTTAACTTTCGTTCTCTTGGTACTTTTATTTTTATCATGTTTTAATACATATTTTCAATTTCCACTAGCACTAAAGAAAGAACTTTAGATGTTCTGAAACAGCGTAGTTTATAAATTTTCGTTTACTTGAGCTCTTTAAGCGTTGTTTTTGTCTCTTTTTTTTTTTTTTTTTTTTAAACATGGTTGAGGTTTTTATACATCAAATTTTATTGAGAAAATTATAATTTTCTGAAAAATTATTTGATGATTTTGCAAGTGTACATTTGTATTTATTTATGATTAATGTTTACAAATCTGTGATAATTCCTTATTTTAAAGGTCATATATCAGTAATAAAAACAGATATTTATTCATTATATTCTACTTTACTTTGATCTTAAGTAACATCGCAGAATGGATTTTTATTGCTAATGAACAATTTAAATAATATTGATAATAAATAAATATAAATACCGGGTGATCCAAAAGTCACAGAAAAAATAAAAAATATATTATTTAAAAAGTACTAACTGTAGCTTTATGCGCTTTTACTAAAATGCACAGAAAAACATGGGATTTTTTATGCACAGACTGGCCAATGAATTAGAAAACTATAAATTTATATTTTATTGGACCTTCTTTTGCACGTTGGACCTCTTTTTTACATGAATAATAGCCAGTATTCGTATGGGCAGTGATTCTACAAGCTTCTGGGGTCCAGAGTTTACCATACATTGGCTACACAGATTTCAAGATCCTGTAAATTGGAGGGAAGAAGAGATTGTTGACGGATACTTCTTTCCAACATGTCTCAAACATTTTCTATTGTATTAAGATCCGGGCTTTGTGGCATCTAGGAAAACTGTTAGAAATCAGATTGATGTTCACTGAACCAATCTCGAACGATTCTGCCACGATGTATGGTTGCATTATCGAGCACAAAATATCCGTTTACTTCGGAGTAAAAATGTAGTATTGGGGGATGCACTTAATCTATCAATATATTCAGGTACTGCATGACTTTTTAATTATCCTCTAGTAGAACCAGGGGACCACTTTCGTGCAAACAGAACATTCCCCAAAGCTTTGTAATAGGTTTTGCATACCTTACCCGCCAGCGAGCATTTGTACAAACTCTTACAGGTTTCTAATTCATTGGCAAGTATGTGTATATATCTGTGCTGATAAGTATAAAGGATTTAAGTCCATATTCTTGATTTTTCAGGAGACGAAAATTAAAGTTTTACTAGCTAAAAACAAATCAGAAGAATCAATTAGGAAAAAGGTATTTCGTTGATTTATACCCTTTATACCATTCAGTGGTTGTCAACCTTCATTTAATAACGGGAAAAATTGAATTAAATATTTTATACCATACATGAATGGTAAATTTCTGAATTGGTCCTTTTTTTACCAATGGATTTTCTCAAAGACTAAATGACATAGAATTAAATCCTTTATACCAATCGATAGAGAATTTTTTTTCTGAGTCTGACTATGTACGTAACTCAAAATCGACATTTTTGTGCTTAAATCCTTTATACTTATCAGTACAGATATATAAGAAAATGTATTAGTTACATTTTTCGCTAACATATCGCACTGTGTTCATATTAACCAGTCTCATTTTAAACAGATACTCCTGATCAAATGACACCATATTGCGAATTCTGATGGTTTTTTAGCAGAATTTCCGATTGCGTAACTTTTGACGGATATTATAATGAATGACGGCCGGCACATTGAACATTTATACTCCTAGCTACGTTTTTGAAGGTACTGCACCACTGTAATTTTACAATTAAAGCGTCACTTGGTGAAGGATATTTAAACGAATTTTTTAATAACTCTTTTGTTACCTAAAAAAAATCTCATGTTTTCCTGTGCATTTCAGTGAAACCTGCATAGCACTACGGCCAATTCTTTTTGAATAATATATTTTTAATATTTTGTGACTTTTGGATAGCTCTGTATATACATATACATATATTAAAATTTCATTGTGACGCAGTATTTATTACAAAATAATAATAATAATAATTTAAAATTGCTCCTAATTTTTACACACTTATAAACAATAAAAAAAATATATATATATTGATTTCAAATGCATATTTCAATAAAAGTTTAAGTAAAAATACATTTTTCATCAGTAGAAGCTTTTTATTGTGGAGCCCTAAAAATCATAAAATAAAATTTTATTCTTGCGAAAATATGCTATAAAGAAATGAAAGTTTCAGCACTAAGAAAATTCTAGACAAAAATATAGATATTTCTCTTTTACAAGAAATGAATTTTTTTAAATATTCAAAATGTTTCAAAAAGCATTCGAGAGAAATAACCTTAGTTATTAGTTTTTGTATAAATATCTGTTAAGCCATAAATTTCAAAGGTCTCGAAAACATTTTAAAATATTTTGAATATTTTAAAAAATCATTTCTTGTAAAAGAGAAATATCTATTGTTTTCTCTAGAATTTTCTTAGTGCTGAAACTTTCATTTAATTATAGCATATCTTTGCAAGAATAAATTTTTATTTTATGATTTTTAGGGCTCCACAATAAAAAGCTTCTACTGTTAAAAATGTATTTTTACGTAAATTTTTATATTGGGCTTTTCAGTTACAAAAAAAAGAAAGCTTCTAAAAAGACTAATCGGAAATTCTTAGGACACTGTGTAGACATTGGAAGATTTTCTATTATCAATTGACACCTTTCAATAAATTATCTGCGAAAATTAACTCATATGCCCTTGTAGGATCGAACCCACAACCATCTAGTTATCAGCATGACACTCAAAACAAAAGTCAAAGAACAGTGAAGAAAAGTCATAGAACATGCAAGAAAAACCTAACAAATACATAAACAAAAAGAATATTGTTCTCAAATGCTTTTTAAAATATTATGAATAGTTAAAAATTTTCATTTCTTTTAAAAGTGAAATATCTATATTTTTCTTTAAAATTTTCTTATTCTTGAAACTTTTTTTTTTAATTATTATTATTTTTTTTTAGAATATCTCTCCAAGAAAAGAATTTCATTTTATGTTTTATAGGGCTCTACGATAAAAATTTTCCCGGTTTATATATTTACTTTTTACTTAAGTTTTTAGTTTGTGCCTTTCAGTAACTAAAAAAAAATTCTTAACAAACTAATGAAAATTTCTTAAGAAACTGTGCAGACAATGAAAGATTTTCTTTTATCAGTTGACACCTTATCAATTTGTTATTTGCCAAAAAAACAACACATTAGCTTTCGAGGATCGACCGCACAATCATCGCGTTATTGACACGTCACTTTAACCAACTGACTAACAGATGACGAAGAGGGTTGCTTACATTTACATAAAAATGAGGGCACCTTGCTTTTCAGCGTGACACGACGACAAAAATCTAATTTCAATAAAAAAAGCTTCTAAAAAATATATTTATTTACTTATTATTACTTAAATTTTTATTTTATGCTGTTTAGTAACTAGATAAAAAGCTGTTTAAAAAACTCTTAAAAAAATATTAGGATATTGTGTACACAACGAAATGTTTTCTTTTATCAATTGACACCTTTTCTATTAATTATTTGCAAAAAGTAACACCTCAGCCCGACGACGATCGAACACACACGATTCTCGCGTTATCAACATGATGCTCTAACCAACTGAGCCATTAAGAGATAAAATAAATTTCTTACTTTTTCTTTTAAGTGGAAGCGTCTTGTTTATTAGCGTGACAGAAAACGCGATGACAAATCCAATTTCATATAATATAATATATATAGAGAGAGCTTCTAAAAATATTTATTTATGTATTTTTTACTTAAAACTTTTTATTTTGTTCTTTTTTAACATCTAAAATATTTTGTGTTTTCAAATATCTAAAAAAAGAAATATATTCTTAAAAAAAAACTCTTCAAAAATTTTTAGGATACTGTGTAGTCAACGAAAAATTTTCTTTTATCAATTGAGACTTTTTCTACTAATTATATTCAAAAATTAACACGCCGGACCTTCGGGGATCGAACTCTCAACCACCGAGTTGTTAAGGTGACGCTCTAACCAATTAAGCTTTGGAGCGACAATCTGAATTGCTTATATTTACTTTAAAATGGAGGCGCCTTGTTTATTAGCGTGACACGAAGACACAATGACAAAGTCAATTTCATTTACAAAGCTTTTAAACAGACAGTATATAAAGAAAATAATTATTCCAATTACTCATACAAAGTAACCTTTTAATATTTTTAAAACTTAGAATGCTTTTAGAATTACATTGTAAATAAATAATGGTTGGTTGAATGTGTTACAACCAATTATATACTCAACTTGTTGTGAGTGTGAACTTTATCGTGTTTTATTACTGTTTTATTACTCTAAATAAAATTTACTATGATGCGTTTATATTAAGTTTTTATTTAAAAGCAGTCTTTTAATTAATTTTGTAACTATAGTGATTAATCTGAATACATATATCTGATCAAAATCATTTCTCTTTTCAGATCCATATGTAAAGGTTTGGCTAAATCGTGGGGACAAACGCTTAGAGAAGCACAAGACTCCGGTCTATAAGTGCACTCTAAATCCAGTTTTCAACGAGGTTTTCACCTTCATCGTTTCTTGGGAACATATTCGAGAGACGTCACTAGCAGTCACTGTCATGGACTGGGACAATGTAGGCAGGAACGAACCTATTGGAGGTATCGTTTTAAGTTCAAAGTCGGGCCCTGCTGAAGCCAAACATTGGGGAGAGATGCTTACGAAGCCTAGGACCCCTATTATTCAGTGGCACAAGCTGAAACCCCTCTGAGAGGGATTGATTGCTGATAAAATCGACGTGTATCTTGTGAAATTTTGGTGTGCGTTTCTCACCCCTACATACATCATTATAGCTCGGGTGATCCAATGCAACGACAGCCCCGGTGCTTCATGGAAATAAAAACATCAACATCGAACTGCGTCGCTTTTCACTCGTGCAACGAACGACTACAATGGTATCTATGTCTGTAAACACCCCGGATGGAACTGTTGTTGATTATTGTGTAAATGTGCGTGTGTGTCTGTGCATTCTTTTGATCTACCACCTCCCTGGAATAAATACAAAACCCTGTATTTCGTCGCAACGCACAAAGGCGGGTCTGTTCGCAGCCGAGGTTTGACGCTCACCGCTTAAACATTGGGGCCAAAATGAAATTGAAAAAATTGAATGTCGTATTTTCGTTTATAAATTAAATTTTTATCCTTACACTCTCCCTTTGCTCTTACATGTGGCGCCTTTTCACTCAATAAAACGGAGACTGTTTCTTTTATATATCTATAAGAAATTATCTCTGCATCCTTTGCGCACTGCCTAACCGAACAACGAACGAAGTGCAAAGGTGAACCTCATAAAGGTTTACACTTTGCAGCATTCGGGTTGCCTTTTTTGCGCTATAGCTTTACGTTTCTTGACGCATTCCCAGAGCTAAGGTGTGTAATCTGTTGCCTGGGCTCTTCTGGTGTCATGCATAAACGAACAAACATATTTCTTTAAATAATTTATTTCTGCTGGAATTGCTAGTAATGTGCAAAATTTTCTCACTGACATTATTAGAAAAGCAGATTTAGCTCGAATTTTTTTTTTTTTAAACAATCAGTGTAAATCATTATTTAATTGTAATGTTTAGTTTGATAAAGCATGTTATGTTTTTTGTTTCCGTGTGTTCTTTTTTCCAAGAAAGATTCAATTTGTAATAAAGCTGGGAGAAAAAACATTCTTAGCCTGCTTGTTTATTGTCGACTTCTTTTCATACTTTTTTTCATATGAGATGATATCAAGCTTTTAAATACTGTTGAAATCGGTGTTATTGCTTAAATTAGACTTAACGAAAGTGAAAATATAACGAATTTGGCTAGATTAGAGCCTATTTAGGCAATCGATCTCTCACTGCCTTGGTGTCTCTCTATGTCTTCCATATGTTCTCTCTCTGCGTCTATGTGTCACAATGTTCTAGCTTTTGCGCGTTGATGTAAATTTTTAAATTGCAAACACTTTCCAAGCTTTTTCTTTCGTGGGCGTTCCTCGGCGGCGTTCAAGACCGCAATTAAAACGACCTCCCCCTGAAAAAAAAAAAAAAAAAAAAAAAAAAAAAAACGAAAATTTATATGAAATTTCAATAAGAAGGTCTTCGGAATTAAAGTTGCTAATTAGTTACAATGGAAAGTACTTCCATCACTTCTGAAGAGTAATAAATTATTTATGTCGTTGTTTCCGTTCAGGAACTTGAACTATTATCAATAAGATTAACGTTATCTTTTCCCCGAAGTAGAAATTTAGCTTTCTGGGGAAATTTTAGTCTTAGTTGAGATTATTTTGGCTATTTTGTTGTTTCTGTAGCATATATATAAATAAGTATATATGTAAAAGTTATATTGTGTGTATGGGAAGTTAGGAAACAGTATCTGAACATATGTAAACATATGTATATAACAAAATTTTTTGCTAGGTGATGCTATTTTATTTTACAGTGTAAATAAAAATAATGTTCTGTACTATAAATGTAAATCTAGTTATAGAAAATATGCAGATTTGAGATAAATATATATGCACAATAATATATTGGCAGAAATGGGTGTATATTTAAGTGTGCTTAACTATAATTATAAAGCCTTCAGTATACAACATTAGTCGCGCAGACGCCAAACTTATAGTCAGAAATAAAATTATTAAAGGTGTTTAGGAGATTTATGTGATAAATATTTGTACCAATAGCAAGAACTAAATTGATTGAAGCAGAGTTTCCTTAACTTTGGAGCATTTTAATTTCGAGTTTTTATTTGTTTAATGATTAATTCATACGATAAATATAATTTTTGAATACTTAATAGCTGTTTATGACATGCTGTGATCAAATAAGTAATTTAATTGTTTCAAACTTTATAAGATTTTGAAACTTTTTAAATATTAAAGGCAAAAATAAATAAAATGACATTATCTTTTGCAACCTAAAGTTACTAAGTATATAAAAGTGGTTTGGTCGTTTAATTGTACATTTTTTTTTTTTTTTTTAATGAATACTGATTTTAAAAAAAAAGTAATTATCTGATAGATGACATTAAAATTTAGGATAGAATAAAATACAAAATAATTAATTATGTTTCCGAATAATTTTTTAGTCCATTGTAAATTTAAATTCTAATCAATTTTAGAAAAAAACACATTTTTTTTTTTTTTTTTTTTTTAATGTTCTCTTGTGATCCAATAGTTTTGCGTTTTATTCTGTAAGTAAATATTTTTCAATGTTTATAATAATATTAGAAATTACGAACAAAACAATGTTAGTATTTCCGTTTATATAAAAGTTACTAAAATAAGAAACAGAATGATTTTAATAATACGATTACACTTAGCATGTTTAAAACGGTACATACAAAACAATGTCGGTAATTCAGATTACATGATGTTAATTAAATAGACAGTTTCTTAATGCATTCAGTAAATAAATTAAATTTAACATAACTTTTTTTTGTAAACCTAAATCCATATTGTTCAAGTAAATTATTTAGTTTCATTTTATTATTATTGGATTAATTTCATTACCTCTCTGCCATCTACAGTATAAGTTCCTCACCATACATAAGTATAAATATTTATATTTAGAACCAAAAATTTTCAACCTCTTACCGTCTGTATGACTGAGAAAAGAAACAGAAAAGTTGCTCAGTTATTTAAAAAATAATTATAGGTGAAATTTATTCAGAAGAAAATTAAAATTTTTTAAAAGAGGTTTTTCTTTTCCTGAAACAGAAGAATAAAACTATTTCACAAAATAAGTTATCATAAATAATTACAGTTCTGATATTTTTTGTTTATGTATTAAAGAAGAATACTTAATCAAATGGGTGAAAAATTCAGCATAATTAAAAACAAATAGATAACAATGAAGTAGAATCCTGATAAGTTTCTAACGATGCGACGTATGTTTTTAATTCTTCATCATAATTTTATCTAAAAGTAAACATACCAAAAAAAAATATTTAATATCATCAGGAATTAACATTAAATTGATTTAAATATATATATATATATATATATATATATATGTGCGGCTTTTTAAAATAAAATATATAATAACAGAAAGAGCGGGGAAGACGCATTTTTTATAAGACATTTAATTGAAAACTTGCGTCATATTTTATGAAAGTTAAATTTTGTATATTTACCTTATCACATCGCAGATCGTTAAAAATTACTAAGCTTTCAAAAAATGTTCAAAACAGAATCACAATTTATAGATAGTAAGAAAGGACCATAATTTAGAATATTCTAGTAAAATTTTATATTCTGTTGAAAATTCAGAACAAGCGATTGGAGTGTTAGGGCAATTGTGGTTTTTCTCACAAAATAAGAGATTTTTAAGTTGCATTTATAATACTCTTTTAGTGCTGAATTTTTTCTGCTGTTGGATGGGTTTCAAAAGCAATGCTTTGCAATATATGGTTAGTTTCGTTACATTATAATCGCTGCAGTCATTGTTTTGTTATTTTACTTTTTGAAAATGAAAAATTTCGAAAGGAAAATTAATAAAATGGATAGTGATGTATATGCAATATAAATAGCTATTTATAAAGACAAATCGATTTAAATAGGTACTATTTTCGCGGTTAAACAAATTTAAGCTATACTCTTTATGTGAGTTATCATTATATAAAACATTAACTAATCTAATGTTGCATACTTCAATCTGTATATACTTAATTTGGATAGACTATGTATGAGTTTCTTGTTAAGTACACGATATCTAATCGTATAAGTAAGTTTTTTTATTGTAAAGAGAGATAAAAATCATCCTGATACAATTGATTATATTTATATATACTTGTAATTTCATTTTCATTTTAATAGGAAATTATTTTAAGTCGTGATAAGAAAAAAAAATGTTTTTATTGGTATTGTAATATTTTTTGAAATATGATAATTGACAAAGATATAATATATATGTGTGTAACAACAAAGTGTTTCTCATAATATCTACGTTATTGATGTAATAAAAAAAAATTTCAAATACTTTATTTGTGTACTAAAAATATTGTTAGACTATTATGTTCAACGAACATTCACAATCATATCTCTTTTAAAATTGAATAAAAAATTATATTTTTATATGCGCATTTTTCACGCTTGCCTCTTGTTGAAAAAGAGCTCATTAATAGGGGAAAAAAAGAATTAGATTAAACGATATATGTTTAGGTTTAGTGAGTTTATGTGGTAGACATAGATTATAAATTAAGGTGCTTCAGGCCTAAACGTGATAAAACTACATTGAATAAATATAATTGTATATTATTATAACTTTTGTAAAATATAATTATATAAACAACTTACTAAAATTGCTCTTTCTTATACCTAACTTTCAAGACAAACTACCACAGCCGAAAAGCAAATATTTTATCTTATTGTAAACTTTTATTTAACTACTGAAAATGGTATAACATGTTTATTATTTTCTATGCTTATCCAATGTATTTTTCATTCGTATAAACAGAAATGATATATTAAAAGTTTTTAGACGAAACTTTTCTATATACATAAATGAAACTGTTTAGGATATTTTGTTTATAAACATCTATAAATAATACTGAGATAAGAATCTTAATTTAAAATACAGAATGACGATCAAAAATCCCTCAAAAAGTAAAATCAAATGGCAAAAAAAAATGCTTAAAAAATATTTTATTCATATTGCAGGAAAAAATATATATTCTAAATTCAGAAATATTTTATATTTCTGTGTATTGCGTGCAGTTACGTCAAGCAAGTGAATATCAAAAATTTTAATTACAGATTCGAATAGCGTCGTATAAATTGCTTCAACTTGTCTTTGAATTTGTAATTTTGGGATTATTATAATGCAATTTAAAATTTACCCTAAACTGAATCCAGATTAAAATAAAAAAATAAGGCGGTCGATAAATGTTTATCTCTGTTTATTCTGGATAATCCTAAGAAAACACGCAATATTAAAAATGTTTTTCAAGCACAGGAAAAAGATAAGCAAAATAAGTGAGTGTGAAAAATAAATTTTATTATTCGTATTTCTTAATTGGAAAGTTTGTACATTTTATATAAAGTAGTTTTTTCGAAATATTACAATTTATTAATAAGGCGCTTTTTTTATTGTCATCCTGGATATAAATTAATATAATAATAAGAATAGGGAAGAAAGGCATATAAAAAATTCCAAATTGTATTTTAGTTTACATTATTTCACCTTAAAAATTCATGTTTTAATTTTCTGATTTAGCAGTAGTTTGTGCGTCGATCTATTTTAATACTTACGTAAAATAATAAAACTGATTTTTACTTTACTGTTTTGAATAAATTCTCTGCATATATTAATAAGAATTAAAAAATGTTTTGGCGTAAAAATGTGTAATTTTTATTATCATAAAGTTGTTATTTTATTTTTAAAAAAGAAAACCATTTTCAGTGGTTTATTATTTTTTGCATTATTATGATATTAATATATGATATTTTATAAAATTTATTGTTTACATTTGCACTTTTTTTTTTTTTTTTAACATTAACTATGTACAAGAATTTATTGAAATCTTATCACAGGTTTTTCTTTTTAGAAATAAAAATAGCTTTTTTTATATTTATTATAATTAAATCTCCTAACTTAACTGGCAATATGGAGCCAAAATTTATCCAAAAAAATTTTACGCTGATTATTAGATAAATTGACTACCTAGACTGAATAAAAAATTATGGCCTTAACTTGATCAGCTAAGAAATTCAATTAATTTTAAATATATAATACAAAAAGCCCTTAATTGATTTACATAAAATGAAATAATCTATAAAATCTCTATAATTTTGCTAAACAGAAATATTTTGTAGTGTGAACTCTAAAATAGGCTGATAAGACAACATAAAAATGGATAAAAAAGTTTATTTTTTTTATCAATCTAATTCAATGAGTTAATAATTATATAAATCAAAGTTATAAATGAAATTTTTGGAAAAGCATTCTGCGAAAAATGTTTTAGATATAATATTATACATTACTTATGCACCATCGATATTTATATAGAAAATGTTTTGAGGATTAATTTTATTTGCTTTATATATTTTAGAAGGGTTTTTTAATTTTTACTTTTAAGAAATTATGATTATCTTTTACCAAAATTGTAATATCTTTTTGTAAGAAGACTTTTTACCTTGGAAGATTCCACTTATCAAAAAAGAACATAAATGACTAATCGGTACAACTGTATATTTTTTTAAATAAAATTTTAGGTTCTATTTTCCATCTTCCTCAAATAATACAACTATTTAAAACTTTTAGATGAGAGATGTCTTTAAAAAAAAAAAAGAATAAAAAAAAAAACTTTTAGATGAGAGTTGTCTTAAGCATGCACTGCATGCATTTTGTACGCGTGCCGTATATATAAATGGTCCCAGATAAAACCCTTAAGTAATATTTAAATAAAGACAATTCTAAAATCTATATAAATATTTATCTAACGAGGACCAGCTATGATTAAATTTTGTCGAAACGATACGATACTGACGAAATTAGTAAATACACGATGAAAAAAAATAATGCTTATACATGGACAATATTTAAACTCGCGGATTCAAGTCATGGTCTAATCAGAAAAAAGACGACATTTGTGTGACTGGATCATTTTATAGAAAACTATATATTTAAAATTTGTTTCTTTACAGTCTTTGCAAGCGTCATTTTAAACCTTGCAATAATTTAAAGATATAAACAGAATATGAACTATTGTTATAAATTGACTAAAAAACGCAATAATAAAAAGTAAAATCAAAATAAGTACTTATTTATTTATTTATTTATTTATTTTTTCTAAACAAAAAATTATGCCAAAGTAAATAAAAAAGCATTGCCAACAGGGCGATAAAAATTTAAAATTAGCCATGAAGATCTTATACTAAAGCCTGGGAAGTATAAAAACTGCGTCATGAAACATGAATTTTATTTTGAAACCTATCTTTGAATTATTTTGATTTAACAATCTTTAGAGTTTCATCCCACATTATTAATTTGGTTCTAATAATACTTTGGTTCCTGATGAATTAAAATTTTAAACTGGGTTGTGAAATCGGTTCAAGATTTATGAGTTTCAAATTTTAAATGTAAGTAAGAAAAGCAATAAAGTGTGGAAATTTCTCACGGGTTTGTTAGTAATCATAATAAGAAAGAAAGAAACAGTAAATTCCACTTTAAAAAAATATTTCAATCAATAAGTTCAAGACTTGAGATTTATTCAGGACTTGTTCTATAAGTTAAAAAGTAATCGCATCACATAATACGACTAATGCTATTTCAAAACTATAAAAAAGTAAAAACATAAATAGTATTGCAGGTAGATAATCAATGCATTATCATCTGAAAAAAAAAAAAAAAAGAATAAACAACAAAACACTTTCAAACAAAATACTTTCAGAATTTTCTTTTTTTTTAGGTTCTTGAGCAATGTAATTTTACTGTCAGAAAAAGCTCTGACGCTTTTGAATTTTTGCAAATTATTTTGAATCGCAGTGCTTTTGTTTAGGCAATATTTACATTATTCTCTACCATTTAAACCATTTACGTTTATGTTTAACTGTAATAAATTTTATCTACTTTAAAGAATAATTTTAGTACTGTAATTTTCTGCGTATAGTCCGTACCAGCAGACAATCCGCAATATTTATGGATAATTCATATCAGCAGATTATCCGCGGATAATCTGTTGCTGGGGGGGGGGGAATTAAAGCCAAATTGAGCCAATAGCTATATATGCTATAAAAGGTTAAATTACTAATTTTAAAGTTTAGAGAAACATTAAAATACATAGCTCATATAATTTTTAATATTAAAATCATTTAAGATAGCTATGTTCTGAAACTAAAATAGATTTTTTGAGACGAAGCTGCCCCTGTGAATAACATATGTTTCAATTTCCCCCCTATCTGCCTATCTAAATATGCACTTTTCCAGCTTTATATCTCATCTTTATCAGATAGCTCTTTCCTATTTGTCCTGTGTGATGACATGATGCTCTTACTTTTATTTTTATAAATTTATTTTTGTTTAAGTAGAATAAAAAATGAAAGTTACAACTATGGCTCAGGAAAATAGTCAGCAGATAATAGGCATCAGCATATAATGCGCACCTCTTAGATTTTCACCTTTTTACCACGAAAACGCGGATAATACACCGAAAATTGCGGTATATTTTTACTTCAAAACCTCTTTATCCCATTAAATGTTTTATTAAAAAATGGTTCCTAGATGCCAGTTAAAATTTTACTAATTTAAATTTTTAATTATATGGCAAAACAATTTTTTTTTCTAGATCATTTTTCTCTTAATATGATTATTCATGAAATACTGTAAACAGGAATTTTTCTTATAAAGATGAATCATAATCATACTTGAACATGAATTTATAACTTAACACATATAATTGCAATATATTTTTATTGCAGTAATTTAATGATGAATATTAAAGGTAACAATGTAATAAGTTCAAGGATATGTAGATAATCATGAAAGAACTTATATAAAAAGTACAATTTAAAACCTTTAATGAAAATTTTTAAGAACTTTTTCCTTTTAATGTTTGTTTTAAATTGTTTAATATATGTTTGGCAGAACATTTTTTTTTTTTTAATTAACAAATATCGATACGCATTAAATGGAAAAATAATAAAGCTAAAACTAAACTTTATCAATTTCAAAATGTGAAATTTTGCTAATTATTATGATTTTAAGTAGATAAATTATTTTATATATTTTACTATTATAAACAACGCATTGTATATTTTGCTTAGCATGTACTTTAAACGGGGTTCTTACGCATATGAAAAACAAAACAATTTTGAAGAAAATTTTAATTACTTTATAAGCTGCAATTTCCTTTTAAGAGAAAATTTGATCCAAAACATAAAACTATCAAGAATTGCTTTTGACGCATTATAGAAGCGCGTGGTTGTTTGAATACTAGTATACGCAAATTACAAAATTAACATGAAATTGTCTCATACATCGTAAGCTATAAATAGGTGTCTCTGTCAGACAAAAACACAATCTTTTTTTTTTTTTTTATTTTTTTTTTTTTTTTTAACCCAGAAAGAGAAAGTTTACTAATTATGGGGATTTTCTCATTAAAAATATTGATTTACAAACATAACTTGTTTTAATGTTTAAAACTCATTAAATGTATTAAAAAAAAAAATACTCAAAACAATTATTTAAAACTATATAAAAAATAAAATTATGATGCAAAACATTTTTCTTATTGCGTATGAGCCCTGTAGAATCATCGAATTTATTTAAAATAATATTTTTTAATTTACGTCCATTGATGTTCAAACGAATGATTCAATAAACAAAATAACGAGAAATTTAGACATATCTTTTTGTATGTTTTTTATGCATCGAAAATTTATTATACAAAGGAAAGTCGCTAAAATCAGTGACATATAACATTGTGAGAACTTACTGTTCATAATTTTAGAAAAAAAAAATAGTTTATTGCTACTGTGTATCTCTTAAAGGTATACAACTATGATTTTGTGTAACCTTGCTTGTAAATATAATTTGTATTACAGTTGTGAAAATAAGCTTCAGTGTGATCTCTTTGTTAAGCCAGTTTTAGTTAACATTACAATACCTAGATGCACTGTTAGGTATTAACTAATATTGACTTGCATGTGAGCATAGGTCAAAAGTATTTGGGGGAGGTCGTCTACGATATCCAAAGGGGACCTTTGAACGGAACGTACCCGCTGCCTAGGTGTACAAAGAAGACATCCCAATGACTCATCCTCCCCCCACATAGCGTTTAGTCAAAGGCGCCCTGTGAGTGGCCCTGGCTATGTAGACACATATGTTTGTACAACTGGAAATTGGAAGAAAATATCTATTTATGTATCTGGCTGACAGTGTAAATAAAAGATGAAAATGTTTTAGCGTCTGTGATTATTTTTAAAATTTACAAACAAAAGTCTTTTTAGCGCTTAAGTTGCTGTAAAAGTTAAGCCGCTATCCAGACGAAGTGCGATATGAGATTCAATAAAACGTACTACCTCAAAAACAGGTTTTTCATGATGAAAAGAGTCAAAATACCCCACCCCCACCCCCCCGCGCTTGATTCAATATTCCTCATGTATGTTATTCAATCATGAATATTTGACTGTTTGCATCTCATGCAGAGTTTTCAGCATGAACTCCTTCAATCAGAGAATCACGATTTCAGAATATCCTCTATTCTTATTCTTTGCAAACCTTCTTAAAGTGAATTATCGCCAAGTGTTGCACCCGTTGTTTACATGTGTGGATTTCGTTTATACTTAAAAATGACAATAGATTGAGCTCAACAAAGACTTTCGGTAGCTTTGAGAGGCAATATCTTATACTTCAGAATATATGTTCTTCTGTCTGATAACAGCTTTAGAGAGCAGTATACTAACGGCCTTATCACACTAGAGATTTCGCTCAGCTTTTTACTAAACATAACATGATCGAATTTTCCGAAAGACGGTCGAAAGAGATGGTTACCCGCTGGTCTTGAATCTTCCCCTTACGATGCTGTGTTGTGTTTAGTAAAATATTACGCGAAAATCTCTCGTGTGATATGCCTTTAAGAATGTAATATTTAAGCTACTATTCTCTTTAGCTTAGTACCTGTTAATAGATTTATGTACGACATCCGCACAAAATAACAATTTTAACTTACTATAACACTGTTTAATGCCAAATTGAAAAGGAATTTTAAATGCTGCATTTGTACTACATGCTTATTTTCATTTTAGAAAAAGAAGAAGAAGGAAAAAAATAAATAAATAAACATTAAACAGAAGCATTTTTGTTTTAAAATTTAGAATCTTACCTTGGCAACAAGGGATTAAAAGTTCGTTGAAAATAACATCATTTTGATACAACTGTCAACTTTTTTTTTTTCCTTCATTTTATAAAAAGCATTAACTGCATTAAAAAAAAAAAAAATTAGGCAAAATAAAAGTTTGCAAAATTAACATTTTATTCCTTGGTTTCTGATGTCGGATATTACAGATCAGAACTATTAAGAATACTATATTATTTTGAGGTAATACTGCAATAACATTATTTGTACACTTTATGAACAAAAATACATGCTGACTATTAAAAACTAGTATGCTTTGGACATGCAAAGCTTTTTTTTATGAAAGTTATTTTCCATAGTTAGTGTAGATGTTATTTATCTCAGAAAAATTTAGCCCTTAATACCGAAGGAAATACAATGTTGTGTCTTAGAGACAACAATTTAATTGTTCCAGGATATTTTCCTTTTCCCTTTTTTCTTTCTTTTTCTTTCTCGATAAAGAAAATTATTGGAAAATTTGTTTCAAATTCTTCCAAAAAATAATCTTAAGATTATCTTAAAAACATATTTCCAGAATATCTTAAGTTATTTGAAACATTTCTTAAAACTACATTTTGCGGAAAACCTTAAGATTGTTGACTATGACTGTAGTCTGTAGATTTTCGTCGGAATTTAATTTAAACATAATCTATAAAATATAATCTTGAGATTTTTTTTAAATATATGCTTAAAAAATGTACCAAATAGCTTAAGCTATTCTGCGGATTTTATTTCTTTATTTTTTAAAATAATCTCGGGATTATTTTTGGTGAGAAATCTACAAAAATTCAGAGGTTTTTACATTTAAATCAGATAAATAGTAGATAGTTGAAAATTAAATAAATAAATTAAAAGTATCTTTAATTTAAACAGAAACTTTTAGATATGTATATAATAAAATTTTATATTGTTTAAAATATCTCATTTAAGATAGTTGATGACAAAAAAAAAAAAAATCTGATGTGAAACAACCACACGACTTCCATTACCCCTATTACACGTATTATATTCCCTTATGGGAGAAAATGTGATCAGAAGACATAAAATTGGCCTAGCAAAGTAGAAATCTAAATTTTTTCCGGTAAGAGAAAGCTGATACATGTGCAAAAAGATGTAAAACGAAGTTTACATAGCGAGTTAAAAAATAAGAAAAAAAAAAAAATCAGTCGAGCCATTTTTTGAAACACCAATTTTCGAGATTTAAAACTGTACTATCTAATCAGTATGACAGATATTTTTTCTGTAATAATCACGTAAGACATGAGAAAGGATATCTAAAATAGGTTTTTGAAACAATTTTCAAGAAAATGGTTAGAGCCGTTTTTGAGATATCGACGTTTACTAAAATTTTGCATACTCTATTATTGTCTGGAAAACAACAATAACATGCAAAAGGATATCTAAAAGTTGGTTGGTATGGTGAAAAAAATGCATACAGCCGTTTTTAAAGGAACGCACTTGCGAGATCTGAAATTGAACTAACCAACTCTATTACCCGAAAGGACATCTAATACAGTGTTTATATAACAACTTTGAAGAAAATAGTTAGAGCCATTTTTGAGATACAGACTTAGGGTCCTACTACCGGTTTCATATAATACACTTCCGGTTTTCAAATTTTTATCAAAAGTTGGAAAAATTATTTGCGCACCAGACTTATCTCAATTCTAAAGTTTCGTCGATCTATCTTTATTAGTTCTGGAGATATGATAGTTAGAAGATTCCACACACACACACATCCTGACCAATTGCTAAAAGTTTTTGGACTCAGGAGATCTTAAAACATGTAAATCAGGTGAAAACTCGATATAGAATTTTTGGATCGAATACAATACTTCTATTACCTACGGTACTCGGGTTATGGAAGTAAAAAATTATAGGGTAAATTTGGTGAATATGGAATACCATTTCTATTTGAACTCACCAAAATAAACTGAAGTATTCTGGATTATTTTAGATTCGACTACTGTAAACTTCGAAGTGGTGTTGTTAATGTTTTTGATGGTTTTATGTTACAAAAAATAGAAATTACATAGACCATTTTTAGTTCAGATAAAAAGAAAAAAATTTGGATAATATGAAATAGTTATGAAATGAAAGACAAAATACACATTTCCTTAAAGGATAATATGAAACTGTGTAGCATTTTTACAGAAAATCATGAATAATTGTCACATAAGCATTTTATTTTGAAATTATTATTGAAAATAAACTCTATTGAAAAAATTATCAACATTCAAGTTTTACAAAAATTACAAATAGTATGGAATAGTTCGTATTCCATACTATCCTTACAGAATAAGTCTACCCGATCCACCTACTAAGTTTATTGGAATCATACTACTAACTAACTCAACTCCCTTACCGGAAATGACACTAGGTTTAAACTCATTTTACTTTATTCGTAAATAGATTACGAAATTCGTAATACTTACCTCCGAAAAAGATTGAATCTTGATAAGCAAAAAAATTTGTATTAAACGACTTCCTTTCTCACTGGCACAAGATGTTTGATGTGCTTCCTATAGGCTGCCGGTCCGTACAGGTGAAATGTAACGGTATTCGATTTTATCCGACTATTTCATATTCCCCACCATTCCCCTATATTACTTAATTGCTATGAAATTTTGAATATAAAGCTAGTTTGTTTATAAATAAAAAATATATATTTGAAAGACATAAAAAATGTTATTATGATATTAATTAAAATTTATGAATTAACTGCAACTTTATAAAATGCTTCATGTTTATTAACTTTTGCTCCTTTTTGCTCCTCTTACATTTTTTTTTTCTTTTAAGCTAGCAATTTTATAGTTGCTAGTATCACTCAGTGGTCGAATTTCAACCACAAATTTATTCAAAACTAATGATTCTTTTAAGCAATTATTTAAAAAATAAATTCAAAATTTTAAAATTTCTGTATAAACAATGTTCTTTGTAAATACTCTATTGTCCTTAGTTAAGTGACCTTGTCCACTGTGTTCTGAAGTATAAAATTTCAAATCATTGAAAGAATGGACTCGGCTTGGTTCAACATAAAGTTGACCGCGTGTAAAAACTTCCTTCAATAAAATGATAACCCTTTCAAACATTTGGTCTTGTAACTTATTTATAATCATTCCAAATGTAATTATGTTAATAGTAAAAATACTAAAAAAAAAAAAAAAAAAAAAAACTATTTTAACCAGCGATAGCATAAAAAACGTACAGCAAAGCGGAGAATTATTTGATGAATGCATATTATTATAGTCATTAAATTAAAACATAAATCTGAAGTAAAATTATTCCTCAAATTTTTATTACAAAGACATTCTGGTGCATTGCTTATGAATTTTACGGATAATATACTTCGTGTTAATAATCTTTTTCAGAATGAGTAGTGATGTAAAGAAAAAAGAAATGTGAATCAACAAATATTGTGAACGAAGCGAAGGAAGCGAAATACATCTGCGAGTGCCGTCGCTTAAAGTTACGTCATAATATTAGTGTCCAGAGATTTTTTTATCTTCTTCACGGCGGCCCCGCACTACACACACATACGAACATATTTATAATTCAAAATATCAACAAAATTCTGCATATATTATTCAGATTTAAATTTAACTTTTTGCTCATCTTATAATATTTATAATGTCTGATTCAAATTAAAAAAAAAAAAAAAAAAAAAAAACAGATAATTTAAAGATAAAATCAAGTCTGCATAATATCAGTAAAGGGTCTTCTAAAGATTTGTAGATACTTGAAGTATAGATCTAAATATGCAAAATTTCCTCAGATATCTATAGAATTTCTGTAAAAAATGACATTTTCTTTAGATAATCTTTAGTGGTGTTATCACCGGTATATAGTTAAAACACTCGTTTCAAGAGTACTGATGAGTTGTTTAAGAAAATATTCATACTGAAACTATACACCCTCCCCCTGAGAGATACATCCCCAGAGGTAGGTGGAAGCAATTCTACTATATCCATAACCCTCCCGCCTCCCCCCCCCCAAAAAAAAATGTCCTTGTTGACTATTATTATTATTATTAATTTTTTTACCCAGTGAGACTAATTAAACTGGGTTCTACGATTTAAAGAGGATGCCGAACCAGTACACACATGTTCATGTTCTTGAACCGGTATTCGACATCGTAACTCGGTAGCCAAAGCCACTCCAAACATTCAGCTACCAAAATATATTTCTGTGAAATTTTGTCCTATGCTGCCTCATTAAAAATTCAGAAGAAAAAAGTTTCCATATCCTGCCCACTTGCTGAGAGGTGAGCATTAAATTTCAATAGAAATCATTTTATGTCAAGTTCCAACTATGTATGTATGTTCGGCTTATAGTATCGGGTGTTGCCTTCCGACAGAATCCACAAGTCAGTACCAGGTCTTCCGGTCAGGGGTCCACTCTTCTTCCAGACCCCTATATATTCAATTTTAAGAAATTTTATTTATTAGTATTAGATCTAGAGCAGCGAGAAAACTTTTGTCACATACAGAAACACGCACACAGATATCATTCCAGCTAGTCGTTGTGGCTATCACAATACTCAAAAGAAAGTTGATTTTGTGCATTATAGATTACATCTAAAAAAGTGGTCACATTCACTATTAAATTCGGCTTCCGGTAAACCGAAAACATGAAAAGCGTCTGGAATTACGGTCTACGGATATGGTTCAACTTTCCTGCAAAGTTTGACTCGTTGCTTCTTCATGCACAAAGAATTCAAATAATATGAGCCTTGTTACCTCAGTTAAATATCTGAGAATAACAAAATTTAGTATTGATTGAAAATTGAGGATTGATGTGATCATATTGATGGAATTGCAGTAAGGTGAATGGGAGTGAGGTGTGAATAAAGTGAATGGGAGTGAGGAAATTTAGTACCCAAATTACTCATTACATAATTGTGAATTTTTTTAATGTAAAATTAGAATTTTTAAAAATATATTACGTAATGAGTAATTTGATCCAAATTACTCTATACAAAAACATAGGATTCGACTGCCAGTGACTGTGGGTGAAGAGTCCCCAACCACTGAATGTAAGTCATTACAAAGCAATTAATTGTTATAAAATGAAATAGATAATTCATTTTTTTTGCCATAAAAATTCGTATTCGAAAATATATGTACGATAACTGAGGTAAGTGTGGCATACAAAATTGAGTATATTATATAATAATTTCAAGCCTCGCAGCGTTCCTAAAATTTTACATGCCTTTTATTATATTGTTACCACTAACGTCTACAAGAAGTTTTTCTTAAATATTACGTAAAAAAATATTGTTTTTTAATAGAGGTGACAATGTAATAAAATGAGCATAAAATTTTAAGAACACTGTGAGGCCTGCAGTTTTTTGTTATAAGTGAACGCGGTTCACGAAAACGTTATTCTGATAAAAGAAGATTTATTTTAAATAAAGAATAAAAAATAGTTAAACTTTTTCGTTGCACAAACACATAACGAGAATTATACAAATCAGAGTCCTATAGAAAGCACGGTTTTACGATTAACAGCTCAATTCTTATTTTGTCTTCTCCTTGTGCATACATGAAGTTTTAATTGCTATGTTCACTTGGTGGATAAAGCATTACTGGTGAAGATTTGAATGTTTACTTGCGAGGTAAAAACCAAAGGTGTCGTCTTCAAAAAATATTGAAAAAAAAAAAAAAATGTGTGATTCTGCTCTTCATAAAACACCAGGAAGTGAAAAAATTATCGGCTGAAATGAATTACAGAGACCACAAAAAATTGTCAAAATTAAGCATATTTGGTGATTTAGCGCTGTTAGGCGTTCAGTTCGCTAGCACCAAGATTGCCGTGTACGAACAGAACCGTGTTTTGTTTTTCCGCCAAGTACTCAAAATCAATCGCCTAACAATGTGAAATCACCAAATATGCTTAATTTTGATAATATTTGTGGTCGCTGTAATTCATTTCAGCCGATAATTTTTTCACTTTCTGGAGTGAGAAAATAGAAAGAGTAGAATAACATATATATTTTTCAACATTTTTTGAAGACGACACCTTTTGAATGCTTCCTTGTCAGATAAAAATCACCAACTGAAACTGCAGTTAGCGGTGTTGTAATTCGTTTTCGAACTGTAATTTCTGACGATGGGAGGGCACATGACATAGGAGTTGTAAGCTTGTAAACATTTGCAGGCAAATATATATAGTTTTTCATGAAAATGTGTGATTTGATCGCATACAGCGACCTCTATCCACAAAAATTTTAACTAATATTTTCTACTTCACCTAATGTCTACAGACATAAATTTTAAAATAGCTACAGACTCATGAGACGCCCAGTATTACTCACAAATAATTTTTAAATCTTGGAATAAATATATCACGAATTTCGGAAGATAAACTTTTTTTTTAATATGCCATACTCTCATATATGGTTGGATGGCATACTCTCCCTTGAATTAGAGCAAATGTGATTTGAAAAGAGGCAAGTGGGGAAGCCTTTTTTATCAATTTCAGAAATGACAGAACGACTATCTGAAAATATGAACGAATTGATACTATTATTTATTAATAACATAGTTTTTGTTGGACGTTTGAAAGGATTAGGAGGCCTCCAAAAAATGAACAAAAAATATTTTTTTTATAAAACCCATGAAAAACTTTTCAAAGAGAAATTAAAGAACAAATATGTAGATAGTTCTAAGAAAAATTGTACAGGAGAGGATTAATATTATGTGTGAACAAGGTAAAGGAAAAATTTCATTTTGAGAAAAATAAAACTAAAATATTATGACACTAACTCCATATCGTTTAAACGTGTATGGCATTTTAAAAAGCGTTTAGTTATCATAGAAATAAAAGGGCACAAGAGTTTAGACTGTGAATAAAGCCCTTGTTTTCAGTACTATGTCTTAAAATATTATGAATTACACAGGCCGGCAAAATCTTGCTTTTTTCTTTTTTTGATGTTCCTAATGTGTTTTGATACGCTGAATTCAGAAATACTTGTCATTTCTTCTTATCACGTAAGGATTTTTCACAAAGTAAGGATGAAGATTGGAAAAATGTAAAGGCTGTTTACGCAAAGGCTGTAATAAATTCGAAATTATTTATGCATAAAGTACATCAAAATAGGCTATCATTAATTTTTAAATGTTAGAAGTTCATTACGTAGAAGATCCCATTAGACTTTTTCTCTTTTTCACGGCTTGATGGCCTTAAGGAGGGAATTCTCTATGGAGCATCCAACAATAATCTGCTAAAACGTTAAATCTCCATCGTCTCTAATATCTCCTCCATATTTATTTGATGTTTTGATGAAATAATTATCTTTGTTCTTCACTCACATCACCCATATTTTCTGGGAAATAACTTATATTGGAGTTTAAAAAATGGAGCACTAAGCTCAAACAATCCCATTTCTTGTCAAAACTGTACGTATTGGAAATTTCTGAATAGATTTTCCTTAATAAGCATTAAAAAACACATAAGAAAAAAATTTCATCACTTGCCTGTGTTATTAACCCTAGAGCACTAGCATGTTCATATATCCCGCTATCACTAGATAAACGTAAAACTTACGTGCTCATATAAAATTCGTTTTATTTGCTTGTATTACATTAATGTTGTTTTTAAATATGTTTAATTATTTGCTGTTTTACCCGATATTTCTAATTTTTCATTAACTGAATAATTATTTCGAAGCACTTGAGGTCAAACAAGTGTATTGGTAGAAGGGAAAGAGCAGAAAAGAACCAATAAATGAAGACCGCAAGTAAATTTTACGTACCACTAGTGTTCTAGGGTTAACACTGGTAAGCTTAAAGTTATTAAAGGCTTTAAAAAGTATGTAAATTTAATTAATCATTACAAAATATATTTTTTTAGTGGAGTTATTGTTCTTGTTTGCTTATAACTATTTAACTGATTTTTTGATTGATTTTGAATAGTTCGAATGATTTTACATCAGGAAGCGAGCAAGACTTATTTCAATCTGAGAACGATTTTAATTGGGGCTTAAAATGTCTTTTCTTACATGTATATTGATATAAACTTAATCAAAATTCTGATTGCTTTTTCATTCAATACTGAATATTCACATTTCATTAAGCGTCATAAATGAGATCTTGATATGAGCTGGAATTTAAATACAAGAAAAATAAAACTCTTTCCTGTACAGAATTTAATTTAGGATCGGAGTGCTACGTTTAAGACAGGTTTTTCTTCATTACGCATTTGTAAACTACAAACTTTTTGCTTGGTAAGGGCTACTTTCTCGTGGCTATTTAGTCCTGCCGACAATATTATTGGGTCTATTTTGTACGGGATGTTTTGTCATGGTTATTTATTGGGACGGTTCTTTGCGGCTAATTTGTTATGACTATTTTGTCAGCGCTATTTTAATGGAACTATTTTGTCAAACTACTGTGTTGTGACTTGTTTGTCTGAGCTATTATTTTGTAGGTTTTTTATCGGGTGTTTTTGTCTTCGGATTATTTTCTGGGCTTATTTGTAGGGCTGTTGGCTGGGATGTTTTGTCCTGGCGCTAATTTGCTGGAACTATTTCTTTCTCGGTCTACCTGTTTTTTTTTTTTTTTTTTTTTTTTGGCTTCACGCTTTGTCGGGAATATTCTATCTTTGAGCTATTCAATCCTGGGACTGTTTTGTCAGGGCAATTTTGTTCTCGGGCTAATTTGTCGCGGCTATTACATCCTCGGGCTATTTGTCGGGATAATTTGGAACGGTTGTTTTGCTGGGGTTTTTGTTAGGGCTATTTTGTTCCCGGACTATTTTGTCAGATTATTTCGACGGGGCTATTTTGTACTGTTGTGCCATGGCTATTTATCGAAACAGTTTCTTGCGGATTTTTTATTATTTATTTATTTATTTATTTTAATGTATGTTGTTTTGGGGCTACTTTTTCGGGCTCATTTGACAGGAATGTTTTGTCGGGGCCATCTTAAAGAAACTGTTTTGTTGAACTATTTTGTTTGGACTATGTTGTGGCGTAACTTGAAGGGACTTTTTTGTCTTCTGGCTACTTTTCTGGGCTAATTTCTAAAGGCAATTCAATCATGGGGCGAATCTGTTGGAACTATTTTGTTTGTGGTATATTTTGTAGAATTAATTTGTCAGTACTGTCTTCTCGGGATTCGCCGGGCTGTTTCGTTGCGTCTTCTTTGTCGAGGCTATTTTATCTTTGGACCCTTCAGTATTGGGGATAATTAATCTTCTTTTTTTGCCTCGAGATAATTTGCTGCGGATGCTTCATTTGAGCTAATTTGCTGGGGATTTTTGTCGGGGCTCTTTTGTCCTCTGGCTAAGTTATTAGGCTATACTTTCGGTTAAAATTGCATCTCACATATAAGGTATTCGGAAAATTATAAAATAAAAGCTGACAAAACGAACAATGTAAACTGTAATAAAACATTCTATTAATATAAAAAACGTCCGTATTTTTTTTTTTTTTGAACCACTTGACCAGCGGCTGCTGACCTTTATTTCAAAGCACAATGACATTTTGTATTTAAATGGCGGATCTTATAAATCTCATAGTTTGCTTTTATCTCACTTATTTTAATAAAGAATCTCTAATAGCTTACAGGTTTTATCGTTATTTTCTGTGAAAAATTTGTACTTTATATAAATATAAATTTCATTAAACAGTATCCAGTACACAATTAAACCAGGTTTTAAAAAATTTGAAATACTAAGTTATGTAGCTGTAAATCATTGTAAAAATGTACAAGGTATAAATTATTTGAATTAAAAATTATAGAAATAGATGAACACGCACGGCAATATTAAACAAAATTATTCCTCATGCTAATGCTACTTAATTTTGCATTTAAATTAATATTTGATTAAATGCATTATCACTATGTAAATACTCGTATATAGAAACAATAACACGTATTGTGCAAGATATTCGATGTATTCGTATTAAAACACATAATGCATGAATTTCAATCAATGGAAGAAGTGTTATACAATTATACGAGTTTAATAGTATAAATTATTAAGCTGTGGATTAAAAATAATGTTTTAAAAATTCTACTTATAAAGATGTCGATAAATATGTCGTGAATATATTGTAAAACTCTTAGAAAAATTAAGTTTTCCACTCACAACAATATCGACACACTTACAAAAATCTTCCTAAATATTTGGAATGGAATTATTTTCCGCATAATTTAGCACGAGACGATTTAACGAAAATGGCTCATTAGACGCTGCCTGGAAATGGGTATAATTTATTTTGCGGGTGTCAAATATTCGAAGATGTAAAAGATTCTGTAACCATTCTACTAACTATAATTATTTTGTCGCAAACTTTTTAGCGTTTTAAGTGTAGAGAGAGTTGTTAAATATTTATTGCACATTTTATGCGAGATAAAATGATTGAAGTAAAAGTACATCTTAAATAGAAAAATTAAATAGTATTTTACTTTTATAAAAGTAAGCGGTTTAAAGGATTCATAATATTTACAAATATATTTATATTAAATAAAAATATCTTTTACATTTTTTTTTTTTACAAGTATTAGGAACTTTACTTTTATTCAACTGTACATATTCAATGTTTAGGTGTTATGATTTCTTAGAAAGATGCCCTACAACACGGAGAACTTCTCACTTAATTCTCATGCAGTCAATCGGTCTTAACGGCCCTCTTCACTTACCGTCGCCAGAAGCCCGAGCCAATGTTATTCTATGGGGAAATTTTCTTTACAAATAACTTATTAACTAATACATATATTTAAATTCTGTTTTCACATTCAGAAAATTCTCAACTCTTAAATTGACGGACGGACCTTTTTAAAAGAATGTATTTTTTAAATTTTTAATATTTTATTTTGAAATGGCAAAATGAAAAAAAAATTCACATATTGAATATTCGTATTTTGCAGCTTCAAAAAAAAAAAAAAAAAAAAAAAAAAAAAAGATATATTTTAAAAATAGGTCCGTCAATTTAGCAGTTGGGAATTTTCTGAATGTGAAAACAAAATTTAAAAATATGTATTAGTTAATAAGTTATTTGTAAAGAAAAATTTCCCATAGAATAACATTAGCTTCGGCTTCCGGCGGCGGTGAGTGAAGCGGGCATTTAATTCAAACATGTATTTACTTAAGTTTTAAAGAAAACCACAAAACATTCCCAACGGCTAGACAGAAGAGTGCGACATGGGATGAAACCTAGTATTCCCTAATCTACCAGCTTTCAGAGCAGAACCTTTCTGTCACGTCACTAGTAAGGCCTTATACAGTCGGCAGCAAAATTATTGAAGCACTAACAATAATTCCTACTTAAAATATGAGTACCTAATACTGTTTTTTAAGTAAATATTTGTCGAGTTCTGATCTTAGTCTTACACTGTTTATGAAAAAGTAAGTTGATGATAAAATAATCGTAAGATTAAAAAAAAAAAAACTAGTTGGCATAGGTGGACTCTGCTCAGTTCCCCATCATATTTATGTTCTCAGAAATTTCTAGTGCGAGAAATATTATAATCATGTTAAAAGAAATGAATTTGACCAAAGCTTGATACAGTGACAGAATGAAATCCCCGCCTAATAGGCTATCCACCGTTCACTTGGATATAATTATCTTATTCTAATTTATTAATTTATTTTATCAGGGTCAATTCTGTTGTTTAGTTTTCATGCTACTATTTCCAATGCAATAAACCTCAAAATTCATATTTATATGAAAAATTTACAATTTCGCTATGTTGATAAAATCGTAAATTACGAATAATTTACGAAAATTTCCTAGTAGAATATTTGTATTCATTCATGTTCAAACAAATATCATAAACTTAATTTTGAAGTTGTCTAATGTATTAGGATCCTCAAAATGGAAGTTTATGATCAATTTTGCCTTATTCTGATATGTTAAGTAAATCGTAAATTCCAAATAACTTACGAATTTTTTTAATTGGAAAAATCATAGTCTATGATATTCATGCCAGTATCCTAAATAATATTTCGAAAGTGGTGTGACATCTTTACGCTGAAAATATCCCTCAAGAGTGACGTTTATGTGAAATTTTGCTCTATTCTGACATGTTAAGAAATTCGTAAATTTCCAATAACTTACGAAATCTTTATATTGGAAAATTCATAGTCATTAATATTCATACCAGTGTCCTAAATAATATTTCAAAAGTAGTCTGACATCTTTACGATGAAAATATCTCTCAAAATTGACGTTTATGAGAAATTTTGCCCTATACTGCTATGTTAAGAAATTCGTAAATTTCCAGTAACTTGCGAAATTTTCAAAGTAGCATATTTATAGTTACTGATGTTCATTCCGGCATCAAAACTGATATTTTAAAACTGGTCTGACATTTTTACAGTAAAAAGATTTCATTTAAAGCACGTTTAAGTGAATTTTTGTCCTATTCTCCCATGTTAAGAAAATCGTAAATTTCTAATAACTTACGAAGTTTTTAAAATCAAATGTTGCAAATGAATAGGGTTCTTGCCAATGTCGAAAGTAATATTTTAAAACTGATCTGACCTCTCTGCGACAATTTGTTCTAGAGATATCGTGTACACAGACTAACAAACTAACGGACTGACCCACTAACAGACTAACATACTAACAGACTAACAGACTAACAGACACCCTACAGATAGACACCATAGAAATTTTGTCATTTTCGGATTCCTCACGCCTGAAAACGTGTAGAAAAGTCAAAAAACCGCGGTCGAAAATTTTCACGATTACCTAAGTTCCCCATACCTATAGTATGATGGGGAACTAAAAAAAAAAATCTGGAGTGACTCCACTCGACTTTCCGAACATTGAGTAACTAACAGTTTTGTAGATAAAATAAAGAAAGAGGGGTTGCTAAACAAACAAAAAAGAGAAAACCATAACAGAGTGTTTGAGTATTTTTCTCCATATATCACACGAGGTTTTATTTGACGCTACTGAACTTTGAGCCCTTAGATCATAAGGATAAAGAATCTTTCGTTGTGTCTCTGTAAAAATCTATAAATGCTAGATTTACCAAAATGCTTATAGTTAGTGCAACAGTGATTTATAATATTCATACAAATTTTCGGCTCAATTGAATAAGGCGTTTAGATGCTATCGCTGGTCTCATAGGCCATAAAGATAAAGAATTTTTCTTTGTGTCCCTGTAAAAAAACTGTAAGTGCTAGATTCACCAAAATCTATACAGTTGGTTCAAATGTGACCTATAACATGTGTACAAATTCTTTGCTGAGATTAATAAGGCGTTTAGACGCTATCACACTTTTAAAAATTTGGCAAAGAATTTTTCTTTGTGTCCCTGTAAAAAAACTATAAGTGCTAGATTATCCAAAATCTATACAGATTGAGTATCTGTGACCTATAATATGTCTATAAAGTTTTTGCTCAATTGAATAAGGCGTTTAGATGCTATCGCACTTTTAAGATTTTGGTCCCTTGGCCATAATGATAAAGAATTTTTTGTTGTGTCCCTGTAAAAAAACTATAAGTGCTAGATTCACCAAAATCTATAGGGTTCGTACTATGGTGACTTACAATATACGTACCAACTTTCAGCTTATTCGAACAAAGCGTTTAGACGCTAGCGTGTTCACTCACAGACATACACACACACATACATACATCATCGTAAAAATAGTGAAAACGGACTCGTTGGAGCTCGAAACGTATAGAAACATCAAAATCTCGAATTCGGATTTTTGACATGATTACAATACTTTCCTCACTATAGTGTTCGGAAAGTAAAAAAAAAAACTTTTTATACACCATGTTTTTAAATTTTCTGATGAATCATTAATAATATACGCGATTATAAAAAATATTTAAGCCCGCGGACTCAGTTCAGTTAAAAAAAAAAAAAAAAAAAAGTTGGTTTTAAAAAAAGATATTACTCCTTTTAGAACAACGTATGTTATTAGCATCATGAACTACATTAACACTTATCAATGTGTATAAAATTTTTAAATTGATAACGACGTCAATTTTTGTGAGATGCATCATTTAACTTTTTATAAATTTTTAACGTTCACGTTTAATTAAACGTATTTATTTTTATGTCGAAAAAAAAACTAACTCATATATATATATATATATTTTGGCAACAATTAAATTATAGCTAATATTTTAATGGCTATTTCTATTGCTATTAGGAGCTTATTAATTTCATATTTTAATTAATTAAAAGAAAAATATTCGAAAATTCGAAAATCGGACTTCGAAGTATTATGTTTGTGCTACTGTGAAAGTTTCAAATGTCTAGCTTGTAGGGGAAGTTAGTTAAAAATAGATTGCAAGATTTGTACCGGACAAACAAACACACAAACAAATAAACAAGAATAGAAGTTAATAAAAACATGGTAAATTAGCGATCAAACTAAAAAAAAAAAAAATGAAAAGTGTGGACGTGTGCTTCAATAATTTTGCTGCCGACTATACAGGCTTAAATAAGACAAAAACTGAACCTGCTTCTTTGCCTTTATACACAAGTATTGTATAATTACTCAGTTAGTATACTAATGTTTGTTTATTTGTTTGTTTGTTTATTGATAACATATACATCAGGTTTTTCTGCTTGACTTGTAGTCCGCTTGTAAATCTTCGTCAGATAATTACAGATAGTGCATGACAGAATTACAATACGAAGAAATGGAAAAATGTCCAGGGCCAGCGCGGGAATCGAACCCGCTCTCCTACGCTCGAAGGTGATTAGCAAAGTGGTGACATAACCACTCGGCCACGGAGGACCCATAATAATGTTTAAAATGTTTCTCTAATGTATACATTTTAAAGATTTTGAAATAGAAATAACCATACTTTTGAACTTATTAAAATTTGTCACTCTTGTTATTTGCTTTATAGATGTTTTGATGCCGTTTAACACGTTCACACCGGCGTGTACCACCGGTGGCTCACAGCTAATTCAAGATACGGAAAAGTCTGAAAACAGAGGTCCTGTATTGTTTGTTTACGTTTGGCGATTTTTTCATACTCGCTAAAACATTTGGATGAGAGGGCAGCACTAGTGCTACGTAAAACCCAACCAACCAACCAACCAACTCATTTAAGGAGGTATTTTTTATTTTAATTAAATAAAGAACAAATTGGTAATGATTATGATAAGTAATTTTCTTTACTTCAATTTTTTTTTTATATTTTTTTTTAATTAGAAAAACGATTTAAAAATAGAGATTGTCCTGTACTTTCGAGGACATATGGTCAAACTAGCAGTCGGTGGCTGTCTGGGATTCACCCCTAATTGTGGTCCGGGAGAGGAAATCCCAATTTGGATCTTCCACGGAGTGGATGCCCCCCATTCAGTGATCCCCAAAGGTGCAGTTGGCAGCAAAATTATTGAAGCACTCATCCACATTTTTCTTTCTTTTTTTTTATATATATAGTTTGGTTGCTAATTTTTATAATCAATTTACTTTATTATAAACAGCATATAAAATCATGACTCGACAAATACTTACTTAACAAAACAGTTTCAGGTGCACATCCTTTAAACAGGAATTATTGTTAGCGCTTCAATAATTTTGCTGCCGATTGTATTATTTTGAATTGAAACATGGAGTACATTGCGGGATTTTACCAGGCACCTTTAATGTACATCACATAGGCGTAGCCAGCTTTCCGAGCGGGGGGGTGCCCAAATATTAAACTAAAAGTTACAATATGAATACATTATGAACATAGTGCGCATATGTATGCATGTGTACGTTTTAACACATGTATAAAAGTTACACAAGTTAACACATGTATGTTTTAAAATGTAAATTAAGTAACTTTCGCTTAGAATAAATAACTAGACTTGACGCAGAACAGAAATATCAATATTTACACAACGTTAAAAATGCCAATGTAAAAAAAATGTTAAATGCAGACTGCAGTTTCGATAGCGTAAATCAGTGCATTTGGCTTCCTTTGAAATATCATTTGATAAAGTTTGGACTTTCAGAGTAGTGCCGCTATCCGTCTAACAGGAAAGGAACAGAAGTTTGAAAATTGAATAAAACAAGGAAAGAATATTGCATAAAAAATATTAAATTGTGTCGAATATTTGGTTTCAGTACGAAACCAATGAACGTTAAAAGGTAAATAAAAATCTTAAACCTTAAGTTATAAACGAAAACCTAAAAACTAAACTACGGAAAACCTTATACTATGGAACTTAAATTGCGCACACAAAGTGATAAAGTAGAATTATAATGATATGTTTACTTTATTTATAATCTCATTTCATTTCTTTTATTTTACCAGTTTCAAATTATGAACCTATATATATATTAATTAAATATATATATATATATATATATATATATATATATATATATGTATATATTAAATTAATACAATCTTGTAGCTACTTTTTTTAAATTATTATTTTATTCGTTCCCATATTCAAGAATATTTATTTTCTACATTTTAAAACATTGTTGTATTGTTGTAGTTGTGATGTTTAGTTTCAAACAGAATAGTACAAACGGGTACTGTGATCACTATAAAATTAAAGTGATACTTATTAATAAGATTGTAATAAACTGTTGTGTGTACCATAATATAAAATGTGATGCGTGTAAAAGTCGCAAAAAATAAAATCAGAATTAAATAAATGTATCGAATCGGGAAAAGTGTAGAAAAACGCCACAGACCGGACCAAGCGCTGACCATTAGCCAAATAAATTTACGAATTAACAACACTGTACATAAGAATTCCATGAAAAATTGCATAAAGTAAAATGAAAACATTAAAAGGGACACATACTAATAAATTGCACTGAAAATCCCCGCTAAGTAAATGTATCACAATAGAGGACAGATAAAAAGCTAGTGGGGTGTCTCATTATCAATCGTGCACTGGCCATCAGCCGAAAATATTGTCTAGCAACCACCACAATTCAAAATTGCATACATAATTGAATCCAGAAACATTCATTAATAAAATAGCACGAAAAATCATCATGGCATAATGTCGAAAATTTTCTACCCACACAAATAAACGCCTTTGCTATTTAAAAATTAAAAGACTAAAAAATGGAGCATATTTTACGCATACCTTTCTTTGATGTTTGTATTTTCTGTGTTGTTTTGGGCTTCCTCTTCAAACTCTCTCTTTTTCTTTGGTTGGAATAATTATCAAGTCCTTCACATTTTTGCACATGATTCCAGAACAGTTTCTCGTTTCTTTAGTCATTCAATACAGCTTTAATAGAATTACACACCACCTTCTCCAGATCCAAGATTTTCAGGAAAGAGGAAATTGTTTTATAAAATCGCTTGAGAAAAAGGTATCCGAATAAATATTTACATTGTAGCCTAATTTTTAATAATTTTCTTTCTTTATTAATTACAAATAGAAAATCGTCTGTTCATAAATACATAATTTATTTCCAGCAATCCGCGATTGTAATGAAATGCTCGCCCTCTGGTGGGCTAAGGTGAAATTATCACACCACTGCATATCCTCATATTATGCAATCGACTTTCCATGATGAAATGGCGGAGAAAGAATAATAATTACACGTGGCTGTTATATTTACTAACAACTGCAGTGTTCAGAGAGCGCCATCTATCGATCATTACAAACGCGGATAAATCGTTTGTCAAAGTTCAAAAGTAATGCAAACGATTATAAAATGTTTTATTATTATTAAATTTGAGTGACAGCTTTTAAATAAGGTAGAAAAATTAAATAAATAAAATGTGGCAGTTTCGTCACAAAAATAAGATATTGTATACTTGACCGACCATTTCTGAGGTGCTTTAAAAAAGTTGAAACTTGTTTTAGAAACAATTTTGTTTGGCATGTATTTTTGTGAAGGGGAAGCATGTCTATTGCATCCTTCAAAACCCTCTGTTTGATTACTCTACCTGCATTCTTAAAACATTTAAGGCTTAAATTAAAAATATTTTTAAAATGATTCAAAGAACTTTCACCCACAGTAAATTTTTCAAGAAAAGTCTGCTTATGATATGATTTACAATACTAATTTGAACTTTCCAGTGTTGTCTTTTTTAAAAAATAGCAATTAAGACAGGCCGACGAAGAAATTTTTTTCTTCAGGTTGATATGTTTTTCTGATATATTTTTGGATGCTGTTTAAGGAAAACTTATTTAAAAATTTCCCTCCTGTACAGTTTTGAAAAAAAAAAAAGGAATAGTTTGAGCTTAAAGCTCCATTTTTTTTCGACTCCCATCTGAATAATTTCCCTAAAATTTTGGTGATGTGAGTGAAGAACAAGGAAAGCTGTTTCATCAAGACATCAAAGAAATGGAAAGCAGGTATCAGAGACGATACATTTTTAACATGTTAGCAGAATATTGTTGCATGTTGCATAGAGAATCCACCCCCCCCCCCCACGCGCACACACATACAAGACCCTCAAGCCTTGCACAGGGTAAAATGCTCTAAAGGAGATTCGATGTGAAGAAATACATTTAAAAGATAATGTGTAAATAATAGCCTATTTCAATGCACTTTTTTTTATATAAGTTGTTTCGAATTTGTTATATCTTCTAGATGAATTCTTCTGATTTTCATCCTTACTTTGTGAAAATTTCTTACGTGATAGGGAAAAAAAATAATTTCTGAATTCAGATTACCAAAACACATTAGAGACACCCAACGTAGTACATAAAAAATTTGAAAAGTACGATTTCGCAGACCAGTGTAATCAGAAAAAATTTACCCGCTAAGCTATTATGATACTAGACGTGCATTCAAATCAACAATTACTAAAAAAATTATTTTTGTATTCAAAGAACTTCAAAACCTGAAATTATCGCAAATATTTAGTTTCGAAAATTCGACCCCGTAAATAATACTTTCTGTAACTCATGGTAAGGGAAAGTAATTATCATTGTTAAACGTTTTTACTGGACGCAATATAATTTGGTATGAATGCTTTTAATCGAACCTAACTTTTCTTACGATCTTTTATACGAAAATTATTTTGTATCAATAAAATACGTTAGTTTCATTATGTTTAGTTCACTTCAAAAATGTTGTTGATATGTACCAACTAGAAATTTTGTACTTAAACAATAATGTATTTGAACTGCATGTCATAGTATACGATCATTATGATATAAATTGATTACGATTTTTATACTTCATGCCAATACCTGCTTTTGAGTTATGCCCATGCAGACTAACCACAAGAACCTGGTTATACAATTGAGCGGACCTCAAGACATACTATTGTAAAAACCATTTCATATTCAAAAATTGGACCGTAAAACATTACATTCTCCAACATGCATGGGTAAGAGAAAGTTAAAAAAAAAATGCTCATTAAAAAGAAATGGCAAAAAATGTGACTTTCTGCTAAGGCCACGAGTTTAAATAACTAAATCATTTTATCGCCTCTTGCTCTTTTCCTGCTTTTCCTTGAAGAAAAAACAAACTACTAATTTCATTTTATTTTTTTGTTTATCAAGAAAAATTACTTTGCAAATTTCGATTTATGAACAATTTCGATTATTTTTTTAAATATATTTTACCACCATGTTTAAGAAAGTGTCTTTCTATTGCATAGAATCATTGGTATTAGTAATAACAATTTTTTTTTAACCTTCAAATCTTTTTTTTTTTTCTGTTTTCAATATGTTTTTGTTAAATATACTGAATGTGTGTGCGTGAGCGGGGGGGTGCCCGGGCACCCAGGACACCCCCCCTGGCTACGCGCATGCATCATGGTGTTCGGCCAATCAAGGATCAAAGCCTTACTAAACGAAAAAAAAAAAAAAAAAAACATCGAAATAGTTTACTACAAAATGTTACCTACCAATTTCTTGATAAACAAAAATTTTTACGAAATCTATCATCAATCCTCGCTTTCCCAAGATCAGGGCGTTACTGCAGAAAAATTGTTTTTAGATGCCGCTTGGCACGTTTGGCGAAAATCACCAGTACCGCGATTTTTTGTATCATTTAGAAGTTGCAACATTCCACTGGCTACGCTTGCTATCTCTGGTGCATTAGCGCACTTTTTGAATGAGGCGGGCTTAACTAAATTTTAACTTCAAAATGGGGTATTGGGAAAGCGAGGATTAAAACAGAAGATTGAATCCCAGATCGTTGAAAATTTTTCTTTGCATAGGTCTACTTTGCCGTAAAAGTAAAATCCACTCAACCGCAACCTCATAAGAACAATATTTGTTCTCTTGGAAACCTAGCAATCACAGAAACCCAAATAAAACAATCAAATTTTTCCCTGTTACCGTAGGTTGCCCATAGTGTAGCACTAATACGACGTAAAACCCATTCAACTTAACCTTGTTACTGTGGTGCGACATTATAAAATGACAGAACGTGTTAAATTGTGGTTACAAGAAGTGGATACTTTCGCTTTGAAATTTCGCCAAATATGTCCGGTACCACTGTTTTAGAAATAACTCAGAAGACTATGTAAACAAAATGTGCCGGTGTGAACGTGTTAAGCTGTAATCAGATCGTGGGATATGCATTATTATAATTTTCGAAAATGAATTAATAGGAAGTAATTTAATGATATTTATGCTTAGAAAGTGCGATTTAAAAATCTAACGGGAGTTATGTTGATTCCAGCAAATTGACCAAACATCTGACTGCACCCCGCTCTCGGATGTAACATTTCACTGAGCTGTTATTTATTTTACAGTAGACTGACGGCCTTATTCACCAAATCAGTGTTAACCCATGGTTCACGTAACACTTGTGTTAGAGTTAACACTCCCTTAACCCTGGGTTAGAAAGTTTTCTTATTCACCATCCGTGGATTAATTGACCCCAGTGTTATCTGTAAGAGTCTCGCTGATTGGTCATTAAAAACGCAATGCATTAAAAAAGTAAACAAGAGGGGTTTCGCTGTAACTGTAACATGTTCATTTAACACCAGAGTTAACCCACCAATTTAGGAGGATTAAAAAAAGAGGGTTAACTCGAGTGTTAAATCGCTGATTTTGTGTGGTGAATACCGATTTGAGATAACCTAGCATATTCCCGGGTTAACATCAGTGTTAAAAATTTGGTGAATAAGGCTGTTACAGCCTTATTCACCAAATTTTTAACACTGGGGTTAACCCAAGAATATGTTAGGTTATCTCAATATCAGTATTCACCATGCGAAATCTGCGATTTAACACTCGAGTTAACACTCTCTTTTTAATCCTTCGAAATTGGAAGGTTAACTCTGGTGTTACATCAGAATTTTACAGTTACAGCGAAAAAACACTTGTTTACTTTTTTTAATACATTGCTTTTTTATTGACCAATCAGCGATACTCTTACAAATTTCTCGAGATAACTCTGGTGTCAACTAATCCACGGTTGGTGAATACGAAAACTTTCTAACTCAGGGTTAAGGGAGTGTTAACTCTTGCACAAGTGTTACTTGAACCATGGGTTAACACTGGTTTGGTGAATAAGGCCATTAGAATTCAAAATAAAATAATTATAGATTTTTAATTTAAGTGTGAAGGTCATGTACAATATTCATTAGGTTTATTTTTAAATGCGTAGTTATATTTTTAATCTGAAGGTAGAATAGTACGTTGTAAAAACTGCACAATGGAAGGAACATTACAACTTTTTTCAAGGTTATAAGTTAAAATATCGATAATGAAGCAACACTGACTGCGGCCAATACTTGGGAAAATTAAACTTCTCTCGAGACTCCATGAGTCGGCTAAATGATTGAGATTATGATGGCTTATAGGGGTACATACAAATGAAACAGTTCCAGTTGCAAAGCCGTTTGCAAGCGTTCCAAATGTATGCAGTCGGCAGCAAAAGTATCCGAACACTAACAAAAATTCCTATATGAAAAGAGCACACTTAACACTGTTTTGTTAAATAAAGCCTTGTCGAATCTTGTTCTTATACTGATTAAGACAGAATTCGACAAGGATTTATTTAACAAAACTGCATTAAGTGTACTTTTTTTACATATGAATTTTTGCTAGTGCTCGAATACTTTTGCTGCCGACTGTATTTGCAAAAAACTTGCAGAATTTACGTCATCGAAATTGCAAGCGTTCCGTTTGTATGTAACCCATAGGCTTTTTTAATCTTCTCCGTAATGTCAAAAGCTTGACTGCATGCGCTGCTTATTGGGCTAGAAAAGAGATTTGGAAATGAAGTCGAGTGGGTTTAACGTCACACTAGAGTTACTCTGTGGACAATGGACTCTATCGGTTTTTAGGGAATAAGGTTATTTCATTTATTGCTTTCCACTCAGTTGATTTTTTATTTTCAATCTCCCCACGTGATACAAACATGTTCCTATAAAATATAAATATTTCCCCATGGAATACAAGTGTAAACATGATAATGTTGCAGTTTTCTCTGCAGTGGTCAAATTTGAAGGGTTTCATGACGACACCTTGATAAAATACAGTGGCAACAGTCTGAGATTCACTCCTAGAGGTGGTCCACCTCAATCTTGATCAACCGCAGACGGGATGGATCCTCCTTTTCTATAATAATCAGAGGACTAAATAGTTGGATCTATACCACCAAATTGTGATGCAATGTCTTTAGTATACCCTTAGTGCCGACTACCAGACCATCACCATTAGCTCATTGCACAGCTCTAGCGTCACGTTAAATGCATTTAACCCCAGACTTCGCGGAAGGAATGGCTCACTCTTCGGTGATCTTACAGGCTTTATTTCTACGGAAAATCGAAGACATTGAAGTCACGAGGGATTTTACGTGTACCAACTAGCATCGATGTACACAAATATTATTAGATGGCTCGATTATTACCAAAGTGGGGGAATCATCTTCTCCGTGGATGATCAAAATTATGATGGCATGTCTCCAAAACAGCGTTGACTATATGTCCGTTGCTGATAACCGATTGTGCAATTCTAGTCACACAGCACAGAGAACTTGCCTGAAACTTGATATTTAAATCATGTAAGATTAATGCAAGGCAAGGTGAAGCATTCAAATTATACTTATCTAGCTTGTCTTAAGCTTCATAATTGAAAACCGAACCAATGTGTATTAACCCTTTGGCCGGAACATGTTTTCATTATGCTTATCGGGAACATCGGTCTCGCAGACCGCTTTTTGAAAAAAAAGTTACTGAATGTATTTGGTGAAATTTTGTGGGATAAATTATGAATTCTTGCAGCCATAAATTTACTTTCTCAATCATCACGTATCATAGGGGCGACAGGGTATATTATATGGTTGATTGGATTTAATGTCACATTAGTACTGCGCAATGGGTAAAAATGATAGCTACTGTTAAAATATGCCTTTCAAAGGGCAGATAACTCCTCAAGGAAACTCCATTCAATGACCCGCTTGTGAATGAATTGGCTCTGGAAGACTTCCTACAAATAACTCTTCTTTGCTTTGAATGACGTATTATTTAAATTTATCTGACGCTGGAAAAAAAACTTTGAATAAATCATCGCAACAAAACTTTACCTAAATTACTTTCCAATCCAACTCGAACGCCAAAAACTCGCCGAAAACCATAATTCCGCTAGAAGCTCACAACTTCCCTAAAACTCGTAACTTCATCCGAAACATTCTTCATAGAACTCTAATTGTACCAAATACCAACAAAACCAATCGAACTTAAACTTTCAGAAAGAATTTTTAATTACTGACATTTCTACGTAATGTGTCTGTTAGCGCTCAAAAAATGAGATTCCTAATATTCTAATAACATTTTACAGGTTTCTTTTCAACACTAAGGCAAAGAATATCTACTACGAGAAGAAGGAAAGCTCCCATAGAGATAATGTAAAAGTGAACTGGGAGTGTCTGAGCAAGCGCGCGAAGCAAGTATTGTTGCATAGCAAACTTTACAGGGAAGTGACGATGCAATTGACGCAGGATTTTCTATCCCCTGCCCCTCATTTTATTGATTTCTGATCCAGTTACAGAATTTTTGATTTACTGATCATACAGAAACTGGAAAGTTCATAAGCATTTTCTTTTAAAAAAGGATTTTTAAATTTTTCATCAGATTTGTAAAAAAGTTAATATTTTTGTCACATAATTCTTTTATTTTTGGAAAAAAATAAATAAATAAAATGAAATATATATATATATATATATATATGTTTGTGTGTGTGCATATATATAAATATAATATTTTAAAATCTTTTAATATTCTTCGGACGTACCACCAGTTTATAAAGAAAAACCTTCCGCGATAAAAATAATAATAATAATAATAATAATAATTCCTTTTGATAATCACATTATCTACTTTATTGTAGTAAATAATGCACCTATTCTGTATATATTAATGAATTTTAAATTAAAGTAATTAATGCAAAATGTATGTTAATTTTTAAATATGTAAACTGATATGATAATCGACGACAAAATATTAAATTAAAAATATGAGGAAACACACACTTTAATCCTTTTTAAAAGTAATAGCTTAAGAAACAAAATATCTTTCAATAAGTGTATTTATAATATATATTAAATTCTTTTATATCTTAATATTTTTTCGACGTAATATCAGTTTATACGGTATACGGAGGAGAAACTTTTCGCGATCTAAAATAACAAAATCATAGATAAACTTTTATTATTTTTTTTTAATTTCCTATGATAATCACATTCCTATGTAATTATACTACATAATGCACCTATTCTATATATATATAGATTTTAATTTAAAATAATTAATACAAAACCTATTTAATTTTTTAATATGCTAATAGATATGTGAATAATAAAAATAAAATAATAATTCAGAACATGTGGACAAACTTTTATAATTAATTACCTAATTTAAAGGTGCAGAATACATACCTTTATTAGATGTTCAAAAACCATCAATTTCTAAATATTCTTTAGTCTAAAGCCAGCAAATAGTCATCTTGGAAGGCATAAAAGCAATAATATTTAATGCCTTCCAAAATTATATCAACTATAGCGTAAAAGACCATGTTGATTGTTGAAAAATATCTTCTTCCGGGATATAATAATTCTTAAAAAGGGTTGTGAGATCCTCAATACACAGTTATTACAGAAATTTAAAAAGAAAGTATTGTATGCACGTAGGTTAATAAATACACAAGTCATAACATATAAACATGCAGTTTAAATTCTATCCTATTATTATTTTAATTATTCATTCTTTTAAAACAGTAGAGAATCGATCTGGTAGGAAAATGTGAGTGCAAAATATTATACATAGGAAAAATTTATGTTAAAAAGTGAATTCATTTCATAGACTGAAGAAAAAAGCTTAAAAATTAAATAAAGCAAACGTGATCCTAAATTAACGACAGCATTTAATAGAACGATACACATAAATATTCTCTTCCGATTATGAATTTTGAATTATTTTACAAATATTGTAATAAATACAAACAAAAACCTTACCTTTTATAAGCTTCTAAAATACATCACATACAGTAATCCGATTTAGCATATCAATCCAACTAATAAATTTGGCTTGAGAAGCAAATCAAATGATAATCGAAAACCAACAATACACGATAAAATAATGCAGCTTTAAATAAAAGGTATTTACAGAAAAGTGAGTAATAAAAAATTAAATACCCATGAATATTTAATATACGTGAAATACATACTATGCACGCAAGTATTTTTGAATAAATTACGAAGCAAATACTGGTGCAAAAAAAAGATTTGAAATCCGAATTCGAAAATGGCGGCGAAAACACGTTATCAAGGAATTACCACTTGCCTGTGCCTCTCGCCTCGTTGTTTACGATTAGAGAGCGCATGCGCGCGGAATTAGCAGCATCTCGGACAGATCATCCTGCATCCTTGTATGTTTTCTTTTCCTTCGTACTCACCCGGCGCCGTTAGATGGCAATACTTACGCTTTATTGAAGCTTTCCTTCTTTTCGTAGTAGACTAAGGGGCTCCGCCGCCTGCTCTACGCCAACCCCCAAGGGTAGCTTCCCTTGTTTGAGCGGGTTTTACGTAATAGTTAGTGCCACGCTGTGGACAATTGGCGACGATTCGGGACTCATCCCTAAGGGTTGTTCTGAGACATGCCATCCTGTATAGGTTGAGTGCATTTTACGTCGCATTAGTGCTTCAGTTAGACATGCTTGGCGTCTTGGACATTTATCGCCAAACGTGCCGGTACTCTGTTCTAGGAATATGCATCCGCAAGTCCCTACACTCAGCCTAACCTTTAGCGGTCTCAGAGACCGATGTTCCGGTGTAAGGATTAATCATGCATAATGCTTGCTACAACATACCTTAATTAAATATTTATAAAACTTCTTTTTCAACAAAATCCCTTTTTTAACATTTTGGTACCCATAGATATTTATTCTGCGTTTGTAAAACTGATTTTTTTTTTCTTAAAGAGAACAAACTAAGGATGGACGATTAGAACGGGGCGGACTATCAGTGTTTGTCGAGAAATTCTGTATTATGATTGGTTACATTTTAATGTTTATGGGTATATTAAGACTTTTCATGTTTAAATATTTACAACTTGAGTCTTATAGTTACAACGATTTTTTGTCTCTAATGATCCTTGTGACAAAGTCACGCTAAATTTCCATCGGCCTCCATATTCGTAAAAAAAAAAAAAAAAAAAAAAAAGGACTTTTTATCTGAGATAGGCCTGTCGTCTGGACTTGAGATAGGAGTGTCGTCCATTGTACGCGTAACCCCAGTAGCACATAACGTTGTTTTAATGTTGTTACAACTAATTTTTCACTGTTCAGACATATTTTCAACGCTATAACAACGTTATGTGCTACTTGGGAAGTTTCAGTATTTGACTTTTAGTGACAAAAGATTTTCAAGATTATAATTTATTTGATTTTTGAAATGTGTTTTTTCAAGTTTGAATATCATTGGAAATATCCCTAAAGTTCCAAAATCAGTAATAAGAAAGCACCACAGAACTGGCGTTTTAACGTAATAAGTACAAAATTTTGAATAAAAACCATAAAATGCGATCCCGTTCGAGCCGGCCAAAGACCGTTGTGTACACTAATGGTAGCTAGGGCACGTAAAATCTGTCGCGACTGCAATGTTCTCCATGATCCCATAAAAAATTATACGTCTAGGGGCACCGAAGCGGTAGAGCCTCGGAGAATCAAAATTGTAATGGCATGTCTCCGGACCATCTCTAGGGGTGAGTCCCAGACCGTCACCAACCGACCATTGCGCAGCACTAGGGCGACATAAAACCAATCCAACCATCCAAACAACCTAACGATTTTGAGATTGAGCGGATTCCACGTCACATTAAAGCTACACATTCGCAATGGACTTTTAACATCATGAAACAAATCACACATGACCACTTCAGGGAAAAACTGCAAAATTTTCATGGTGGAATGCGTTTTACGTCAATTACAAAAATTATCATGATTACGTTTATAGCTTATGGAAAATTTTTTGTAGAGAAATTTTTTGTATTCTATGGTGAAATTCACATGATAACCGGGAATGAGAAATCATCTAAAGTGAAAAACAATAGATGATTTACCTTTGGACCGCGAAAACCGATAGTGTATATTGATGACCAACTGGAATTCACCACTAGGGATACCCATTCAATTACTGATAGAAAGTAGAATACAGATTCTCTATACTAGCTGTGAAGGAAAATTCTATGAACATCACGAAGGTTTTTAGGTGAATAGGCGCCTTCTTTTGGCGATAATCGCTTTGGTGGAAGTGGAATGTCGGTTTAGCGGTAGAAACACTAATTTAGTGAATGAATTGGTGGATTGGTGGGAATGTGATGTTCGGGAATAAATAGGTTACAAATCCGGGGTCTACTCTAGTATATAGTCAACGAGTGTACCAATGACATGCTATCACGATGACAATATCCGTTTTTCGGGGTTCGTAGCTAAATCATACCCATCATGTATTTCGCATTCTCCATTTCGTGTGAATTTCCCCTTGGACTTCTATTCCATTTCTTGCAGAATACAAAATTTTCCCATACAATACCAATAAAAACATTATAATGTTGCAGTTTTCTATGCAGTGGTAAGATTGTCCATTGCGCAGCACTAGTGCGATGTAAAACCAAATCAACCAACCAACCAACCTTACAGTGGTACAGTCGACAAGAAAATTATTGAAGCAGTAGCTATAATTCCTACTTAAAAGATCGGCACCTGATACTGTTTTCTTAAGTAAATATTTGTCGAATCATGATCTTAGACTTGTACTGTTTATAAAAAAGTATAGGAAAATATAGACGAAAATCATGTGGTGGCCACAACATGCTAGTTTTAGTTGGGGAGATTACAGATATATCTGGACCAGTATCGATTAAGAAATGTTTATTGGATAATTTATCATATAAATATAAGCGGCAAATTTTCTCCAATATTGCTGGCCGCATCAAGCGATTGGCTTATTGGTTTTCAGAATTTTCTTTTTTTTTTTAACTGGCACGGCGTTTCACATTTGCTTGCATTACTTTCGAATTTAAAACGATTCCAACAAAATTTATACCAGTTGAATTGGATTTGGATCTTGCTCGCCTCACAAAGCTTCTTGATTTGCTACATGATCTAGTATTTCGAGCGAGTTCATCAAATTTTTTTTGTTAATGTGGCTATATCAGCTTACAACGCTTACAACTGACCTTGAGTGGTGGAGGTTGACGATGAATGTGCCTTAGTTGTTGGGCTTACTTCTGATGTATTGCAAACAAAAATAATTTTATCGGCCATTTCTACAATGTTATCAGGAGAATATTTGCTTATAGATAAAGTGGCTTGCGTCGTTGTGGAAGCCTATATAGCCACAAAGATTTATTTACTTCATCAGAAATTGAATTTCCCGCCAAGTTTTTCATCCGCCGCAAAAGATCGGATGGACGTTTGTCGCCAAGTTCCAAATCAGCTAACAGTTTTTTAATCTCGACTTCTCGGTATCGGTTAATCTGTTTAACAAAGCTTTTTTTAATATATTATATTCATTATTTTGAGGAGCATGTGACAATATACAGTGAAGCATGGAAAATGCGGCATCAGCGGAAAGCAGACATTGCCGGATTACAGATTTTTCCAGATTATAGATGTTCCGAAAATGTATATCGAAATCATATATCAGACACAGCATCTAAGGAAATATTTTTCAAACATCAGTAAAAAATGTATGCAAAGCCCCGTCAAAATTGAATTTACCACTTGCGCGATTCCTATTTGCGCGAAGGGGTGAAAAATTCTTATTTGCACGACCGGAATTTGCAGGACCGTAAGTGGAGGTAATTTCTTCCTTTTTGACTTGATAATCTCAGAACGCGCGTAACTCGGTTCTGCGGCAATCACTACCACGCACGTAGAAAAAAAAAACATCACTGGACACCCCTATCTCGCTGTGCATGAATCTGAGAACGCCCGTAACTCGGTTCCGCAGCAATCACTACCACGCACGTAAAAACCAAAAAAAAAAACATCACTGCACACCCCTACCTCGTTGTGCATGAATCTGAGAACGCCCGTAACTCGGTTCCGCGGTAATCACTACCACGCACGTAAAAGCCAAAAAAATCACTGCACACCCCTGCCTCGTTGTGCATGAATCTGAGAACGCCCGTATCTCGGTTCCGCGGTAATCACTACCACGCACGTAAAAGCCAAAAAAAATCACTGCACACACCTGCCTCGTTGTGCATGAATCTGAGAACGCCCGTAACTCAGTTCCGCGGTAATCACTACCACGCACGTAAAAGCCAAAAAAAAAAAATCACTGCACACCCCTGCCTCGTTGTGTATGAATCTGAGAACGCCCGTAACTCGGTTCCGCGGTAATCACTACCACGCACGTACAGTCGGTAACAAAAGTGTCCGAACACTAGCAAAAATTCCTATAGAAAAAATGTACACTTCATACGGTTTTGTTAAATAAATCCTTATCGAATCATGTTCTTACACTGACTAAGAACAGGTCTCGACAAGGATTTATTTAACAAAACCGTATGAAGTGTACTTTTTTTACATAGGAATTTTTGCTAGTGTTCGGACACTTTTGTTACCGACTGTAAAAGCCAAAAAAAAAAAATCACTGCACACCCCTGCCTCGTTGTGCATGAATCTGAGAACGCCCGTAACTCGGTTCCGCGGTAATCACTACCACGCATATAAAAACCAAACAGACATCACTGGACATCCCTACCACGCTGTGCATGAATCTGAAAACGCTGGTAACTCGTTTTTGCACCAATTAGCATCACGCACGTATATACGATTCGCGCACAAGAAAAAAAAGATACTGTACACCCCTACTTGGCTGTGTATGAATCTGTGAACGCATGTAACTCGTATTATTCTTGTATTTTTACTTTGTTCGCGCAAATGGGAAATCTTCACCACTTCGCGCAAATAGGAATCGTGCATATGTGAAGACATCGTCAAAAACGAAACTAATTAAAGTAACGTTTGAAATAAATTAAAATTTTTAAAATAACAATTATTAAACAGTAATACAGATCTTTTATTTTTGCACAAATAATAATAATAATAATAATAAATTGATATTAATAGCAAATAAGATAAGGAATTTAACAATGCTACATTCTACTAAATATGTCAGTCAGTTTCATTTGTTTCATTCATTTTTTTTTTTTTTTTTTTTTTTAGTTTTTCGTTGACTGATTAACATATGCACGTTCATTAGTTGATTATTGCTGATTAAATCCTATTTTTCAAGTCCTCTTAATAACTGTTGGCCGATATTTTGGGTGGTCGCGTTCATTTTGACTTTCAGTATCAGGAAAAGGAACGATCTCTTTTATTACGACTGAGGACATAAGTCTCAATCTACGGATTTTTACGATACCAGTTTTACGATAGTTGGACATTTATCGAAGTCGAAAATTTATCGAAAACTAATTGAATAATTTGAATTGAAAAAAAAAAAAAAAAAAAAAAAACCTAATAGTTCTCCGTACTAAACTAAATTCTGCTTTTGCTAGAATTTCATCAAAATCTTTCTTTCTTTAGTTTTTTTTTTTTTTTTTTTTTTTTTTTTTTTGAAAGAAAAAGAAAAGAAAAGAAAATTAATAATAATCAGTTTCGAAACGGGCAGTATCGAAAAAGTTTTTTCTTAATAATTTTGAATTAGGAAATAAAAAGTTCTTGTGCAAAATGAAATAATTAATATATATAATGACCCTCATCTGTCATGAACGAATCCGGTTAGTACCGCTTCAAAACTGAAACTTTTGGCAGCCATTATTATTATTATTATTTATTTTTTTATTTTTTTCTGTTTGTTCAACTTACGAAAACATACATATAATACATTTTGTATCACACCTATTCTTATTTCCTTTAATACCTTGAAAAACTATTCAATTGGAATGTTTAAAGGTATATAAATTAAATATAACGAATCACTGGCTATTATAAACAACACAATTCCTGATAAAAACAAACCAAAACGGTTGCCATTCAGAAAATACAAATTCCAAGTGGACGACTGGACGACTCTTTAATTCCGAATGAATGACTCTTTAACCGTTTTATTTAAAAAAAAAAAAAAAAAAAAAAAAAAAAAAAAAACTCTTAAAATATTTCAGGAACATATTAAAGCCTTAAAACTCTTAAAATATTTGTAAAAACATATTTAAAGCCTTTAATTATTTTTATCAAGCTTCATTTTTTTTTTCCAGTATAAGATATAATATGCTTTCACGGACAAAAAATAAATAAATAAATAAATAAAAATAATAAAATATTAAATTAGCTCATGCATATGAGAAAATGACATCTATAAAATAATAATAATAATAATTTTAAAGTTGTCGAAGAGATAAATAGAATGTGACATTTTCGCACGGTCTTAGTAATAAATGAATTAATAGAGTTCTAACAGATGACGTCACGAGCATGTTTGCTGAGGGACAGTTGACCCCACTGACCCATTTTATCATTGCGGAATAGTGTTACAAATTTATTGTAACACAGTGTTGTAAATGTATTTGTAAAAGCATAAGAATATTCGACTACTAAGCTTCCTAAGTCATGGAAAACGTAGCGCTGTCCTTCAGCAAAGTACGGTTTTTAAGAAGAAATTCACGTGGTTGTTAGAACCTAATTGAAGTGAGAAATAAATAAAATGAAATGATCATTTTTCAACTTTGTGCAGCGATTTTCTTTTTAAAGAAATGCTGTGTATTTCTTTAATTGATATTTCATATATATCTTAACACTTTTGCGACCGCTGACGTAGATTCACGTCATTTGGATATCTGTAACTCTACCAGTGGGCGTTTCTTTCAGGGTTTTTATGTTACTTATTTTTGAAGAATATACCCAGTATTCAAATTTGTACAGTCAAATGTAATATTGTTGCGTGCTCGGGGGTTCGTAAGTTGTCCGAGAATGAAAGGCGAAGCTTTCAAAAATCCAGTAATTTATTCACAGAAAGTTCCGGAAAAATACAGGTAAAACCAAGCATCAGCTTCAATTCAACCAGTAAACACAGCTTAATTAACAACTGTCAACTGTAAATCCACAGTACTAACTGTATAGCAATAGCACTTAAAGCAAGATTCATTAAAAGAGGTTTAGAACTCCTTCAAATGCAATGCAAGCATTAGCGAAACTGCCTGACTCTGATTTCAGACTGAACTGAACTGACTGCCTTGGCGAAAAAAGTAGTCCTTGTATACCCCTGTAGAAAAGTGTGGAATGTTCCAGAAATTTCTGTATCTCCTCAGCCAATCATATTTCAGCGTCCATATTTGGTATATCACTAATAAAGATTTTCTCGCCAAGGTCACCAAAAAAAATCGCCAAGTAGGGAAAAAGTCGCCAAATTTGTTGCCAAATCCATTACCTGCCTTATTGGAGATTTCTAATGCGTTTTTAAGGGAAAATTACGCTTTCTTACTCTTATAATAATATAATATGCATTATTTTAACGCTAAAACAACTAGAAATGCCGAAAATTAACATTTTAACGACTTACTAAGCCTCTTTGAAAGAATTTCTTCAAAAATGAATACAATTATTTACAAACTCGCAACAATATGGATATAAATAATTTGATTAGGAAGAATTATAATAATAATAATGACCCTCTTCTGTCAGGAACGATTCCGGTATAGACCGCTTCAAAACAGGGACTTTTGTAGCCTTTTTTTTTTTTTTTTTTTTTTTTTAGAAATGCTATGTATTTTTATTTCTATTTTATTTATTTTTTTAAATCTGCATAAAGGTTTCATCATTAGAAAGATCTTTCAAAATTGAACATTTTTTGTGCTTACACTTTTCCCTTAATCTCAATATGTAAAAGGATTTCAACGAAAGTTTATAACTACCATTGCAATTCTAAAATACCCATGGAGGATAAAATTAAAATGTAGTATAAAATTCAGTCATAAAAATTATGGACTAATAGTTATTACGTCATTTTCTTGCTATCATGATAATGTACTTATCTGATATAAACAAACAGTTGATTGTGACGTCATATTTATCAAATTAGTTAAAATAAATAACGTTACAAATAAGGTACCTAAGGTTACTTTGTTACAAATATGGTACACTTTCACTTGGTACCTTATTTGTAACGAAGTTTTGATTAGATATTTTAGAATTAATTAAAATATGAAAATAATTTCAAAATTGGACATTTAAATTTATGATTGTTGCCAAAAAAAATTACCAGTTATTGTTATATGTATATATATATATATTGAGGGGGGGGGGAGGGGCATAAGATAAAATAATGTTTTCACGCGAAAAATTAAAAAATTAAAAACATTAAATTTGCCCATGCATATAAAAAATACTTATTGAAACGAGTCGAAGAAGGAAGCGAAATAAGTACTGAGTTATATTACGATAAATACGATATATAATATACGGGTTATGTTAGACCTATCGTCCAGGGTTAGGAGGTATTTTCGTTAAAATAAATAGTTTGTTCGTTCGGTGCAACTTTCACATTAGCTCCGTCAGGTACAACTTTCATATTAGTCCCGTTAGGTGCAACTTGCACATTAGTCCCATTTAAATATAGTGTCCAGCGAAGCTTGCAAAGCATTCGTTGATTCACCACCTTAACTGATTTCACATTCCGTCATTTTTGACGGGGTTATGTACTAGTAATATATATAATGACCCTCATCTGTCATGAACGAATCCGGTTAGTACCGCTTCAAAACAGAAACTTTTGGCAGCCATTTTTTTTCCGTTTGTTTAATTCAACTTAGGAAACATACATATCATTTTCATACATGTTTTGTATCGCACATATTCTTATTTATTTCCTATAAAACCTTGAAAAACTATTCAATTGTAATGTTTAAATGTCTAAATTATAAATATAACGGATCACTGGCTATTATAAACATGAACCTATAAATAGAATTATGTAACTTCATGATTATAAACAATGCAATACCAAATAAAAATAAACCAAAACTGTTGCCATTCAGAAAATACAAATTCCAAATGGACAACTTTTTTATTCCGAATGAACGACTCTTTGACTGTTTCATTAAAAAAACGCTTAAAATATTTCTAAAACATATTAAAGCCTTTAAATATTTTTATCAAACTTCATTGTTTGTTTACATTGTAAGGTATGATTGGCGTCGAGTTTAGTACGTAAATGCCGCCAGTTGATTTTAGTTTTGAAATTAGTGTAAAATGGTAGTTGGGATAGAATGTTTGGTTGGGCAAGTAAAAGTCACCAGTTGAAATGAGTATTGAATGTAGAGTAGTCTAAGGTGATAATGTCGAGTCAAGGTAAAATGTTCGGTTGAGAATGAGAAAGTCCCTAGCTGGATCCTGGATATTTTGGCGATGTTGTGGGTGAGATAGCTGGTTGGAGGTATCGAGTAGAGGTGAATTTGGGTTAGCATGGAGTGTCTGTAGTTGTTGGATAGTTAGTTAGAAAATTTGAAAACAGGATCTACGATAGTCTTAAAAAAGAGTATTTTGGTAAAATGAAGTGAATCGTTTTTTCTTATTATGAGGACTTTAAATACGCAATCGAAGTGATGACGTCACTTGACGTTCGTGGATACAAGAAAAATATTTCCTATGTTAAACGCCCTAAACGCCCAATGGATTTTTCGTAAAAAATTATTAAAAATCGAGGGAAATTATTTCCCGATTTTAATCCCCATATTTAGATTTAGATATGTATTAGTTATCATGTGCATTCGTTAGATTGAGTTGTTTTTGTTCTAAAATTGATAAAATTTGAATTTTAAATTTCAAAACTCTAGATAAAAAAAAAACTTCCATATTCCATTGAAAACATAAACATTTCATTTCAAAGGATGATATTTGCACAATAAATATCCAACTAATATACTAATTAAAATGAAAATGATAAATATTCTATCATAATTTGAAGTGAAATTTGTTTTCAAATGTCTAAATAAAGTATCTGATATAAGATACTAATATGTTGCAGCGGAATAAATTTGATATCGGTCATCCTTGGCAGAAAAAAAAAATATATATATATATATCGCCAAATTATCTGGCGAATATAATTTAATTCCTTTCAAAAATCATGGTTATTTTAAAAACTTATATTAAGAGAGTAATGAATAATATTAAACAATATTTCGCACAATACATATTACGAAAATATACATCTGGCATGTATATTTTCGCAGTACGTTTTTGATCGCGAAATACAAAAACGCCAAGGACAACAGAGTTTTGAAATTTAAAATTTAAATTTTGTCAATTTGACAGCAAAATAACTCAATCTAACACATGCACATGATAACTAATACATATATATACCCAAATATGGTGATTAAAATCGGGAAATAATTTTCCTCGATTTTTAATAATTTTTTACAAAAAATCCAATGGGCGAATAACATAGGAAATCATTTTCTTGCATCCACGGACGGTCAGTGGCGTCACACTTCGCTTGCGTATAGAGCACTTAATGGAACACTGGGATGTGTAGTTGCTGTTTTGTGGTCGGGCCTATATTTTTTGTCAACCAGCAGTTTTTTTATTGTCATTCATATTTATTGATCGGGTAGAATTTTTTTAATTTCAGAACGAAAATTATAAAATATCGAAACACATTTGATTTATAAACAAAAATTGAAAATACATTTAAATGATCACGTGGTTACCATCATGATCTAAACATTGTTTTCAAGATTTATCGTTCATATTCCGTCATTTTTGACGGGGTTATATATTAGTAAATAAATAAATGAATAAAGACAAGTTAATAGAGTTCTAACAACCACGTGACTTTCTTCTTAGCAACCGTACTTTGCTGAAGGACAATGCTAATTTTTCCATGCTTTTGGAAGCGTAGTAGTCGAATTTTTTTTATGCTTTTACAAATACATTTAAAACGCTGTGTTAGCATAAATTTGTAACACTATTGCGCAATGATAAACAATGGGGCAGTGGAGTCGATGTCCCTCAGCAAACAAATATCGTCTGCTCGTGAGGTCATGTGTTAGAACGCTATTAAGTTTGAATTTGAGTTGGTAATTTTTCTTTTCTATTTTTCAATATTTCATAATTTATTGAAAAAAAGAAGAAAAAAAAGAAAAGGAAAGGAAAAAGAAAAGAAAGATACAGAAAAAATAATCGCATAAATTATGCATTTTTGTCTAAAATGGCGATAAAAATTCAAAAGTCGCCAAGGGCAGCTATATTAAGGCTGTACCAGGATCAAGTTTACACATTTAATTAATTAATTAATTTTAATAACTTTTGGATTTGCCGTAGCAAGACAAAAATTTCGTTGTTCTTTTTGGTAATTTTCGCCCTCATCGTGATTAACCTGTAAAAAATTCACGCTAGTCAATAAAATTAAATGAATATCCATAAACTTTACAAACGATCCTTTAAAGATGGAAAGCATGCTGTGAATAACAAGTTGGTACGATTTACGGGAAAAGCTTAAAAAAAGAAAAAGAAAGAAAAAAAAATACAGGAAAAGTCTTTAGTGCCGGTTTATGGGTGCTGTCGGATTATGGATGCTTCACTGTAACAACGATAAAATCTAACAAGGAAACATTCAAAAAGTATCATCTTCAAAAAATATTGAAAAAACATATATGTGATTCTACTCTTCATAAAACACTAGAAAATGAAAAAATTATCTGCTAAAATGAATTACAACGAACACAAAAATTTATTAAAATTAAGCATATTTGGTGATTTCACACTGTTAGGCGATTGAATTTGAGTACTTGGAGGAAAAGAAAAACACTGTTCTGTTCGTACACGGCAATCTCAGTGCTAGCGAACTTATCGCCTAATAGCGCTAAATCACCAAAAACGCTTAATTTTGATAATTTTTTGTGGTCGCTGTAATTCATTTCAGCAGATAATTTTTTCACTTTCTGGTGTTTCATAAAGAATAGAATAACATTTTTTTTTTTTCAATATTTTGAATGGCAACACCTTTTGAACGTTTCCTTGTAAGACATTTTTATCTAATGCAGTAACGACAATATTATATTTAGTATCGTCTTGAGAAATACTGCTAGCAGCATACTGCGCTTCAAGCTGTAAAAACCGTAGTTTTGGCTTTTATCGTCAGAAAGTTAGCGGTTTAATTGCTATTTATTTCTGCAGTTGGAGAATCGAAATTTAATTCAGTAAAAATTTTACCTTCTTTATCCATTTCAAGAAAAATGCGAATAGTTTAATTTGAATTAATGCATTAACGTACTCAATTTCCGATCACTTCAACTGCATTAGCAACAAGATTGATAGCTGTTACGCTCAGTATCACGTCCGGGTGACCAAATATAGGTTATAGCTATATGTTTGGTACGTCGATCATCATGAAAGCGATTTATAAAAACAATTTTATTTACGCGCAATATAAGAACTAAACTATTTACAGAAGAATAAATTTACAACTGCAGGTATGAAACAGTCGGCAGCAAAAGTATCCGAGCACTAGCAAAAATTCCTATGTAAAAAAAAATCTGATGTGGATACCACACGACTTCCTTATACACCCACTGGAATATACATATATTGTTATGAAAACATTGATTTTTGTGTGAGGTAACCGATTTGTAAATAAACAGGTAGGTTCCAACCACAAAAAAAAAAAAAAAAAAAAAAAAAAAAAAAAATTATACAGACACGACATTATTTCATTATTTAATACATGAAAATCTGACATTGACAGATTTTAATTTAGTGCCAGAGGCCTACTGCTAAACTTGTCAATATCGAGAAATTCTTCTTTAGTTAATTCGTGACGATCTAAATTCCATGATAAAGTTTTCATTAAATCAAACCAATGTATTTCAGCTGCAGATACTGTAACAAATAACGTTGGAAGTCCAAACTGTCTTATAGCCGCAAAACAACGTTTTTTCTCTTTTTCCCAATGAGGGGATGTGTGCCTTGGGGGGGACTCATGTCAAAGGTGTGCCTTGGGGGGGGGACTCATGTCAAAGTTGTACCTTGGGGGAGACTCATGTCAAAGTTGGGCCTTGGGGGGACTCATGTCAAAGTTGGGCCTGGGGGGGGCTCATGTCAAAGTTGTGCCTGGGGGGGGACTCATGTCAAAGTTGTGCCTTGGGGGGACTTCATTGAATAAATCCCCATTCAATAAACCGACTGAAATAGGCCCTTAGCACTATTAAGAGTGACGTATAAAAATTCGACAACGCTGTACCGACTGAAATAGGGGTACCTTGGGGGGGACTCATGTCAAAGTTGTACCTTGGGGGGGGACTTCATTCAGTAAATCCCCATTCAATAAACCGACTGAAATAGGCCTTTAGCACTATTAAGAGTGTATTATAAAAATTCGACAACTGTACCGACTGAAATAGGCCTCTAGCACTAAAAAGAAAAAAAAAAAAAGGAAAAAGAAAAACTGTTACTTCAACCACAAAAGTCATGGTAATTGAATTATATATACCGTCGAACAAATATACTAGCCTTTTCAGTAATAGCTTATTATACAAAATCTCTCACTGGCAAATTCATAACTTAAAGTTTAATGAAAATCATTCGACTATAGATAACTTTTGTTCTATTTGCCGAGAATTAGAGGTGAAAAACACTAAATTTTACCGAAACAATTAATTCAATTAAAATTGAGAAAGGATTTACTAATTTAGGCCATCCAGAAAGAATATTTACCGCCAAATTTGATAGCTAATCTCGCCAAGTCGCCAAGTTTGCAGCCAACACTGATTTTGGTCTTGGCATCGATTTTCGTGATTTTCGGCCGAATTTGGCGACTTGGCGACTGAATTTCGCGAAAATATGTAGTTTAGGGTTTGGATGCTCTAACTTTAATAAGAACAGAATTCTGGAATTTTTCGGAAAATTTCATTGGTTTATAGCGCTGAACTAAATTCTCCGAAAATTCTTTAAATGACAAACGAGACTAAAAGAAAATAAAGTGCATTCGTGGACTAGAACCTGCTTATATATTAAGAATTACTTTCTACACTCAATAATGTCGAAAACTTTCCTAATAGTATCATAACGTGCTCAGTATCCTACCTGCTTAATATTTATTAAAGTGCATTCATCGTCTAGAACCTGTTTATGTTTTTAAGAATTACATTCTACACGCAAAAATGTGGACAACTTTCATAAAAACATCATTACGGGCTGTATTTAGAGGTTGAATATTCATTAAATAAAATGCATTCGTCGACTAGAACCTGCTTATGTCTTTACAAATCACTTTCTACACACAAAAGTGTCGACAACTTTCACAATAATATCATTACGTACTCTACCATTAGCTTATTTTGAAATCTCTGTGATGGTAGTTCATATATAATGGCCAAAACCTTTGTATATTCGCCATTATGAATATAATTTTCTTAAATATCTCCAAAATTGATAGTCACAGGGAGGTGCACAACTAGATACTATAATAAATATATATATACCAAATTGCAACGTTCTACGTCCAACCGTTTTGAGTTATGCGAGATACACTCACACACACACGTCACGAAAAATCGTGTAAAGGCGCTGATATCTCTCGTATTAAGACGAAATTTGCAGGTGTATAACTAGACGTAACAACAGTCACACGTATAAACTTGCAATATTCTACAATGATTCGTTTTTCAGCTATGCGAGACATAAACCCCGTTTCGCAAATCGGGATTCCAGTACTTCCGAAAACTTGGTATAAGGAAGTAAAAAGCAGTCTTAATACTGTTTTGTTAAATAAATCCTTGTCGAATAATGTTCTTAGACTAAAAACATGATTCGATAAGGATTTAACAAAACAGTATTAAAAGTACTTTTTATTATGTAGGAATTTTTGCTAGTGCTCGGATACTTTTGCTGCCGACTGTACATAAATGAGGATACAAAAAAAAAAAAAAAAAAAAAAAAAAAAAAGCAATCAGTACCATATCAGAACAATAGTAGTTTTTTTTAAATTAATTTCGCGAATTGAGTCATTTCTGTTCTTTTTCTGAGAAGCGATAGTACGGCACCACAGAGGTTTCTTTTTATTAAATATTTTTTTAAAGATTGTTGCGTAGTTGGGGGATCGTGAGTTGTCCGAGAATGAAAGGCTAAACTTACAAAAATTCAGCAATTTATTCACAGAAAGTTCCAGAAAAATACAGGTCAATAAACCAAGTAGCAGCTTCAATTCAAGCAGTAATCACAGCTTAAACAACAGCTGTTAATAGCAAATCCACAGTACAAACTGTATAGCAATAACACTTGAAGCAAGTCTCTTTCAAAGAGGCTCAAACAATGCAAGTACTAGCGAAGCTGGCTGAAAACTGAACTGAACTGACGCGCCTTGGCGAAGAAAGCAGGCTTATATACCCCTGTAGAAAAGTGTGGAAGGTTCCAGTCCATATCTCATCAGCCAATGGGATTAGAGCTTCCATATTTGGTATATCCCTTATAAGGATTTTCTCGCCAAGGTCGCCAAAACAATCGCCAAGGTGGGAAAAAGTCACCAAATTTGGCGCCAAATCCACTACCTGCCTTATTGGGGCTTTTTAATGCGTTTTTAAGGGAAAATAAGGCTATTTCAACGCTAAAACGACTAGAAATGCACAAAATTAGCAATTTATCAACTTACTAAGCCTCTTTGAGAGAATTTATAAAAAATAAACACAATTATTTACAATTTTGTAACACTGCCCCCCTCCCAAGGACTGCACGTCCCGGGCAGTGCAGCCCTTGGTCAAGAGGCGAAACTAACCAAATTTACACAATCTAAAATACAAAAACTAAGTTGCATATAACGACAAAATACAAACAAAAATCAAATGAGAAATATTTACAAAATTCACAAATATGTACAAGTATTTATATACAAATATTTACATTACACATGCGCAAATTTTACCAGTATTTACATTTTAAATTTTAATATTACCGTTAATTTTGGTACTTGGCTAGCCTGTTATAGTGCACCACCTTCGGTTTTGATGAAGGTGTTTTAGTGATCAGCACGACTACATCATTCAGCCTTTTTAAGAATGTGTATGGTCCGTCCCAGTTGCACTGTAACTTGGGAGAGAGTCCTTTGCGTCGAACAGGATTCCATAACCAGACCTTCTCTCTTTCCTGGAACTCATGTTGCGTAGCCTTTAAATCGTACCTTGTCTTCATTTTCTCCGTTGCAATGTGAATCCGCTCCCGAGCAAAGTTGTGTACGTCCTCAAATCGTGCCTGGAGATCTTGGATGTACTCCTCGGGCGATGAAGGCGCATCGGGTGGACAACCAAACAGGAGGTCACAAGGGAGACGAAGTTCACGTCCAAAGAGCATCTGAGCTGGAGTATAGCCGGTGGATTCATGGACAGCACTTCGATAAGCGAGCAGGAACAATGGCAACTTCAAGTCCCAATCTTGCTGGTTCCTTGATACTAGAAGAGAGAGGTTATTCAAGATGGTACGATTGAACCTCTCGACCATGCCGTTCGACTGGGGATGTAAGGGTGTTGTCCGGGTTTTGTCTATGAGGAGCAGTTGACACAGTCCTTTGAATACAGCAGAGGTAAAGTTCCTGCCTTGGTCGGTATGAAGTTGTAGGGGTGTGCCGTACCTTGACACCCATTGCTGCACTAGGACCTCTGCGACTGTGCATGCCTCTTGATCGGGAATGGGATACGCTTCAGGCCACTTGGTGAAGCGAAGCATCTTGGGTCCATCACGACGAGGATGTATTTATTTCCACTGGAGGTCCGTGGCAAAGGACCCAAGATGTCGAGTGCAATCCGTTCAAATGGTGCTCCAATGTTATACCGTTGCAGTCTTCCTCGACTTCGTTTCTGCGGCCCTTTACGTGCCGCACAAGCATCACAGGATTTACATCATTTCTCCACATCCTCCTTTGCCTTGCACCAGTAGAAGCGTACCCGAATTTTCTGCAGAGTCTTCATTACCCCCAACATGGCCTCCGGTAGAGCTACTATGCAGTTGTTCTAAAACATCTGGAATTTTTGATCTTGGTAATACAATCTGCCATCTGAAGCTTTTCCCATCATCAGATTCCCACTTTCTGTATAATACGCCGTTCCTGATATGAAGAGAGTCCCAAAGTGCCCAATAACTTTTCGTAATGGGACTAAATCTGGAAAGGTCCTGCCAGGTAGGTCTGTTGCTGGTCGTCTCCTTCAGCTGTAATATTGGCTTTATGTCAGGATCTTCCAACTGGGCTTGTCTAAGTTCTTCATCTCTCCATGGATCGGGATCTTGTTCTGATGGTGTTGAGACAGTAACTTGGCAGGTAACCGGATTTATCGGCAGGTATTTCTGTTCGGCTCTAGAGCAGTACTTGCAGCTTTCCGAGCAGGGCTTCCGTGACAAGGCATCTGCATTACCATGTAGAGTCCCTTTACGATGACGTATCTCAAAGTCATATTCCTGGAGGCGTTGTATCCACCTGGCAATCTGTCCTTCCGGGTTCTTGAACTGAAGCAACCACGTTAAAGAGTCAGTCCTGAGCAGTCCTGTCAGTCGTTGGTCAGTCCTGAGCAGGAATCTTCTGCCATAAAGGTAATGATGGAAATGTTCTATGGCTTTTACGATGGCGAGTAGCTCTTTCCTGGTGGTACAGTAATTTCGCTCTGGTTTAGACAGGATTAACTCCAGTAGGCAATGACACGTTCTTGACCATCAATTTCCTGCGACAGAACAGAACCGACACTTTCATGGCTGGCATCTGTATCAAGTATGAACTGTCTGTCGGGCTGTGGATACGCCAAGATAGGCGATGATGTTAAGGCCTCTTTAAGTCGCTTGAACGCTTTTTCACATTCATCTGTCAACAGGAACTTCTATTTGGCTTCCGTCAGCTTGTGGAGTGGTCTGGCAATATTTGAAGGCCCTTGACAAACTTCCTGTAGTAAGTGCATAACCACAGGAAACTTCGTAGTTGGTGTATATTTTCAGGGTGACTCCAGTTCTCGACTGCAGAGATCTTCTCAGGATCAGTTCTTACACCTTCGGCAATGATGATATGGCCGAGGTAGCTCACTTCACGACGGAACAAGTTACACTTGCCTGGATTCAATTTGAGGTTAGCCATTCTGAGTTTCTCCAGCAACTTTCGGATGTTTCGTAGATGGTCTTCAAAGGTGCGCCCCACAATGATAATATCATCCAAATACACCAGACAGGCTTCATAGGAAAGTCCTTTTAGCACTGTCTCCATCAGGCGTTCGAAGGTGGGAGGAGCATTACATAATCCGAATGGCATAACTTTAAATTGCCACAGTCCCTGTCCCGTGGTGAATGCAGTCTTCTCACGATCATCAGGATGTAATTCTACTTGCCAGTAACCACTCTTCAGATCCAAAGTCGAGAACCATTTATTGCCAGCAAGTGTGTCTAATGTGTCGTCAATTCTGGGAAGAGGGTAACTGTCTTTCTTCGTGACGTCATTCAAACGACGATAATCCACGGAAAATCTTGTTGAACCATCCTTTTTTCGCACCTACTATGGGAGAGGCCCAAGGACTCGTTGATGGTTCGATGACGACATTGTGCTGCATTTCATTTAGAAGTTCAGTGACCTCTTCCTGTTTAGCAAATGGAAGTCTTCTTGGATGTTGTTTGATTGGAGGGTAATTTCCTGTATAAATTCTGTGCTGTGTGATGTTCGTTCTCCCGACGTCTTCAGGTGTTCGAGAAAAAAGTTCTTTAAATTCTTGGAGTAGCTTCTCCGCAGCACATCTCTGTTCCTTTCCTAACTCTGCATTCTTGAGTAATTCCGTTATTAATTGTTCAGAAGACTTGGATTCGGTTGATTGCGTGGGGCGGTTTATGCATGTTACAGGAGTGCAGGCTGCTAACACCTCATCCTTCTTCACTGTTCGGACCTTATCGCTGATGTTTGCGACTCTCACAGGAATAGTACTCTTTGAGAGATCTACTAGAGATGAAGCTATCAGAACTCCTCTTGGGCTATTGTCTGTATTCGGGTATTCACTCAGTCCATAGCGGAAGTATTGCTTTGTAGGTGGTGTTCCTGAAACTATTGTCTCTGTATGTGGAGGGATGGAAATTTCAGACTTGGCTGTTATCTGGCATATTGGCTGAATGTCTTGATTTTCAGTGTTGAACACAGCGATGTCTTCCAAACTCGAATGCAGTTCATTATTCTTGAAGTCCAATTGAAAGTTAAATTTTCTCAGGAAATCAATTCCAATGATTAAAGTATCTGTTATATCAGCCACATATGCCATATGATGGTAACTGGCATTCCCAAAAGTGATGGTCAAGTTCATTTTTCCATATATTTTGATTTCGTCTCCGGTCACAGTCTGGAGTTTAACACAGGGCGGCGTCCAGATGATCTTCTCTTTTAGTACTTGAGCCAAATCCGTTCTAATGATGGTCACGTTGGCTCCCGTGTCCAGAATCATCCGGCAGGTGGTGTTGTTAACTTGGCCATAGACGTGGTCCATTATCGCCGCCACTCATCGATGAAACATGAAATACTGTAAATTGGGGCTCTTTAATTTCAGGCAACCTCCGTCCCTCGAGATGGCCTCCTCTTAGTTTCCCTGCAGTGATGGTGAAGCCGAGTGATTTCCTATAGTTGGTCGTACAGGGCAGTTCCTCTTCACATGACCATCCCCTCCACAGCCCCAGCACTTTATCTGCCGATCCTTTATTTCCTTATTATTCTCCAGGCCGCGCAATCTCTTTAAGATCTCTGCGATTTTCATAAGCAGGCGTATCATTTAATGAGACTGCTCTTATCGTATGGCGGTCTTTGCGGGAGGCTTGTTGGGCTGCCTCTATTCTAAGTGCAAAGCCTAAAGCTGATTCTACGTCTCTGATGTTGGAGAGTCTCAGCGCTTTTTGAATTTCTGGATCACGAACAGCATCGATAAAGTACTGAAGAGCTAAGTCGTTTCGAGTGTCAGCATGACAGTCTGAGAATGCTAGGTGTGACAGTCTCTGAATGTCCGCTGCCAGCTCTTGCAAACTTTCGCCCGTTTTCTGGTGACGGGATTTTAGCTGGAGGCGACTATAGTCCTTAGAACACTTCTCTCCGAACCGTAGCTCCAGTGCTCTAGTCAGGGCCTCGAAGTCGTTCCTTTCTTCTTTAGAAACATTTCTCAGTATCTCGGCTGCATCTCCCCGTAATGCTGCTGCTAAGTGGACTGACTTGGCGGTAGAGTCCCAGCCGTTAGCTTCAGCTACGATTGAAAACTGCGTCTTATATACATGCCAGGAGGAATTGCCGTCGTAGGTGGATAGCTTAATAAATTCCTGATTCTGGATTCTTTTCTCTTTCTTTTCAGTTTCCTGAGGCATGGATTCTAACTTTTCTTCGAGATTCCGAATCTTGCTCTGCAGTTCATTCCCTATTACTCCTCCGTTCCACTCTTCTTTCATTTTTCTCTCAAGATCTTCCTCCATTCTCTTAAACTTGCTTTCTATCTCTGAAAACCTTCCTTTCAGCTCTTGATCAAAGTTTTCTTTAAATTTCTCCTCTAGTTATCACCATTTACAGACAATCCCCGCTTCTGACACCAGAAATGTTGCGTAGTTGGGGGTTCGTGAGTTGTCCGAGAATAAAAGGCCAAACTTACAAAAATTCAGTAATTTATTCACAGAAAGTTCCAGAAAAATACAGGTCAATAAACCAAGTAGCAGCTTCAATTCAAGCAGTAATCACAGCTTAAACAACAGCTGTCAATAGCAAATCCACAGAACAAACTGTATAGCAATAACACTTGAAGCAAGTCTCTCTCAAAGAGGCTCAAACAATGCAAGTACTAGCGAAGCTGGCTGAAAAATGAACTGAACGGACTCGCCTTGGCGAAGAAAGCAGGCTTATATACCCCTGTAGAAAAGTGTGGAACGTTCCAGAAATCTCCATATCTCATCAGCCAATGGGATTAGAGCTTCCATATTTGGTATATCCCTTATAAGGATTTTCTCGCCAAGGTCGCCAAAAAAATCGCCAAGGTGGGAAAAAGTCGCCAAATTTGGCGCCAAATCCACTACCTGCCTCATTGGGGCTTTTTAATGCTTTTTTAAGGGAAAATAAGGCTATTTCAACGCTAAAACGACTAGAAATGCACAAAATTATCACTTTATCAACTTACTAAGCCTCTTTGAGAGAATTTATACAAAAATAAACACAATTATTTACAATTTTGTAACAATATATTTCGGGTTGTGTTGAATAGGTTTCTGCGTAGGACTAGTGCTACACAATGGACAATTAGAAAAGGTCTGGGACTATCCGCGATTGTAATGAAATGCTGGCCCTCTGGTTGGCTAAGGTGAAATTACAATTAACATGCTTTAATTCGGCTTTCATCAAGCCTCCATTGCTTGCCAATGTTTAGTTTCACATATATTTATTGAATAAAAATGAATAAATCCGGTAAACAAGATAACACATACTGTCGTGTGCTACAGTGTAACTCCAAAGGATCCAGAAATCCAGAATTAAGCTTCCATTTATTTCCAAATGACAAATTTAAAATTTCAGTTGCTTCGGCTAATGGAAGTAAAGAATTAATCAGATGATTCGAAACTAATATTTGTTCAACTTCAGTTAAAAATCTACTTCCGATCAAACTTTGAATAAACTGAAATATTTTTTTTTTCAAAAGCAATCAATTTTCCATGATGTAATGGCGGAGAAATTATAGTACGAATATTAAGTAGAATAACAAAAAGAACAATAATAAATACACGTGGCTATTATATTTACTAACAACAAAAGCTGAAAAAGCGCCATCTATCGATCATTACAAACGCGGATTCATCATGTCCAGAGATATGTCATCACAATTTGTATCTCCTGTGTTGTGATAATGGCTCCCCCGCGTCACGTTGGTGACCCTCCCAGAGGTGCAATCTGGATGGGAGGATAAATATATTTCGGAATATAGTGTATTATAATTGGTTCAATATCTCACTATAGCTCACTGAGCTTCAGTTACACTCATTTTAGCTCAGTGCTATAGCTACGCGTTGGGCAATTTATCCCTTTGTATCCCACCGGCACTTTAATGTTCCATCAAACAAATTCCTCAATATAGCCTAAAATTACTACAGGATTTCATTGGGACAGTAGTTTAAGCTTCAGTCCCTATAGTTTAAGCTTTCCCTATAGTTAAGCTATAGTTTAATCTAAATTTAATCCTTTCGCAACCACTGACGTAGATTCACGTCATTTGAAAATCTGTAACTCCACCAGTGGGCGTTTCTTTCGCAATTTGTATGCTATTTGTTTCTGAAATATATAGCCAATATTTTCATTTTTACAATGAAATATACTATGGATACAAATACTTTGATTAGAAAGATTATAATTATAATGTACATCCATTTCTAATATAAGGAGTACATAAAAATGATGCACTTTCGGTTGCAAAGCCGTTTGCAAGTGTTCCAAATGTATGACTACCGTCGGCAGCAAAAGTATCTGAGCATTAGCAAAAATTCCTATGTAAAAAATACACGCTTAACCGTATTTTGTTAAATAAATCCTTGTCGAATCTTGGTCTTAGACGGACTAAGAACAGGATTCGACAAGGATTTATTCAACAAAACTGCATTAAGTGTACTTTTTTTATATAGGAATTTTTTATAATGCTCGGTCACTTTTGCTGCCTACTGCATTTGCAAAAAACTTGCAAAATTTATGTCATCGAAGTTGCAAGAGTTCCGTTTGTATGTAATCATAAATGTGAATAAAGAAAATTTTGTTCTGAAATATTGTAACATGGGTGAATAACGCCCACTGGCGGATTTTACTATCAAAAATTCAAAATCATGAGGTCGCAAAAGTGTTAATATGAGATGATTCTCATGCATAAAGAAATATAATAAAAAAGTTTCAAACTATTTTTCCAAAAATAAAATAAATTGGGATACAAAGGGTTAAATACGTTTCGAACAATCGAACGTTCCATCCATGGAGGATCGAAATTGTGATGTTATGTCAGCGGACTACTCTTAGAGTTCAATTCGGGGTTTCTGGTAACTGCCTACAGCGTAGCTCTATTGCAACGTTAAGCCTACTCAACCTTAGACAACGGTATATTATTCAATTGATTTGCTTATTGAAATGGCATCAGTAATATGTTTTTGTTTTAAATATCAGTTATAATTTTAACGCTTGCTCGTGCTTAGATATTTATTTGAAGTGACCCATTCTTTTTCTAAAATTTTAAATTATACTTTTTTATGTTATAGTCTATTTCAAAATGAATACTTATTATAACAAATCATTCAGAAGAAAAATGGATTTAGAATTGAATCGTATGCTTGTATTTACCACAAATAAAACTATGCATGAACGTTTTTCTTTACTTAATCAAAAACATTTGTTTATTGTAAATAATGATGCTCCATCTCGCTTTCAAAATAATGCTCTTAATGAACGAGTTATCTTTAATAATATGATGAATCCCCCCTCTTATAGATACAATTGTGAAAACAACTTTACATCTCCAGAACAACTTAATCATTTGATGAATAGGCGTACAGTCTTGATGTCTTCAGGATTTCAAAATGAAAGAGAAGTAGAGTGTCATGACAACGAAATATTACCATCTGATTTCTGGTCAAAATATCTCCATTCCAATATACCAAATCCTAATCTAGAAACTGAACAATGTAATTTGATTTCAACAGCTGGAACTGATTTCTACAGAAGGGAATTCAGCAGATGGAATAAAAGAAGAAACCCACATATTATTACTTCACCTTTCTATTTGCTTGGAAGATATAATTATAAAAGACGATTTCCATATAAAACAAAACGTACAAAAATTACCAAAGAACAGTTGGATGAAGAAATTGATGCTTATATGGCAGAAGTACGATCCAAGGAACAAAGTTCTGTAACTGATGGAGGTGAGGACACTCATAGTAAGGATTAAATTAAAAAGTGACAAAATTTTAGGTGATACCAATAAAATTAACTGAATTTTTTAAATTTTATAATATTCCTGGAATACAGAACAAATTTTATGTTCTGCTTTTATTTACAATGGTTATAGTTGACTGTAAATTTTATAGTGTTATTTTTGAAAATGTAAATTCTTTATGAAATTGATTTAAAAATAGGTTTCTACATTGAGTAAATTCATTTTATATAATATTGGATTTATTGAAGAATACTTGAGTATTTTGATCAAAAAAATTTTTCAGGAATGAAACTACCTATTGAATGAAATTTGAATTGAACTATGTATTAATTATAAGTAAAACCTATAGTTTTCTATATATTGCAAATTTGTTGCAGTATTTTGTATACAGAGTATTATCGAAAATTGTTTGTTTTAAGGATTTTGATCAAAAGTTTTAATCAAGTGTATTTAAGTTTAAAGCAAACCTTCAAGTCAAAGGAAATAAAAATAAAATAAATTTATCAATTAATAAAAAAAAAATCCTAATAAACTACAGTGTGATTTTCTTTTAGTTTGTTTTTTGAATTGCAAATTATTTTTAACCAGCTCTATATTAATGTATGGTGTTACTACAAAGCGCGACAATAAAGCGCCAAGCGTATTTTTCCTGCTTACACCGTGTGATAGAAAACTTGCAGAGGTTTCTTTATTTACGTTTATGAACAATGTTTTAAATAAACTGGCGTTTCTTTATTCTACAGTTTTTTGAGTAATGAATTACACAAATACCACTATGATAAATATATATGTATAACTTTATTAATAGCTGAGAAAATATATAAGTGGAATTCCCCCCCCCCCAAATTTGTGAAAATTGAAATTTAGAGAACGTTAGCTAGAACGTTTTTCGCCAAGATCAATACTTATGCATTTGTGATATCATTTTAAATTCATAGCCAAAATGGCCAAAAATATTTAAACTCGCCAAGGGTGTCTCATACTAAATGTATGCCGTGGATTGATTATATTCAACAATGTTCATGCGAGTAATCATAAATGATATTTTAAAACTTTGAAATTTATAGCACATTTTAGTTTACAATTCAAACTGTTCTCATCCTTTAACACTAAACCTACCACGACGGGTCATACGACCCATTTTAAACTTTGTCAGAATTTCTTGCAAATAACATTATCACATCGTGCATGTTTCATGTACCAAATTGTGCTAAATAATATATTTTTGCTATACATAGTAATATATATAACATTTTAAAGACGGGTCACTTGACCCGCTGTGGTAGGAATAGGTATACATGAAGTATCGGTAGGTTTAGTGTTAAAGTGAAATTTTGCCGGTTGGCGTAGATAGCTCCTACATTAGTCGCTAAAAAGACGCCAGTTGGTGGGATAAAAGCAAAGGTAGATTAAAATTGTGAGAAAAAAATCTGCAGTATTCTGTGAAATCAACATCGCATCCAAATATACGCAATTGTAGTGGCAAAGGAAAAATATTCAATAAGTGTACAAAATGTTATAATTAAAAATTATAATTTTCTTTCGAAAATTAGCAAAATAAAATTTCATCGTTATAATGAAGTTAATATATATATATATTTATTTACGTGTGTATTAATAACAAATCATGATTTAAAATAATTTTTTTTTTCCAGAACCAGATTCGAAATAATTAGCGACTTAGCATATAATTTTGCAAAATGTTAGTGTAGCAAAATAGTACGTCACTTAATGGATTTTTGAGTACAGATTTAGTATAATACCCCTTTGGAGATTTTTAAATTCTTTTGCTATTTTGGCGATAAATTAATGACTATCGCAGTTGCGTAAGTAATGAAATAGGCGAGAAACGTAAGAGATACTTCGGTGATAATTTTCAAATTTCGCCAAGAGCGTCCTGTACTAAAACAGTTCCTTAATTCAAGCTAGACTACAGTGGATCTTTAACTTAATATAACAAAAAGCAATAAAATACGACTATGTTGGTGATTGCATACTCATGCTAAAGTGCTAAGCCTAATGATACATGAAATCAAGCAATTTTTTTTTCCTATTTTATAATGCCAGATTATATTTTTTGATTGAATAGAAGCTGATATTGTTTTGATGGTGTTTTTAAGTGTTACCAATATTTCTTATTATCCGTGTTTATAATAGCTTATTCTTTTGGAATACATTCCCAATTTTGAAAGATTAGCAGATTATTAAAACAATTGGTACTTATATAATTTTGCAGCTCCCGACGCCAATATTATAGCCAAGACCAAAAAACTAGAAAATGACGTTATATAAAGTATAATAAAACATATTTATAAAGAACTTTAAAATATATATGACTCTGTTTATGCATTTTCATTAATATGTGTGTAAGAAACATGTATGTCTGTACACTATACATATTTATATAAATTCTGGCGTGTATTATATTTTCAAATTTGTGAGTCTTGTAAATGCATGAGAACACTACATGTAAATTCAAATGTCTGTTGGCTTATTTATTGAACTTCAGTATGAAAAGTAGCACTAGACAAAAAATCACAATTATGAATTTGTCACTGAGCAAAGTGTATAAAGTGCCCCAATTGGTTTCGCATCTTTATCTCTAAAATTATCAACCTGAGAAACATTTGTGGCAGATTGGTCATAGGCTAGCTAATGTTTTATTATATTTTTCAAATTAATTTTTTTGAAATATTACATTTTTGAGTTGTTTCTCTTTTCTTGTCGGGATGTGATAGGTTAAAATGTGTATCTTTCTACATAAAATTAATTGTATCTTCTGTCCGCTTACAGCAAGCACTGGTAATTTATCGTAGGCGCAATAAACTTCCGTAAGCGCCAAATAAGGAAGTTAATTTTCAGCAATGAAATTGTATAGAGCACTAAAATTTTTCGCAAAGGAAAGAAGGTTCTTACGTATTATCGCAACCAGGTTGGCGCGATTTGTAAGTTTGAGTAAGAAAGTTAAGAAAGAAAAAGTAAAGACACCAGTATTCGCCACTCTCACAAAAAACATGTTAAAATAATCATTAATTAAAGTCTGAATTTTAGTTTGCCCGCACTAGAATTCCTAGAACCAGTAAATCTAGCTCAGCGGATTCAAATTCATAGATGTTAATTAACGGTCATTATTTTCTTCGACATTCAATAGAAGAAAGTATTGAATTGATAAAAATTTTCGACTTCCGGTTTTCGACGGATTTACACGTTTTGAGAGGTTTAGAACATGAATTTACCATTTTTAGAAAATATCTGTCTGTCTGTGTGTGACAAAAATTTGTGGCAACTAACTCCGGAACTACTACTCAGAATTGTATATAAATTTATATGTAGATACAGCTTGACCTAAATTAGTGAATATCAACTTTTGGTCTCAACCACTCAACAGGTGGCACGTCTATATAGCGACTTCCACAATTTAAGGGGAGGCTATATCTCGGGTTCTATTGAGTATAATCAAACAAAAATGGATATGTAAGAAGGTCATTATGCTGATTCAATTTTAATGCTTATCGTCCAACAGGTGGCGCTGCTATACAGCAATTTCTGCAATTTAAGGAAAGCTATATCTCAGGAACTACTGTGCAGAATTGCATATAAATTTATATGCAGATGCACCTTGACATAAATTAATAACTGTCAACCGCTCAACAGCTAACGCAGCTACACAACAATTTTTGGAATTTAATGAAAGACAATATCTCAGGTTCTATTGCGTATAATCAAACAAAACTCGATACGTGAGAAGACCATTATGAGACATTATGCTGATTTAAATTTGGATGCTTATAGGCCTATAGATGTCGCTGCTATACTGAAAATCTCCTCGGTAACAGGAAGGCTCTATCTCAACTTGTACGACATATAACTGTACAAAACTTGATATGCGAGATAACCATTATAAAAACATATTTTTTAAGATGTTATTTTTATAGACACTAAAACTATTTTTTTTTTCTGAGGGGGGGGGGGGGGAGGATATTTAGTGCTAGTTTTCTCTAAGATGAAAATCATTTATATTCATCTTATGTTAGATAATTTTTATAAATAATAATTTTTATAAATTATTTTCCCTTAGTAAATTTGTATAGGAAAATATAGACGAAAGTCTTGTAGAGCCACAACATTAACAGGCACAAAGACAGACACGCACACAGACCAACCTATAAAATCATGATATTCGAATTCAGTGACTCCAGAAAGTGTAAATATAACAAAAACTCGATTTTGAACATTTGACAGAATTTCCATACTTTATCGATCATGTATATGGGTAAGAGAAAGTAAAAAGGGTTACACTGAACCATTTAGAAATCCTCTGATTTAAGATTTGATATGATATTTCTTCACTCAAGTTTGTATTCATAAATTGAAAATTTATCCAACCTCCTTAAAGTTATATGAAATAGGGGTAAAAACAGGAACTGTCTGTGCACATTCCCCCCCCCCCTCTCAAAAAAAGGGACTTTATGATTATTAAATTGTTGCTATTATTATTATTATCACATTTTTACTTCCATTAGCCGACTGCCATAATAGTCCAAGCGGCGGCTGCAAAAATTTGACTTTATAAGGTGTGAAGCCGATTTTTTTTCTATAGATAGAATTCATTGTTACAATGAAAATCTGATAGGGTTGCCTAGTCAAAGCCGTCAAGTTTAAGAGAAACAACTTCACTTCCGGTCACAATTTAAACGATTTTCGAACCCCACAAGTGTGAAGATGAAACCGGTGCTAAAATGTAGAGATTAATATGCTCTTTAAAATGGCATAGGGTTGCCTGGTCAAAACTGTCAAGTTTCAGAGGTTGCCTGATAATAAGGGTCAAATTTAAACGATTTTCGAACCCCACAAGTGTGAAGATGAAACCGGTGCTAAAATGTAGAGATTAATATGCTCTTTAAAATGGCATAGGGTTGCCTGGTCAAAGCCGTCAAGAAACAGAGGTTGCCACGAAAATAGGGGACGTATTTTACGATTTATTTACCCAAGTAAAAAGTGATTTACCCAAGTGTAAAGATGAAACCGGTGCTAAAATGTAGAGATTAATATGCTCTTTAAAATGACATAGGGTTGCCTGGTCAAAGCCGTCAAGAAACAGAGGTTGCCACGAAAATAGGGGACGTATTTTACGATTTATTTACCCAAGTAAAAAGTGATTTACCCAAGTGTAAAGATGAAACCGGTGCTAAAATGTAGAGATTAATATGCTCTTTAAAATGGCATAGGGTTGCCTGGTCAAACCGTCAAGTTTCAGAGGTTGCCTCGAAAATAGGGGTCAAATTTAAACGATTTTCGAAACCAACAAGTGCGAAGATGAAACCGGTGCTAAAATGTAGAGATTAATATGCTCTTTAAAATGGCATAGGCTGCCTGGTCAAAACCGTCAAGACTCGGAGTTTGCCTCAAAAATAGGGATCAAATTTAAACGATTTTCGAGCCTCACAAGTGTGAAGATGAAACCGGTGCTAAAATGTTGAGAATAATATACTTTTTAAAATGGCATAGGGTTGCCTGGTCAAAGCCGTCAAGAAACAGCGGTTGCCACGAAAAAGGGGAACGTATTTTACGATTTATTTACCCAAGTAAAAAATGATTTACCTAAGTGTAAAGATGAAACCGGTGATAAAATGTAGAGAATAATATGGTCTTTAAAATGGCATAGAGTTGCCTGGTCAAAAACGTCAAGAAAAGAGGTTGCCACGAAAAGTGTGTGTGTGTGGGGGGGGCGAATTTTAGCGGTTTTCTTACCCTAAAATATTTAAAAATGAAACCGTTTATAAAATATAGAGAATAATAGTCTCTTTAGAGTATCATAGGGTTGCCAGGTGAAAATCTAGAGAAATAGTGGTTGCCTCGAAAAAAAAAAAAAAAAAGAAAAAAAAAAAAAGCTAATTTTGAAGGGGTTTTCATACAATGTGAAAAAAAATATATGTATAAAGTATTTAAAAAAGAAAAAATAAATAAATAAACTGTAATGAATCTGTTCTAAAATTTCCAATAAAAACAACGAATTAATAGCAAAAATTTAAAATGTCGCATGCGGATACAGATAAGAAAATACGCCCGCAAAAGTTAACAGGAATGAAGAAAATAATGCCCAAGAAATTCATAATAAAAAATTCTGTTACTATACAAAATAAATAATTAATATATATAATGACCCTCATCCTCATCTGTTATTCACGATTCCGGTTTGCACCGCTTCAAAACAGAGACTTTTGGCAGCCATTTTTTTTTTTTTTTCCCATTTGTTCAATTCAACTTACGAAAACATACATATCATTTTCATACATGTTTTGTATCGCACATATTGTTATTTATTCCGTCTAAAACCTTGAAAAACTATTCAATTGTAATGTTTAAATGTTTAATTAAATATAACGGATCACTGGCTATTATAAACATGAACCTATAAATAGAATTATGTAACTTCATGATTATAAACAACGCAATGCCAAATAAAAACAAACATAATTTGTTGCCATTCAGAAAATACAAATTCCAAATGGACAACTCTTTAATTGCAAATGAACGACTCTTTGACTGTTTCATTAAAAAAAAAAAAAAAAAAAAACGCTTAAAATATTTCTAAAACATATTAAAGCCTTAAAAATCTTAAAATATATTTGTAAAAACATATTAAAGTCTTTAAATATTTTTATCAAGCTTCATTATTTGTTTACATTGTATGGTATGATTGCGCGTCGAGTTCAGTACGTAAATGTCGCCAGTTGATTTTAGTTTTGAAATTAATGTAAAGTTATAGTTGGGATAGAATGTTTGGTTGGGCAAGTAAAGGTCACCAGTTGAAATGAGTATTGAAAGTAGGGTAGTCTAAGGTGATAATATCGAGTCAAGATAAAATGTTCGGTTGAGAATGAGAAAGTCCCTAGCTGGATCCTGGATATTTTGGCGATGTTGTGTGTGAGATAGCTGGTTGGGAGTATAGAGTAGAGGTGAATTTGGGTTAGCATGGAGTGTCTGTAATTATTAGATAGTTAGTTAGAAAATACGCAAGCAAAGTGATGACGTCACTGGGCGTCAGTGGATGCAAGAAAAAGATTTCCTATGTTAATCGCCCAATGGATTTTTTGTAAAAAATTATTAAAAATTGAGGAAAATTATTTCCCGATTTTAATTCCCATATTTCGGTATAGATATGTATTAGTTATCGTGTGCATGCGTTAGATTAAGTTGTTTTTGCTGTAAAATTGATAAAATTTAAATTTTAAATTTCAAAACTTTAGAAAAATAAAATAGCAAACTTCCATATTTGATTGAAAACATAAACATTTCATTTCAAAGGATGATATTTACACAATAAATATCCAACTAATATACTAATTAAAAGGAAAATGATAAATATTCTATCATAATTTGAAGTCAAATTTCTTTTCAAATGTTTAAATAAAGTGTCTGATATAAGATACTCATATGTTGCAGCGGAATAGATTTAATATATCTGTCATCCTTGGCGGAAAAAATATATCACCAAATTATTTGGCGAACATATTTCATTCCTTTCAAAAATCATGGTTATTTTAACTGAATTATATGAAACAATATATCGTACAATACGTATTACGAAAATAAACATCTGGCATGTATATTTTCGTAGTATGTTTTTAATCGCCAAATACAAAAAACGCCAAAGATGACACAGTTTTGAAATTTAAAATTTTGTCAGTTTGACAGCAAAATAACTCAGTCTAACACATGGATACGATATCATACCTATACCCAAATACGGGTATTAAAATCGGAAAATAATTTTCTTCGATTTTTAATAATTTTTTACAAAATATACAATGGACGATTAAAATAGGGAATCATTTCTTGCATCCACGGACGGTCATTGACGTCACATTTCGCTTACGTATTTGGAAACAGGATCTTCGATAGTCTTAAAAAAAGTATTTTGGTAAAATGAAGTGAATCGTTATTTACTTCCTCTTACCCATAGGGTCGAGAAAGTATTGTTTTAGGGTCAAATTTTCGAACGTGAGTTTTTGTTATACTTACATGTTCTGAGGTCCCCTGAATACGAAAATCACGTTTTTAGCGAATGGTCTCTGTGTCTATCTGTGTGTCTGTGCGTCTGTTATCAGCATATCTCAAGAACAAATAGTAGCAGAAATTCCAAACTCAGTATTCTAAATGTGTATCATATAGGGATGCTACAGTAAGCTTTTCGTTAAGATGAAGCAAATGGTTCGTGTACAGGGACATTCAAAAGTATTCAAATACATTACGGCGGTCTATGGGGGTAATTGCAGGTAAGTAGAATTTAACATCTATAGACTGCACTAAACCAAATGAAACGAATACATATTTTTTGTAATAGAGATAGTCAACTGGGAAAATTTTTTTTGTGTATGTAGGAGCCTCGCCCCCCCCCCCCCCCCTGGGGTAGATGTCCTCCTTCGAGTGGAGTAAATTTTCATGATGGGTATCTTTTAAAAGATCTCGCCAATACCTTTAAAACGAATGGTTGAACCATCGATCTACGATAACTTAAAATAAAGTTATTGATTTCTTTCATTTTTAACATTTTTTTTTTTTTTTTTTTTTTTTTTTTTTTACTTTAATATTGAGAATAAATTCAACTTTTTTTTAGATATTTAGTGTTATACTATTTCTCTAATATGGAAATCGTATGTATTATTATACAAGATAACTTTTTAAAATAATAATTTTAACAAATTATTTTTTTTAAACTGAATTATTTTTTAATAACCGAATTAAGTTCTATATAAATGTAGGTGCATTAATGAAACGGAGGGTTGAGGGGGGCCAGAACTAATTATCATATAAAACTCTTCCGAACCCTAATTTGAATTGTTTAACATAGGTTTACATAACAGTACACGTTATCTTACCTCTTAATCTCCAACCTGTACTTATAGCATTAAATTTTAGGGTAAGAGAAAGTCGTGTGAGTGACACACTAGATTATTCTTATTATGAGGACTTTAAATAGAGCACTTAACGGAACACTGGGATGTGTTATTGCTGTTGTGTTTTCGCCCTATATTTTTTGTCAACCAGCAGTTTTTTTATTGTCATTCATATTTATTGATCGGGTAGAATTTTTTTAATTTCAGAACGAAAATTAGAAAATATCGAAACACATTTGATTTATAGACAAAAACTGAAAATACATTTGAATGATCACGTGGTAATCTTCATGATCTAAACATTGTTTTCAAGATTTATCGTTCACATTCCGTCATTTTTGACGGGGCTATATACTAGTTAATATATATAATGATCCTCATCTGTCATGAACGAATCCGGTTAGTACCGCTTCAAAACAGAAACTTTTGGCAGCCATTTTTTTTCCGTTTGTTTAATTCAACTTAGGAAACATACATATCATTTTCATACATGTTTTGTATCGCACATATTCTTATTTATTTGCTATAAAACCTTGTAAAACTATTCAGTTGTAATGTTTAAATGTCTAAATAAAATATAACGAATCACTGGCTATTATAAACATGAACCTATAAATAGAATTATGTAACTTCATGATTATAAACAATGCAAAACCAAATAAAAACAAACCAAAACTGTTGCCATTCAGAAAATACAAATTCCAAATGAACAACTTTTTAATTCCGAATGAACGACTCTTCGACTGTTTCATTAAAAAAACGCTTAAAATATTTCTAAAACATATTAAAGCCTTAAAAATCTTAAAATATTTGTAAAAACGCATTAAAGCCTTTAAATATTTTTATCAAACTTCATTGTTTGTTTACATTGTAAGGTATGATTGGCGTCGAGTTTAGTACGTAAATGCCGCCAGTTTATTTTAGTTTTGAAATTAGTGTAAAATGATAGTTGGGATAGAATGTTTGGTTGGGCAAGTAAAAGTCACCAGTTGAAATGAGTATTGAAAGTAGAGTAGTCTAAGGTGATAATGTCGAGTCAAGGTAAAATATTCGGTTGAGAATGAGAAAGTCCCTAGCTGGATCCTGGATATTTTGGCGATGTTGTGGGTGAGATAGCTGGTTGGAGGTATCGAGTAGAGGTGAATTTGGGTTAACATGGAGTGTCTGTAGTTATTGGATAGTTAGTTAGAAAATTTGAAAACAGGATCTCCGATAGTCTTAAAAAAGAGAATTTTGGCAAAATGAAGTGAATCGTTTTTTCTTATTATGAGGACTTTAAATACGCAAGCGAAGTGATGACGTCACTTGCCGTTCGTGGATACAAGAAAAATATTTCCTATGTTAAACGCCCAATGGATTTTTCGTAAAAAATAATTAAAAATCGAGGGAAATTATTTCCCGATTTTAATCCCCATATTTAGGTTTAGATATGTATTAGTTATCATGTGCATGCGTTAGATTAAGTTGTCTTTGTTCTAAAATTGATAAAATTTGAATTTTAAATTTCAAAACTCTAGATAAAAAAAAAAACTTCCATATTCCATTGAAAACATAAACATTTCATTTCAAAGGATGATATTTACACAATAAATATCCAACTAATATACTAATTAAAAGGGAAATGATAAATATTCTATCATAATTTGAAGTGAAATTTGTTTTCAAATGTCTAAATAAAGTATCTGATATAAGATACTAATATGTTGCAGCGGAATAGATTTGATATCGGTCATCCTTGGCAGAAAAAAAAAAAAAAAAATATATATATATATATATCGCCAAATTATCTGGCGAATATAATTTAATTCCTTTCAAAAATCATGGTTATTTTAAAAACTTATATTAAGAGAGTAATGAATAATATGAAACAATATTTCTCACAATACATATTACGAAAATGTACATCTGGCATGTATATTTTCGTAGTACATTTTTGATCGCCAAATACAAAAACGCCAAGAACAACAGAGTTTTGAAATTTAAAATTAAAATTTTGTCAATTTGACAGCGAAATAACTCAATCTAACACATGCACATGATAACTAATACATATATATACCCAAATATGGGGATTAAAATCGGGAAATAATTTTCCTCGATTTTTAATAATTTTTTACAAAAAATCCAATGGGCGAATAACATAGGAAATTATTTTCTTGCATCCACGGACGGTCAGTGGCGTCACACTTCGCTTGCGCATAGAGCACTTAATGGAACACTGGGATGTGTTGTTGCTGTTGTGTTGTCGGGCCTATATTTTTTGTCAACCAGCAGTTTTTTTATTGTCATTCATATTTATTGATCGGGTAGAATTTTTTTAATTTTCAGAACGAAAATTATAAATATCGAAACACATTTGATTTATAAACAAAAATTGAAAATACATTTAAAGGATAACGTGGTAACCATTATGATCTAAACATTGTTTTCAAGATTTATCGTTCACATTCCGTCATTTTTGACGGGGTTATATACTAGTTAAGTAATAATAATAAAAAAAAAAAAAAACTCTTATTTCAGATTTGCAGCAAGATTTACAAATTTCAGTTTCATAATTAAGAAACGCGAAAAATTTATCTATTTTAAAAATGTTTTTCGCTTTATTTGTACCCATAATTAATTTGCAGAAGGTATTATTGATTATTTTTAATTAGATATAAAAAAATTAATTGAGAAAATTTTCTAAAATTGACAAATTATTAACCCTTTGCCCGGAACATGTTTTCATCATGCTTATCGGGAACATCGATCTCCCAGACTGCTATTTTTAGAAAAAGGTACTGAATGTATTTAGCGAAATTTCGTGGCGATAAATTATGAATTCTTGCAACCATAACTTTACTTTCTCAATCACGACATTTTATAGGGACGACAGGGTATATTAAATGGTTGATTGGATTTAATACCGCATTAGCACGGCGCAATGGGTAATAGGCGACGGTCTGGGACGCACCCCTAAGGATAGTCCGGAGACATGCCATCATAATTTTGATCCTCCCCCGCTTAGGTGTCCCCCAGAGCTATAATTTGGTATATTATATGATTGAATCATCTGGTTTCTGAAATTATTCTTTTTTAATATGATTATAGTGACCAGTTTAGAGTACTTTTATAAATACGAAGCATTAAAATTATTAGAAGAATGTAATTATGGCGTTGATTTTTGAATTCTAAATAACCGCAGTAATAAAAAGTTATAAATAAACAATTTCTTATTATATTTCGAACTAAAAGAAATGAGTCCATGCTCGGATTCAAAGAAATTTTGTTACCCTGTTTTGACTGTTGAGTTACCGAATTTCGTGCAGTTTGAGATGCATTCACAAGCGGTACCATCGACAAGATATTAGAGTAGATGCCGGACTAGTAACCTTTTTGCTTTCCAACATCAGATCTCCACCATTCAGTCAAATCATCCACCAAACCGACATGAAAATTCCACCAAGGTAAATTTCTTCCACCTTTGTTATCGCTGTTTTATATTTCGATTGGGTGTAAATTAAACATATACCAAAACCTACACTAGCTGAAATGGAAAGCAAGTAACCTAATGATTGTTATTGTTTGAAAGCTGTTCCGTTTGACTTTTGTTTGGAGGTTTGGTGGTAAGAGGAACAAACCATTTAAAACAGGCAAAATCCCAAGAATCAGTTGCCAAAACAACGATTATTACCAAAAGAAGGCGCAAAAACCGTAGTGATGTTCCGGGAATTTTTCTCCATAGACAATATAGGGAATCCGTACTCTACTAGTATATCTGCTCAATGAATAGGTACCCAGTCATTTTTTTTTCATGTGTACAAAGAGTACATTCGTGTGTCTAAGTGATTGCTGAGCTTCCTTGTACAATCGGCAGCAAAAGTATCTGAGCACTAGCGAATAATTCCGATGCTAAAAACTACACTTAACACTGTTTTGTTAAATAAATTCTTGTCGAATCATGTTGTTAGACTGACTAAGAGCATGACTCGACAGGATTTATTTAACAAAGCAGTATTAAGTATATTGACCAAACGTCCCCATTTTCTGGGGACAAATGGGGACACCTTTTTTTTTTTTTTTTTTTTTTTTTTGAAGGCGCTTCTCTATTATAAAGGTACTTTGATCTGGTCAGCCGATTATTAAGCGTACTTTTCTTTTGAGAGGGATTATTGTTAGTGCTCGGATACTTTTGCTGGTACACACAATGGTAATGACATGCCTCGTCCTAGACCATTTCTAGAGGTGGATTCTAGACTTTCACCAATTGTTCATTACGCAGCTATCATGTGATATTTAAACTAGGGTGACGAAATGTTCTGAAATTAGGGAGTGGACTAATAAAGTGACTGAATGTTTCAATTTATTGGGGACAGTCACCACTTGTGGCAGTTTGTCACTAAAAACAGGATTCGACAAGGATTTATTTAACAAAACTGTATTAAGCGTACTTTTTTCACATAGGAATTTTTGCTAGTGTTCGGAGACTTTTGTTACCGACTGTACTAAGAAAAGCAATCAAGCTTAAAAAAAAAAAAAAAAAAAAACTTTTAGAAAGAATTTGCAATTATTGACATTTCTACGTAATGTGCCTGTTAGCGCTCAAAAATTGAGATTCCTAATATTCTCATAACATTTTACATGTTTTTTTTTCTTTTTTAACATTAAAGTAGGCTGACCAGATCAAAATACCTTTATAATAGAGAAGTGTTAAAAATTACTACAATTATCCAATTATAGATGTATTTTTTCATTCCTAATAAATAAGGACTAAAAATAAAGTATTACTGATTAATAATTTACTTCCTACAATTTTTTAAAACTTATAATATGCCTTCAAAAAAAAAAAAAAAAAAAAAGAAAATCTCCATTTGTCCCCAGAAAATGGGGACATTTGGTCTCTATACATTAAGGGGATTGTCCATTGCGCAGCACTAGTGCGACGTAAAACCCATCCAACCAATCAAACAACCGTCAACACTAAGCGGTTCCGAGCCCTGCTCACTCTTCCAACCCCAAAGAGTACAATCGGTAACAAAAGTGTCCGAACGCTAGCAAAAATTCCTATGTAAAAAAAAGTACACTTCATACGGTTTTGTTAAATAAATCCTTATCGAATCATGTGCTTACACTGACTAAGAACAGGATTCGACAAGGATTTATTTAACAAAACCGTATGAAGTGTATTTTTTTACATAGGAATTTTTGCTAGTGTTCGGACACTTTTGTTACCGACTGTAACTTCCTTGTTTGAACGGATTTTACGTTGTACTAGTGCCACGCTGTGGACAATTGGCGACGGTCCGGGACTCATCCCTAGGTTTGTTCTGAGACATGCCATCCTCTACAGGTTGAGTGTATTTTACGTCGCACTAGTGCTGCAGTTAGATAGACTTGGCGTCTTCGACATTTATCGCCAAACGTGCCGGTACTCTATTCTAGGAATATGCATCCGCACGTCCCTGCACTAAGCCTAACGTTTAGCGGTCTCAGAGACCGATGTTCCGGTATAAGGGTTAATATAACAACATCGGCACAACCCAAAATTTTCGTATAAAATTCTACAAAGCAGCCGCATACATTTCTTCAGGGAATTTATCTTCTCAATACTTTGACGCAATTTGAATATTTTAAGTATTGAAAAATGGGGAAAAAACGAGCTCGTGAGCTGAAATAAGTTTTATACACATTAGAAAAAGAATGGTTACGGATAATAATTTAATTTTCTTTATGCTTTAAAATATCTTACATCATTAAACAAATAAAATAAACGAATATTGAAATTCGCTTCCTTTTCTAAGCTGACCGCTATACCTTGTCAGGTTTGAACAACGAGATATATAAAGTAGAGTGATAAATGGTAACCCTTGAGAAGGTCCAAGATGAGTGATGTGACATGCTCTCCTTGCACCTGCGTATTCGGTGGTTTCCTTGGTAACAGCTCATTTTCAGAAAATTTCTATGGCAACGGTTTCAATGTTTTTGTTTACTTTACGTAGTTTAATATTCTTTTGTTCTAAACCATTTTGATTTTGATTTTACTTCTTTATTATTTCGTGTAGTTGAACTTTAACCGACAAAAAGCTTAAAAATAGTTGAAAAATTATTATTTGTTGTTAAATTTAGCTCTTTAAAGTTTAAATTTTCTTTTATAAACACTTTTAAACTTTGTTAGGAAACGATGAAAAAAAAGGTATTTTATTATTTATTAAAATGTGAAATATGTGAAATCTTATTTTAAAAATAATTTGTTTCAGTGATACGACTGTCATGTTACCTAATAATAATGATAATTTGCCGAACTGATATTTTAAATGCCAAAATAGCGATAAAGGGCCAAACACAGCAACCTATTGGAGCATGTCACGTGATTCATCTTGAACCACGGAAAGTTAATCCTTCATCCATTGAATCAGCACTCTAATTTATATATCTCGTTGGGTTTGAAGCACCAATCGTAAGCAAATTGAAAAGTGTTGTATGTTCTACATTTATATCGCAATTTCATCTTTTAAATATTAATCATTTTGTGTTTAACCTTTTTTAAGTAGTTTTCATGTGTGTTTCACTTTGTGTTAAACACCTTTAATATTCCTTAGCTTTTTGGAGACTAACCACTATTTCTTTACGAATTTTGCCATGCAAACATATGCCATTTTAAAATAACTACTGTACATTCTGGAACCTGCCACACCTTTCAAATATTCATATAATTTCATCCTTATTCATTTTCTTTGTTAATGCTATTCGTATTTTTTTTACACTTCGTTAAGAAATCTTCAAAACTCGCCTATTTTTATTTTTATTTATTTTTATTTATTTTTTTTTTTTTTGTGGTTGACTTCGTTACTTGACAGATTTGACCAGGCAACATTATGCCACTTTATAGAGCATATTAATCTCTATATTTTAGCACCTGTTTCATCTTTACACTTGGGTAAATAACTTTTTACTTGAGTAAATAAATCGTAAAATACATCCCCTATTTATGTGGCAACCTCTGTTTCTTGACGTCTTTGACCAGGCAACCCTATACCATTTTAAAGAGCATATTAATCTCTAAATTTTAGCACCGGTTTCATCTTTACACTTGTGGGGTTCGAAAATCGTTTAAATTTCACCCCTATTATCGAGGCAACCTCTGAAACTTGATGGTTTTGACCAGGCAACCCTATGCCACAAAGAAAATATCAATCTCTACATTTTAGCACCAGTTTCATCTTTGCAATTGTGGGGTTCGAAAATCGTTTAAATTTGAACCCTATCTTCGAGGCAACCTCCGGGTCTTGACTGTTTTGACCAGGCAACCTTATGCCATTTTAAAGAGCATATTAATCTCTATATTTTAGCACCGGTTTCATCTTTACACTTGGGTAAATCACTTTTTACTTGGGTAAATAAATCGCAAAATACGTCCCCTAATTTCGTGGCAACCTTTACCTCTGTTTCTTGACGGGTTTGACCAGGCAACCCTATGCCATTTTAAAGAGCATATTAATCTCTACATTTTAGCACCGGTTTCATCTTCACACTTGTGGGGTTCGAAAATCGTTTAAATTGTGACCGAAAGTGAGGATGCTTCTCTTAAACTTGACGGCTTTGACTAGGCAACCCTATCAGATTTTCATTGTAACAATGAATTCTATCTATAGAAAAAAAATCAGCTTCATACCTTATAAAGTCAATTTTTTGCAGCCGCCGCTTGGACTATAAGTACAGGAAGTAATTTATTCAGTCAAAAATGTACTTCCATTACCCATTTACCGTAGAAATGAAAGTATTGTATTCAGTTAATATCTTACTTAATTTATATGTTTTAAGGGGACTTGGCACTACTAAAAGTTTCGTATATATGCTTATATTTCCGTTTAATATTTTTACTTTCTTCTATATTCAATAGAAGAAAGTATTGGATTCGTAAATATTTTCGACATCGGGTTTTTGATGGATTTACACGTTTTGAGAGCTGTAGAACACGATTTGACCAGTTTTAGAAAATGTCTGTCTGTCTGTCTGTGTGTGTGTGTGACAAAATTTTGTGGCAACTATACCTCAGGAACTACTGCACAGAATTTCATACAAATTGGTATGTAGTTGCACCTTGACATAAAGTAGTGCCTATCAACTTTTGGTAAAAATCGTCTTAAAGGTTGCGTTGCCATCCCGCTTTTTCTCAATTTTTAACATGGTGATATAGGGCAAAAATTTGTATAAATGTGCATAAAGAGAATTATTTTTAAGTAATCATTTTGAAATTTACAAGAATTACTTATAATAGAGATAGTCAACTGGGAAAAAAATTTTGCATGTGTAGGAGCCTCGTGAACCCCCCTGGGGGTGAAGTCCCCCCTCGAAGGGAGTAAATTTTCAAGATGGGTATCTTTCGAAAGGTCTCGTCAGTACCTTTAAAGCGAATGGTTGAACTATAAATATGTGATAATTTAAAACAAAGTTATCGATTTTTTTTACTTTTTACGAAAAAAAACTTAGAAAAACTAGTATGTTGTGGCCACCACAAGACTTTCTTCTATATTTTCGTATACAAATTCACGCAGTGACAATAAAAAAAAAACGATTTTTTTCAGGGTTTTTTTTCGTTAAAAGTAAAAAAAATCGTTAGGTTTTAAATTACCACATATTTCTAGTTCAACTATTCGTCTTAAAGGTATTGACGAGACCTTTCGAAAGATACCGATCTTGAAAATTTACAACCCCCCCGGGGGGCGGGGGCACTTCCCCCTAGGGGGGGGGGAGCGATGCCCCAAATCTTTTTCCCAATTAGCTACTACTATTATCAATAATTCATATTAATTTCACAATCACAGGTTAAAATTAACTCTCATTATGTACATTTATACAAAATTTTTCCTATACTGCCATGTTAAAAATTTAGAAAAAATACGATCACAGCGCCACCTGTTGAGCGATTGATCCCCAAATCTAATCAGCCTCAGTTTATGTCAGAGGCCAACTAAATACCAAGTCTGGTTAAATTTCGTTAAAAAAAAAAAAAAAAAAAAAAAAAAAAAACGAAACTTTGTTTTAAATTATCACAGATTTATAGTTCAACCATTCGTTTTAAAGGTATTGATGAGACCTTTCGAAAGGTACCCATCTTGAAAATTTACTCCCCTCGAGGGGGGACTTCCCCCAGGGGGGGTGGCGAGGCTCCTACGCATAAAAAATTTTTTTCCCAGTTGACTACCTCTATTATAAATAATTCTTGTAAATTTCATAATGATTACTAAAAAATAATTATCTTTATGCACATTTATACAAAATTTTGTCCTATATCACCATGTTAAAAATTTAGAAAAAGCTGGATGGCAACGCAACCTGTAAGACAATTTTTACCAAATGTTGATAGGCACTAATTTATGTCAAGGTGCAACTACATACCAATTTGTATGAAATTCTGTGCAGTAGTTCTTGAGATACAGTTGCCACACACACACACACACACACAGACATTTTCTAAAAATTGTCAAATCGTGTTCTACAGCTCTCAAAACGTGTAAATTCATCAAAAACCCGAGGTCGAAAATTTTTACGAATCCAATACTTTCTCTATATTACATATAGAAGAAAGTAAAAATCTTATTTTTTTTTTTTTTTTTTTTTTTTTTTTTTAACGAAAATTAACAAAACTTGGTATTTAGTTGGCTCCTGACATAAACTGGTGCTGATTAGATTTGGGGATCAATCGCACAACAGGAGGCGCTGTGATCGTATTTCTTCTAAATTTTTAACATGGTAGTATAGGACAAAATTTCGTATAAATGTACATAATGAGAGTTATTCTTAACCTGTGATTGTAAAATTAATATGAATTATTGCTAATAGTAGTAGTTAATTAGGTAAAAAAATTGTGCATGTGGGGACATCGTTTCCCCCCTGGGGGGTAGTACCCTCTGGGGTGGGGTAAATTTTCAAGATGGGTATCTTTTGAAAGGTCTCGTCAATACCTTTAAAACGAATGGTTGAACTATAAATATGTGGTAATTTAAAACAAAGTTATCGATTTTTTTACTTTTACGAAAAAAAAAAAAAACTTGGATATTTTTATTTTTATTTTTATTTATTTTTTAATATTGTTACTGAGTGAATTTGTATAGGAAAATATAGAAGAAAGTCTCGTGGTGGCCACAACATACTAGTTTAAATTGAATTAGTTTCTTTTCAGTAAAATACATATTCAGCCAACAATTCTTATGGGATTTGATTTGATATATATTGTTTTACAGATTTGAAATTTTAAACTGCGTTTCCTCAGTTTGTATTTTTTCATGAGTGCTAACCATTCTGCAGATATTTAAGAAAAAACTATGATGTGTTATTATTTTCTTCTATATGTATACATAGAGAAAGTATTGGATTCGTGAAGGTTTTCGAACTCCAGGATTCGATGGATTTACACGTTTTGGGATGTCCTGAACACGATTTGACTGTTTTTAGAAAACGTCTGTCAGTCTGTCTGTAAGTGTGTCAGTGTGTGTGTGTATCATGAATTTTGTAGACGCTGTATCTCACGAACCAACGAACGAAATTTATCCAAACTTGGTATTTAGTTGGACCCTGACATAATCTGGTGCTGATTAGATTTGGGTATTATTCGCTCAAAAGGTGGCGCTGTGATCGCATTTTTTTTTAAATTTTTAACATGGCAGTATAGGACAAAATTTCGTAAACAAGTACATAATGAGAGTTATTTCAATCATGTGATTGTAAAATTGATATGAGTTATTGATAGTAGCAGTAGTTAACTAGGAGAAAAATTTTGTGCATGTGGGAGCATCGTTTCCCCCCTGGGGAGGGGAAGTACCCCCCGGGGAGGAGTAAATTTTCAATATGGGTATCTTTCGAAAGGTCTCGTCAATGACTTTAAAACGAATGTTTGAACTATAAATCTGTGATAATTTAAAACAAAGTTATAGATTTTTGAAGTGAAAATTTCTTTAGGCGCGTTGAGCACTTTTGGGTGAACAAAAATCATGAAACTCGCGTCATGGTCAGCGAAAGTTTTCCATTTGAAGTGAAAACTTCTTTAGGCGCGTTGAGCACTTTTGGGTGAACAAAAATCATGAAACTCACGTCATCCTCAGCGAAGGCTTTCCATGAGAAGAAACATATTTTTTACCAATTGACATCACGTGGTTTTTCAATTAGGAATAAAAATTGCAAATTTCAAAATGTTTCAATTTTCTCCTAGTTGCACCTTGACATAAATTAGTGCCTATCAACTTTTGGTAAAAATTGTTTTACAAGTTGCGTTGCCATCCCGCTTTTTCGAATTTTTTAACATGGTGGTATACGACAAAATTTTGTATAAATCTGCATAAAGAGAATTAATTTTTAATAATCATTATGAAATTTACCAGAATCACATATAATGGAGATAGTCAACTGGGAATTTTTTTTTGCATGTGTAGCAGCCTCGCCTCCCCCCTGGGGGGTAGTCGCCCCTCGAGGGGAGTAAGTTTTCATGATGGGTACCCACATAGCAATTTCAATTTGCAGCGAAATTGCAGCAATCTTGCTTTGTAAGCCAACAAACTTGCAGCAAGTTCAGGGTGACAAGCTGTAAGTTCATAACAAGATTGAAGCAAGTTAACGCAAACTCCAAAGTCACCATACGCCAAATTTGCAGCAAACGTGTCGTGCAAGTTGCACTCTTACTGTATCAAGTTTGCTGCAAATTCGTTGCAAACTAGTAGAAAATGGTAGGTTTGTCGTATTAAGAGTCGTGCAAATTCATTGCACTAGGCAAGCTTGTCATGTCACACCAACTATTAATACATTGCAAACTCATATTCTTATCACGTCACATTATCTGCAAATACACATAGAAACATGTAAATATAGCTTGTATTTCGCATAAGACTTGTCGACACGAGACTTCGAGCCCCGCGGATAACGTCCCGCTTCTTCCACCAGTAAACAACACGAGCAAGAAAATGTTGCGAAAGCGCTTCAATATCAGTCGTTGGTTGAGCTTTAAATACTTACATAGCAATTTTAGTTTGCAACAGAAATGGTGTGAAAGGAAAAAAAAATTAATTAAAACGAAAAATAGATTTATTTTGTGTCTACTTTGCGGCAATTTCATGGCAAATTTATCGCATCAAATTTGTCATGGCAAAATAATATCAAGAAAAATCAAACTTCCTGCAAATGTGCTTGTTATCTGGATATAGTTCAAAAGAGCTCGCCAGTACCTTTAAAACAAATGGTTGAACCATAGATCTGCGATAATTTAAAATGAAGTTATCGATTTTTTTTCATTTTTAACAAAATAATAATAATAATGTAATAGTGACAATAAAATTGACTTTTTTTGGATATTTAGTGTTATACTACTTCTCTAATATGGAAATCGTCTGCATTATCATCGAAGATAATTTTTTTAAATAATAATTTTAATAAATTATTTTTACTGAGTGAATATTTATAGGAAAATATAGAAGAAAGTGATGTGGTTGCCACAACATACTAGTTTTTGGATGTGTAATAAAACTTCTTAAAAGATAGAGCGATAAATTTTGCAATATCATCGAAATATAAATATTTAAAGCAAAATATAACAAAATTCATGTTTTTTTTATTTTTTTTATTTTTACATAGACATGCACGTTTTAATTGTCCCCAAAAAACTAATTGATGAATTTCAAAATCATCCGTAATTCTTTAAAGCAGGTTCTATTAAACATTAAATATTAAGTCTGTTCTTAAATATTTCTAGAAGTTTCAGTATTTTGTAGAGCACGAATTCACATGAAAAAAAGCAAATAGAGAAAACGCAATTTAAGCATTTTAAATCTGTAAAAATATATCGAAAAACACAAGAATTATTGACAGAATTTATATTTTTTATTGAAGAAACCTAATATAGGTCAATTTTTAAATATTAAATGGAAATATAAGCTTTTATACGAAACATTTAGTGGTGATAAGTCAAAGACGCCAATTCCTCTTAAGGTCACCTGAGTCAAAAAAAAAAGAAAAAAAAATGTTTTTTTGGAAAATGGTAAGCGCATATGTGCAGTCGGTAACAAAAGTGTCCGAACACTAGCAAAAATTCCTATATAAAAAAAGTACACTTCATACGGTTTTGTTAAATAAATCCTTGTTGAATCCTGTTCTTAGTCAGTGTAAGAACATGATTCGATAAGGATTTATTTAACAAAACCGTATGAAGCGTATTTTTTTTACATAGAAATTTTTGCTAGTTACCGACTGTATGTGTATGTGAAGAATGTTCTGACTATCATATTTCCAATATGTATAAAAAGCAACGAAATTCGTAATTTTGTCGTCTTACTTACAAAACTGGCAAACTTAAAATCGATTTTTTTTTTAGTTTTCTAAGTAAACGTTTTCACCATCTGGAAACAAGAAACTATACCAAGCTGCTCAGTCAAATCCTCCAATATATATGTTTGAAAATGACACTTAGTTTCAAAACTGGCCGTCTCCATATTTGCTAGATCGCGCTTTTGCTACGCCCTACTGCAGCTGCTCACTTGTTGATTAGGTGAGTTTTATCGAGTTTTATCGCTCGGGACTACTTTTTCTAGATGCACAGAAAGTTTCTAATAATTGAATTTCGTGCTTTCTATGAAGAAGTTTATTAGTAGGAAACTTGGCGGGAAATATTAAAACAAGGAAAACTACAACGTCTAGAACACCAAAGAAAAAGAACTGGAAAACAGCCAGTTCTTTCAGTAGCATTTAGCGTATCGTCTCAGTGCTTAAAGAAATAAGAGAGAAGTCCTCTTATATATTGGAAATGAGTGGAATTTTGATCAACCAATACAAATACACAGAATGTGGGGGGCTTGACAAATAGGAATTTAAGAAACACTAGTTGTGAAAATGTAGAAGAAATTAAGAAAAGGTGGACTGAATGGAAAATTTCTAACAATCAGACAAATGAGGTACAGCGAAATCACAAAAATGTTTATAGATGTAAAAAGCTTCAAAGGAATCGAGTTCATGAGTGGATTTAAGCCTATAAATTATTTTAGCTGAATCAAATTTAAAATTATGGTTTTCCTCTCAGCAATGCTTAGACATAGCTGATTTATCTAGGAACGCAGTAGCGTTCCGCCCCACTAAGCTAAAACAAACATGAAGAAAAGCAAATTAAATTTATAAAGTAGGAAAGTAAATGGCGAACCGATTCAAGTGTATATTATGTCGACATAGCATCTCGACTTTTCGACTACCTATGTCTCAGTTTCCTGGTCCCCAAGACCTATGATGTTTTGCACAGACCTTGAGCATACCATTCAGACTCACAACATATAAATTTGTATGTCTATCCGAATTAAGGGGCTTGAGTAATACAACATTGAAAACCCCAAATTTACAGATTACTTTTCTTCTTCTTCTCCTTCTCCTTGTTAAGTTTGACAAGCATAGAGCATAGAGTTTTGCAGCTATTGAGCTGAAAATTTGCATGGACATTCAATCTGACCTGTATTAGTGCTTTTTGCAATCAAAACTTTTTTTGGTCAATATACTAGGTAGTTACTTGGAATTTTGTAATATTTAATGCAAAAAATTCGTGAAGGCATCAAGAGATGGCGCTCGTTTCCATTTTCTGAATCCGACGGTTTAAACAGCTTATCGATAGGGCAATTAGATTTTTTAAAATTAACTAAAGTATGAAAAAAAAGATGGCAACAAATCACAAGAGTTTTATTAATTTCGCAATAGACGTATTTCGGTTACCATGGCGCCGGGCGAAAGAATAAATAGATTTTACTTCGTGCTTTACTGATTTTGTACTGGAAATAAAAATTGCAAATTTCAAAATGCTTCAATTTTATTCAAAATTATTTCAAACTTGCTACACACTTTTAACATCACAAGACGAAGTAGCAGTTCAAATATCATAGGGTTTCCAAAATAAATAAAAAATGTACAATTTAATTGCAAATTAAATTTTATTCTCATACGCGTATTTCAAATTCTAACTATGATTAAATTATTTTTAATACATCATTCGAAAGATATTTTAAAGTACATTTATATTATCGAAAGTGGGATTCAAGATTTCGCTTCATTTACACGTTTTGAGGTCTCCTGAATCGTTTTTCTTTTGTATCTCACTACTAATTAAAATAATTTCATAAGTAATACATCATTAGATAGCTTTGTTGATTTGGAATTGAACAGTAGATTACAGAAACTTCTACCGCCAGATGGCGCTGTAATATTTTAAAATTTCAATATTTCAATTTCTAATTATGATTAAATTGTTTTTAATACATCATTCGAAAGATATTTTAAAGTTCTTTTATATTATCGAAAGTTTTAACCAGATTTGCACGTTTTGAGGTGTTCTGATTAGGTTTTCTTTTGCATCTCAGCTAATTCAGTTAGACCGTTCAAAATTGGTATATGTAGGTTAATTAGGAAGGGCTGAAAGGGTGGGGAAGATATAGGCGTGCACCGCGCGCACGGGACAGCGTTGCCGAAGGCAGTGGGGACCCGGTCCGACTTTTTAACCGATGAGAAATGATTTTCTTTTCATTTTCTTTTCATAAGAATAAAAATTTGATTTGAGAAGGAATATGTGCGCGTATACCTTCACACGTGCGCGGGCAGCGCGCATGGGGCTGCCGAACGCAGTGGGGACACGGTGTGAGTTTTTACCCGATCAGAAATGATTTTTTTTAGGAGGCACGAAGGATCACGGAAGGAATACGAGCGCAGCGCGTGTATTCCTTAACTTGAGCGCGCGCAGCTCGTACGGGACTGCGCTGCCGTAGGCAGTGAGGACCCGGTCCGACTTTATACCCGATGAGAAATGATTTTTTAAATTTTCTTTTCTTAAGAATAAAAATTTGATTTGAGAAGGAATATGTGCGCGCAGCGCACGTATACTCTCACACGTGCGCGCGCAGCGCGCATGGGTCTGCGCTGCCGAAGGCAGTGGGGACCCGGTGTGAGTTTTTACCCGATCAGAATTTTTTTTTGAGGGGGGGCACGAAGGTTCAGGGAAGTAATACGCGCGCGCAGCGCGCACGGGGCAGTGCTGCCGAAGGCAGTGGGGACCCGGGCCGACTTTTTACCCAATCAGAAATGATTTTTTTTTTATATATATATATTTCTTTTCTTGACAGTAAAAGTTACTGTTAGTGATTCATTAATTTTAGTGATTCATTTGAAAATACTGACCCGCTTGCGGGCGAAGCTCGCTAGTTAAGTAGTAATAAATACTGTATTTTATTTTATATATTTATTTGCTTTTTTTTTTACAAAAATGAATATAAATTAATTAATTAAAGAAAATGTTTTCTTAAAATTTTTAAAATATTTACAAGAAACATGCTTATTAATAAGAAAAACAATTGATAAAAATTGGATTAAAATTCATAAAGTGATTTTCATTGCAAGTTTCGTAATAAATAAAGGCTTAAAGGATGCGCTAAATAGGCTTTTAATTAAAGTAATGTGAAGGATTAAATAAAAGGGCGATTCGTTGACTTTAAAAAATTACGGATGATGGAAGAAAACGTTCAATTAAATTCAGATCATATATCTGTACTGATAAGTATAAAGGATTTAAGTCCAACAATGTCGATTTTGAGTTAAGTACATTGTCAGACTCAGAAAAAAATTCTCTATCGATTAGTATAAAGGATTTAAGTCTATGTCATTTAGTCTCGGAAAAAATTCATTAGTAAAAAAAGATTCAAGTCAGAAATTTAGCATTCATGTATGGTATAAAATATTTAATTCAAAATTTTCCTGTTATTAAATGAAGGTTGACAATCATTGAATGGTATAAAGGGTATAAGTCAACGAAATCCCTTTTTCCTAATCAATTCTTCTGATTAGATTTTAATTACTGTAACTTTATTTTTCGTCTCCTGAAAAATCAAGAATATGGACTTAAATCCTTTATACTTATCAGTACAGATATAATTTAAGAAAAATATTGCTACCATGGAAAAATTCAAATTTGATATTTTAATGTTTCTGTGAGTTTTGAGGTATCCTGAATTCATTTTGCATTTTTGATAGTGGTTAAGGTATGTTTGTATGTGTATGAGTGAATACGATAGCGTCTAAACGCTGCATTTAATTCAGCTCAAGTTTGATAGGTATGCCACAGATGACACACAACTACATAGAACAACTACATAGATTTTAATAATGTAGAACTTAGTTTTTTTTTTTTTTCCTTTACACGGATACTAAACAGAATTCTTACAGGTAACGATTTATGGTCTGAAATTATTTGAAGTTCATTTACTAAGTTTAGGAAACCTTCTGAATTCAATTTTGCCCTTTTTTTTTTTTTTTGTTCTTACGGTGATGCCTGCATTTATATGTGTCTGTATGTATGGAAAGTGGGAAGGAACGCGATAACGTCTAAATGCTAAATTCGATTGTATTCGAATATGTTATATTTTATAGATTACCATCGCATGAAATAACTTAATGAGTATAGGACTAATTTGAATGTACATGGGAGTGAATGAGTCCGATAGCGTCTAAACGCTGCATTCCATTGAATTCAAATTTAATATGTATATTTTAAATCACTATAACATAAAATACATGAAGTTGAATGAATATTAGATTAATGTGTATGTGTAATTGAGTGAGTGAACGCAATTGCGTTTAATGCTGCATTCAATGCCGTCGAGAAGCGATAAAGTCACCAAATTCGTCGCCAAGCCCATTACGTGACCTGATGAAGTAAGTTTTTAAAGGAAAAACGAACTGGACAAACAAACAAGAAAGCGAGTTAATTAAAACATATGGTAAAAAGGTGATACGGGGAATTTCCGGAATTCCATTCTTACGTAACAATCTAGTGTGTCCCCCCCCCCACACATACACACGACTTGACTTTCTCTTATCCTGCATTTAAAAAATAAGGATATAGGAGGTCGCTTCAGACACTTTTTCAGCGGGTCTCTTCGAACACGGTAGCTTCAGAGACGTTTTTCATAGGGTTGCATCAAACACGGTCGTTACGAGCACAGCGTCGAATGAAATTACGTAAAAATATCTAGTATATTTACAAATTCATAACAATATATTTAAATCTATGCATAACACACGAATTTTATATACTATTATATAAATACACCCATTATGCATACGTATTATATTTATAAAAGTACATACATAACCTGTAAATAGAAGTGAGATGCCAAAACTTTAATGCAACGTGGTCTACAAATGAATGTGACCAAATTCTAAGAATTCCCCATCTAAGAAAAGTAAAATGCCTTTCTGAAATGATTTTTTTCTACATACGGACATCGGGGATCTCTATGAAAGATTACCAATGTGAATATTGTGGAAACTGAGTTCGTGAAAAATACGAAAGAATTTCAGCATCGAAATACATTATACTCCAATTTATGATTTTCGATAACAATCTGAATAAGCTTGATCTTCTAATACCAGGTATACCCCGAACTAAATTAAATATATCAGGATCTATATATTATCCAATATCAGGAATATTTCACAGCGGTACGAATATTGATCATGGACGTTATATTGCATATGTAAAAAATGGGTCAAAGTGGGCATGTGCTAATGATAAAACTATTTCGGAAGAACACTGGCCGATGAATGCTAAAAAATATGTATCCTCTGATAATGAAAAAATAAATTTTTCCTTTGCTTTTCGCATTGGTAATTTTATTCCTTAAATGGTCTTTTCAACTTTTCTTCAATACTGTCTCAGTAAATGCATATTTAGATAAAATAATCTACAAAAAGACGTGATATCTCATAAACTAGTTGGCATAGGTGGACTCTGCTCAGTTACCCATCATATTTATGTTCTCAGAAATTTCTAGTGCGAGACATATTACTAGTGGATCTGCAGATCAAGAGCCTCAACGTCCTATTTGCATCAGACATTATTCAATAGGTCATTTTTATTTATTCCTTATTATATAATAGTATATATTGATTCGATCGACTTATTACCAAAATCAAATACATTCCTGAGGGGGGCGGCAGCCCCCCTCAACCCCCCGTTGTATCTCTCTTTGTATACCTATTTGTATATGATATAAAGTGTTACGAAATTGTAAATAATTGCATTTATTTTTGTATAAATTCTTTCAAAGAGGTTTAGTAAGTTGATAAAATGCTAATTTTGTGCCTTTATAGTCTTTTTAGCATTAAAATAGCCACATTTTCCTTTAAAAACGCATTAGAAAGCTCCTATAAGGGAAGAAATAAATTTGGCGCCAAATTTGGCGATTATTTCCCTCCTTGGCGATTTTTTTGGCGATCTTGGCGAGAAAATCCTTATTAGGGATATACCAAATATGGAAGCTCTAATCTCATTGGCTGATGTGATACGAGAATTTTTCAGAACAGTCTGTTTTCGATAGAAAAGTATAAAAGGAGCATTATTTTCGCCAAGGCGGTCAGTCTCAGATCTATATCAGTTTCGTCAAATGCTTGCTCAATGGGCTCATGAATATGTGTACCAAATTGCAAGTCAATAGCGTTATTTTGGGGGCCGCTATCGCGGTACATACAAATTCTTCCCATAGGCCGTAATGGTAAAAAAAAAAATTGGCGTGTCCCTGTACACGAACTTACAAATGGAATGCACACCGAATACTATACAGCTAATTTCGTGGGCATGAACATGTCATGTGTACAAAATCACGAACATGAACACGCATCATGAACATGTGTACAAAATTTCAAGTCAATAGCGTGTTTTTTGCGGCCGCTATCGCATGACAGACAGACAGACAGACGGAATCCAAAATCCTTTTGAGTCTCAACAGAGGGCCTCCATTCACATTTCGGCAAAAATTGGAAGTCAATAGCTTGATTTTTGCGGTGGCTATCGCGGTACATACAGATTCTTCCCATAGGCCGTAATCATAAAAAATCTTTGGCGTGTCCCTGTACACGAACTACAAATGGAATACACACCTAAAACTATACAGCTGATTCGGTTGGGCTCATGAACACGTGTACCAAATTGCAAGTCAATAGCGTGATTTTTGTGGCCGCTATCGCGGTACATACAAATTCCTCCCATAGGCCGTAATGATAAGAAAAACTTTGGCGTGTCCTGTACACAAATTACAAATGGAATACACACCCAAAACTATACAGCAGATTTCGCGGGGCACATGAACACGTGTACCAAATTGCAAGTCAATAGCGTGATTTTTGTGGGCGCTATCGTGATACATATAAATTTCTCCCATAGGCCGTAATGATAAGAACAAACTTTGGCGTGTCCCTGTATACGAACTACAAATGGAATACATACCAAAAACTATACAGCTGATTTCGTGGGGCTCATGAACATGTGTACCAAATTTCAAGTAAATAGCGCTTTTTTGGCGGCCGCTTCGCGCGACAGACAGACAGACACAGCCCAAAACCGTTTTGAGTCTCAACAGAGGGCCTCCACTGACGTTTCGGCAATAATGTTAAAAGAAATCAATTTGACCAAAGCTTCATACAGTGACAGAATGAAATCCCCCCTAATAGGCTATCCACCGTTCACTTCGATATATTTATCTTATTCTAATCTATTAATTTATTTTATCGGGGTCAATTCCGTTGTTTAGTTTTCATGCTACTATTTCCAATGCAATAATCCTCAAATTCATATTTATATGAAAAATTTACAATTTCGCTATGTTGATAAAATCGTAAATTACGAATAATTTACGAAATTTTCGTACTAGAATATTTGTATTCAATCATGTTCAAACAAATATCATAAACGTAATTTTTAAGTTGTCTAACGTATTTAGGATCCTCAAAATGGAAGTTTATGCTCAATTTTGCTTTATTCTGACATGTTAAATAAATCGTAAAATCCAAATAACTTACGAATTTTTTAAATTGGAAAAATCATAGTCTATGATATTCATGCCAGTATCCTAAATATTATTTCGAAAGTGGTTTGACATCTTTACGATGAAAATATCCCTCAAGATTGACGTTTATGTGAAATTTTGCTCTATTCAGCCATGTTAAGAAATTCGTAAATTTCCAATAACTTACGAAATCTTTATATTGGAAAATTCATAGTCATTAATATTCATGCCAGTGTCCTAAATAATGTTTCAAAAGTAGTCTGACATCTTTACGATGATAATATCTCTCAAAATTGACGTTTATGTGAAATTTTCCCCTATACTGCCATGTTAAGAAATTCGTAAATTTCCAGTAACTTGCGATATTTTCAAAGTAGCATATTTATAGTTACTGATGTTCATTCCGGCATCAAAACGGATATTTTAAAACTGGTCTGACATTTTTACAGTAAAAAGTTTACATTTAATGCACGTTTAAGTGATTTTTTGTCCTATTCTCCCATGTTAAGAAAATCGTAAATTTCGAATAACTTACGAAGTTTTTAAAATCGAATGTTGCAAATGAATAGGGTTCTTACCAGTGTCGAAAGTAATATTTTAAAACTGATCTGACCTCTCTGCGACAATTTGTTCTTGAGATATCGTGTACACAGACTAACAAACTAACGGACTGACCCACTAACAGACTAACACACTAACAGACTAACAGACTAACAGACACCCTACAGACAGACACCATAGAAATTTTGTCATTTTCGGATTCCTCACACCTGAAAACGTGTAGAAAAGTCAAAAAACCGAGGTCGAAATTTTTCACGATTACCTAAGTTCCCCATACCTATAGTATGATGGGGAACTAAAAACAATACTATTGTAAAAATTACTCCGCCCCGCTTTTTTTACCTTTCTTAGAAAAAAAAAAAAAAAAACAGGGTTTGATATAAAAATTCCCGGGAATGAAATGCTTTGCTTAATGAAGATCTGCCAGTAAATCTGCATGTATATTTCTAATAAATACTAATCGCTTTCAACATTCCTTGTTAGCTGTGTTAGTTTTCTGACTGCATTAGAAAATTATAATTTAAGGTATTTTTGCGGCGGGTTGGGTCCCCTATGAGGAAGATTTTAATTAATAAAAAAGTAGTTAGTAAAGAGTAAAATATTATTTACGCATTATTATTGGTTTCTCGCTTACGGACGTAACTAATGTGTTCATTTAGACGAAATTTAAGACTGCATTTAGTCTGACCAATGTAGTATAAACCACATTGGCAAGAAATACTATAGAGGCCCCAAGAATTGTACATACCTATATGATCTTTTATCTGAGAAAAAGTGAGTTTATTGGAAGGCGATAAAACTATTTTAAAATCATGTTGTTTGAGAATTTTAGCTGTGGCATGACTGGATTTAGAAAAATAGGGCAAAACAATACTGATATTAGAAGACACTGATTGAGTAGATGAAGTATAAGGAAGTGGTAATTTTTTATTGCATTACCTATAACGGAAGGGTTATAACCTCTGCTAATTGCTATAGCTTTCAGATATTTGATTTCAGAGCTTAGTAAAGCAGAATCGGAAAAAATATTAAGGGCACAGTAAGCAAAAGTATAGAAAGCTGCTATTTTTTAGGTAGATGGATCACATGAGCGCACATGTGGAGGTAAAGAGACGGCAAAATTTTTACGATAGACGGTGGCGGAAAAGTCCTCTTCAGAGCGAGAGATAAGGGTATCAAGGAATAGATGTGAGCCATTATTTTTTTTTAATACGTGAATTGGATATTATTGTCCATAGAGTTTATAATTTGTAAGATATGGTCAATATTGGGACGAGATGTGTCGATAAGCGTGAAGGTGTCATTAATATAACGGGTCCAAAAATAGGAAGGACTTTTAAGAAGGCTTTTTAAAATGGTGGTTAATTGTAATTACATGATAAAGAGGTAAAATTAACATTTTTATGGCAAACATTTCGTAGTTTTTCAGTTTGAAAAAAATATTTTTTTTTTTTTTTTTTAAGAAAGAAAGAGAAAAGAAGAGAAAAAAATATTTTTATGATTTTAAATGATAAATAAATGCTTTTTCCTCTAAGTGATCCTTGTAAGTGATTTTACATTTCTTTTTTTACCGTAATGCATAATAAAGTACTGGTTTTTAAAAAAATAAATACACTGAAAATAAACGTTCCTTCTATTGGTTTTTAGTAATTCTCTTAAATTAATACTTTACTTTTAAGTTGGTATTTCTACGGACTAATAAATTCCAATAAAAGCTTTTAAAAAATCGTAAAATATGTATGACAAATAAATATAAAAGGTTAGAAGGAGCGGTTTATATTTTTCTTAAAAAATTTTATTTTATAAAAGAACTAAAATTTTTCAATGCTTTGTTAAGGAGAATGTACCGAAAAAAATCTCATTTGAAAATTTTTATTCCAATGAAATATTTTAAGAATTTCTTAAATGAATCCGTAACATTAAAAGGAACGAGAGTCTAGAACAAAAAAGTGGTTTAAAATTTTTTCCAATATAGTCCTTTAAACATTTGCTAAAGGAACTTCTTTCCTTGAAGTGAAGTGAAACAAGTTAAGCAAAGTCCTATTGTGTATAAGTTCTAATGACGACAAAAGTGTTTTTCGAACACTTAAAGTTTACAACTATTTTTTTTTTTTCTATAATCGGAAATCGAATCATTTATTTTAAATTTCTGTCTCAAAGGTTGCCTGACGTAAAACAATATACAGAAATTCATAATTAAGAAATTCATAATAATTTTTTGAGGAGTACTAAGTATAACATAAGATCGAAAAATCATGCAGTTTACATTGATTATTAACACTTTTCAACTGTATGTACGCCTCGCATCGATTAACCTTCATTGTACTTTGCCTACGTAATCACAATATGACAGACGGACGAAAACAAGTAGACTAATTGAATCGGTAATTCATCTTTAACATTCTTGGGAAATGTTGAAAATGTTGAACACAAACAGAAATACGATTACAGAAATTTCTAATCGTACTCTAACTATTTGAATATTTTAGTGCGACCCTGTAAATCTTAACGCTAAACGTACATCATTCTATAGATTTGTTTCACCATATAAATAATAAAGATCAATAAATATTATTTTCATTATGATTTGTACAGTAAATGGTTATTTAAATGTAATTTATAAAAATGCCTCTCATAGAACACAATGCATTAGCATTGTTTTGAGTATCTTTGTACATAAACCTGTAGTGATATTTATATCATTTTAATAGGAAACATTCTACGATTAGCTCGAATAAAATATAACATTTTCAAGAATTTCTGAACATAGTTACGTGCGCTAGAGTGCACATAGACAAAGAGATAGATAGACAGACAGAAAAAAAGACAGATAGACTGCTTGAATTCATAATCACATAATCACACTTAAACATTATTAGAAAGTATTAAACATGTTTAATAAAAACCAAAAATGCAATTCCAGTTATTTACAGGTATAGCACTTAACGTATCTGAATATTTTTGTGGGGGGGTCCTATAAATCTTAATGCTACTTATTCAATGGTCTATAGATTTTTTTTTTTTTCTTTTGCACGTATGAATAGTAAATTTTAATTTATTTATTATTTGCGCAAAATAAAGGTATTAAAATATAGTTTATGGAATTACTTCTCATAGAACACAATGCTTTGGAGCACTTTCGGGAGTCCCTGTATACAAATCATTGTTGGTATTTACCCATTTTTAATAGGGAACATCTTTTAGCGAACTTGAATAATGTATTTCACATTCAAGAAATTTCATAAATATTTACAGGAATTAGAGCGCAGACAAACTGACGGACAGACAAACCGAAGTCATTAATACTTTTCAACTTTTTTGGAAAATGCTAATTATTGCTTGCATATAAAATATTTTATGATAATAATTTTATAGTTTTCACATAATTATATACAGTGGCATCTTAAATATAATTAATAATAGTTATCCATAAGTAAAAGAAAAATTAAGGATATTTATTAGTTTCGTTTTCAAACTAAAATATTTTTTTTAATTAAAAGCTTATGCAAAAGATAGTTTTTTTTTTTTTTTTTTTCTAGAGTAATTTATGAATTTGGCTAAAAAAAAAGTTTATACATTTTAGTAAATTTCAATTTATAAATATTTCTTTTACTTTACTGAACAAATAAATGACTTTTGTAATAGGTTAAATACGTAGATGTGTTAAATATAAAGTATTCATCAGGTATAAAGTACTTTTTTACAAACGTTGAATCTGCAGAAGTGTAATAGAAAAATATTTCTGAATGAAACACCAATTCACACTAATACAAAATAACTGAAAAAAGAAAAAAGAAAAAAAAAAAAAAAAAATGAATATATACATGTTAAAACTCCTACTTGCATCAATTTTAGAAGTGAATATTTTCATTTAATTGCTTGTTATCATCTGTTTATAATTTAATGATATATATATTAAGAATGCCCTGCGCAGGGTGCATATTTTTATTTCCTATACTATAAACATAGGTTATTTCAATCCTTTAATGATATAGGGGAATCGCAAATACTCTATACTTTTTATTCAGTTTGTTGTTATTCCTGTATTCAAACCATGATTGAAAAATATCAGGTAAATTTTTTAATCTTTCCTAATACTTTCATACGTGACAATTTATTAAAAGAAGAGAGGGAAAAAAAAAAGAATTGTAAATCTTGCTAAATTTGTATATATGCGTGTATATTCAAATTACTTTGTGTGGCTTTATAAGAGAATAGTAAATACATAATTGCCAACTTTTATGTATTTTGAATACCAATATTTAAAAATAGTTTTCTTTGTCTTATTTAATTGAGGGGTTCACTTATATAAATAAGATATATATATATATATAGTGGTACTCAAAAATCAAAATTTGGCAACTGTGTTAATGTTTTAATGTCACATTCCACATGAAATAAGCTTTTGCATACATTAAAAAAAAAAAAAAAGTAATTAAATTTTTTATTTTTCATGCAATTTAAAGCTCTTAAAATGATTTTTGTTTTCCTCAAAATGTGGTTATTACCTTAGTGTTTTGTGTCACCTCAAAATGTGTGATAACAATAAAAACCTAATTTCAAAGATTTACTTAAAAATCATATTTTCTCTGCCATATATGTGTAACAGAAAGAAGTTAATGATGAAGTAAATGAGAAAGATCAGAAAAATCAAAGACTTCTGTTTGGGCTTAAGGGGGGGGGGGGGTAATGTTTATTGTTGCTAGAAAAGTGGAATAAAAATGAAGACCCATATGACAGGCCTTTAGACAAAAATAAATAAATGAAAGAAAAAGAAAGGATAAAAGAAAAGTTACGAATGGAAAATTTTATTAAACTCTGACATGTACCATTTCGCTGATACATAACATAATGATGAGTAAAATCTTTCAGAGTATGATGCTAATTTTTATAATGAAATAAAAAATAGTAAATATACTACTTATCTTTAAAAATTGCATTTTATTTTATATTTTTTGGTTTAACAAAAAATAATAATCTGATATGGTATCTAAACTATTTACTCTTACTTTTTATTGTTACAAATATTAATAATGGGCTCTTCCCACCTGACGTCAGAGGTCACATGATACAGTAAAAACAAATAGCAGACGAAGTCTTGTTTATCTATAGCGATTTCTGAAATAACACATTTTCTCTTCTTATTTTTGATCAATCGTATTTAATCTGTGTTTTATATTTGTTATTGATGTTGATGAAGAATATGTTAAACACTCTGATTTTAGGTACTTAAATCAGTGACAGTGCAATATCGTACTGCGTAAGTCCATTTAAACCAGTAACTTAGTTAATTAACTTGTTGTAACACCTTTATGCAATTAAATTAAATGAAAACATTTTAAAATTTCAAATTATAATCCATAAACATTCCACAAGAATAAGCTATTATTTATTGCTAGATCAGTTAATGTAACAGTTACACTAGAACATACAAAAATCGATTCTTACAGTTGAAAATAAATAAACACATAAAGTGTTAAAAAATATATACTAAATTTACAAATACAACAATTCTACTGTTTACAAATGCACAATCCGCGTTTGTAATGGTCGATAGATGGCGCTTTTCAGCTTTTGTTGTCAGTAAATATAATAGCCACGTGTATTTATTATTGTTGTATTTGTGTTACTACTTAATATTCGTACTATAATTTCTCCGCCATTACATCTTGGAATTGATTGCTTTTGGAAAAAAATATTTCAGTTTATTCAAAGTTCGATCGGAAGTAGATTTTTAACTGAAGCTGAACAAATATTAGTTTCAAATCATCTGATTAATTCTTTACTTCCATTAGCCGAAGCAACTGAAATTTTAAATTTGTCATTTGGAAATAAATGGAAGCTTAATTCTGGATTTCTTGATCCTTTGGAGTTACACTGTAGCACACAACAGTATGTGTTATCTTTTTTAACGATTTATTCATTTTTATTCAATAAATATATGTGAAACTGAACATCGGCAAGCAATGGCGTCTCGACGAAAGCCAAAAGCTATTCATGTTAATTGTAATTTCATCTTAGCCCACCAGAGGGCGAGCATTTCATTACAATCGCGGATATTACTTTTATTTTATTTTATATTAAATACTAAGGCTACGCCCGCTTCGCTGGTCACTATTTTTAAATGAATCACAATAATTAATGAATTCTCAAAATTGCATTAATTTTTATCATGTGATAAAAAAAAGAGAAAAAAAATTCTCTTAGGGAAAAGTGTCGCAGCGGGTACCCACTGCCTTCGGCAGCGTAGACACGTGCGCTACGCGCACACATTCCTTCACCATCCTTATGACTTCTCAAAATTCCATGTTATTACTCATAAACTTTCATTCTTAAGAAAAGGAATTAAAAAATATATCATTTAGCATCGGGTAAATATTCACGCCGGGACCCCACTGCCTTCGGCAGCGCAAACCCATATGCGCGCTGCGCGCGCATGTTTGGGGATATACGTGCGCTGTACACGCATATTCCTTCTGAACTCAGTTTTTTATTATTAAGAAAATAAAATTAAAAAAAAATCTTTTATCATCGGGTAAAAACACGCACCGGGTCCCGAACACATGCGCGCTGCGCGCCTGTTCCTCCCCCACCCTTCCAGCCCCTCCTAATTAACTTACATATACCAATTTTGAACGGTCTTACTCAATTAGCTGAGATGCAAAAGAAAACCTGATCCTTAAAATTAACCTTAAAATTGTAAATCAGGTGAAATCTCGAATTCCACTTTCGATAATATAAAAGAACTTTAAAATATCTTTCGAATGATGTATTAGAAATAATTTAATCATAATTAGAATTTGAAATTTTGAAATTTAAAAATATTACAGCGCCATCTGGCGGTAGAAATTTCTGTAATCTATTGTTCCATTCCAGATCAACAATGCTTTCAAATGATGTATTACTCATGAAATTATTTTAGTTAGTAGATGAGATACAAAAGAAAACCTAATCAGGACACCTCAAAACGTGTAAATCGGGTGAAATCTCGAATTCCATTTTCGATAATGCAAAAGTACTTTAAAATGTGTATCAACTAAAATAAGCTTTCAAATGATGTATTACTTATGAACTTTTTTTAATTAATAACTGAGATACAAAAAAAAAAAAAAAAAAAAAAAAAAAAAAGAAAGAAAACTGATTCAGGGCACCTCAAAACGTGTAAATCTGGTGAAAACTTTCGATAATTTAAAAGAACTTTAAAATATCTTTCGAATGATGTATTAAAAATAATTTAATCATAATTAGAAATTGAAATATTAAAATTTTAAAATATTACAGCGCCATCTGGCGGTACAAATTTCTGTATTCAACTGTTCGATTCCAAATCAAATAAGCTTTCTAATGATGTATTACTTATGAAATTATTTTAATTAGTAGCTGAGATACAAAAGAAAACTGATTCAGGACACCTCAAAACGTGCAAATCTGGTGAAAACTTTCGATAATTTAAAAGAACTTTAAAATATCTTTCGAATGATGTATTAAAAATAATTTAATTAGAATTTGAAATATCGAAATTTTAAAATATCTGGCGGTAGAAATTTCTGTAATCTACTGTTCAATTCCAAATCAACAAAGCTTTCAAATAATGTGTTACTTATGAACATATTTTAATTAGTAGCTGAGATACAAAAGAAAACCTAATCAGGACATTCTAAAACATGTAAATCACGTGAAATCTCTAATTCCATTATCTACGGTAGTCGGTTAATGGAAGTAAAAAGAAAAATAAATATTTTTTAGGTCCCCAAAACCTATATATACCACGGTAGTCGGGTAATGGAAGTAAAAAGAAAAAGAAAAAGTATTTTTTAGTTCCTTCAAATGTATTTTTTGCTATGGAAACTATTGAAAGATAGATTACGTGTTAGAATAAAATTTAATTTGTAATTAAAATGTAACTGCTTTGTTTATTAATGAAAATTGATTTAAATTTTTATCTGCAGGTTGGTTTTGTGCTGAATAGGTTGTATATTAAGTGTTGTGTGCGAAAAAGAAAATTTGAAGCACTTTGAAATTTGCAATTTTTAACCCCAGTTTAAGATCATGTGACATTAATGACTTCCACATGTTTTGTTTCCGTTCGAGCCAGCCGTAAAAATCGTCTGCTGATAAAATGCCTCTTCTTAAGCAATAAGGATTTTTGGTCATTTTTCGATCGACATGGGTCAGTGTTGTAATTAATATCTTCGAAACTAATTAAAATTTTTAAATTCTGTTTCGAGGAGGACCTCGGAAAGGCTCCAGAGCATCCGTATGTCAATTCTTGTACTTCTGCGTTCAATAGGGGCTGAACGTATAAAAGAACAGACAGACAGACAGACAAACCTTTCCATTTATTATTATAGATTAACATTTTTGTTCTTAAGAACAATAATTAATTGAATTCGATATTCAGAATTCGATTATTCGTTTTCCTCTATCACATGGTTGAGCAGACGAAACTGGGAGAGTCCATTGATTTAAAATAGCTAACTAAATGCAGTTATATTTCTTATTTTAAATAGCGTGTCTAGTGGAAAAAAATTGCTTGTAAGTATTAGATTTTAACTTTTATTGATTACATCTATCTTGCATTTTTTGTAAATGTGTCGATATATATACTTTAAAAGATAGTTTTATTTGTAATTTCTAAAAGTAATATATTAATTTAATTCTTTGATAGTTGCCTGCTCCTAAAACAAAATATATATAATTGACTTTTGTGGGTTGTTGTAGCATTTTTTTATTTTTTGTTCTCATTCTTATTGTTATCATAATAATATTATATATATATATATATATATATATATATATAATATTATATTATATTTACGAATTTCTTCGCTGGTGGCAAGGTTAAAGAAATACATTCTACCATTTATCAAATATTGTTTCCTTTAGTTTATCTAATCACATGGAAATTAACATTTAATCACTGAATGTGAAAGCTTTCCAAGACACTATTGAGTTTCATCATGAAAGTAAATCTATTTAAAGCCACTCTTTTAAGAAAGGTTTCTAGAAGATCAGCATTTACTGATGGAGGTGCAGAATACAGCAAACAGTTTAAGACCTAATTAACGCCTGATGAAAGTAACCTGACGAACCACTGCTGTGTAAATATAAGGGAAAGAGAATAAATTCTTGGTTAAAATGTACGAACATTTCTTGCAGTTTGTCTGGTAAAATGTAATAAATATACAACATTTATTTTAAATAATTTTAAAACATCTTTAATGACAACACTTTATGTTAAAAATAAATATTTTTAAAAGGCAGATTTAACAGAAATTATATTTTTTCAATGCTAATGTTTCTTAGCAAAATAAATATAACAATGATTTTGAACTCTTTGTCATTGATCTATATTCATAATTGGACCGTTGTGGCCATCACAAAACGTCCATCTATATTTTTTTTTATGTAAATTCATTGAATTCAGACCAAAGCAATCCTTATTGCATTTTACGTTGTAAAAATAAGAAGATGAAAAAAAAAAAAAAGAACATAGGGCAAGTGCACCAGTGATTGACACTTTTAGAGCAATCTCTAATGTTTTTAATGTTCTAGTCATCAGAATATATTTTTAGAAGTCTTAAGTTAGTACATATGGTATGAAAGACATCCAGAACCACATATATGTTAATATATATGCATTTGATAACAATTTTTTTTTTTTTTATGAATCTTTATTTCACACCCACTCAATGTTCCAGTAACTGACACTGCCAGTTTTTCATTTTATCAGTAACTGGCACCCTATGCTCCAGTGTCTGACATAAAATGTTAAAATTCTTATATGTAAAATATATGATTTTATTATTTTTCTTATTTATTAATTATTTCGGGATAGATGTCAATTACTGGAGCACCTACTCTATTTGTTAAAAATGAAAATAATCGATAACTCTATCTCAATTATCCAAGATGCTTAGCTCAATCCTCGAAGGGGAGGTCTCCCCTGGGGAGAGGGGGGAAGAGAGATATTCGCGCATTTAATAAATATTTATCGTGGTTGACTATTACTACTCTAAACAAAATTTTTTTTTATTATTATTATTGGTTTAAAAAAAAAAAGAAAAGTCCTCATTATGTATATTTATGTACAATTTTATCACGTACAATAATTTGAAAGATTATGAAAAATTCTGGACGACAGATCCATCTATTGAGTGATATGCATTAGAAACTGAATTCTTAATCTAGAGATATCACAAAATGTTTAGCACACACACACACACACACACAGAAGGATTTTTTTGAAAATGGTGAAATCGTATTCAGGATATCACAACCCATCTAAATCCATCAAACTGGTTGTCGAAAATTCCTAAGAACTCTATATTTTCTTTTATTTAATCTAGGAAAAAATATAATGAATTTTTCATAAAGGTAAATTTAAAAGCAATTACATTTTGAAGTTAACGGTTAATATTAAAATGTACAGCTTAAGTTAAATATACTGATGTTTAAAATCGATATTAACGATAAATTAGAATTTTGATTGCTGATACATTATCAACAGACATAAAGTGCTATAAGAAATGAAGTTACTTATAAATAATGTTAATAATAATACTAAAAGACATTTTATTGAGTTTTTTGTTAAAAAATGAAAAATATATAATTTGTTTATTTCAGAAAACAACCAAAAATGTGTATTTTCTTGACAGAGATACAATTTTAATAAGTGGTATGATTTTCTCTGGGGACAAGAAAGTCGAAAACTTGTAAAAAAGGAAGTGTATTATCATACAACCATTGAGAGAGTTTTCTTCGAAATAAATTTCTTTTTAGAACAAGAACGTATAGAACGAATTTCTTTGAAAAGCATTTAAAAGAATTCTCCTGTTTTATAGAAAAATTGATTACATTATAATTAATTTTTGTCGCATTATTATAATCATAAAAATAGTATTCAATAATACCTATAGCATAAAGCCTACAAATTTATAATAAACTAAATAGAAGTTCAATATAGATTTGCGTATATCAAAATATTTTAATGAAATCTTCACGTTCATGAAATGTGGGCCCGACCAGTGACCGAGAGTTTCTACTCTCTAAGCTGATAGAAAGGTGCTGGTTTCGATCTTAAGTTGTACTCGTCGGGTCAGCATTTTCAATGGTTTTCTGCATAAAACGCATGGATACGGATTGAGATTCCTTAGAAAAATCTCCCACGGAGGGCACTCCATTCAGGATTAGATAATTAGCGCTGACAATTGGATTTATTTCCTATACTCAATCCAACATCATGAAATGTGTTCTTAAAATTCAACTAACCTATTAATATACATGTATAAAAAAAATGAAATTTGTTTCAGAGAAATACTTTAAAATGATACTGAACTGATAACTGAAAAAGCACAAATTACAAATTTTAAAATTTTAAAAATACTTACAAATTTTAAAAATATCCACATTTTAAAACTTTTTTCAGTTTATTAACACGCTGAGCGCGAATTCTTAGTAAAATCCATTAAAATTCCTTAATGATATTATTCTGTAAAAAATAAAAATTAAGTAAATTTTAAATGAAATTTCAGTAATAACTTAAAACAATGTAATATTGTTAGTTTTGTATCACATTTTACACTGTCAACCACAGATGGTTGACGCGGCCCTATATCATATTTGACACTATCAGGCACCGATGGCTGACATGGCGCTCAACGTGTTAAACTACTCTTGAAAGTGACTGAAATATAAAAAAATAGGAAGTGTTTTGCAAGAAATGAATGGTGATCAAACTTATTTAAAAAACAATGAATTAAATTTATTGTTTCTTGCAAAATGATTAAAATATAATTCTAATGAAATTTTTCATAACATATATTCATAGTATGAAAAAATACATTTAGAGATTCTATTAAAGATAATGTAATAATTATATATTATCCTTGACAGAATCTCTACATGTACTTTTTTATCTAATAATATTCTGCTTCAAAAAAAAAGTTTGATTCGTAAATATGAAAAAGCATGAAAATTATTATTAAAAAAGTATTATTAAAATAACATAACTGACCAGTAATTGACAATTTAGTGGAAATGTCTTATTTCCTAATATAATCATTGACAATATTTTTGGAATTATTTTCTATGTACTGATCAAAATATAAGGTTGGTTGGTGGGTTTTACGTCGCACTAGTGCTGCGCTATGAGCAATCAAAATGTAAGAATTAATAACCAATAATCATTTTTTGGTTTTCTTTTCTACAATAAATATTATTTACAATAATAGTTTTAAAATTAGAATTTGCTAGTAACTGACCGTTTACATCCAGCAAATGACCACAGACATTTTAATAACTGACCGTTTTAATTTTCCACTTTAAATATTGTTTAAATTAAAACCTATTGGCTGAAATGTGCATTTACTTTATATTTCAAAGTAAATATATAAAATATATTAATGTACAAGTAATAAATAACATTTGACTTATTAATCAACTACTTTCTTCCAGTAAATTAAATCCTCCTTCAACGATTTTGTTTAAAAACTTAAATAACTTAAATTACATAGGTCGACATGTAAAATTTTGATTTTGTAATTTTGGCTGATGACGCCACGCTGATGACGCAGGTGACGCCACGCACAAGCAAACTTGCTCATTTGCTCAGGGCAAAACATTCTACTTGGGGCAAAACATAGGAAAGGGCATGTTTACAAACAAACTCTCCGTCAATCAATCTTTGCTACACTAGAGTGCAACGTTTTGTCATTCTACCCATAACTTGACCGCGAGTGACGTCATGTGCTCTTTACTTATACAGGTTGTTCTTTTGCCACTCGTGGTGGTAAAGATTGATTGAAGGAGCGTTTGTTTGTAAACATGCCCTTTCCTTATAAGCATCGTTCTTATGATTCAAAAAAGTTTTTACGGTTTACTTATAATAAAATAATATAACATTTATAATATTTTATATAAATAGCTTAATTAATTATTAATAAAATAGGCTTTCTTTGATAATTATTTTTGATAATATTTACGTTTCTTAATATCAGTAGTCATCGGTAATTTAAATTATGAATTTAATGGTCCGTAGGATTTTAAAATGCGTATTTAGTGGTCCATAGAGTTGGAGAGTTTATTTATCCCGAGGGGTAAACAACAAGTGCTTAGGGATGCCCACTACTTTGAAAATATTTATGTTCTATGTAAACGGCCTGATTTTCCATTCTTCTTTAATAATAATACCTTTTGTATACTCGATGCCTTATTATTAAAATCGAGATATTATTGTTAAAATCAAAGTAATAATATTGTTAAATAAATAAATTAGAATACTGAGAAAAATAAAATAATTGTGTGTGTGTGTTTTAGCTTCCTAATAATAAAATCTCTACTTTCCAGAAACAAACACTGAAAATGTTGTTATAACTAAAAATAAGCAGAGGAATAAAGAAAATCAAATTTTATCCACAGTTTACATGCGTGCATTTGAACTGTATAAAATAATGAAAAAAGTCTGTTTTGACGGAAAAACTTACATCACAGTCTCAACAATGTATTGAGATAAAGAAAATGAAATGTTATCCATGTTTTGTATATTTTTGGAAGATTCATCATTTGATTCGTAATAACTAAAAACAAAACTGTTTTTATTTTTAGAATAACCTCCTTTCGTTGCTTAGGGATACAGAATTTTAATACGCCAGGAAAAAATAATAGTAATACATTAAATATGTAGAATGTAACTACTTCATTTGAAATTAATAATATGCATAAATAAATACACACGTGATTAAAAAAATTTGAATTAAAGGATTGCGATGTCATTTTTTTTTATTTCTTGGGGACGTTTGGATTTCAAAACATATAAATATCACAATGTAAAACAAGAAGTCATGTATTTTAAAAATAATGTAAACCAACGTTAAGTAATTTGAACTGTCAAGAAGAAATACATTTGGAAAAACGTGTGTAAAAATCGAGCACTAGACGGATGCAAACAGACTAGTTTAAAATAATGAATTCACTTAATGTTTTGTGTACTTTATATTATTGCGCTTATTATCATGATAGTTTAGATATAATACTGACTCTCCCGCTTATAAGAGTTTCAAATAATAAGAGTTTCAAAATACAAATGATTGTCTCATATCTTTTGTGTAAAAGAGTTAATGGATGTTTTAAGTATGACATTTTCTCGATTATGAGTATGTTTCGTTGATATATTTTTAGAATATGTGTATTTTCTGATAATTAAGTAGTTGTGGTAAAAGGCTTCATGTACAATTAGTACTGCTTAAATTTCTTATCTCATTAGTACATTAGAGTTATTTGTTTATTTTAATGAATGACCGTTTCCTGCAAGATAATTGCCACAAGAATAGTTAATATGGACAATGAGTGTTTCCTTTACTCCGTAAATTGATAGCTACAAATGATAGTGACGCTAAAGTAAAATGAAGATTTATTGTTTTTGATTTAAATGAAGGATAGTGCTTAAAAATTTTACGGAGAAATTATTAATTTATTGAAGTAATCCGGTGAGGCATCCACACTTCTTTCTCTTACAGTATATTACTCTTGAGATATTATTGAAGTTGTGTGTGTATGGCACTAGATACTGTATTTGAACATTTCTAGTAGTATTTCAACGCTTTTAAAAACAGTTTTAGAAACAGTTTCATGAAGCACAAAATACTGTGTTGGTGTTGTTACTGACAAATTCAGTCCAACGTGTTAAGATATTGTATCTGCACTCATAAAGTATTTAAGACTGTTCTTAAATTAAAAAGTTTATTTCAAGCTATTCAGAAGAATAACGACTCCTCATTTTAAAGCTTATACATCTAAGTTTAAGTAACCCTACATATGTGAACGGGAGCTAATGCATTTAAATTCTTTTGTGTGGTACTGTAAACGAAGAATAAATACTTTTCATACTATGAAAAATATTTTATGCCAATTTCATTTTGTTTGTTACAATCTACATATGTTGAAATCTCCGAAATTATGCATAGTAATCTAAAATGAATGTGGAAAGTTAGGGAGAAATTTACACACAACATATACTGATTTGTTTTACAATTTTAACTTAAAAGTGTCAACTACTGGTAGACTTATGTTAATTCCTTACTGTTGATGAAAGAAAATATTACACTACCAGACAAAATAATTTAAATAGATTAGCTCCCGTTATATGTAGGGTTACACAAAATTACATGACTGAGTTTTAAAGAGAGCAGTCGGTTGAAGAGTCGGTGATATACTTTTGACTACCTTTGAAATAAACTTTTTGATTTACGGACAGCTTTAAATACATTATGAGTATGTATACAATACCTCAACATATGACTGAATTTGTCGGTTACCCCAACACACTACAGCGTTCAATTTAAATGTGTTTCGTATTTCAATTTATACAGATATATTGTTATATTTTATGGAGGATTCTTAAACATTTAAAATAGCATAAAAAATTATAAATGCATCTTACTCGAATAAATACAAACATGAAATAAATTTCTTTAAAAATGAAGATTATTTTCTTAACATAATGATATTTTTACGGGGAAAGATTACAGAAAATATTTTTAATTAAATAATCCGTATCATATTTGTAATGTAATAAAAGTATTACTCAGTGTTATAGTTTTTAAAGTTAAAAGTATAAACTCAGGATTAGACATAAATAGGAAAAAGGAGTATATATAAACTTATGAAAATGGTATATTTTTTAGAATAAAGATATATAGCAAAAGAACACAACACATTTCTTTCATTATAATATAAGCAGCTTTCTCCTAATTTTAGTTAATAAAGATAATTACCTACAAGTGAAGAAGTAAAATTATACAGTTAAAAGCAATTCGAAAACAAAACTATATATATAAGCATGTAAATGGAAGAAAATACATGGCTTTTGAAAATATTTACGAAATACTTCAGTAAATACTTAACGCAATTAAACATATACGAGTATTATGATATTTTCCCCGCAAAAATCTTATACTTTATCACACTAAGCATCGGCGATACGCCTTTTTTGAGGAGAATCTTTAAACTAATAACTAAAAAAAATATATAGGGACTCCTACAGTCATTTGACGGAGAATAATTTAAAATATTAGCTAACTGAAATTTATAGCGCTCTCAATAGGCTTTTGTAATTACGTATCACTATTTATGTTTAAAACAATAAACAAACATATTTATTTATCTAGTAGTCTTTTTAACACTTTCCAACAAGGTTGAAAAATGTTAATGAATTCGGTTTGTCTGTCTGCCCGCGCTCTAATATTCATGGAATATTTTTAAACTGATATGTGTTATTCAGGTTATGTTATTCAGGTTAACATGCAGAGACATGTTTGCAACGAAAAATTTCTCGAAAACTGAAAATTATATATATATATATATATATTTGTTTTTATACATTTATGATCAAATCTAATAAACATTATGGAATTTAGTTTAGGAATTCTCAAAAGAAAATGTGTAGTAAAAATTAACGGGTTTAAAGTTCCTTGACTTCTGGATAGACCTGTGGTCGCCGACAGGTGGTCCGTTGACCACTACTGGTCCACCATAAAATTTTGGTTGCACGTTAAAAAAAAAAATCTTGACATTATTTCTATTTTTTAATGTTTCATTAGTAATGATACTGATGTTAATTTTAACTTCAAAATTTTATACGTGACTTATGCTCACAATATCATACTTATGAATTTTCTGGGTGTAAGAAAGGGTAAATGGAATAATCTTTTATCAGAAAAATCGGAATATAAAATATCAGACATAATTACTGCTTTGGATTTCTCCTCTGCGTTTAATACATAGTTAGGAATTCTTTTAAATGTATAAGAAAACTCGAAGTTCTCAAATCTTTAAATTATACGCCAAAATTTAATTTTCTATTGAACTTTATTACTCTAACGTATATAATAATACTTATTATTAAATTTTGTAAATTCAATTCTATATATGGGAATGATAATTTACCACTGTAGTTAAATATCCGTTTGTGTTTCTTATAACATGGAGACAATATAAAAGTGTCCATGTTTTTTCTTATGATTGTTATCAAGCAAACTATAAGGAAAACGCAGGTGACGCCACGCACAAGCAAACTTGCTCATTTGCTCAGGGCAAAACATTCTACTCGGGGCAAAACATAGGAAAGGGCATGTTTACAAACAAACTCTCCGTCAATCAATCTTTGCTACACTAGAGTGCAACGTTTTGTCATTCTACCCATAACTTGACCGCGAGTGACGTCATGTGCCCTTTACTTATACAGGTTGTTCTTTTGCCACTCGTGGTGGTAAAGATTGATTGAAGGAGCGTTTGTTTGTAAACATGCCCTTTCCTTATAAGCATCGTTCTTATGATTAAAAAAAAGTTTTTACGGTTTACTTATAATAAAATAAAATAACATTTATAATATTTTATATAAATAGCTTAATTTAATATTAATAAAATAGGCTTTCTTTGATAATTATTTTTGATAATATTTACGTTTCTTAATATCAGTAATCATCGGTATTTTAAATTATGAATTTAATGCTCCGTAGGATTTTAAAATGCGTATTTAGTGGTCCATAGAGTTGGAGAGTTTATTTATCCCGAGGGGTAAACAACAAGTGCTTAGGGATGCCCACTACTTGGTAATGATGTTATATTGTGGCATTACCACTAGTGAACACCACTAAAATTTTATATACTATTAAAAATTTAAAAAGTTTATACAATATATGAATTTTGCATACTTATTCAGAGATGCCAACATTTTAATTTATTCCGTAGCCTTTTTAAACACGACTTCAGTCCATACCACTCTTTTTTTAGGAGTAATTTTATTTTATTGCAGTTATGTATTGGAAAAAATACGTTCTATAATTAAAGTGGTGTGTAATAAAGGCGAACTAAAAAGGCTCCGGAATAAATTAAAATGTTAGCAACTATGACTTATTTTAGTCATATAGGTAAAGGCAGAGATTACAAGCAAGCATTAGTTTAGAAAACAAAATTTTGCCATACTTTATTCTAAACTACAATAAATAAAAATAAAGATTACAAAAAGTTTGTACTTTTTAAGTTGAATTAGTCTCCTTCTAAAGCTTATGGATTAAAATTTTTTAGAGTATTTATAATATCAACTTTAAATTTAAGTCGAAACTTCACAAATGACTTTAGTTTAAGAATAAAAAGCTTATTTTAGAATTAGTATTTCTGTTATTGGTAGAAGGTCAAAAACTGGTAGATTTGCCTTATTTATTTTATTTTTAGATTTTCTTGAATGAAATCAAATCCACGAAAATTAAATTATATTCATGATTTTTCATTAATTTATTCCCTTAAAGGTAAAGAATTATAATAAAATATTGCAGTTTAAGTTTTATAAATATTAACCACCTTTGGTCTTTTTAGGTACTTCATAATTTCAATATTTATCATGACTAAATAAGTATATGCTTTGATAATTTAAATTTTTATCTAAGAGTTTTAATAATTTGATCCCAGTTTAACAAGTACTTCAAAAATTAGAATTATTTACCCTGACAAAATAAATATTTCTTCACATATTTTCTTATGGTGTAGTTTCGTGTGAAAATACAGAATCATCCAAGATTTAAAACTCTTTAAAATGTTGTCTCTAAATGTATTTTATTCCAACAAATAGAATAATTCATCTGAATTTTAACCAGAATTGGTAAAATTTATATCATTTTGCATCTCAGTTTTCAGTTTGTTGAATAGAAAGAAAGTGGGCAGACCTAACTTCACTTCTAAGTTAAAAGTCATTAATTCAAAAACGTGTCTTCTCAAATTTTCGTGCTAAATGAGATCTTTACAACATTTGACATACTTTGACATGGTTATTAAGTTTCATCTTTTGCAGTAGTAGTTAGGAAGAAGATTCATTTAGAGTTAGTAATTTAATTTATTTAATCTATTTAACTTATATTTGAAAAGGGTGTAGAAACTTGATTTTTTTTCCTTTGAACATTTTACAATTATTTAGTTTAATATAGGAATAAAATATTGCCAAAAATGAATAAAAATAACCTGGTGTGACCTTCACACTACTTTATCGCATCTTAAGGTGTAACATTGTCCTGTATTTGAACATTTTAGAAGAATTTTAAAAACAATTCGAAAAAGAGTTTTAGGAAAAAAAATATTTCATATACATTTCTGTGTGAGGAGGAGGGCTGCCACCACATCAACCATCGTTTAATACTGTAGCTATGTAGAATGCAGGTATATTCTTAAAACATTCAAGGGTCTTATTAAAAAAAAATGTAAAACATTTAGAGAAATTCCACCTACATTACTCATTGACACTTATTCGACTAATTTTGAGTTCTCCATGAATTGAACACGCATCATCAAAATGTTATACTAAAATTTAACCATAATATAGTTTAAGTGCCTTTGAAAATAATTATGTTCTATGTAAACGGCCTGATTTTCCATTCTTCTTTAATAATAATACCCTTTGTATACTCGATGCCTTATTATTAAAATCGAGATATTATTGTTAAAATCAAAGTAATAATATTGTTAAATAAATAAATTAGAATACTGAGAAAAATAAAATAATTGTGTGTGTGTTTTTTAGCTTCCTAATAATAAAATCTCTACTTTCCAGAAACAAACACTGAAAATGTTGTTATAACTAAAAATAAGCAGAGGAATAAAGAAAATCAAATTTTATCCACAGTTTACATGCGTGCATTTGAACTGTATAAAATAATGAAAAAAGTCTGTTTTGACAGAAAAACTTACATCACAGTCTCAACAATGTATTGAGATAAAGAAAATGAAATGTTATCCATGTTTTGTATATTTTTGGAAGATTCATTATTTGATTCGTAATAACTAAAAACAAAACAGTTTTTATTTTTAGAATAACCTCCTTTCGTTGCTTAGGGATACGGAATTTTAATACGCCAGGAAAAAATAATAGTAATACATTAAATATGTAGAATGTAACTACTTCATTTGAAATTAATAATATGCATAAATAAATACACACGTGATTAAAAAAATTTGAATTAAAGGATTGCGATGTCATTTTTTTTTATTTCTTGGGGACGTTTGGATTTCAAAACATATAAATATCACAATGTAAAACAAGAAGTCATGTATTTTAAAAATAATGTAAACCAACGTTAAGTAATTTGAACTGTCAAGAAGAAATACATTTGGAAATACGTGTGTAAAAATCGAGCACTAGACGGATGCAAACAGACTAGTTTAAAATAATGAATTCACTTAATGTTTTCTGTACTTTATATTATTGCGCTTATTATCATGATAGTTTAGATATAATACTGACTCTCCCGCTTATAAGAGTTTCAAATAATAAGAGTTTCAAAATACAAATGATTGTCTCATATCTTTTGTGTAAAAGAGTTAATGGATGTTTTAAGTATGTCATTTTCTCGATTATGAGTATGTTTCGTTGATATATTTTTAGAATATGTGTATTTTTTGATAATTAATTAGTTGTGGTAAAAGGCTTCATGTACAATTAGTACTGCTTAAATTTCTTATCTCATTAGTACATTAGAGTTATTTGTTTATTTTAATGAATGACCGTTTCCTGCAAAATAATTGCCACAACAATAGTTAATATGGACAATGAGTGTTTCCTTTACTCCGTAAATTGATAGCTACAAATGATAATGACGCTAAAGTAAAATGAAGATTTATTGTTTTTGATTTAAATGAAGGATAGTGCTTAAAAATTTTACGGAGAAATTATTAATTTATTGAAGTAATCCGGTGAGGCATCCACACTTCTTTCTCTTACAGTATATTACTCTTGAGATATTATTGAAGTTGTGTGTGTATGGCACTAGATACTGTATTTGAACATTTCTAGTAGTATTTCAACTCTTTTAAAAACAGTTTTAGAAACAGTTTCATGAAGCACAAAATACTGTGTTGTTGTTGTTACTGACAAATTCAGTCCAACGTGTTAAGATATTGTATTTGCACTCATAAAGTATTTAAGACTGTTCTTAAATTAAAAAGTTTATTTCAAGCTATTCAGAAGAATAACGACTCCTCATTTTAAAGCTTAGACATCTAAGTTTAAGTAACCCTTCATATGTGAACGGGAGCTAATGCATTTAAATTCTTTTGTGTGGTACTGTAAACGAAGAATAAATACTTTTCATACTATGAAAAATATTTTATGCCAATTTCATTTTGTTTGTTACAATCTATATATGTTGAAATCTCCGAAATTATGCATAGTAATCTAAAACGAATGGGGAAAGTTAGGGAGAAATTTACACACAACATATACTGATTTGTTTTATAATTTTAATTTAAAAGTGTCAACTACTGGTAGACTTATGTTAATTCCTTACTGTTGATGAAAGAAAATATTACACTACCACACAAAATAATTTAAATAGATTAGCTCCCGTTATATGTAGGGTTACACAAAATTACATGACTGAGTTTTAAAAAGAGCTGTCGGTTGAAGAGTCGGTGATATACTTTTGACTACCTTTGAAATAAACTTTTTGATTTAAGGACAGATTTAAATACATTATGAGTATATATACAATACCTCAACATATGACTGAATTTGTCGGTAACCCCAACACACTACAGCTTTCAATTTAAATGTGTTTCGTATTTCAATTTGTACAGATATATTGTTATATTTTATGGAAGATTCTTAAACATTTAAAATAGCATAAAAATTTATAAATGCATCTTACTCGAATGAATACAAACATGAAATAAATTTCTATAAAAATGAAGATTATTTTCTTAACATAATGATATTTTTATGGGGAAAGATTTCAGAAAATATTTTTAATTAAATAATCCGTATCATATTTGTAATGTAATAAAAGTATTACTCAGTGTTATAGTTTTTAAAGTTAAAAGTATAAACTCAGGATTAGACATAAATAGGAAAAAGGGGTAAATATAAACTTATGAAAATGGTATATTTTCTAGAATAAAGATATATAGCATAAGAACGCACACATTTCTTTCATTATAATATAAGCAGCTTTCTCCTAATTTTAGTTAATAAAGATAATACCTACAAGTGAAGAAGTAAAATTATACAGTTAAAAGCAATTCGGAAACAAAACTATATATATAAGCATGTAAATGGAAGAAAAAACATGGCTTTTGAAAATATTTACGAAATACTTCTGTAAATACTTAACGCAATTAAACATATACGAGTATTATGATATTTTCCCCGCAAAAATCTTATACTTTATCACACTAAGCATTGGCGATACGCCTTTTTTGAGGAGAATCTATAAACTAATAACAAAAAAAATATATATATAGGGACTCCTACAGTCATTTGACGGAGAATAATTTAAAATACTAGCTAACTGAAATTTATAGCGCTCTCAATAGGCTTTTGTAATTACGTATCACTATTTATGTTTGAAACAAACATATTTATTTATCTAGTAGTCTTTTTAACACTTTCCAACAAGGTTGAAAAATGTTAATGAATTCGGTTTGTCTGTCTGCCCGCGCTCTAATATTCATGGAATATTTTTAAACTGATATGTGTTATTCAGGTTATGTTATTCAGGTTAACATGCAGAGAGATGTTTGCAACGAAAAATTTCTCGAAAACTGAAAATGATATATATATTTGTTTTTGTACATTTATGATCAAATCTAATAAACATTATGGAATTTAGTTTAGGAATTCTCAAAAGAAAATGTGTAGTAAAAATTAACGGATTGATTTATGATTTTTGGTGTGCTGAAACCGAAAATGAAGCCAGTTTTTCTCTATAACGTATAGTTTTTGTCAATACAGGGTGCCTACCTATACAATTTCTTTCATTACTCTTCCACCAATATAATTATATGGTACTTTTTATAGTATGTTTCCGTAATTAATTAACCATGGGTATCTATTGTTGTAATAGCGCAGCACTAGTGCGACGCAAAACCATACCAACCAATCAACCAACCCATTATTTTGATGGTATATATAAGAAATTGTGTCGGTGTACACCCTGTATTGACAAAACTCTATAGATGATAGAGAAAAACAAGCTGCATTTTCGGATTCAGCACATCAAAAAACATAAAGATCAGCTAAAATCATCAAATCAAATTTTGTCAACTTCATTTTGTAGACCTGTATTTAAATGGTAAATTACTAGTACGAACTGTTGAAAATTTCAGGTGAAAACTACTAGTAATCATTTGTCTTAAGTCTCGTGTAAAATTACAGAGAAAAATAAACGGTAGGTAGGTTGGGTTACGTCGCACTAGTACTGCGCAATGGGTAATTGGCGACAGAAAAATAAACGGAGATGATGAATAATCCATTTTACATATGCATTTTAATGTCTAATATTAATTTGATCAATTATTAACGAGAATACAATTTGTGATTTAAAATGCTTTTTCTAAAGTAGAAACATTCATTTTAAACTGTAATATTCAGAAACCAAATGATAAAAATAATTAATAATCTATTTAAAAAAAACTTTTAAAACCCAAATTCTTAATGTATCGTATCACATAAATCTTTTCGAAGTTAGAATAAAATTTAATTTTGGAAAAAAAAAAAGTAACTTTTTTGTTTGTTAACAAGAAAAAAAAAAAAAAAAAAAAAAAAGATGAAATTTGAAATGTAAGCTGGTCTTGTGGGGTACTGCCTGTATATTATATTTTTGTGTTCGTGAGAGAAAATTAAAAAAAAAAAAAAAAAAAAAAAAAAAAATTGAAAACTGCAATTTTTAATCCCACTTCAAAAACATGTGACTTAATGTGAAGCAGATTTTTCTTCTTCTTCTAACGGTTTTCATACAATCGTCTGCTGTTGCCACGTAAAATTCCTACTTTAGTTAATTTTAAAAAATCTAATTGCCCGATCGATAAGTTGTTTAATCCATCAGATTCACAAAAATGTTCCCTTTCATTTGGTACCTTATTTGTAACGATACGACAGATATTTCTAATTTATTTTTTTCATTTAAAATAAATGTACGTATTTTTTTTTTATTATTATTATTCTGTCGAAAAAAAAATAGCAACAATTAAATTATGTTGAGATTCACAAACATACCGTAGTGAATGACAGTAAGTACATAAGAATTCGGGGATAAATAAAAATACCGAGTAAAGACTGAGTATCTCCATTTCACTTATTACTTTCTTCTATATTCAAAAGAAGAAAGTATTGGATTCGTAAAAATTTTCGACCTTGGGGTTTTGATGGATTTACGCATTTTGAGAGCTATAGAATACGATTTGACCATGTTTAGAAAACATCGGTCTGTCTATGTATGTGTGTGTGACAAAATTTTGTAGCAACAGTAACTCAGGGTCTACTGCACAGAATTTCATACAAACTGGTATGTAGATACACCTTGAGATAAATATAGTGCCTATCAACTTTTGGTAAACATTGTCTAATAACAGGTTGCTTTTCCATTCCCTCGAGGGGAATAAATTTTCATGATGGGTATCTTTTAAAAGAGCTCGCCAATACCTTTAAAATGAATAGTTGAACCATCGATCTGTGATAATTTAAAATAAAGATATCGATTTTTTTTTTTCATTTATAACAAAAAAATAAAAAATAAACAAATAAATAAATAAAATAAAATAAATAAAAATAAATAAATGTAATATCGAGAATAAAATGAATTATTTTTGGATATTTAGTGTTATACTACTTCTCTATGGAAGACGTAATGCATTATCATGTAAGCTAATTTTATTAAAGAATGATTTTATTATTTTTACTGAGTGAATTTGCATAGGAAAATATAGAAGAAAGTCATATGGTGGACACAACATTCTAGTTTTTAACTAAGAATTATTCTAAATTTACAGAGACTCTGGATAAACATAAGCAAATTTACAGAATTTTTTTACAGCGTATGATCAATTACTAATGGATTACCCATTTCTTCTACAAGAATATTAGGCAAAAAATTAATGTATTTTACATATAATTATGAAAAATTCTCTTCGCTATAACATTAAAGATAATTAATGATATCTGAAACATCAACACGTTACACGAGAAATCGTTTTATTGTATGTAATAAAAACAGAAAAAATAATTTCTCTATAATAAAATACGTCCACCTAAAAAATTTTTAATTTATTGCAGTTATTTTTGTTCTCAACAACATAATTATATTAAACTTTTTATTTAGCAGTCTTTCGTTTTACTTGCGTTAAACCGGTTTTTAGATTATAATATATATATATATAAATATATATATATTAAGAAGGACATTTTTGACTTAAATATGCAGAAATAACTAAGCATTATTTGAAGTAAAATTCTAAACTCACAGTAAAAATGAAAGGGGAAAAAAAAGGCTTCAGGCTATTACAAAAACTGTCACTTTTCAAAAAATCTATATAAAATGTACAACGGCTATAAAAATTATGGGAAGTCTCATTCATTAATGTAATAAAAACAAGTAAATTAAAAAAAAATATTTTTAAATAAAGTTAAATTTAATGCAGTTACTTAATAATGCGCAAAAATTCTTCAGTGAGCCTATTTATTTTATAAATTTACAAGAATTTTTATTGTATAGATCCAAATAAAAATCCATCTGCATCATTTCTTTATGGACTTAATATGAGGATTTCATATAGGTTTTCTTTATTATTAGAGATCATAAATTATTTATTTTATGTGAAAGTAACTGGATAAATTTAAAAGACGATATTAACATTAGAATTTTCCAGACTAATAAAAATAAATTGCAGATCTTTTGGTAGAAAATCTTGAAACTGCCATTCACTGAAAGTTTGTGTAAAATTTACAACAACTGTAAAAGTTTTTTTAAAGAGATATTTAGTTTTTTAACTTATGAATTACAATGCATGAATTTCGCTTAAAAACATTTGAATTCTAACAACTTTCTAAAAATTTTAACAAGTTTGAATACACACTTTTTCTACTTTTAGTCAAAATATCCAATTATTTTTTATGTGTATTGGAATCTAATTTTTGTTTTAAAATTTAAGTGAAAAATTTTAAGAGTGAATGTAGGAAGTATGCCCGAAAGGGTTTATTTTAATTAAAAGGAAAATAAGACTTCTTCACACACCATAAATTTTAAGCCAGCACTACCGGTTTCGAAATGACGTAGCCTTCCTTCATCAGGTGCAATAAACACGTGCTACTGCCTTGGAGTCAAAAGCAAGTGTCTTGCTTTTGCCTCCAAGTCAGTAGCATGTGTTTATTGCACCTGATGAAGGAAGACTACGTCCTTTCGAAACCGGTAGTGCTGGCTTAAAATTTATGGTGTGTGAAGAAGTCTTATTTTCCTTTTATCGTTTGTACACCAGTTTTGCATTTAGTTTTGGTATTTTAATTAACTTTAAAAGTAAATATTATTTTAGCTACTTATTTTTAACTTTGCAGAAGTGTAGATTTGACAAAACAGACTATATGAGAAGAATATATTATGAGACACGTAGTCTCATTTATAAATGTTAAAACAGATCTTAAATATGTTTAAGCTTTCATTTCTCGCATTTCTCCAGATTTAGCAAAACCTATTTTTGTAAATAGAAACTTGAGCGTGATAAATAAATTGGACGCATAAATATGTACAGTTTGTATTAAAATACATTAATTTAGGAAAAAGTCAGTATTTAGAATAATATATGATACATAGTACATAGTACAATAATTGCATGGACGAGAAACATTTAAAAAGAAAAAAAAAAAAAAAATGAAAGAAAAAATTGTCTTTTAAGGATTTTTAGCACTGAGATAATACAAATCATTTATCCAAGAAGATAATTTTGTCAATAACTTTCTAGAGCTTATTAATTAAAAATCTTTAAAATTTAAAGCCTGATAATTTTTTATTACTTGCTTAACTATGGATCTGTTTTCGCACATTGATTGCTGATATCTAATTTCGAAAAAACACACATGTTTTTATACGCAAAAATATACTTTATACAGGTTACGCTTTCGAACAGTTTCTCTATGTTTCGGTGTTCTGATAATTTCGAAATACATTAGTTTTTTTTTTTTTTTTTGAAAATTTAAACATCATCTTGTCATTCCAAATTATATCATTGATTTTAAACATTTCCTTTTGTTTATCAATATTTTCGTTTTCCTTTTTATTTTCATATTCTATTTCAAAAATTGCTGCTTTTTCCCTATGATGTATGAAGGTTTGGTAAAAACAGCACATTTTAATAACATGTTCACGTTTCTAATTTTATCATTATTTTCTACTTTATACATGAGAAGAAGGTGTTGGAATCGTGAAAGTTTTTTACATCCAGTTTCCGACGGATTTCGCGTTTTGAAATGTTCTGAACGTGATTTGACCGTGGATGCTGTATCTCAGGAACTTATGAACGGAGTTTAACCAAATTGGTATTTAAGTAAACTTTGACCTAAACTGTTGCTGATTACATTTGGGGAGATAAAACACTCAACAGGTAGTGCTGCCATCTCTCTCTCTCTTTTTTTTTTACTATGCCAGTACAGAAAAAAAAAAAAAAAAAAAAAGAAAACCGTACAAGTGTGCATAATAAAAATTATTTTTAACTTTTCAATATGAAATTAAATATGCATATATTTATATTAATAACAGTTAATGAAAAAAAAAATGTTCATGTAAGGGCATCGCTTTACACGTGAAACTTTTCAATATGGGTGTCTTTTAAAAGAACTCGTCAATGTCTTTAAAACGAATGGTTGAGCCATAAATCTGCGAAAAATTGAAATAAAGTTACCTTTTTTTTTTAAACATAAAAAAAAAAGGCAAAACGCATTTTTTAAGACATATTCTGTATCGCATAAAATTGATTTTCTATTGGAATTTAGTGTTGTACTTCTCTCTGATGAAAATCGTCTGCATTCAGCATGGACAATAATTTTGATAAATAATGATTTTAATAATTAAAATGTACAGCGTGAATTTTTAAAGGAAAATATCGAAGAAAGTTTTGTGGTGGTCACAATATTTTAGTTTGATACAGATTTTGCTTTAAGAAACGACAACTCTATTCACTAACATATTACATACATTAACAGTGTTTTAATAATAAAATTCATTTATCACTTTTTATAGAACTTGCATTGCCCAAAACATACGGTTTGGGATGCAGTCTCTTTCGGAGACATCACTGGGCCTTTTTTTTTCGCGAAAAAAATTAACGAATGACCAGTATATTGCATTTTTAAAGCAATTTATTGTCATTCAACAAGCGTTTGATGATCGTCCAGGCACCCCGTGGTTTATGCAAGATCACCGACACCGAGCACTTATCTTCGTATTCACCGTTCACACCATCTGGGACTTTTTTTTTTATGGAGCATATTGCACAATTAACTTCTGAAACTTTTATGAAATGATAATATTTGGAACTACACTGTTTGGTTTTCTTTTTTTTTTTTTTTTTTTTTTTTTGTTTAATGGGATATTATGGCTAGCTCAAAGATATCTTAAATATACTAAAAGATTAATAATAATATTAAAAAAAAGCCGCACTTGGATATTTTTCTTTTTGCTTTTGAAGCAAACAATTTTAACATTTGAATATAGGGATGTAACAGATAGTGATTTTTCCGGATATCGAATATCCAGAACTTTATTGCCTGCGGGATACGGATATGTGATATACGCAAAACCACCATATATTTCATCCTTATTTTTAAATGATTAAATTGGCCGTTTTTAAAGGAGAAGTATAACTATCCAAGTGCAGATATTTTTTTGTCCCTTAGTGTACAACGTTAGAAGGTCCTAAGTTGGATAGTATGATCCTCTGCTTTAATGTTCTAAATATTACATACTGTAACTGTTTTGTATTGAATATCGAGTGATTTTTACAGTGTGTTGCATGAATATAAACGCACCTTAGCTTTAAGAATTAGAATGGTATAGAAGAGTAATAAAAAAGTATGAATAGGACTGACGTTTTGAACAGTACATTTCTTCGGTTATCATATCGTGCCAGTAGCTATGAAATCCGTCCTGGCCTTCAAGATTAAACCCTTTTTCATCTGAGAAGATGACTTTTTCCCAATTTAGTCGATCTAGAATCCATTTCCTTGCCCTTTTCAACCGCATATCCTTGTGCTTTTGAGTGAGGGGGGTGGTTTCGCCTTCATTTTCTTAAATTTAATGAATGTTGCAGCTTTGATAGTTCTCCATATGGTTGTCCAATGAACACCTAGCTTGTATTGAGCCTTTATCTTCGCACAGGAAATAGTCTTATTGTTTTCAGCGTTGCATATTCGACATTTGTCGTAACTGGTGAGCTTTCCTGCTCGCTTCTCATGCGCTTTTTCCCCATAATTTGCTTCTTTCTTTATATAATTTCGGATAACATTCTCACTACTTCCGATTTAGAGCCCTGTTTCGCGATTGCTAAAGCCTTTACCACGCATAAAAACGATTTTTATCCTCTCGTCTACTGTCAAAGTTTTCCCTCTTGCCATCCTGTACAAACTCCGTAAATTTTGCACTCAAGCATTAAAACTGATTTTAAAGAATTTTAGCAACACGACAATTTATGTTTTAATTTAATTCCGGCGGCTCTGCTAAATTTTAAACGCAAAATACAGAGTGCGTTTAATTTCGTGCAGCAAACGAAAAACAGGGAAAAATAAGAAAATGCTTAAACATTCATTACATGAGCTTGCATGAGCCTACACATACTTGCTCAAAACACCTTATTCAGTTGTTAGTCATATGCAATAACTGCAAGTCACATTCCTTCTTTAAAAATTTTAAAAATTCTATTTCTGGTTATTGGAAAAGGTGCGTTTATATTCATGCAACGCACTGTAACCATTTAATGTTAATTGGTTTTGCAGTAAAGACAAATATTTAATATTTTTTAGGCAAAATATTTAAAAAGAATTTCTTTGTTTTTAGCGATTTTTAAACTTTTGTGCTTCCTTGCTTAATAAATAACAACATTAATCCAAAATGTAACACATGATGTTTTTAGAGGAAGTCATAATCAGAAATCATTACAGATATCTTAATAAGCACGATGAGTGCACCTTCCTGCTTTAATGAGGCATTCGTGTCTAGTTTTCTTATCTGATATAGGAACGGACTATTATTCTGACCTAATATAACGGTTGAAAGTTTTTGCAGTTTATAGTGTTTGCTTTGAAAGTTATTATTTTATTAAATTAATTATTATTTTATTTTAATGAGATTAACATGCAGAGAGATGTTTGCAACGAAAAATTTCTCGAAAACTGAAAATGATGTATATATATATATATATATATATATATATATATTTATACATTTATGATCAAATCTAATAAACATTATGGAATTTAGTTTAGGAATTCTCAAAAGAAAATGTGTAGTAAAAATTAACGGGTTTAAAGTTCCTTGCCTTCTGGATAGACCTGTGGTCGCCGACAGGTGATCCGTTGACCACTACTGGTCCGCCATAAAATTTTGATTGCACTTAAAAAAAAAAATCTTGACATTATTTTTGTTTTTTAATGTTTCATTAGTAATTATACTGATGTTAATTTTAACTTCAAAATTTGTATGTGACTTATGCTCACAATATCATATTTCAGAATTTTCTGTGTGTAAGAGAGGGTAAATGGAATAATCTTTTATCAGAAAAATCGGAATATAAAATATCAGACATAATTACTGCTTTGGATTTCTCCTCTGCGTTTAATACATAGTTAAGAATTTTTTTAAATGTATAAGAAAAATCGAATTTCTCAAAGCTTTAAATTATACGCCAAAATTTAATTTCCCATTGGACTGTATTACTCTAACGGTATATAATAATACTTATTATTAAATTTTGTAAATTCAGTTCTATATATGGGAATGATAATTTACCACTGTAGTTAAATATTCGTTTGTGTTTCTTATAACATGGAGACAATATAAAAGTGTCTGTGTTTTTTCTTATGATTGTTATCAAGCAAACTATAAGGAAAACGCAGGTGACGCCACGCACCAGCAAACTTGCTCATTTGCTCAGGGCCACGGATTTAGGACTCTTTTAGTATCCATGCTCAGGGCAAAACATAGAAAAGGGCATGTTTACAAATAAACTCTCCGTCAATGAATCTTTGCTACACTCGAGTGGCAAAAGATCAACCTGTATTGGTGGAAATGCCAACGTTTTGTCATTCTACTTAGAGCTCCTTCAATACAGGCTGGCTCATCAGGCATTTTGTTTCCAACTCAGCGATTGTTGCCCACGCGGTCCGAATTTCAAGTGTTATCAAATCACATAAAACGGAGGTTTAGCAGCCGAAAATTGTTCATACCATATCAGAACTGCTTTTAGAAAGTTTAGATTTACAACAGATGAAGAAAGGCTAAAGAAATAGGCTATTAATTGTCCAAAAGAAAATTGTACGCTTCGCTTTCAATCACAAACATGAAGTGTAATTATGATATGTTTTCTTGCATTTTTTGTAACAATTATTTGTTTTTATTGCTGCTTGATCATCTAAATGTTGTATTTTACAACCTACACTACTTTTTAACGTGTATAAATATTTAAAATTAACTAATTTAACAGCAACAGTGATGGCTACTTTTTACAAGGACTATAAGAAAATTTCGCCAAATATTACCGCCAAACTTATCAAGTACAAACAATAATTCGCTCTTTTGTTTAGGCAAACTCGCCATTTTAGGCGATAAAGACGCTGAATAATACGTCTGCAACTAAACATCGCCAAGCTATATTCCCGTTGGGCAATAATGATCAGCTGTGAGCCAACTCGTATTATAGGAGTCTTAATTCTACCCATAACTTGACCGCGAGTGACGTCATGTGCCCTTTACTTATACAGGTTGTTCTTTTACTCGTGAGTGGTAAAGATTGATTGACGGAGCGTTTGTTTGTAAACATGCCCTTTCCTTATAAGCATCGTTCTTATGATTAAAAAAAGTTTTTACAGTTTCCTTATAATAAAATAACATTTATAATATTTTATATAAATAGCTTCATTTAATATTAATAAAATAGGCTTTCTTTGATATATATTCTTAATTATATTTACGTTTCTTAATATTTAGTAGTCATCGGTATTTTAAATTATGAATTTAACGGTCCGTAGGACTTTAAAATGCGTATTTAGTGGTCCATAGAGTTGGAGAGTTTATTTATCCCGAGGGGTAGACAACAAGTGCTTAGGGATGCCCACTACTTGGTAATGATGTTATATTGTGGCATTACCACTAGTGAGCACCACTAAAATTTTATATACTATTAAAAATTTAAAAAGTTTATACAATATATGAATTTTACATACTTATTCAGAGATGCCAACATTTTAATTTATTTCGTAGCCTTTTTAGCCACGACTTTATTTCATACCACTCTTTTTTTAGGAGTAATCTTATCTTATTGTAGTTATTGGAAAAAATACGTTCTATAATTAAAGTGGTGCGTAATAAAGGCGAACTAAAAGGGCTCCGGAATAAATTAAAATGTTAGCAACTATGACTTATTTTAGTCATATAAAGGCAGAGATTACAAGCAAGCATTAGTTTAGAAAACTAAATTTTGCCATACTTTATTCTAAACTACAATAAATAAAAATAAAGATTACAAAAAGTTTGCACTTTTTATGTTAAATTAGTCTCATTCTAAAGCTGATGGATTAAAATTTTTTAGAGTATTTATAATATCAACCTCAAATTTGAATCAAAACTTTACACGTGGCTTTATTTTAAGAATAAAAAGCTTATTTTAGAATTATTTCTGTTATTGGTAGAAGGCCAAAAACTGGTAGATTTGCCTTTTTTATTTTATTTTTAAATTTTCTTGAATGAAATGAAATCCACAAAAATTAAATTATATTTATGATTTTTCATTAATTTAAATGCTCCCCCCCCCCTAAATGTAAAGTATTATAATAAAATATTGCAGTTTAAGTTTTATAAATATTAACCATCTTTAGTCTTTTTAGGTAGTTCATATATTTCAAATTTTACCGAGATTAGAAAATTATACACATTGATAATTTAAATTTTTATCTAAGTGTTTTAATAATTTTATCCCACTTTATCAAGTGCTTCAAGTATTAGAATAATTTACCCTGACAAAATAAATATTTCTACACATATTTTCTTACGGTGTAGTTTCGTGTGAAAATACAGAATCATCCAAGATTTAAAACTCTTTAAAATGTTGTCTCTAAATGTATTTTATTCCAACGAATAGAATTATTCATCTGAATTTTAACCAGAATTGGTAAAATTTATATCATTTTGCATCTCAGTTCTCAGTTTGTTGAATAGAAAGAAAGTGGGCAGACCTAACTTCACTTCTAAGTTAAAAGTCATTAATTCAAAAACGTGTCTTCTCAAATTTTCGTGCTAAATGAGATCTTTGCAACATTTGACATAATTTGACATGGTTATTAAGTTTCATCTTTTGCAGTAGTAGTTAGAAAGAAGATCCATTTAGAGTCAGTAATTTAATTTATTTAATCTATTTAATTTATATTTGTAAAGGGTTTAGAAACTTGATTTTTTTCCCTCTGAAACATTTTACATTTAGTTTAATATAGGAATAAAATATTGCCAAAAATGAATAAAAATAAGCTGGTGTGACCTTCACACTACTTTATTACAACTTAAGGTGGAACATTGTTCTGTATTTGAACTTTTCAGACGGATTTTAAAAACAATTGGAAATAGTTTCAGGAAGAGTTGTATTTCAGATACATTTCTGTGTGAGGAGGAGGGCTGCCACCACATCAACCATCGTTTAATACAGTAGCTATGACGTTTTACGTTATTATACATTATTATACGTTTTCATTATTATTAATATTCATTATTAGTACAGTATTAAACTATACAGGTAAATTCTTATAACATTCAATGATCTTATTAAAAAAAAATTAAAACATTTAGAGAAATTCCACTTACATTACTCATTGACACTTATTCGACTAATTTTGAGTAGGCCTGTATATTCTCCATGAATTGAACACGTGTCATCAAAATATTATACTAAAATTTAACTATGATATAGTTAAGTGCCTTTGGAAATATTTATATTGTAAGTAAACAGCCTGATTTTCCATTCTTCTTTAATATTAATACCTTTTGTATTATCGATGCCCTATTATTAAAATCGAGATATTATTATCAAAATCAAAGGAATAACATTAATAAATAAATTAATTAATTAATTAATTAGAATACTGAGAAAAATAAAATAATTGTGTTTTACCTTCATAATAATAAAATCTCTACTCTCCAGAAACAAACGCTGAAAATGTTGTCATAACATATGCAGTGGAATAAAGAAAGTAAAATTTTATCCACAGTTTACATGCGTACATTTGAACTGTATAAAATAATGAAGAAGACTGTTTTGAAGGAAAAAACTTACATCAAAATCTGAAAAATGTATTGAGATAAAGAAAATGAAATTTTATCCATGTTCTGCATTGTTTTGGGAGATTCATTATTTGATTCTTAATAACTAAAAAAAAAAAAAAAAAAAAAAAAAAAAGGTATTTTTAGAAGAATCCCTTTTCGTTGCTTAGGGATACGGAATTTTAATACGCCAGGAAAAAAAAAATTAGTAATAAGTTAAATATGTAGAATTTAACTACTTCGTGAGAAACTAATAATATGCATAAATAAGTACACACGTGAATATAAAAATTTTAATTAAAGGATTGCATGTCATTTTAATTTCTTGTGGACGTTTGAATTTGAAAACATATAAATACCACAATGTAAAAGAAAAAGTTATTTATTTTAAAAATCATGTAGACCAATGTTCAGTAATTTGAACTGTCAAGAAGAAATACATTTGGAAATACGTATGTAAAAATCGATCACAAGATGGATGCAAACAGACTAGTTTAAAATAACTAATTCACTTAATGTTTTCTTTACATTGTATTATTTCACTTATTATCATGATAGTATGAATATAATACTGACTCTCCCGCTAATAATAAGAGTTTCAAACTACAAACGATTGTCTCATATCTTTTGTGGAAAAGAGTTAATGTATGTTTCGAGTATGACATTTTCTCGATTATGTGTATTTTTCGTTGATATCTTTTTAGAATATGCGTATTTTTGATAATTAAGTACTTGTGGTAAAAGGCTTCATGTACAATTAGAACTGCTTAAATTCCTTATCTCATTAGCACTTTAGGGTTATTTGAATGACCGTTTCCTGCAAGATAAGTGCCCCAAGAATAATTAATGTGGTCAATGAGTATTTCATTTACTCCGTAAATTGTTAATTTGCTACAAATGATAGAGACGCTAAAGTTAAATGAAGATTCATTGTTTTTAATTTCAATGAAGGGTAGTCCTTAAAAATTTTACGGAGAAATTATTAATGATTTGAGACAACCCGGTGAGGCATTCACACTGCTTTCTCTCACTGAATATTACTTTTGAGATACTATTGAAATTTTATGTGTATGATGGTACGAGGTACTTACTGTATTTGAACATTTCTAGTGGTATTTTAACACATTTAAAAGCAGTTTTTCAAACAATTTCATGTAACACAAAATAGTGTGCTGGCGTGTTACTGACAAATTCAGTCCTATGTTAAAATATTGTATCTACACTCATAAAGTATTTAAGACTGTTCTTAAATTAAAAAGTTTATTTCAAGCTACTCAGAAGAATACCGACTTCTCATTTTAAAGCTTAGACATCTACGATAGAATGTCATTAAGTAAGTCGACAGATAATAAAAAAATAACTTACCATGATAATCACTAGGAAACAATTTTTATTTTTCCACATAATCTCCAGCAACGTTGATGCACTTATCCCATCGTTTTATCAGAGTCCCAATTCCAGCTGCATAAAATTCTTTGGGTTGCTGTCTCATCCACAGTAGGACTTCATGTTGAACGTCGTCGTCATCTGTAAATTGTTTGCCTCCAAGATGTTGTGTCGGAGGACCAAACGGATGACAATTGATTGGGGCTAAATTTGGGCTGTAAGGTTTGGGCTATAGCATCCATAAACAGGTAACATTTCTTTATGAATATTTTTTTATTCAAGTCTTTTCGCCCACAAAAATCGGACCACAGCACGCTGCTATTCTATCGTGCAATCATTTAGCACCATCGCGATTTTTTAAACTGCATTACGCTTGCGTGTGCATGTTACCTACACAATATGAATTGAATATCATAAAGCTGTATGTTGCTGCCATCTATCACCATTCTTTGTCGATATCTGTCACTACTTTAAATTACGCCATATGCATTTGTGACTTACTTAAAGACTTACCCTCGTAAGTTTAAGTAATCCTAAATATGATAACGGGAGCTAATGCATTTAAATTCTTTTGTGTGGTACTTTAAACGAAAGATAAATACTTTTCATACCATGAAAAATATTTTATGCCAATTTCAGTTTGTTTGTTACAATCTATATATGTTGAAATCTCCGAAATTATGCATAGTATTCTAAAATAAATGTGAAAATTTAGGGAGAAACTTACGCACAACATACAATGATTAATTTTATAAATGTAATTTAAAAGTGTCAACTACTGGTACGCTTATTTTAATTCCTTACTGTTGATAAATATATATATATTATATATATATATATATTATTACAGTACCACGCAAGAGAATTTAAATACATTAGCTCCCGTTATATGTAGGGTTACACAAAATTAGATGACTAAGTTTTAAAAAGAGGAATCGGTGATATTCTTTTGAATACCTTTGAAATAAACTTTTTGATTTAAGGGCAGCTTTAAATTCATTATGAGTGTAGATACAATATCTTAACATATAATTGAAATTGTCGGTAACCCACAACACTACACTACAGTGTTCTTTTAAACGTGTTTTGTATTTCAATTTGCACTTATATATTGTTATGTTTTATGTACGGTTCTTAAACATTTAAAATAGCATAAACATTTTTAAATGCATCTTATTCGAATTAATACAAACATGAAATAAATTTCTATAAAAATGAAGATTATTTTCTTTACATAATGATATTTTCACGGAGAAATGTTACAGAAAATATTTTTAATTAAATAATCCGTATTATATTTGTATTGTAATAAAAGTATTACGCAGTATTATATCTTTTAAAGTTAAAAGTATAAACTCTGGATCAGACATAAATAGGAAAAAAAAAGTAAATACAATCTTATGAAAATGGTATACTTTCTAGAATAAAGATATATAACGTAAGAACGCAACATTTCTTCCAATATAATATAAGCAGCTTCCCCTAATTTTAGTTAATAAAGATGATACTTACGAGTGAAGAAATAAAATTATACAGCTAAAAGCAATTCAGAAACAAAACTATATATATATATATATATATATATATATATATAAGCATGAAAAAACAAGGCTTTTGAAAATATTTACGAAATACTTCAGTATGTACTTAGTGCAATTAAACATATACGAGTATTGTGATATTTTCCCCGCAAAAATCTGATACTTTATCACACTAAGCATTGGCAATACGCCTTTTTTGTGGAGAATGTTTAAACTAATAACTAAAAGAAATATATAGGGACTCCTACAGTCCTTTGACGGAAAATAATTTAAAATACTAGCTAACTGAAATTTATAGCGCCCTCAATAGACTTTTGTAATTACGTATCACTATTTATGTTTAAAACAATAAACAAACATATTTATTTATCTAGTAGTCTTTTTAACACTTTCCAACAAGGTTGAAAAATGTTAATGAATTCGGTTTGTCTGTCTGCCCGCGCTCTAATATTCATGGAATATTTTTAAACTGATATGTGCTATTCAGGTTCACTATCGGATGTTCTCTACTGAAAATGGAATGAATACCTCTGCTGGTTTGTATACAGGGACTCCCGGAAGTACTCCAAAGCATTGTGTTCTATATGAGGAGTATTTCTATAAACCATATTTTAATACCTTTACTTTACACAAATCTTAATGAAATTGAAAGATGTTATTCAAATTCACAATTGGAAGTTCCCTATTGAAAAAGAAATGAATGCCTCTACTGGTTTGTGTACAGGAACACCCAAAATATTCCAAAGCTTTGTGTTCTATAAGAGGTATTTTTAAAAATCATTTTCTAATACCTTTACATTACACAAATCTTAATGAAATTGAAATATGTTATTCAAGTTCACTATCGTATGTTTTCTAAAGGAAATGGAATAAATACAAATACTGGTTTGTGTACAGGGCCACCCAAAAGTATTCCAAAGCATTGCAATCCATTAGAGATATATCTATAAACCTAATTTGAGTAACTTTACTTTGAAGAAATCTTGATGAAATTGAAATTTGTTATTTATGTGCATAAAAAAATGCTTTCTATAGAATAAAGTGTGATTAGCATTATATTTACAGGGCCACACAAAAATATTGAGCTTCATTGAAGACTTTTATTGGAGATTTGCTAGAATTGAATTTCCGTTTATATTAATCATTTTTAACACTTTCTAACAATTTTTAAGTGTGAATATAATTTCAGTTTGTGTATTTGTCTATCCAATTGCCCATTTGTCTATCTGTCCGTCTGTCCACCCCCAACGTCAGTGAATATTTTCAGAATTTTTAAAAAATTGTAAATGTGTTTCAAGTTCACTATGGAGTATTCTCTATTTAAAATGGCATTAATAGATCCTGTATAACCTTCGTGCGTACAGGGACAACCAGAAAATGCCAATGCATTACGTTTTAGGACAGACATTTTTATAAACCATATTTAAATAAATTTCTATTATAATAATCATAAATAAATTGACATTTACTGCTAATATGCTAAAATAATGTTTTGTAAACAATATGATACGGTTAACTTTCAGATTTACAGGGTTACACTAAATTATTCAGATACATTAAGGGCTGCATTTACTTTTGTGTTAAGCATTTTTTACACTTTACAACAATGTTTAAGAGGGATTATGAATTCAGTTAGTCTATCTGTATGCCTCTCGGTGCTTCTGTCTATCCGTTGTGTTATAACGTAGGCAAAGAACATTGAAATTTATACGATACAACAAGTACGTACAGTCGGGAAGTGTTAATCATCAATGCATACCGCATGATTTTTTGTTTTTATTTCATAATAATGTTTGATAAATACTTTATTTGTATAATGTTTTTAAATGATTGTGAAAATGTCAAAGAATAGTATGTGTATCTGTATAAGAGTATAAGGCCGATTTTACATTAGATACATTAGGTACCATTTTCTAGGTGAAATGTTCCCCACAGGGTTTTTCTAGGGGATCCAAAACCGTATTCACGCGAAGTTTAGAGAAAATCTCGAAAAACTTCAAACGAAAAGGGCGAAGAGCACCCCGGTACCTCTCATCTGCCAAATTTGAGCGAGGAACCTCTCGTTCACTGCTAGAGTATTAAAAAGTGATATAAAACATAATGACAAAAAATTATAGTAAGAATAAAAGGTCTCTGTCCAAATAAACGAAATTGTGTTCTCAACTTCAACATTAATGGAAGTATTATAATAAAAGAGATCTTGAGAATTTGCATTTTATGTATTGTTTTAGAATGAACGGCATATATACTGTATCACTGACCTGTACACATTTACACATTTTTCCTAATTTTACAAAAAACAAAGTATGTTTTGAAAGAATCATTAGAATAACTTTATTATTGGTAGCAGTTTCATTAAAATATCTCTGTTTAGCTCGGTGTATAATAATCTATTTTTAAGATAGAATAAAGAGATTGAAACACTAGATTCGGATAGAAAAGTGTTATAATGTTACGTGATATATCGGCATCCATATTTTTTTATCAGCCGAAAAAAAAGCATAACATTTCCTTAAGGTTGTTATACATATCAAGATGAATGTATAATTTTTTAAGTTTCTTTTATTTTTCCTTATCGATACAAATGATTGTTTAATAATATTTTTTTTTCATTACATTGTGAGATGAATAATTCATAATAATGAATTTCATGCAATGTTTCGTAGTACGTGCGTTATACTTGAATATAATTCCTTGTTTTATATAATGGAGAATTTATTATGCGAGAGCAATATTTGCTTTTCTATTTAATATTTAAGAAAATCAAAAACTTTTGGATTTTTATATTGAAACTTAAATAGTATTTAGTATATATATTGATAGTTAAAAGAAAATCTATTTGTAAAAATATAGAACCGACTCCAAAAAGCAACTATTATTCAAACATCTAAAAATAAAATTAAAACTGACATAAAATGAAGTTATAAATTGTGCCTAAAAGTATAAAGTAAATTCCTTCGTTAAACAACATAAACACTACAATTAATCATATCTTTTGAAGTCGGAGCAAAATTTCATGAAATTTGATTAATTTTTTACAGATTTGTTTTTAGATCAATAGTTGCAAACGCTGTTGTCTCGAATGATTCACCTTTATAGTTTCCTTTATTATTTTCCCAAACAACCACTTACATCCATAAGACATCTATAAACATCTACAAAAGTTTAAAAATGATCCATTAAACGTCTATAAATATTCTACAGATATCTATTAGCACGAAATATATTGTATCACTCTTTTTTACATCCATTAGATTTCTGTTACATATCCAATAAATCTCCAAATGTCCAATAATTGGACTTATTAGATCTAATAGAATATTGAAAATATCTAAATCTTATTTTGATCTACTATGTTACATCTGTTAGACATCGAAAAGGGAATGTCTAAATTTCTTCTATATTTAAACATCTAATAGTTATCTATTATTAATACAGGATATCCAGGATTTTTAATGGACATTCTTAAGATATTTTGTACTTTTTATGGATCATTGTATTTGTTACTAGAATTTTCTTTGGAAACTTTTGAAGCTTGCGAAATCTTAGTTGTTTATTTGTATCAAAACAGTTTTGGGCTGTGTTTTGCAGAAGTCAAAGTGAGATGTGTTTTTTGAAAATAATTTGATTTTTGCATTGAATAAAAATGTCAATTTAATTTTGCGCCTTCTTCGAAAGTTATAATTAATTGTAGTGTTTATGTTGTTTGGCGAAGTCATTGCCTTATCTTCAAGTTGACCATTCTCAAATACTGCGTTTTTTTAATTGTATCACTTTTCTTGCCTTTATACGATATGAGAAAAAACTGTCTATTAAATCCACATATATTAAATTAAAAAGGCTTTAGAAATGTAAAGAACTTATTCGTAACCAAAAATTCGGTTAGGCGCACATAGTATTCAATATCAGTAAATATATGAAATAGAAACTTTCAAAATAGAAACAGCTTGAAAAGAATCGATGACACTCTGTTATTAAAATTAGGCTATCAAACGAGGCTCTAAAGAAAAAATTGTAGCACATGTCTTTTCTAAATTAAAATAAATATAGAAAAGATATAACGATATACTTACCAAAGTTGTCGTTTTTCAGACTTTGGCCACTACAACTCTTCGGTTATGCATTAATGAGACACTTTTTAAGTTGGAAATTAAAAAAATATATATATTTCGAGAATTAATAAATAATATTTGCAATCTTGATGCATTGTTTATATGTTCTAAAAGAGACGATAAAGAATATTATTTGCCTTGATGGAATCCGTCTTCTAAATATTTTTATTTCCTATTAGTTTTATTGATTAAATTAAAATAAATATTTCTCTTATATTTGCTGTATATATAAGTGTAAATTGAAGAAAATTAAAAATCCCGTTAGCATAAACATAAGGATTAAAATTCCTTGCAAATATTAGGAAAATGAAGGAATCTTAAAAAAAAAAAAAAAAAGAATCGCAAATTGCAAGAAAACGTAAATTCCAAGAACATAAAAGCACGGTTATACCGACTTTTTTTTTTTTTTTTAATTATGCATTAACTATAGTCAATAAAGATTTATAGCAGTTTCTTTGTAATTCTTATACAATTTGTACAAAAGGTCCGTATTAGATCAGTTGAAGATAAAAAACGGATTCGGATCCGATCCGATTATTCTTTCTTGCTTATACGGATCCGGATCCAGATCCAGATATTACTTGTCTATTGGATATCCGCGGATTCAGATGAAACGAGCTCCGGCACATGTGTCGTTAAACGAAAAATGGAAATTTAATGGTCAAAAAGCAGTAGATTAAAAATGGTAGAAAACATATACAATCGCGTATTTTTAATGAGTTTTGATGCACATATCATTTTGCTTTTACCCGCAAACTACACAGTATCCTTAAACTTATGATATTATAAATTCAGACTACTTGTAGGTCTCTCAGTAGCCACTATTTTGAATGCCACTTTTTTAATAATAAGCTTCGTGAATCATTTATAGCACATACTTTTGAAAGAATAATACAAAGGCTGCTTTATATGAGAAGCGGTATTCAAGATAGTGAAGACTTTGCTATTTGTGTAACTCTGTTTTATTAATACTATTTCTAGCAAATAATAATAATAACAATAATAATGATTTCAATTATTAATTTTAACATATAAATAATGCAAGAAAAGTGTTCAACAACTTGCAATAAAATACTGTCTTGAAGTTGCGTTGAAAGAAAGAAAGTAAGCAAATACCGTAACTAAAAAAGAAATAAATAAAACACACAATAATCATCGAAATAATTAAGAATGACCTTCCACCAAAAAGAAAAAAATAGGCATGACTGAGATTTGATGCAACAATGAAGTACATTGGCTAACTCTAACTGGCACAGATACAGAAACTTGAAAATAAAAAGTTAATGGTTTTAACTATGCAGCTACCAATGACATTTACCAAACAAACAAAAATTTATGTTAGATGCTTGTTTTTTTTTTTTTTTTTTTTTTTTTTTTTTTTTCAGAGTCAGAATTTTCTGATTCTGAAATGACTTCATTTTACTGATTTTAATTTCTTATATATATGGCCATGCTAAAAAGTTATTATTATATATTTTAAATATAGAGGCATTTTTGAATTGGGTTACATAAAAAGAAACTACATGCTATTAGAAGTTTTTTTTTTTAAATTAAAATTAGATACACGAAATTTAATTATAAAATTTAAATTTTTCCGACAGATGAAATTTAATATAATCATATACCGACAAACCAATTTGAAACGACTTGAAAAGTGACCCGAACCCACAATAGATAATTTTGTTACGATCCGCGCTCAGTTTTATTTTACACCGGAACCCAACCCAAATCCGACTTTCTTTAAACCCGAACTCGAACCGAAACCCAAAAGGTGAATGAAAAATAATAATTCATCTTAAAAATCATACATTTTTTTAAGTTTCAAAATAAAATAAATTTTCTTTGTCACACAATTGGTAAAACTATTAAAAGATCAAAAAATGTAATTTTTAATACACTAAGTTGAAAAAAAAAATAAAACTCTGAAAGGTATTTTAATAATAATTTTTAATCATTTATGTGCGTTGTGTATTTCAAGTGTACAAAAATGCGCTTCGAGTTTTATGTTTGTAGTTTATTGTTTAATGCTTATGTTCGATATATATTACTTCTTATTTGTTTTATTTTATTTATTTATTTATTTATTTTTTTTTTTGTTGTTGTTGTTGTTGTTAATTGCTTTTGTCCTTTATGAATGTGTTCTTATCTATAATAATTTGTGAATGATTTTAGTTATGAAAGCATATCGTATGCTTATATCCGTTATACACTTATATTTATATTCAACAAATTTCTGATTCTTATTGTAAAAAATATTTGAAGAACGTTCTAAACTCACTCGTTGAAATTTAAACTTTCCTGAACCTGAACACTACACACAACAAGAAAAAAAAAAAAAAAAGAATCAGTCAGCTCATCTTGAACCCGACACGAAACAAAAGAATCAGCCGACCTCAAGAAAATAAAAAAATTTTACTCAATTCAGATTGATGCAGGACTTTAATTAAAGTATTAATGATAATGTAAATTGTTTAGAAGTTAAACATTTGATCAAACACAGCGCTTCTCGCGGAATATAAACAGAATTGCGCTAAACAAAAAGTAACGTGGATGTTAAAATGAATTTTAATTTCCTTTAAACGGAATTTAATTATTAAATAATTTCTAACGCAATGTTTTGCTTTAAATATCTTTATATATTTTAATGAGTAAAAAATATTTTTTTCTGACATTAAATGATATAATACCTTCTCGAATGATAATTTTTAGAGAGACTTTATTGTTGAATAATTAAAGAAAATTTGTAAAGCATAAAAATAATTCTTATTTTTAGCATTATATTTTCCGATGATATATTATAGCATTTTTAACTTGCTCGAGGGTACGTTGTTCCAATTAGTTTACCATCATCGTAATTTAATGCTTTATTTAAAATAAAATAAATAACACATTTGTAATCTCAATCCAAATTTATCATTTCTTGTGGAAAGATTAATGAATAATTTTATCTAAAACGTGTAATTTTTATGTTCTCTGTTTTTTCCCAATAAATCATTGTAAATTGCTTCCTGAAAAACATTTTAAAAACAGTTTGAAAGAGTTGAGAACATCATTACTATTTTTTAAAAATATAAAGTTCTCTTCATGATGAACGCAGTAATTTTTTCCTCAATTGATTCATTCAAGCTTTGATGATAATAACATGTTATGATTTTAATGGAAAAGACTTTCTTTAATCTTGTAAATTAAATAAATCATACTTGAATAAAAACATTTCATTTTGCTATGAAAAACATTGTAAAATTACAATTTTTGACCGAGTTTATTCACTCATTGATTCAATAATATGCTCTGGACAAAAAAATTATTAATAGTATTTTTCTTAATAATAGTATTTTTAATTAAAATAATTTTTTCTGAATGGTAACACAAGTCTGCAAATTCAAATTTTTCATATTTTTTTTTTTTTTTTTCACTGCGTGTTTTTAATGTGTTTTTTGATACACTGAATTCAGAAATGATTGTCTTTTCTTTCTATCACGCAAGAAATTTCCACAAAGTAAGGATGTAGATTAGAAGAATTCACCCAGAGACTATAACAAATTCGAAACAATTTATGTATAAAATAAATTAAAATGGGTTATTTTTACACATTATGTTTGAAATGTGTTTCTTTACATGGAAGCGTCTTTTACAGTTTTTACTTTGTGCACGGTTTGAGAGCCATGTTTTTGTATGTATGTGTGTGTGTGTTTGTGTGTGTGTGGGGGGGGATTCTCTATGCAGCATTCAACGGTAATCTTCTAACATATTAACACTTCATCATCCTTGATATTCTTTGTTATCTCGATGTAATAGCTCTTCTTGTACTTCACTCACGTCATTTAGATTTTACGGGAAATATCTTAGAAGGGAGAAAAAGAAGTAGAGCTTTAAGCTCAAACAATCCCACGTTTTGTCAAAACTGTACTTGATGGAAATTTTTAATAGTTTTTTTTTTTTTTTTTTTTTTTTTTTTTCAATCAGCATCCAAAAAATACACTAGAAAAACTCATAACATGAAGAAAAAACTTCATCTTCGACACGTGTAATTTATTACATAAATAACACAGCTCGAAGTCTTCGCCTTTTTTTTAGGATACTTTCAGAGATGAGAAATTTCTGCCATTATTTTTATACAGAAACATTTACCATATTTTTTACCACAATCTATCGTGGTTAAATGAGAGAGCTATTACGGTATAAAAATACTGCTGGTAGCAGAAAAAAAAAAAAAAAAAAAAAAAAAGCGAAGACATGTTAAATATGAATTCATACTCAAAACTGTTATACCATGGTGTTTAAAAAAATGGGGCCAGTTCGTATCTTTCATAAATCGGATGAATTCGCATTTGTTTAATTTAGATACATATCATTAAGATTTGAAGATTACTTACTCGTCAAGTACTTAAGAATAGAATAAAACTCGATTTCTTTTTTCTTTTAAAGTGTTTTTTAAGAAAGAAAGCTAAAAAAATATTTCTGGAAATGTGTCAAAGTACTTTAAGCTCAGATATTCAACAACTTACTTTTTAATATTTTTAATGTATTTAACTTCAAGTATTGAGAGTGTAAAAAAAATTCTTTCATCTATATCTTGAAATCAGTAGGAAAAAAAAAAAAAAAAAAAAGCTTCTTTGGTCAATTTCTGAGAACTTCTGAAAAGCAGAAACGGAATCATTTCGTGTGAATGAGTGGACACGAAGTGAAAATTGCTGATAAGACGTTTTCGAAATGTTTTTTCTTAAAGAATTTTGTATTTTCAGGTAGCTACTGAAAAAATATATATTAGAATAAATATTTTACTGGTGTATTTATTTTTTGCCAAAAATAATGAGTTTTCTTAAATAAATAAATAAAAAATGAAAAGTGTTGTTAAATAAACTTCTTTAATATAATTTACTTTTCATAATTGTCATTGTTTAACGTATTATTTAAAAATATATATTATTCTTAAGTTTGTTGCTGGTTTCCAAATTACTTTCATGATAAAACATTATCTGAAATTTGTAAATTTTAACTTTCTTCTTACACTCCAGAATTAGTTAAATATTTCTCCAGACATTTGATAAGACATTTATCGAGTGTTCAAATAATTGTAACTCTATAATGTTTATATTGTTACATACTGGAACTACACTGTAAAAAAATAACTATTACCAGCTGCAAGAAACTCTCTGTGATTGGAGAAAATAATTATTTTCCCCAGTCACAGAGAGTTTCTTGCAGCTGGTAATAGTTATTTTTTTACAGTGTAATTCTGTGACTGATACAGGTGCATGATAGGAACTATTACAGTAATTGTTTCCAGTGTATATATTTTTACGTACTTTATCTATATCCCTGAAGATAAGACCAACACGAAATCATACACAGGATGTTTTCTACTTGGTGTTAAAAAGCTAATTATTAAAACAGTACCTGTATAACTCAAATGAACTTTTTCATTGTCAGTTTTATTCAAATAGACAGCAGCAGAAGTTTAAAGTAGTATTCATTAAATATCTTTTTTTTTTTAAGGGCTTTACATTAAATGAGCTCTGATTAAATATTTAAAAACAGTATACAGAACTCGAATAAAATACAAGTAATGAAACCTTTTTTTCAGTGAAGCACTTGTAACATGTCAAAATACTTTAGGTTCAGCTATGCAATAACTTAATTTTCAAATATTTCTTGAGGGATTTAACATTAAGCCTAGAGATAATAGTAATTTTTTTTAATCTATGTCTTAAATTTAGTAGGAAAAATATGCTGCTTTGGTCACCTTTTTTGAGAACTTCTGAAAGGTAGAAACGGAGTCTTTTCCTGTAAATGAGTAGGCATCGCTGAAAAGACATATTTTAGATGTTTCTAAAAAGAATTTTGTATTTTATGATATTTTCTGAAAGATAGAAAGAAAATTTAAATAATTGCTTTACTAATTTATTTATTTTCTATACAAAATGGCGGGTTTTCTGACAAATGCAACAAAAATCTGTAAAATTTTTTATTATACTTCATTTATTACGTTATATAGCAAACAGCAAATTTATTAGTGGACATTTTAAATAAATTTCAAAATATGGTTAATTTGTCATTGTATAAATTTTATTTATTTTTTAGTATATCTTACGCAGAGAAAAAACACAACTCTGCAAATAAAGGCATGTTTCTACTAATTACAATTTTTAACGAAAGTGGATTTCATAAGAATAACAATAATGATGACGGGGATGCATATACTAGCAATGGCGTGTTATGCTCAGTAAATATTGTTATAAATTTGAATGAAGGTACGTATTTCGATCAAAATTTAGATTACACAGGCCTACAAAATTGAATGTGACAAAATTTCATTTGATGATTTTAGCTGAACTTTATGTTTTTTGATGTGCTGAAACCGAAAATGAAGCCCATTTCATTTTACTCTATCATGTACAGATTTTTGTAAATACAGGGTACTTACCGACACAATTTCGTACATATACCATCATAACAATAGGATGGTTGGATGGTTAGTATGGTTTTGCGTCGCACTAGTGCTGTGCTATTAAAACATTAGGTATGCATGATTAATTAATCATGAGAACATACTATTAAACGTACCATATAATTATATTGGTGAAGAGTAATGGAAGAAATTACATTGGTAGGCACCCTGTATTGACAAAAATCTATACGTGATAGAGAAAAACTGACTTCATTTTCGATTTTAGCACACTAAAAAACATACAGATAAGTCAAAATTATAAAATCAAAATTGTACATGTCGATCTGTGTTATTTTATCCATGCAATCTGTAAAACAAACATAGCGTAGTAACACCCATGTAATGTAGCCCTAATCAAAATTGAATGAGTATATTTTATTTAAAATTCTACATTCCACCAAGTAACGTTTGACAATATCCAATAAATACTGAAATACACTGATGGAAAAAAAAAATCCCAACACCAGGAAGGAACTGTGCTAGATGAACGAAATTTGGTAGGCGTGTTTATACATCTGAAAGATGACGTCGATTCAAATTTCGAGCTACGCGCATAAGTGTGGCGCTAGTAGCGACACTATGAACATGCAACTGAGGTTTGCTTTAAATAAGCGCTGTAAGGTTCGTGATCGTTATTTACAGTTGAGATTTGACGTAGTGGGTTAATGTTAGACAAGGATGCCTCTAAGAAGACGAAGAAGCCATTATCAACAGCTCACTGAGTTTGAACGAGGTCGTGTAGTAGGGCTACGAGAAGGTGGGTTTTCTTTCCGCGATATTGCAGAAAGACTTGGCAGGAATGTATCCACTGTGCATGAGTGCTGGCAGCAGTGGTCAAGGGAAGGTACTGCCTCAAGAAGACCGGGTTCCGGGCGGTCACGTGGCACTACTGAGAGGGAAGACCGCTGTGTTCGGCGTATGGCTGTGGCTAATCGTACTGCGTCTGCATCTGAAATTCGAGCTGCAGTTGGCACCACAGTGACACAACGAACTGTTACAAATCGGTTACTTCAAGGACAGCTCCGAGCCAGACGCCCTGTAGCGTGCATTCCACTGACTCCAAACCACTGCCGTTTGCGACGTGAGTGGTGTCAAGCTAGAGCTCATTGGAGGACGGAGTGGAGATCTGTTGTGTTTTCTGATAAATGCCGGTTCTGCCTTGGTCGCAGTGATAGCCGTGTGTTGGTTAGAAGGAGGCCAGGTGAACGCCTGCTAGCGACCTCCCAAGCAGCACCGAAACGTTCTCTGAACGTTCAAAAATTGTTCTGCAAACACGTTCTAAGAACGTTCACTCTGAACGTGTTATAGACGTCTATCTGTCCATCTTGAAGACGTACAATAGTACGGTTCAGAGAACGTTCAATGAACGTGTAACTATCACCATCGGTGTTATAGAAGCGTTCTGAGAACGTTCTATGTACACGGTCTCAGAACGTTCTAAACGTTTTTAGAACGTTTTCAAAACGTTATACACATTTTCAGAACGTTCTAGAAAACGTACTGTAAACGTTCTAAAATAGTGTAGAAACGTTCTGAAAACGTTCTATACACACGTTCTCACAACGTTATGTAAACAATTTTTGAACGTTCTTTGTACGTGCTAAAAATGTCTTGTATCATAAAATGGAAGAACTCGCAACAATTGTTCCGGGTCGAAAGAAGACACGACCCTTCGTCAGACGAACATAGTAGGCACGAGTGCTGAAAATACAAGAGCTACGTTGCAGTTTTTTTTTGCAGCATTCGTGCCTACTTTGTTCGGTTGATGAAGGGTTATGTCTTTTCTCGACCCGGAACAATTGTTGCGAGTTCTTCCATTTTCTTCGAATTCTTGAATTTTATAGTGTCTATTCAAAGTTCTGCACTTGTTATTTTATTTACTTATTTTATTTTTCTTTTTTTCCTTCCTTTCCTTATTTATCTTTTCTTTCCTTTTTTCCTTTTTGTGTAGTGCATTGTAATATGGTATAAGAAACGATCAAGTATTTTGAATATTCTGGATAAATATTTGAATTCAAAAACGAATAAATAAATTCAAGATTTGGAATATTTTGAAAAAATTTAAGATATATGCCCCCTGCTAACTAATTATTATTCCCCCCTAGATTTTGCATCATTATAATTTAACAATAGAATATAACAATATTTTGATATTGATTTTAATAAGTTAAGCAAAAAAACTTAAATATATTTTTATGTCTAAATTTTGAAACTTACTGCAAATTTTAGCATTCAAACACAAAAATTTTTTATTAAATTTTAAATTATCAATGGAATCTCAGATTAATGCCCAGATATGTTACATATTCTATTTTTAAACTATAATAATGCAGAGTCAATGGAAAACAAAAAATAAAAATTAGTTAAAAGAAGTACCCAAGTGTACAAAATTAAAACAATGAACTGTTTCCTCGTTTTCTTTTTTTCCACATAATTCTTAAACAAATAAACACAGAAGTATAAAATTTGGATAGCATGTTTTTTAAAATACCATGAATCGAATTTTATATAACTTTAGCATAAGTAATAATTCTTAAACTAAAAATCAGTAAATTTTTCTCGAAAATAAACTTTGGAAAAATGAAAAATTTCAGCAATTTTAGAAAAGAAAACTTAATGAAAAATGGTCATGAAGGTGCATTACAGATAGGTTAAAGATGTACGTGCATCTATATTTTATTTGTAGATTAAAACCGAAAATTTTTTCTTGTAGTAATTTTTTTTTTTTTTTCTTTTTTCTTTCTTTATTTTTTCGCGTGTGAATATTTTTTTTTAATTTTACATAGAAACATGAAAATCGGATAAAACGTTCATTATTAAATTATTTATCGACGTTTTTATTATTCTAGTGATGGTCACAGTTTATACAAATTAGTAATTATTATTATTATTATTATTATTATTTTTTTTTCAAAAATTCCATTATTAAAGTAAAAGAGAAATGAACACAGAAAGAAAAATCAGGATTTTGTTTTTAACATTTGAGGGCATGTGCGTGTTCACTTGTCTATAATGCATCATTAACACAATTTTTCATTAAGTTTTCTTTACTAAAATTGTTGAAATTTTTCATTCTTTCCAAAGCTTACTTTTGAGAAAAATTAATAATTATTACTTTAAAATTATTGCTTATGCTAAAGTTATGTAAAATTCGAATAATGGTATGATAAAGAACATGCCAGCCAAATTTTATGTCCATGTGTTTATTTGTTTAAAAGTTATGTACAAAAGAAGAAAATAGGAAAGCAGGTTTGTTCCTTTAATTTTGAACAGCGGTGTATTTTAAATACGTTAAATAAATAAATAAATAAATATATATATATTTAAATAGATTCCGTGAAATTTCCTTAATATTTTCATATTTCAAATCATGCGTATGCAAAATTTATTTAAATTATTGATTTTGAGTTTATAAATTTTACATACACCATGCAGTGAAATATAACAGTATAAAATGTGGTAAAACTTTTTGAACAATAAATAAATAATTAATTAAAAGTTGTTTCTGCAAACAAAACAAATAATAAAATAATAATAATAAATAAAATAAAATAATTTAAAACATTTAGAAATATTAAGAATCACCTTCATATTGTTTGTCTATGTTTGTTTGTTTTTTTTCTTTATTTCTTTTCTTTCTTTCATTTTTCTTCCCTTTGGATTTTGTGATTCATTTGTATGTATGTGTGCCTTTGTGTTATAAAATTTTACGTACATGTCTTCAAATATAATAACATACAGTATTTTCATTTTTTTTTTTTTTAAACTATAATTAAAGAAAACTGAAAAGTTTTAAGATGCTCCTTACTGACTAATTATTATTTTTCCCTTTGATTTTGCATTAATATATTTTAACAATAGAACCTAACCATATTTGGGTAATTAATTTGCGAAATTCTTGTTAAGTTAAATATATATATATATATATATATATATATATATATAGATATATACAGTCGGTAACAAAAGTGTCCGAACACTAACGAAAATTCCTATGTAAATTAAGTACACTTCGTAAGGTTGTATTAAATAAATCCTTGTCGAATCCTATTCTTAGTGTAAGAACATGATTCGATAAAGATTTATTTAACAAAACCGTATGAAGTGTACTTTTTTTACATAGGAATTTTTGCTAGTGTTCGGACACTTTTGTTACCGACTGTATATGTTTAAATACTGAAACTTATTGCAAACTTTTGGCATTCAAACATAGAACTATTTTTAAAACTTTAACTTATCAATGAATTCACAAATTAATACCTAGATATGTTATATATTCTATTGATAAAGAGTAATAATGTACAAATGATGGGAGAAAATAAAAATATTTAAGAGAAGTATTAAAAAAAAAATTAAAATTAGTTAATTAATCTATTTATTATCGATTTTGTGAAGATTTAATTTTAAAGTATTGATTTAGAGTTTATGAATTTTACTTACACATGCATTGAAATATAACAATATAAAATACGATAAAAATTCTTGAAAATCTTTTAAATATAAAATAAATAAATTTTAAAATTTAAAATATTTTTAAAATTTTTAGAGAGCCGGCTGCTAACTATTTTTCCCTTGATTTTACAATACTACAGTCTAACAATAAAATCTAAACAAATATACTTAAATATATCTAACATTAAACTGTAATAATACAAAATCGAATGGGGAAAAAAATAATAATAATAAATAATTAAAAGGTAGTTAGCATGAAAAATTTAAAAAATTAATGTTTTCAAATTATTATTATTACTCTTGATTTATTTATTTATTTATTTATTTGTTTATTTTTTATGGTTTTTGAAAACTTTAATTTATTTAATTTTGTTAAATTTGAATGCAGATTTGGGCAAAACTATGGAAATCCTAGACTAGACATATGAAAATTGTGTAGAATAAACTTATCTGTAGATAGTGTATCCAAATGTCAGGAAGAAATCTCAAACCACACGCAATGAACATAATGACAGAAAAAGTTACCGTTATCTATCTTGGACCTTGGAGTCCAAGTGCTTCCGTTGTCATAACTGGCAAACCCAATAAAAATTTCACAGTTTGGCGAATTTTTTCGTTTTTTTTTTTTTTTTTTTTTTTTTTTTTTTTAAGATTCAAGATTCAGCAAAATGTATATCACTTTTATATTATTAATTGAAAAGGAATTTAATTTAATTATATTTATTATTTTTGTGAGAAATACAAAACTCAAGATTTTTATTCAGATTTTTTTTTTTTTTTTTAATATTACGTGCTATTGCGTATCTATTTAATAATATTTTGCAAAATAATTGACGTTTATTATGAAGTAAAATATAAAAATTTGATCGCAACTAAAATAATCGCATGCCTGCTTATATGAATCAATTACAATAAATTACAGGAAATGTTAAACTAGTGTCTTGTGACTATCACACAATTTTTTTCTTTATTTTCTAATACAATTCACATAGTTTAGATCAAATCACACATTTTACACAGTAAAATTGAAAAACAAAATAAAATATATATATATATATATAATAATAATATTAACTTTTTTTTTTTTTTTAAATATCGATAACTTTGTTTTACATTATCACAGATAATTGATTCAACCGTTCGTTTTAAAAGATATCAACGAGTAATTTTGAAAAAATATTATAAAAATTTACACACCCGAGGAGGGGGGAAGGATTGCTATTCTTCTTGTTAAAAGTCTTGTTCACCGTTAATATTTTTTAAAAAATCAGTTTGACAATGTTCAACTAAAGAAATCCCTATTGTGTGTATTTATAAGAAATTTTTTCCTTTATTGTAATATTAAAAATTTTGAAAAAAATAAATGACAGTGCGACCTGTTGAGCGTTATATGTGTAAAAAAAAAAAGGGGGGGGGTAATAATCACTAACTGATATCAAGGGGGAGCAAAATATAAGTTTTCAGGAAATTCTGTTCATTAGTTTTTGACCTAGAGATGACACAAAATTCTTATCACACATGTCCAAACACACAGACAAACTGGCATTTTCTAAGAAATATCAATTTTTTATTAGAACATCTTAAAAAGGGAAAAATCTATCGAAACGCGGGAGCCAAAAATATTTACGAATCAAACCTTTCTTCTTTTTATTATAGAAGAAAGTAATAAATAAATAAGGAAAACAAAATTTTTAGCTACTTTATTTATTATTTTTTTTTTTTATTGTTTCAGCTTCTAAATTTACAATATCATAGATTATTTACAACGTATGATCACTTCACTGTTTATTATTATTATGTTTGTTACTTACATAAGAAAAAAGCACTAGATTTGTGAAAATGTTTAACTTCCGGTTTTCGATAAATATACACGTTTTGTGACTTCTGAGTATGATTTGGCTTTTTTTTTCACTTGAAAATGACTGTGAGTTCGTTAAAAAATAAAGAAATAAATAGAAATAAATAAATGTGGACGCGGTTTCTCAAGAAGCAATTGACGCAAAGTAACATAACATTTGAATGGACCAGGAAGTAAATTAGTGCTTATTAGCTTTTAAGATATTATTGTCCATTTTGTGGCGCTGATATAATGTGATCCCATATAAGGAAAGGTTGTATCAGAACTTGTATGATACATAAATGCACTAAAGTTATATATGAGATCAGCATTATGTAAATCTCTGCTGATTCAATTTGGGTGCATATCGGTCGACAGGTGCTTCTGCTATGCTGCAATTTAATCTTGTTAACGGGAAGGCAGTATATCAGTTTCTATGATATTTAAAAGCATCACATTTCGTTTGTGAGATGGCTATTGTAAAGTTAAATAAATTAATTTTCCATATCGGCTATGTTAGGTGGCGCTACTACGTTGAAGTTTTACCCGTTTAGTTAAAATTTTATTTCAACTTTTGTCATTTAAATACCACAAACTTGGTATGTGAAAAATATATTATTAAAATTTATTCTGATTGAATTCGGATACAAATTGGCAAACAAGTTGTGCTGCTATTACTTTTTACGATTTCTAGATGTCTACAGTCTACATTTCAGCATCTATTGCTGAAAATTACACGAAATTACATATATAAAAAGTTTTTTATATGATGGTAAGTTGATTAAAATTCTGTAAATGCTAATCGTAGCTAACTTTGTTCATATAGAATGATATAAAAGAAAGTTTTGTGATGGTCCCAGCGTAACTAATTTTGTATTATAGTTGTGTCACTCAAAGAAAAAATAGTTATATTTTTATTGATACGAGTATAATACAGAAATTATTTATTTTTTAGTAATAAATTTCGTAATTAACAAAAGAGAAAAATAATTCGAATCTCATTGTTTATAAAAAAGTTTCCATCTCTTCTTCACTATATTGTTTAATTTAGTGATAAACCCTACAGTTAATGCCTTAAAATATGCTTGATTTCAAATGAAGAAGAAGAAATCTCCTGAAATCTATCTTTAGAGCTTTATATGGAAAATAAAAGTTTAAAATAGGTTATTTTTTATATAGCTCTTATATCGTATAAAAATTTCGTGCACATTATTGTTTTCTTGAGTAAATATTTATCGAGTCATGGTCTTAGTCTTATGCTGTTCATAGAAAAGTAAGTTTGTGATAAAAAATAACGGTCAAACTATTAAAAAAAAAAAAAAAAAAAAAAAAAAAAAATGGTATATGAAAAATGTGGATGTGTTCAGTAATTTTGCTGCCGATTGTATAAAAAGTTTTCTTGAATGATTATCAATATTATATGAACAAAAGAAAATTCATTTCACAATCCTTAGTTTAAAAAAATCTGTGCATTTTTATACAAAATGTTATACCAGAGGTCTGCACGAGCCGAAAGTTTAAGGCCTGAGCCCAGTCCGGACGAAAACCGATAAAGTCAGGCTCGATGAAGAAAGGGGGAAAATGAATAAAAACAACAAGAAAAAATTGCATGCATTTCTACGCTTTTTTATTTTTATTTTATTTTATTTTTATTTTATTTTTATTGTATTTATTTATTTATTTATTATTATTGCTATTATTATAATAAGTATTAGTATTATTATTTTGTATCTAATTTTCAGAGGCTTTATTAGATTAGAATTTTTTTATTCAGAGGCTAAGCAATTTATTAATGGAAAATGATGCCATTCTCATGTAATATCCTGACAAAAATAGCGTTATAAACATACACACAATGACACACACATGCACTCACATATAGAAAGAGAAAGTTTTCTGAAATCATTTTTGGCTCTCATGATGTGTGGAACTTCAAGATATCGCAAAATTTTTTAATTACGAAAAATGTACAGACAAAAGTCAGATTTATTAATATAGATTTATCATAAAACATATTTTTTTTTTTTTCATTTATCAGACCCTTTCCAAACCCAAATAAATAAATAAATAGATAATGAAATAAAAATTACTTTTAGTTCCCCATCATACTATAGGTATGGGGAACTTAGGTATCGTGAAAATTTTCGACCTCGGTTTTTTGACTTTTTTACACGTTTTCAGGTGTGAGGAATCCGAAAATGACAAAATTTGTATGGTGTCTATCTGTAGGGTGTCTGTTAGTGGGTTAGTGTGTTAGTGTGTTAGTCTGTGTACACAATATCTCAAGAACAAATTGTCGCAGAGAGGTCAAATCAGTTTTAAAGTATTACTTTCGACACTGGCAAGAACCCTATTCATTTACAACATTCGAATTTAAAAACTTTGTAAGTTATTAGAAATTTACGATTTTCTTAACATGGGAGAATAGGACAAAAATTCACTTAAACGTGCATTAAATGGAAACTTTTTACTGTAAAAATGTCAGACCAGTTTTAAAATAGTTTTGATGCCGGAATGAACATCAGTAACTATAAATAAGCTACTTTGAAAATTTCGCAAGTCATTGGATATTTACGAATTTCTTAACATGGCAGAATAGGACAAAATTTGACATAAATGTCAATTTTGAGAGATATTTTCATCGTAAAGATGTCAGACTACTTTTGAAATATTATTTAGGATACTGGCATGAATATTATTGACTATGAATTTTCCAATATAAAAATTTCGTAAGTTATTGGAAATTTACAAATTTCTTAACATGGCAGGATAGAGCAAAATTTCGCATAAACGTCAATCTTGAGGGATGTTTTCATCGTAAAGATGTCAAACCACTTACGAAATATTATTTAGGATACTGGCATGAATATCATAGACTATGATTTTTCCAATTTAAAAAATTTGTAAGTTATTTGGAATTTACGACTTACTTAAAATGACAGAATGGGTTAAAATTGAGCATAAACTTCCATTTTGAGGATCATAAATACATTAGACAACTTCAAAATTACATTTATAATATTTTTTTTGAACATGATTGAATACAAATATTCTAATAGGAAAATTTCGTAAATTATTCGTAATTTACGATTTTACCAGCATAGCGAAATTGTAAATTTTTCATACAAATATGAATTTTGAGGATTATTGCATTGGAAATAGTAGCATGAAAACTAAACAACGGAATTGACCCTGATAAAATAAATTAATAGATTAGAATAAGATAAATATATCGAAGTGAACGAAGGATAGCCTATTAGGCGGGGATTTCATTCTGTCACTCTATCAAGCTTTGGCGAAATTCATTTCTTTTAACATGATTATAATATGTCTCGCACTAGAAATATATGAGAACATAAATAAGATGGGGAACTGAGCAGAGTCCACCTATGCCAACTAACTAGTTAATTATATATTATCAATATTAAAAAAAAAAAAGACTGTTTTTTATTTAAATTTTAATAATAATCTGGTGGCACTCATCCGACTTTTTCTTACTCTTACCTAGCATTTGAATGCTATAAACACAAATTGCGGATTAAGGTGTAAGGTAACAAGTACTATATATAAATCTACGTTTCAAATATTTCAAACTACTTTTAGGAACAAATAAATTTTGATGAATAACTCTCTTAGTGAGGGGGTTAAATATAGTACTTACTATAAATAATTCTTGGTTGATATTAAATTTAAAAGTTCATTTGAAATTATTCAATCAACTTCGATCTCACCACTTTTGAAGCTTATTAATCTTAGTCAAATATTTTAAGTAGCAACCTCATAATCAACTTCAAAATACAAAATTTAAATTGTCTGCAAATATATGTTCTAAAGTTAGCTGATAACAGACATACACAAAGATTAACATTTTAAAATTTCATTTTAGTATTTAGGGACCCTCAAAACGTGTAATTATGCGCGAAACAAGCCTTAAAAATTTCACTTTAAAATTTTTTTATTTTGTTGTCTGCATAGGTATAAAGAAATTTTTATTCCTGGGTAGACCTGTAAAGGAAAGGAGAACGATTCTCATACCATATTTTCCACAAAACATGCTTTTATGCATATAAAAAATATATGTTCATTTCATTTTGTTTAGTACAGGCTATAGATGTTAAACTGTAAATAGCAAAAAATTTTACCCACATACTTAATGTATTTGAATAATTATGGATATCCCTGTACACGAACCATTTCCATGATCTCAACGAAAAGCTAAGTGCAGCATCCTTATATGACACTGATTTAGAATGTTAAGTTTTCATATTCTGGAATTATTTGTTTTTTAGCTATGCTGATAACAGGCACACACGCATAGACATACACAAAGACACACATACACACTCAGAGATCAAACGTAAAAACTTGATATTTGGAGTCAGGGGACCTCAAAACGCGTAAGTATTAAAAAAACGCAGTTTTCAAAATTTAACCCAAAAAGCAATACTTTCTCTATCTTATCTAAGGATAAGAAAATGCATAAAAGAAAAGAAATAATTAAGGATAGGAGAAAATATAGCCAAATTAGCGATAAAGTTGCCAAACCGTTTGGTTTGACTTCCCGCAACAGCTGCAAATTAAAGCGCGAAAATCTTTGTGACTGCAATTCTGCTGACCATGCACTATATTACTCATTCAATAACATCCGGGATTTTCTTTTTTGTTCACGATTTCCATTAGACTCAAATCTTAAACATTTTTAAAACTTGTACATTGAGGCCATCACAAAACATTCGTCCATATTTTCCCATTCAAACTCTTGCAGTACAGAACATGTTATTTATTAAATTTATTATTTATCTAAATACTTTCCTCTGGCGAATGCATACGATTTTCATAAATCAGAATACAATCAGTTTTATGCTAGATCTAGAAAATATAATCTTAGAAAACATAATTTTCTAAAGATTTTCATTTTTGATATTATTATGAAAAATGATAAAAAAGTAGATAAATTTGTTTTTAAATCATCAGAAATCGATGGTTCAACCATTCATTTTAAAGGTAAACATATTGAAAAATCTTCCATACACCCCTTCTCCTCCCTCGGGAATGATGGATACTTATTCCTTGGAGAGAAATTGATGTCCGATGAATACCCCCCCCCCCAAAAAAAAAAAAAAAATAAATAAATAAATAAATAAATAAAAATAAAATAAAATAAAATAAAGAAAAAAAAAGCATTGAGTATTACTGGTTATACAACCAAGTTGTATCAACAATATATCAAATGTATGTCACACACAAGGTTTGATGAGTATATATATTATAGAAGCTGAGATATAGTCTTTCCGTAAATAGAAAATATAGGCTTTTTATAAATTGGAACGTGGCAGCGCCACCTGTCGTCCGATAAGCACCCAAAGTTAATCAGTAGAGTTTTATATACTAGCAATTTTACGTACAACTTTTACAACATTTATAAATCACAGAAGTTGAGATATTTCGTTCCCGTTATGGGATTAAATTGCAACATAGCTACGCCACATGTTGGCCGATGTGCATCAGTGACGTTTTACATAAAATCGATTTCACATATAACTTCAGTATATTACAAAATTTAGAAGTTTAAGTTTTGTTTTAAATCACATGAGCTGAAATATTGCCTTTCAGATAACGTAATTAAATTGCAGATTAGTAACGCCACCTGTTGGCCAATGTATACATTCAAAATGTATATACACCTCCTTATACATACACCCCGTGTATCAAGTTTTATGAATTTGTACACTATAGAAGTTGAGATATAACCATCACATAACTGGTGGGATTCACTACGTAGCAGCGCCACCTATCAGGCGAAATATCCCATATGCAATTAAAAAAAACACCAATTGAGGGCAAGTTCCAATTATATAACAAATTTCGTTAAATTCTGTCCATTGATTTTTGAAATAAAATATCCACAATTTTATTTTCACCAATTTAAAATTTTGTAATTTTTTTCACTTCACCGCTACTACTTCTAGTTGAGCATTCTTCATTGACGTGCTAACAAAACGTTAAACTGAAAATATAAAAAAGGCCCTATCCGCTATCATGTTAAAAAATTATAAATTTCGAATAACTGACGAAGATTTTAAATTAGAATGTTGCAAATCTCTGAATAGGATTGATATCATACGTGATATTTTAAAACTGGTCCGATTTCTCTGCAATCATTTGTTGTTAAGATTTCGTTTACCTGGACTAACAGACTAACACACTAATAGGCACCGATACCCATTAACAGGCACCATACCAACCTTTGATTTTCGGATTCTTCACACCACAAAACGTGTAAAAAATTCAAAAACCGAAGTCTAAAATTTTCATGATTAAACTAGTTTGCCTACCAATAGTATACTTAAAAATCCTTTTGTCATGTTCGTTATAATTACACTGTTACAGAACGTGTTATGACGGTCATATAGTTGAACGTTCTATATAGAACTAGAATTGTACGTGTTATAGATGGTACAAAGCACACATTTTCAGAACGTTTTAAATAATACTATTTTTGAACGTACAATAGAACGTTCTATTGACACGAAACACGGTGTTTGAACTACTGTAACCGTTATTAAACGTTCAAAGAACGTTCTTGTGCTACTTGGGCTGTCTGCGGCCTAGACACACAGGGCCTACTCCTGGAGTTATGGTTTGGGGAGCAATTTCGTATGACAGCAGGAGCACTCTCGTGGTTATCCCACGCACCCTGACTGCAAATTTGTACGTCAGTCTAGTGATACAACCTGTTGTGCTGCCATTCATGAACAGCATTCAAGGGGGTGTTTTCCAACAGGATAACGCTCGCCCTCATACCGCTGTTGTAACCCAACATGCTCTACAGAGTGTCGACATGTTGCCTTGGCCTGCTAGATCACCAGATCTTTCTCCAATCGAGCACGTATGGGACATCATTGGGCGACAACTCCAGCGTCATCCACAACCAGCATTAACCGTCCCTGCATTGACCGCCCAAGTGCAACAGGCATGTAACTCCATCCCACAAACTGATATCCGACACCTGTACGACACAATGCATGCACGTTTGCATGCTTGCATTCAAAATTCTGGCGGTTACACCGGTTACTAATGTACCAACATTTCACATTTGAAATGGCTCTTCTCGCCAATGGCTCTACCTGTGATCTTGAAACTTTAATCAATTAAATATGTTACCTAGACAAATGTATTACTGAAATTTCATTACTGTACAATAATTTTTTCTTGGTGTTGGGATTTTTTTTTTCATCAGTGTATTTTCCAGTGTGATAATCATGAAAATGCAGCAGCGCCATCTTCGTACATTATTAGTGAAAATATAACTGAAACCAATTTGCGTCAAAATTGAACTAAATATAATGTAATGCCATTCTTTATCTAAATTCTTCGGTCTTAATGCTCAACATTATACCTCAAAATTCTCTTTATGTGATAGAGGGTAAATGGAAAATATATACAGGATCCACCAAAAATACCACATTCCCTTCCTATCTCGGAAATGCGTCGGAATTTTGAAAAAAGGTAAAACACGTATACAACTCTTTTGATGTAAAAATTTCTGACTTGGGGGGAGATTGGGGCCAGTAGGAAGGACAACTTTAAAATTTTAAATAGGAATGTATGTCTTGTGATACATCCCGGGAATTATCTCTTCAAGACAATAAATTTAATATAAATAGTTTTGTCCTGCGATGATTATTAAAGGAGATGAGTATAAAATCCACATTTCGAAACTCATGCATCTTCTTATCTCCTTTAACAATCTCGAAAGGGAAAACTATTTAAATAAAATTTTTAGAGACGCTACCAAGTATCACAAAACATACATTCCTATTTGAAATTTTAATGTTGCCCTCCCGGGCACAAACTTTTTTCCCAAAAGAGTTTTTTTCCACCCTTGAATTTATTGAACACATGTTTCACTATTTTTTTAATATTCTGACAAATTTCCCAGATAAGATGGGGGATGCAGGACTTTTGACGGACCTTGTATATATAATTGAACTTTAAGTATCAAGGATACTTACCACTTTGAATTTTTTATCTGCACTTGATACATAACTATGTATCAAGTGCAGATAAAAATAAATAAAATAGAGTGTTCTAACTGTATCAAAGTATTTGAATTTTGCAAAAGTTCAGAGTGTACGCCAAAAATTTAATTTCTTTTTGGAATTTAATGCTCTAACAATATACAGAACATATTACTAAATTTAGTAAATATATTTATATATACAGAAATATTTTTTTTTTTATCTGTAGTTAAACCTTATAGGTGAGATACTTCTAACAAGGAAGTAATATAAAAGTATTCACGTTTTTTCCCTATAATTGTTTAATTACAATAAAACAACCAACAAGCATCGTTCTTATTAATAAAAAATATTGATGGTTTTCTTTATGGTTTCCTTGTAATAAAATAAGCATTTATATTTTATGTTAAACAAGTTTATTTAATATTTATAAAATGGGCTTTTTCTGATTATTATTCTTGAATGTATTAAGTTTCTCAATAATAATAGTGATCTGTGGAATTTTAAATTATATATTTCACGTCTGTGAGATTTTAAATTTCTTATTTAGTGTTCATGAATTCGAAGAGTGAATTGAAAAGTTCAGGAAGCGACAGGTTATAATAGTATTAGGGTGTGTACTACTGGGTAATTACGTTACATAGTACTTCTAACTCTATCTGTAGTGAACATCACTAAAAACTTTATATGCTCTTACAAAATTGAAAAGTTTATGAAATAAATGAGTTTTGCATACTTATTTTAGTCACATGAAGACAAACTTTAGAAGTAAGTATTAGTAAAGACAACAAAATTTGCCGTACCTTATTTTTTAAATAAAATAAATTAGTAATAAGATTACAAAAAAAAAAAAAAAAAAAAAAAAAAAAACACTGCTTTAGTTAAATTGATCTTATTTGAAAAACTGATAAATTGAAATCTTTTAGAGGGTTTGTGATCCCAAGCTAAAATATGAATCGAATTTTTGCAGAACACAGAAAGCTTATTTTAGAATTCAAATTTAAAAGCGTCTGTTATTGGTACAGTGTCCAGCACTGATACACTTACCATATCTATTTATTTTATATACAGATTTTCCTGAATAAAATCAGATCACCGATAACAAATTTACATTTATGAATCTTCATTAATTTAAGAGTCTTTTTTTTCTTTTGAAAGTAAATTAAGTTATAATAAAATATTGCAATTTGATCTATAAATATTAACCATTTTCTGCCTTTTTAAGGTAGATTGTAATTTCAAATTGTTGTATAATTAAAATATTATATTACTTTGATCATTTTTAATAATTATGTAATAGTTTTAACAATTTGATCCTAATTTACCTTGTGATCCGACTTTTAGAATAATTTACCATTACAATATATATATTTCCCAAAATAGTTTTTTTTTTTCCCTTGTAGTTTATAGTTCTGTGTGAAAATACAGAATCATGCAAAATTTAAAACTCTTAAAATATCTTTTTCTAAATTATTTTATTCCAACCTATAGGATAATTCATCTGAATTTTAACCAAAATTAGTAAAATTTATATCATTTTGTCTCTCATTTGTCAGTTTGTTGAACAGAAAGAAAGTGGGGAGACCTAACTCCATTTCCAAGTTAAAAGTCATTAATTCAAAAACGTGTCTTCTCAAATTTTCGTGCTAAATGAGTTCTTTGCAACTTTTGACATACTTTGACGTAGTTATTAAGTTTTATCTTTTGCAGTAGTAGTTAGGAAGAGGATTCATTTAAAGTCTATAATTTAATATTTTTAAATTCAAATTAGGTTTAAAACAGATTGAGATTTTTTTTTTTAATATTTTGAATTTATTTCTTCAAAATATAGAAATAAAGTATTGCAATCTATATAAATAAAGCAAAGAGTTTATCAGCAGGCCATTCCTATTTTTGATTGGTCTAGATTTAACTACTTTGGTGATGAAAGTCGCCAATTGTTTTAGTAAAAAGTGATGAATTTTTTTAAAAGATACTGCACAGATGTTATACTTTTTTAAAAGAGCTCTAAAAACTGTTCATTTTTTGTGCAGACACTATAGACACCATGTTATTAGATTTAAAGATATTACGTTACAAAGTTTCACAACGCGATATCATTCGGTTGCTTTTATCTTAAAATTTTAGTCTAATATTAAACAAAAAACAGTCTAATATTAAAGAATAATAAATAACTTAAAAAAAAAAATATCAGCTTTTAAGTTTTAAGAGCTGCAATTTTTAAATTTACAGCGTACTTATTTCCCATACATAATCCATTAAGTTTATAAACAATTGTTGATTCATTCTTGAGAATCATCCACATAAGACCATTGAGTATCATTGCAAAAAGAGTGCAAAACGGAAGAAACATTTAACTTAATTTATATTTTCACTTTTTGATCTTAAAAGAAATTTTTTATTATGCTACAAAGCCCAAATTGGGATATAAAAAACAAATCGTGGTTCAATTCTTTTGAAAATTCATTTAAATTTAGTGACCAGCTAAGCGGGCATAGCCTGCTAGTGCGTAATAAATAGAGCAATTATAAAAAAAAAAAAAATTCAAACATTTATTAATTGAATAAAAATACTAAAAGAATGCATTGTCATCGTGTTCTCAGCTATTCCAAAAGTTTCAAATGTCTAGCTAGTAAAAAATAAAATTCATCTGGTGGAGCATCTACATTACTTTATTTTCCTCTAGATTGATTTCGACTTATTATTACAGTTTAAGGTTGAATATGGTACTGTATTTGATCATTTTAGACGTGTTTTATAAACAATTCGAAATAGGTTTAGGAACAGTTTTATTTGACATACATTTCTGTGTGAGGAGGAGGGCTGAGGAGGAGAACTACGTAGAATGCAGGTACATTCTTAATACATTTAAGGGTTTTATTAAAAAAATGTCTAAAACATTTAGGGAATTTCACTCACATTACTCATCGACACTTATTTGACTGATTATGAGTAGACCTGTATATTCTCCAAGAATTGAACACGCACCAACCTAATATTATAATTAAATTTAACGATATTACGGTTAGGGGCATTTGGAAAATGTTTATAATTTACGTAAACAACATGATTTTTCATTTTGTTTAACTCTAATACCTTATGTATATTCGATGACATATTATTAAAATCGAGAAACTATTATCAAAATCGAAATACACTCTAGGACAAATAAAAGACGCACCAAGAAGGAGTAATGCAAATTGAACACTAATTGACATGCATACAGGTTTCGATGGAAAATGCAAATTTTTAAAGTTTGGCAGCCAAAGAATGAACATGCGACGCTACAGCACATTTAAACTGCGAAACTGCCAGGATATTAAAGAGGAGAAACTTTGATTCCAGGTCATAAATTCTTTGAGAATTTTTTTCCATCTACTCAGATAGACAATAACTATGCCTGGCATACAGGTACGCAAACAATATGCGCAGATGTCAGCATTTGAGAGAGGAGTGTAGTTTGGCTCAAAGAAGCAAATTTGTCTATTCTGCGAATTCTTCGACATTTGGATTTAAGCGATGCCGCTAGTAGATGATGTTGGCTGGAATGGGTGAACCATAGCCGAACATAGTGTTAAGAAGGAAGCAGTCGGCCGAGAGATAGAAGAGAATGTAAGAATCAATCAATCGTCAGTGTGGTACTCAAAGCCCCAAATTCCTCGTTATTATCGATCGTACAGTCGGTAACAAAAGTGTCCGAACACTAGCAAAAATTCCTATGTAAAAAACGTACACTTCATACGGTTTTGTTAAATAAATCCTTATCGGATCATGTTCTTAGACTGACTAAGAACAGGATTCGACAAGGATTTATTTAACAAAACCGTATGAAGTTTACTTTTTTTGCATAGGAATTTTCGCTGGTGTTTGGACACTTTTGTTACCGACTGTACGTGCAACTGGCACTTCCGTGTCTTCAAATACCATTAATAGGTGGCTCAGAGAAATGGGGTTGAGTTCACGGAGCCCCTTGTGCCGACTGCTATGAAACTTTTTACATTGACAAGCCCGTTTGCAGTGATATCGGGCACGTTCGATCTGGAATGTTACTGAATGGAGCAGAATTGTCTTCAGTGATGAGTCCCACACCAATCTGAGCCCCGATGACCAGCGAAGATGCATCTGGAGACGCCCAGAAAAAGGGGGGGGAGATTCCAACCTCACTTTCACCAGCTATACGGCCCGATAACCAGGAGTGATGGTCTTGGATGCCATTTCATTTCACAGCAGGACCCCTTTGGTTGCCATCCGCAGCATCTTTAAGCAGAGTGGTACGTCGACGAAATTGTAGGTCCCGTTTTGTTGTCTTTAACGAAATTTTGAGCGTATATTTCAACAGGATAATGTCCGCCCACATACGAAGATAGTTTCTACTGCTTGTTTTCTTCCTTGCCCAACATTAATTTGGCCAGCAAAGTCGCCAGATTTCTCTACCACTGAGAACTTTTGGAGCATGATAAACAGCTCTAAAAACAGCTCTGGATGTTGCCAATCTAAAACACCAATTGAACAGAATTTGGCACAATATCTCGCAGGAGGACATCTGCCAACTCTATCAATTAATGCCAAGCCGAATAACTGCTTACATAAATGCCAGAAGAGAGCCAACGCGTTATTGACTTGTTCACTTTGTGAGACTCTTTTCTCTTTATTAAGGCCTCCCAAATTTCTGAAACTGTAATAATTTGTTTTTCTCCGCATGTACATCACATTTACCAATTTTCGTTCCATTCGGATAACTCCTTCTTGGTGCATAGTTTTTTATTTGTCTTAGAGTGTATTAATATTAATAAATAAATGCGTTAGAATACTAACAAAACAAAATAACTGCTTTATATAAAATCACTACCTTGCAGAAACAAACACTAAAAGTAATGTCATATCTTAAAAAAAGAAGAAAAAAAGAGTGGAATAAATAAAGTAAAACTGTAAAACTTTATCCGTAGTTTCCATGCGTGTATTTAAACTGAATAAAATAATGAAAAGGATTAATTTAACGAAAAAATTTACATCACAATCGCAACAATGTATAGAGTTAAGGAATAAAAAAAAAATATTTATGTTTATTATGGATTTGGATGGTCCGTTCGATGATTCTCAATAAATGAAACAAAATAATTTCTATTTAAAAAAAAAACTTTTTCTTGTTGCTAGGGGATGCGAAATTTTAATACCTCAGGGAAAAAAAAATAATAATCAATTAAATATGCAGAATTTAACTATTTCAAAAGAAATTAATAATGCAAAGAAATAAATAGGCACGTGGATATAAAATTTGAATTAAAGCATTAAGAAGTCATTTTTGATTTCTTGGACACGTTTAGACTTCGAATCATATAAATATCATGATGTAAAATATGAAGTCACTTGTTTTAAAAATTATGTAAACCAATGTTTAGCAATTTAAACTATCAAAGATGATATTACATTGTTTTTTGTATATTTTAAACTTTGTTAACATTTAATACTTTAACATATAAATTTGAAATGAACAACATTTTTTTAAAGCCCTTTTCAAAAATTCTCATGAACTGTCAAGACAATAACACATATATTATAATATTTAAACTTTTTCAACATGCTCTAGGTCTTGACATTTAAATTTCAGTATTACAGTGAGGGATCATATCTCATCGAATATTACACGTGTGAATTTTTTGTTTCAGAATAAAGTTTCTCTAATGTTTAGTCATTTTTTCAGCACGTTTTGTAAAATTTTATGGAAATTCTTTCTAGTTATAAACAAAAACTTGTCAAAAACATTTGTAATTTTTGAAAAGAAAAAACAAAACATATATATATATATATATATATATTTGCCTAAAAAATTGCGCAATTCCCGCACCAGAACATACAAATATTGTACATAGTATGTGTAACAATGTATTAAAGTTACTAGTCATTTGTAGCTTTTTGTGATACAGGGTGATCCAAAGTATTACGCTTTCTTCAATTTGGGATTGGTCCCCTATTTGCACTCTGGACATAATCGATAGTGGTAAATGTGAGTTTTTAAATGTTCTTTCTGTGTATGAAGTTACAGTCCATTTCGTCTGGTATTGTTTTAGATAATCTCAAAAAAATGGTCAGAATTAAAATAATAATAATAATAATAATAATAATAATTTGATCACCCACTGTAATTCATTTCAGATTTTCAGAATTTCAAACTATGATGTTAAACTTTCAATTTTATTGCATTTTTAAAACTTTTATTTTCCTAGATTTATTTTTTCATATCTTTCATGTAACTATTTTATTAGTAATTTTCATTATTTTAAACTTTGAACTTCTACACCATGAGAGCATAGCAGATCAATGATCCTAACTTCAACTTCTAATTTATAAAACTTACAAATTCAGGACTTTTAACATTTTAGAGGTTTTGCAATTATGAGTGGAAAACGCGTTGTAAGTTTTCTTACCCGCATTCTCACCCTATACGAAACAATAACCTGATTTAAAATTCACACAAGCACGTATCAAACTGTTTTCTGAAAATTAAGTATGCGTTCACTTCTAACATTTGATTTTTTACCAACCTTTAATACTCAATATTATGGTGGCAATTCTTGTCAACTAAATTAATTAATTAACTAAGCTAAATCATTACATACAATAGCTATCTAATTAAAATAAATAAATAAATAAATAAATAAATAATAATAATAAATCTTTAAGGGTAGCTTCCTCCACCCCCTACCCACCAAAATCAAAGATAAGTCAATCAATTTTCACACATATCCAACTTTATTAATGTATAATTGATGATTTCACATATTAATATTTTTACTGTCAAAACCGAGTTGAATTCGTTCAGCATAACCTTACAAGTCTTTAAAATAAATTATTTTCAAAATATTGTGAGACTCGAAAATTTTAATAAAAATTATAGAACTTCTTTTTTTTTTTTTTTACTCGAAAATCAGAAAACAATTAAATAAAATTACACACAATATTCCTTTAGACAATAGCCAAATTAGTAATAAAAATTCTTTAAATAAATTACAGAAATGCTTAAATTTGAAATCTCGTTATGAATCATACAACAAACAAATTTGGAAATAGATGTGCGAAAATCGACCGCTAGGAGACCAACTAGTTTATAAAAAGGAATTCCTTTATCGTTTTCTTTATTTTATGTTAATGCACGCATTGTCATCATATTTTAGATATAATACTGACTTTCACGCTAATAATAAGAGTTTCAAACTACAAATGATTGCCTCATGTCTTTTGTGTAAAAGAGTTAATGGATGTTTTAAGTATGACATTTTCTCGAGTATGTGTATTTTTCGTTGATATCTTTTTAGAATATGCGTATTTTTGATAATTAACTACTTGTGTTAATGGCTTCATGTACAATTAGAACTGCCAAAATTCCTTATCTCACTAGCACTTTAGAGTTGTTTGTTTATTTTAATGAATGACCATTTCCTGCAAGATAGGTGCCACAAGAATTGTTGATATAATCAATGAGTGTTTCATTTAGTATGAAAATAGTTAGTTAGTTACAAATGATAGGGATGCTAAAGTAAAATGAAGATTTATCACTTTAGTTGTAAAATAATTAGGAAAGTTAGTAAGATAATGCTTAAAATTTATACGGTGGTATTATTGGTGAATTGAAGTAATCCGGTGAGGCATTCAAACTGCTTTCTCTTACCGAACATTATCTAGAGATTCTATTAAAGTTTAAAGTGTATACACTGCAAATAAAGGGGGTCTAAAATAAGACATAAAAACAGCTGAATAGGCATTTAAGACACGTATAAATGTCTTAATATACAGCATAGGCATAATAAATATCTTAATTTAAGACAGAAATGTGTCTGAAATACCAATTCAGACACAAAAAGTGTCTGAAAAATGTAAATATGCGAAATTTCAGACAGCATACGCGTCTAAATTTGTAGACATTTTGGAAATTTAGGCACTTGAATTACTTAGCAAATTTTGCATGTGGAATCAACTTTAAGCAACATACTTATTATATTTAATTTTTTTCCCACACTCAATAATTATAATATCCTTTTACATAATAAGTAGTTAAGCCTAAGCTATTTCAACTAAGATAGTTTATGAAATTAAATTTTCAAGGAATAATACTCTAGACATCTGCATGATATTTGCATGGAATTATATTTAATATAATTCATAAAGTAATATATTTAGACGCGAAACTTAGTTTAAAAAAAAAAAAAATCTTTGTGTTCAAAGTTTTCTCTTATCAAAAGAAAAAGTGTTAACATGAACGTAGCAAGTAATTTGTAGCAAAGAAAGCGAATCTTGAATAATTTGTGCATAACTGCTATTTTTTTTTTATTATTATTAATTTCGATTTAAAAACTGTTTTCTTTCAAATATTTACCTGCACCTAAATGTAAGACAACAAGTGTTTTGGTATTCATGTTCATAATTTGTTTTCTTTTAAATATCTGTTTAATCACTTCACCGGCTACTGTAGTATGTGGAAGACTACTTTTCCCCCGAATTATCTCGGGATGGCCGGCGAAGTTTTAAGAAAAGATATCGTTAACCAAACATCGAGGGCTGGTTAACGATATTTTTTCACATATTTGTTATGCAATTTAAAAGAATTCTAAATCTCTAGATATAAAATTTAAGATAATAATGTATAGTAACTTTTAGATACCAAATTATCAATAGTTTTATAGCAAAAAAATATGAATTAAAACTTAAAACAGCATTTGTTACTCTAATACTACATTACATATCATCAGGAAAAGAAATTCCGTTGTGTGGCTTGGTGGCGTGATTGTAAGATAGTTGACTTCAGTGTTGCCAGATTGGGGACTTTTTTATTCAATTTACACCAATAAATTTTAATTGTAACGGTTAACTAAACACTTCGAAGAATAATGGTCTATTACATGTATAAAATATCACTTCTCAAAATTATTGGTGGGGGTTGAATAAAAAAGTCCCCAATCTGGCAACACTGGTTGACTTTGACTTAGCTCTCCAATATCAGATCTCGTGCTCCATGGTTGATATGAGTTCACTTCCATTTTCGGGTAAAAGCAATTTTACTTTTAAAAAATTATTCACATTTTATTTATGCTCTAAAATATTCTAAAATCTATTTTTAGCAGAAAAACAGAATCATAGGCCACCTTTATTTATTTATTTATTTATTAATAGCCTTAAAAATAGCGGTGCTTTTAAGCCTAAAAAGAGGGCGATGTTAAGGCATTTGCAATGTCTTAATTTCAGATGCAAAAAGTGTCTTAAAAAATATTTTTTTTTTCACTTAAAATGTGACCATCCTTATAAGACACTTTTTTAAAACTGAATTTAAGAAGTTTACATTTACTGTGTGATATGAGGTGCGGCATCTACAATCATAAAGTATTTAAGACTTTTCTTAAATTAAAATTTATTTCTGGCTATTCAGGTAAATACAATCGACACCACTTTTTAAAACTTAGTCAAAAATTTTTGAGTAGCATTTTTATATAATATAACAGCAGACAGCTGTTCGGCTATTATATTCGTATTCCTTTGTGTAGTAATGTAACTGAAGGATAAATATATTTCATACAATGAAACACATTTTAAGCAAATAAAAATATATGTCAATTTCAATGCGTTTGTTACAGCCTGAATATGTTGAAATTTTAGCACAGCCTTCTAGATTGTAAAAATCGAGGGAGAAAAGGCTGAAAATTCACAGAAAAAATCAGATGAAAACGAAAGAACTCACATTCACAAGCGTGTTCGAAAAAAAATATATATATAATTTATATATATATATATATATATATATATATAAAGAAAGAATTTATATATATATAATATATATATATAAAGAAAGAAATTTAAAAAAAAAAACTAACGTTGGAAGGTATATTAGGGTAAAAAAAAAAAAGTTGAAAAAGTAATCGAAGCTCGGGAAGGAAATGGTCTCAGGGCTCTGAAATTATCGTCTAGGGTTTTCTACGTCTCGCCTAATGCAACCTTCAAAATTCAAAACATTACATGTAGAGAAATCTAAAAGCAACTTGGAAAGTTAGGGGAAAACCATGCACAACATATGAAGCTTACGTTTAGAGTTCTAATTTCAAAGTGTCAACTACTGATAAACTTTTGTTAATTCCTTAGTGTTCATATATTTTTTTTCTCTCATAGCATTCTTTTAAATGCGTTCAGTTTTTAATTAGTACATATATATTGTTATACTTTATGGATGATTCTTAAACATTAAAAATAGCATACAGATTTATAAGTACTTGTTATTCATTATAATACGAATATAAAATAAATATATATAAAAATGAAGATTATTTTCTTAACATAATGATATTTTTACGCCCAATGATTACAGAAAATATTTTTAATTAACTTATTTGCACCATACTGGTAACGTAATAAAAATATTACACAGTGTTATAGTTTTCATTGTTATAAGCTGAAATTCTGAAACAGACATAAATAGGAAGAATAAATAAATACAAACTTATGAAAATGGTATTTTCTGTAGAGTAAATATATAGAAAGGAAGACCATAACATATTTCGACCGTTATAATATAAGCACCTGGCACCTAATTTTAGTTATTAAAGATAATATTACAAGCGAAGAAGAAAGGTTATACTGCTGAAAGCAATTTGGAAACAAAACTATAAATACACATGTAAATGAAAGAAAAAACATTGCTATCGAAAATTCTTATGAAATACGTATGTACTACATAAGAATATGTAAATATGTAAAAACTTAACACAGTCCGGCAATTGTGTTTGCTTTAATATATGAAGAAATTTAGGTATAGAATCAAAATATTTAACAGCTAAATGCTTAAAACTCTAACTATTAATCCTTAATAGCTATTACATGAAACCCTGAATATTATTACGAAGCAATAATTTATTGACATTTATTAATGATAATAAAGAATAAAAATTTTTTGAAAACAAATTCTACCATGTTTTAAGATATTTTTACTGTAAACATCTTGTGCTTTATCACTAAAAATTGTCGATTCATTTTACGCCATTTTTGTGGAGAATGTTTAAGCTAATAGCTAAACGAAATACATATGGACTCCTACAGTCCTGTGATTAAGAAGAAACTACTAGCTAAATAAAATTTGTAGCGCTCTGAACAGATTTTTGTAATCACGAATCACCATTTATGTCTAAAATAACAAAGAGAACTGTTTATTTACCAAAGTAATCTTTACCAAGTAATTACCAAGTAGTCTTTTTTAATAATAATGTTTTATCAAGATTTTATATTTATGTAATATTTTTAAAAATAATTGAGAAAAATATTAAGGAGTAGTAAGTTAAAGACACCAGTGTCCGCCACTTTTAAAATATGCACCAGCGTTCGCCACCCCCACAAAAGGCACATTAAAATAACCATTAATTAATATACACTCCTTCTCATAATTATAAGGACACCTGTTTTTCTATATTAACTAAACACTGAACATTATTATTTAAACAAATATATTTTTAATTAATTTGAATTTCATTAATAGACTATACTGAAAAAGTTTTATCTTTTTTCTATCTTAAAAAACTTTAAATATGGTAAAAAAATGATTTTTCAGGTGTTCACAATTACAAGGACAGCTCGAATTTTAGTAATTTCTTTCAGTTATTCTTTAAATTAGTATTTTATGGGGTCTCTTTTTATGGTTAAACAGTCAGACATTCTCTCTGGTGTATATATATACATTTTTTTTTTAATATTCAGTTTCAATACCATTTCGTATAGCATATATGATATTCTTAACACATTTAAAATATTTAAAATTGCTTTCCACTTGCATGCACTTTTCTAATATCATAAGTTATGGTTTTTTCAACTTTTAGGCCATGGGAAGGGCAATAATACAGAAGTTTCTTTCTTCAAACTATTTCCTATTACTCTAAAAGTAGAGCAAAAATGTAAGTGTTGTGGAAAAAAATATTATCCCCCAATATCTAACAAAAAACTGATAATTTCACGTTTAAAATTTGCGGATATTCTCTTGATGTTCATAATAATAGAAAAAATTACTAAATTCATTCTGCCTTCAGTAGAAGCAGCTCCCCAGAGCACCATAGATCCACCTTTAAAATGCCCGATTCATATCTGCCTTTAAAAAATCTGCTCTGTTTTTCGCTAGCTTCAGTTCGTGCCAGTAACTGTTAAAACCATTTCGTTAATCAAGAATAAAAAAATTTTCATCCGAAAATGCAACATTTTACCATTTAATATTGTCTTTATTCAACTTTAACACAGACGTTCTTTCCCCATTAAATGCTGATTGACTATTACAGGTTTTTTATTCATTTTAACATATTATTAATTATTTTAAACATGCATAAATGTGGACCCTAACCTTTCGTTACAAATTACGAGCAAATTCAGCAGCAGTCATTATGAGTAGAAGAGTAAGAGGAATTATGAGTCTTCGATCTCTGTAAAACAACTCTGATTTTGCATGAAATCTCTCTCCTATCGAACCAGCAGTTCAACGTTTGATCACATTTCCTTCAGCAATTTTAGACCTTCGCATTTCATTAGAAATTCGGCGGATTGGAATTATCCTTCCCCTTAAAAAACACATTTATCATACTTCACTACTTGAACGTTCTTTTTTTCGAGGAATTATCAGTAATGTCCATCCAAAAAAAAATTGAAGGCTTATATATGAAATAATCTAGCCCAGTAGTTAACAAATTCGCATGTCAGCTGTAATTTATCCGCTAGTAAGTTAAATAAAAAGAAAAAATCTGGATTGTCCCTATAAATATGAACATCTAAAAACGTGAAGAAAAACACATTTTGCATTATTTTGTATTAATTTTGTTTCATATTAAAAAAATTATAGCAATTTTGGTTTTTAGAATACAGGATATATTAAGTGCACTTAGTATAATCTTGTTCACAATTATTTTTACATTAGTTTTTTCAAAATATAAAGTTTCCTTATAAATATGAGAAGGACTGTATATGAATTTGAATCCTCATGAGCTACATTCTCTGGTTCTAGGGTATCTAGCGCTAGCGGATTCAAATTTATAGATGTTATTAAACGCTTATTTTCACATGCCTTTTACGGGTGGCCAATACTGGTGTCTTTACCTTATGCATTTTTACAATTTTCTTCACTAGATACGAAGACATGGGTGGGATGCCCCTCCCCTTGTGGGTTTTTTCTAGAGGATCCCAAACAGTATTCATGCGAGTTCCGGATAAAACCTCGAAAAACTTCGAACGGCAAGGCCGATGAGCAACCCTCCAAATCCTTTCTACAAGCTTTGAGAGAGGAATCGCTCGGTCACAGCTGAAATATTAAAAAGTGATATTAAACGTTATGACAGATATTTACAGTCGGAATAAGAGTTTCGCTCCAGTCCAAATAAATGAAATATTTTTTTTACCAAGTCTTACATTAATGGAGATATTTTAATGAAAGAGACATTATATGTACAGTGTTAGAATGAATAGTATATGTAGAGTATCACGGCCTGTATACATTTTCACACTTTTCGTAATTTTACAAAAACCAAGGTCCGTTTTGAAAAACAATCATTAGAATAACTTTATTATTTCTAACAGTTCAATTAAAGTATTTCGATTTTAAGATAGAATAAGTAGATTGAAATATTAGATTCGGATAGAAGATGTTTTAATATTATGTGATATATCAGTATTCATGCTTCTTTCCACAGTAGAGAAAAATATAACATTTCCATAAAATTGTTATATGTATCAAGATGAATGCAAGATTGCTTATAATTTCTTCCTTTTGTTATCGATACAAATGGTTTTTCAATAAATCTTTTTTTCTTTTTCACTTACATTGAGAGATAAAGAATTTGTAATAATAAATTTCGTACAACGTTTCATAGTCTATGTGTTATGCTTGTATTTGATTCAACGTTTTATATGGAGGATAATTTCTTACGCTATAGAAAAAATTTAGTCTTGCATTTTACTTTTACAAAATGGCAAATTTAAGGATTTTTCTATCGAGATTTATCTATTATTTAGAAAAAAATCAATATTTAAAACTAATACATATTTATTATTTTTCTTTTTTCTTTTTCTTTCTTTCTTTCTTTTTTTTTTTTTTTTTTTTTTTATAGTAGAAAATAACAAAGTTTGCCTTTTGGTATTAACATGACTTAGATTAAAAAAAAAAAAAAAAAAAAATGTATTTACACAGATTTTTATCTGAAGCAATAAGCACACATACTTCCCCGCATACAACACATATATATATGTACTAACACAAACGGTATTATCGAATTATAAATACATTTTTTAATAAGTTTTAGCATTTTTTCGTAATTTAGACTTTTTTTCTATTTTTTTTTTTATATTTGATGACAATAAATATTATCACGCCTCTAAAAAAATTTTTAAAAAATAATTTGATGTTCAATGTGAAGGGAAAAAAAATGTATAAATTAAAAAAAGAAATATTTTTTTAACATGATTGCATGGTGATATACGGCAGCGTTTGTAACTTGCTCGAGAGTACATTGTTCTACTTAGTTTACCATTATCACAATTGGTGCCTTATTCCAAGAAAATAAATTATGCATCTGCAATCGCAATTTAAATTTATTAACCTAGCTGAGACGTTTAATGGAAATTTTTATCTAAAGCTTGTAGTTTTTTTTTTTTTTTTTTTTTTTCCCTTGATAGAGTTTTGTAAATTGTCCTCTGAAATATATTTTTAAAAACAGTTTAAAAAAATTAAAAGAATTATCATTACTTAAAAATGATAATATTTGTGATGAACACTATTATTTTTGACTGAATTGATTCATTTGATCCTTGAGAATAATATGTACTGAGAGAAATGAGTTTGAATATAAATACTCTCTCTAACATTGGTATAAATTAACTACTTTATGGGTAAATGAAAAGTTGCATTTCGAAAAAATATTCTTTAAAGTTACTGAAAATCATTTGATTTGAAAATTATTTTATTCAATTTAATTATCCAGATCTTTCTTCGTACATGGTTGCCAGGAATTACTTCAATGAACATCACTAATTTTCTAAAGCAACAATGCAGGGTGACTATAATTAAAGTTACGTTTCCAAAACGCAATAATTTTAAAACTACCCATCAGAGCAATTTGATATTTTACCAGAGCAATCGTGAGGCAATGAAATTTTGTTTGGGGGAGGAAAAAAGTAGTTCCAACATGATCCTATAGATGGCGCTGTCAAGGTAATGTCAGGGAAAACGCCAAAATGGACTCATTAAACACAAGAATGTTGTTAGCAACACAATGAAATAGCAGAAAACAATAGAATTAAAGGGTTTACTACAATTTTTGTAGCAAAAAGACAAGAATACGTGTTTACAGCGGAAACAGTCATAGTGAAAAGAGAAAAAGAGGAGCTTCATGAAAAAATACTTTACGGATAATTAACGGCGAATTTTGGAACTATTTTTTTCTTTTGCCAAACAAAATTTCATTGCCTCACGATTTCTCTGGTAAAATATCAAATCGCTCTGATGTGCAGTTTTAAAATTATCGCGTTTTGGAATCGTAACTTTAATTATAATCACCCTGTACGTTTTCTTTCAATACAAATTTTCTTTCTTTTTTTTATATAACGTGATTTTTGTATTATAAAAATAGTCGTGTACTAAATAAAGCTGTAGAATTTTACTACTAGCCAGTCTCCAAAAATTTGTCTATACTTGCATTTATTGGTAAATGTGAAATTAAATTCTTTTAGATAATTAATTTGCAAATTATTATTTTTTGAAACGGAACATTAGCTTCATTTAATTTTAATTTTCATTAGAAACAAGTTATTCAGTTTATATATTGTTTTGTGTCTCAGTGATGAACATAGTAACAATGGAATATTTGTTTAAAATAATTCACTGAAGCTTATATAATAATCTGTAATAAGTTTGAATAGAAACAGCCTCTCTAATATTTGTACATTAAATAAATTATTTCATTGAAAGAATTCTGCGTTATAAAGTTATAATATATTTTTTAAGTTTATATAAAATTGAATGAATTTCAAGTAATTTTACTCAATTCAACTATTTAAATAATTCTTCAAAAGTTTGTTCTATTCATTTAGAATTGGTAAATGTCGTATTACCTTTTCCAAATAGGAATTTTTAACTTATTATATTTCAAAAATTTTAAAGCCGCAGTTCCAATTAAATTTAAGTTTTCGTTAGAAATATGCTACTTAGTTTATATTTTTCAGTGTATATAATGATGTATTTTTTTCAGTTTCTATATGAATTAAGTTCTTCAGGTTATATAACTGAAAGGATTAATTTCGTAAAATGATTTTTTAAGTTCACTGGAAGTCGAAAGATTTGAAAACAGCTTTATTCATTTTAAATACTCTGATTATTCGCTAAAAATAGTCCTAGTATTAATTGTTATATATTAAATTAAAACCGTTTTAAAGTTATTATTACATTTTAATATTTTTAGCATTGTAATAATATTTAAATTTATTTTTTAATTAAAATACCTTATTCTATATATATATATATATATAATTACTGAAATTACAATAAAGGTAAATACATTATTATTTGATAGAAAATAGAAAATAAATAAATAATCATGTAATATTTTAGTTTTATAATATATAAAATTCATTAAAAGAAAATATAATTTTCATTATTCTATAAATAATAAATAGCAAGGGGAAAAGGTTGTATGGAAAGCCTAATTACAAAATCATATAAAATTAAAATTTTGTTTACTAATTTCTAAAACACAGTCATCATAAAAATTTAAATTCTTTTTATTTGTTTCATATGAAGCCCTTAGCATGAATTGAGCGATACAAAAAGAAACTACATGTCATTAGAAAACTTCTTTGAAAATTTGCAGTTGCAGTCGAAAACTTTTAGTTGAAATTTATAAAAAAAATTGTAGTTGAAAGTATAATGCTAATGCTACTTGTTTAACATTTAAACATTTGATTTAAAAAAAAAAAAAAAGTATTACTCATGGAATATAAATCTATTGGGCTAAACCAAACTTACCATAAATGTTACAACGAATTTCAATTTCCATTAAAATTAATTTATTTATTAAATAAACGCAACTAACGCATTTTTTTGGTTGAAATATATTTATATTTTTTAATGAATATAAAATATATTTGTTCACCTTAAATGATATCGTGCCTTTCAAAATATATTTTGAAAAGGTTTTGTTGTTTAATAATTAAATAATATTTGTGAAACATAAAAAGAATGATTATTTTTAACATTATGTTTCCACTGTGATATATTATTACATTTATAACTTGCTCGAGGGTACGTTGTTCCAATTAGTTTACCATCATCATAATTTAGTGTTTAATTTAAAATAAAATAAACAAATAATTTGTAATCTCAATTCAAGTTTACCATTCCTTCTGAATGATTTAATGAAAAATTTTATCTAAAGCGTGTAGTTTTTATATTAACTGTTTTTCCCAATAAATCATTTAAATTATTTCTTGAAAAACATTTTAAAAAGAGTCTGAAGGAGTTGAAAAAAATCTCCATTATGTTTTAAAAACATAATGTTCTTTTTATGATGAGAACAGTATTTTTTTCCTTAATTCATTCATTCAAGCGTCGATAATAACATGTTATGAATTTTATGGAAAAGAATTTTTGTAAATTAAATAAATTATATGTAAATAAAACCATTTCATTTTGCAACAATTAAATGTTTTTATTTGTTTATTTTTTCGCTTGCAAAAAATTCAATGAATTGAAAATTAATTGATTAAATATAATTGTTTACTTTTTATTTTAGTCTTTTTAGCAGTTTTTTTTTTTTTTTTTTACTAAAAGTCAAATTAAGCCCTTCAGATACGAAATTTTAAATTATTACCACTTAAATTGTTTAGAATTTGTTTCCATTTAAAATCAAGTTTTCATAAAAATACGTACATTGTTCAGTTTGCATTAATATATTACCTAATTCGGAATGCTGTGCTCTATAAAATTGCTATTTCTGCCTGAGTTTATTTACTGACTTAACCCGTTAGCGCCCTGTGTCCTCATTTGAGGACAGCTAATAAAATGGCACGTATATCATTTGCGGTTTCTTGGAATGATTTTTACTTTTTAGTGACAGTTTATAGCGTCACTCTAAATGATCCATGAAAGTTTTATGTGCCTACTATTAATTATTATTTCATAATTTGGATAATTATTTTATGATTTTTCAGTCGTCGCACATATCTTTGCATTTTGCGCACGTGTACTAACTTAAATCAAATTGAATAATAATATATATTATAATACTTTACTTTTGAAATCTTTGTCAACATATAATGGGAAATTAATCTGTTATCTCAAAGTTTTTCTATCTCGAAGTTTTCTCGCTAGAACACTAAACGTCAATAAATGAGGATGGGCTTTAATCTTAAAACTATCAGAAGAATTGTTTAAGTTAATATATTTTACTGTCAGTTGTCTATATTAGTTTAGAAGTGAAATAATCAGCTATTAATATTTTACAAAATTAATTCGGGCATTACCGGATTAATTCAATAATATTTTCTAGAATAATAATGACTAATTATTTAATTCTTAATGATAATATTTTAATTGAAATAATTTCTTCTGAATAGTAATTTATTTCATAAACAAATATCAGTTCCTATATTTAATATAATTCATTGATTTTAATTATAATATCGATAAATATATTATAAAAAGTTACTATAATATTATTTGATAACCTGGTTTTTTATATGTATCACCTTTGATAGCAAAACTTCATGAACAACTAGAGAGACAATATGGTGATATTTACATTTTATTTAGAACCTATTAATGGTTTCTTATTTCTTAAGCCATAGTAATTGAATCTTGATGAAAATATTATTAATTATTGCTGTTTAAAAATAGTTTCAAATAGTTCCGAATTTTAAGTGAATATTTAATATTCCTTCATTTACTTTTGTTGAATATAGTAAAATTATTTGGAAGTCAAAGGTTACCGTGGTAATCCAAGAAATAGCTATGTTAAACAAATAACTCAACTAATATAAATTGTACCTAAGGTCGCTCGGAGAAAGACGCATGTTGAGGGAAGACGCGAGTTTGCTCCGAGCACATTTATAATGTCAACAGATGGTAATACTTACCAACATGTGTGAAGAGTCTTGTCCCACAGAGTACGTGGATTGTGAACTTATCTTAATTTATTGCCTTTAATCACAATTATTTTGGATCTCGTGAGCATTTACCTTTGAGAGTCCTTATAATATTCGGTTGCTTATATTTAAAGTTCATAAACGGATGTTTTATTTTAAATAAAACATTATCAATGGAAGTGAATTCCTTATTCTATTACACACACAAGGAAAGCAGAAGTGTCCTTAACCTTGCAGGGAAAAAAAAACTGTGTGGCATCTTTAACCCATACTTGAGGAAAGACGCAACATGATTCGACAATAAATTAAATGACCTTTAAATTTTATGTTTCATTTTATATACTGTATAGTATAGTGTAAATTATAAATGGTATTAATAATTATAATTATAATATTATAATAATTATCATTTTTATAATATTATTTTAATAAAGTTTCAAGACTTCAGTTTAGATCTCCCTGAATGGAGGCTTGGAGCAAGGCATCCACAGTAGGAAATGGAACTTCTAATTTTTCAGCTACTGGGTTTAACCCTATAACCATAAGCAACCCCATATAATGCATCTGTTATATCTGGTGGTTTCAGCAATGATACAGCTGTTGATTCTACAAACGACGCGTGTTAGAATAGGCCTACACCAGCAATTGCTTTCACCAATAGATCATGTGGTCCTGCACCATTAGATGCTTTCATCGCCAGAGCTAGAGACAGTCGACTCTCGCCAGCAGTTGCCTCCACCAGCACAAAAAACGGGATGTATAAATAGCCCTATTCCTCAGACCAGTAAATCAAAACCTTCCGGGCATAAGCAGTGTTCATAAACTATGCGAACCCCCCCCCCCCCCCAAAAAAAAAATAAATAAAATAAAATAAAAAATAAATAAATAATAATAATAATAATAATAATAATAATAAATAGAAAAGAGGCCTGAAAAGGCAAGACAAATAAAAAGAAACCAACGTTTCAGTGTTTATCTTATTTTTCTTATTTATTGTGATAAGTGTATTTATCTCATAACTGGTGCCATCCTCCCCACATATATGGGGGAAGATGTCAAACTGATACGAGTTTATTTAACATTAAATTTGTCAATCGTGTACATACTGAGGAAGGAATTAATAAAAAAGGGTTAAAAAAGGGTTAAGTAAAGTCAGACCTTTCTTCCATAAATCAGACGCATTCATCTATTTTATAGAGATTTTAAGATTACTCATTAAATATTTAGAAATAGTATAAAAATCGAATAAAATACAAATAATAATAACATTTTTCATGAAATTTCTGACAAAAAAATCAAATTACTTCGGATTCTGCTATGCAATAACTTAATTTTCAGATATTTATTGAGGAATTTAACTTCAAGTATAAAACGTGTAGTACTTTATTTATTTATTTATTTATTTATTTATTTATTTATTATTATTTAATCTATGTCTTGAATTCAATAAAAAAAGATGCGTCTTTGGTCAATTTTTTGAGAACTTCTAAAATCAAGAAACGGAATCATTTCCTGTGAAGGAGTGGAAATTGCTGATAAAATACATGTTGCTAAAAAGAATTTTGTATTTTTTTTTTTATATCTTCTGAAATAAATAAATAAAATTTAAATATTTACTTTACTAATTTATTTATTTCCTATAAAAAAAAAAATAAAAAAAAAGAGCAGATTTTCTGTCAAATGTAATAATTTAACGAAAATCTTTGAATTTTTATAGTATACTTCATCTAATAAGTTGTACAGCAAACAGCAAATTCATTAATAAACATTTGTAGTATATATTTTTGAAATACACTTAATTTATCATTGCATAACTTTTAACTAATTTTTAATCTATCTTACACGGAGAAAAACACAGGCTTCGAACTAAATGCATGTTTCTACTACATTACACTTTCTAATTAATTTGGATTTATAATAATAACAGTAAGGAGGATAATGATAATGATTATTATCCTATCAATGTCGTGTTAGTCTTAGTATATATTATTATAAATTTGAATGAAGGTACATATTTCGAACGACATTTACGTTATTTTACCCATACAATCTGTAAAAATGGTGAAATGGTCAGCATAGGAAACATAGCGTAGTAACACCCATATAATGTGTCTCTAAACAAAATTGAATGAGCATATTTTATTTAAAAATTCTACATTCTACCAAATTTGTTTGACAATATCCAATAAATGACGAGATCATTTCCAGAATGATAATTCTGAAAAATGAAGCAGTGAAATCTTCGTACATTATATATAAACATATAATTGAAACAAATTTGTGTCATAATTAAACTAAACATAATACAATGCCATTTTTTACATTAGTTCCCCAGATGCAATGTCCAAAATTTTTTGTTAATACATAGACAGAGATTTAAAAAATGTAATCAAACTAAGTATAGGATATCCTCAAACACCTGAACCCTTCAAAAATTAGATTTTGAAGTATTTAAAGATTACATTATTTTTTCAGGTATGGAGAAAAGTAAAAATTATTGCTTACATACATAAAGAACAAAGTAAGACTCAAGCTAACACACAATATCATTTATTTGCGAAAGGCAATGTATTTCTATGTTTCATCGGATAGAAAAGAATAGTGCAAATTATTATTATTATTATTATTTATATATCAGGATGTAATGTAAACAATGTAAGATAACTGAAAATTATGATTATGTTACTGTTTTAATCAGGTTAAAGTTATTAATGAAAAATATACTTTTAACTTGAATTATGAAATATTATCTACCTCCTAGTACTCCGGGGAATTGTTCAAACGTTGAATATATGATAAAGAATGTGAAAAAAATATGTTCTCTTATTACTAAAAAATGTTGACTTTACATTAAGCAGTGTAAGATTGATTTTTATACCAACTGATTGAAAAATGCCAGAGCCGGAAATCGAACCCAGGCTCTCCGCTTAACGCGCAGTTGCTCTACCACTGAACTATCCTGGCTGACAACCAGGTCGCCATTTCTCACATAAAATCCGTTATATGAGAAATGTCGAGCTGGTTATCAGCCAGTGTAGCTCAGTGGTAAAGCAACCGAAAGTTATGCGGAGAGCCCGGGTTCGATTCCCGGTTCTGGCTTTTTTCACTTAGTTGGTGTAAAAATCAACTTTACACTCTTCTTAATCTAAATCGAATTTTCATGGTTGATGAATTATAAATTAAATTTCTAAAAGTAAAAAATTTTGTTTAAAAACCAGAATTTTTAGAAGTAGAATCATATTACATAAATTTTATTTTATTTTAACACCTATTGCATATGCATTTTATCTATGACACATTTTTCTGTCGTCTAAATTAGTATAAATACAAACGGTAACAAAATTAAGGAAGCACGCATCCACATTTTTCAAATATTTTTGTTTAGTTTGATCGCTGATTTTTATCATGAACTTACTTTTTTATACACAGCATAAAGAGTAAGATCATGACTCGACAAATTTTTACTTAATTAAACAGTATTATATTTAATGTATTATATGTCTAATTATATTTAATTGTACTGGTCGGAGACAGGGTTTTACTGTACACTTTTTGCTCCGATCTGTTAGTCACGTTGTTTTAGAGTTTAATGAGTAATTATTATTATATATATATATTTTTTTTAAAAAGACGATATTTTTAAATAAACACTATTTTTAGAGAATTTTACTAATGGGGTAAATAATGGGTAGGTTTGTATGATATATAGTTGAAATTGTTAACGTTAAATATTTTTATGAAAAGTTATTATGTTGCAAGTCCATACTAATGATTCAGCTCTAGATATAAAATAACATATCTTTTTCTTAGCCAGTTGAAGATTGTTGAATAAAAACTATATTTGAAAAACATATTGTTTCACATGCAATGTTGATGCAGATGATGATTATGATGCATCTTTTAATTATCTTTATTCGTTTGTATCTGAATAGTACTCATAATAATGAAGATATAAAGGTTTCTTTTAACAAAAAGAAAAAAGAAAAAATGCATATATATATATATTACTTCCGTTACCCTATAATCGTAGGCAACAGAAATATTGTATTCGGTACAAAAACTCGATGTCGGATTTTCACCTGATTTACACGTTTTAAGGCTTTCTAAGTCCTAAAAAGTATTTTTCAACAAATGGTCAGTATGTGTATGTATATATGCATGTGTGTGTGTACGTATAGAATAGGCTATCATATCTCCGAAACTAATAAAGATTAAACTACGAAACTTCACAATTGAGACAGGTCTGGGGCACAGATGAATTTTCCAAAATTTGGTGAGATTTGGTAAACCAGAAGTGGGTCATCGGAAATCGGAAATGGGACCGTAAGTTCGTATCTCAAAAACGGCTGCAACAATTTTCTTCAAATTTGCTACATAAACTCATTGCTCTATTAGATGACATTTCGAATGGCATAGGAAAATTGGTAGGCGTCCTGTATAAATAGCTCAATTTCAGGTCTCGCAAGTGCGTTCCCTTAAAAACGGCTATACGGATTTTTTTCAAACTCGCCATATTATCTCCCTTTTAAATATCCTTTTGCGTGCAATTATTCTTTTTCCGGTCTATAATTGAGTATACCAAGTTTTGGTAAAAGTTGGTGTCTCAAAAACTGCTCTAACGATTTTCTTGAAAAGTGTTTCATTAATCCATTTTAGATACCCTTTCTCATATATTACGTGGTTACTATAGGATTATTAACGGTCATCCTGATTAGGTAGCTCCGTTTTGGATCTCGGAAATTGGTGTTTAAAAAAATAACTCTATCTTTTTTTTTTTTTTTTTTTTTAACTTGCTATGTAAACTCTGTTTTATATGAAAACCCGAATAAACTACTACGTCAGAAACGCCAAAGAACTTTTTTTTTTTTGTGTGTTTTTGACGTAGTAGTTTATTCGGGTTTTAATATTCCAACGCCAAGTCTCCTGTTATTATCTGTTTTATATGTCTTTATACGTGTATCAAATTTCTTTTTACTGGAAAATTCCAATAAATGCATATAATATCTCCAAAAAATTCATATAATATATGTAATAGTGGGTAATGTAAGTCGTGTGGTTGTTTCACACCAGATTTTTTTTTACAATATGCAGTAAAATTAACGCAATACAATATCATTTTTTGAAAACTTGAATTTTGACATTAGACCCATAAACCATGGCTTTTGAAAAATTAAACATTCCTTGTGAAATTAATGATTAATAAATAAATAGGATAGATAAATAGATGGTCTGATAAATTCATCCCAATTGAATGGTAATAAGGTTTTGCATCACTTTGTATTTGTATTTGTGTATGCGTCTAAGTAGTATAAATGTAATTCATTTAGTTTATTTGTTGAGGGGAGGGGTTTAATGTAGTTCGAAAAACGGGAAGGAAAAGGAAATTCATCGAAAGTTTAAAAAATATGTATCTTGAATTACGAAGAAATCCAAGACACTATATAGTGACAGATTGTACAACAATAGATGCAACTTTAACCAATAAAGGTATACGAACGGGCGTTTATACGAGTATGTACAGTTATCACATGCCTTTGTATAGAAGAATACTGACAAAAGAAGAAAAAAAAAAAGAAGGAAGAAGTTTGTAAAAATTAAAATAGTACAGTAATATTCAAATTCTTTCATTGACAAAATTTATTTATTTATTTTAATTGACCTTATATTTGATTTCTGACGTGCTTTTAGATTATTATTATTGTTATTATTGTAATGAAATCCTTTTTTTTTTTTTTCTTTTTTCTTTTTTACTCAAGTTTATTGTTGTTGAAAAAGAAATGTTGAAGCAAATTTTAAAAAAGTATTTGATAAATGATGCGGAGGGAGTTAGAGGTTTCTAAAGATTAAATTCTAATTAGTCCGTCATATACTAGAGTCAATTTCTACCTAATTCCATAAGAATTATTTTTCTTAATTTTTTCAATGAATGGCTATATTTTACGCAAAAATATCTGTTTTCATTTTCTGATGACCGACAGATAATATTTTGTGAATAAAAGACAAGAAAAATTTTTTTCTCCGTAAATAATAAGTAATTTTTTAGTTGAATGTAATTTATGTCAGTTTTCACAACTATTAATTTTTATACTTCCTTATCTCTTTTTTTTTTTTTTTTTTTTTTTTTTTTTTTTTAAGCAAATAATTTTAATTTTTATACTTTTTTACCCTTTTATTACAAACTTAATAATAATAATAATAATAAAACTGACTAGATTAGAAGTTTATCCTTGAGAAGGGAAAAACTAAATTGAAATACATCGAGTATAAACTCTAAATATAGTAAATTTTAAATTGCAATATATTAGATTTACATGAGTAAACAATGCGCATAATCTGAAAATAATGCATCATAAGTAAAATATTCAAATATAAAATCTATAAAAGAAAATTTAATGCAAATAATTTACGAAGATATCGGTTTTGATTATCTTATTAATGCAGAAAAATTCATTTATAATCTTTAGACATTGGATTAGTTCTGAAATGAATAACTAATTTAATTTTAGATGGAATTTTAGATTACAATTAATATTAAATGTACATAATTTATTATACACCCAGACAGCACATCGCCTCCCCAGGATATCTTCAAGATGTCTTCTGGATGAAAAGACATCCCAGAAACGTCCTTAAGATGTACTATGGACAAGTTAAGCCTAACTGTGCTGTTAGGGCATATTCATATGAAATTTCGTCAGATGGAGATAAATATGAGACATTAAAATTATTAATATATTTTGTTAAATAAATATGCTTTATCAACCATTTTAACCATTTCATATTTTAATATCGTGATCATTTTTATATTAAAAAGTAATCTGGTATGACCCTCACACGACTTTCTCTGACCCTGAAATCCAATACCATAAATGCAGATTGGGAATTACGATTAATGCCATATAAACTTTCTTTAAAAACAACTTAAAATAGACTTCGTAAAAGCTTCGTTTGACTAATAATTCTGTTTGAGGGGGCTGGTGTCCCCCTCAACTCCCTGTTTTAATATTGTACATACATTTTAAAAAAATTCAAGAGCTGTATTAAATTTAAATGTTCATTTCAAATTACTCACAAGGAAAAATTCAAAAGGTATCATCTTAAAAAAAAAAATCGATATATATATATATATATATATATATATATATATGATTCTACTCTTCATAAAACACCAGAAAGTGAAAACATTGTCGGCTGAAATGAATTACAGCGACCACAAAAAATTATCAAAATTAAGCATTTTTGGCGATTTCACACTGTTAGGTGATTGATTTTGAGTACTTGGCAGAAAAGCAAAACACGGTTCTGTTCGTACACGGCAATCTCAGTGCTAGCGAACTTATCGCCTAACAGCGCTAAATCGCCAAAAATGCTTAATTTTGGTAATTTTTTGTGGTCGCTGTAATACATTTCAGCCGATAATTTTTTCACTTTCTGGTGTGTTTTGAAGAGTAGAATCACATACATTTTTTTTCAATATTTTTTTAAGACGACACCTTTTGAATGTTTCCTTGTCGGACAAATTCACCCGCACTATTTTCTGAAAATTATGAATTTTGATAATTTTTTTTCAAGTTACAACCTTATATTAACTTCAAAATTCAACATTTGAACTGCTTGAAATTATTTGTTTTTAAGTTATTCGGAGAAAATTCATAGACAAATATTAAACGTTATAAAAAGGACTTCAACATTCAGAAAATCCCAAAACGTGTCAATACGCACACACACACACACACACACACACACACAAAAAAAAAAAAAAAAAAAAAAAAAAAAAAAAACTAAATATTTAGTTTTAAAAATATTTAGTTTAGTGTCATTTACCACATGGGTATTAAGAATTAAATTTAATTTCTGAGCAGTTTTCCTGAACAAGTTAAAATATTGTAGTAAAGCAATTCCTCCACCAATTGCATTCAATAAAAAAAAAAAAAGTTTTCGATTAATTATTGGCAGTCTTGTATATCTTTTAAAAATTATGTATAAACCACGTTGTGCACTTAAATATAATCCTATATTAATAACAGCCTGAAATGCATTTCTATGAATTTCCAAGTATTATCCCACTATATTCTAGTTCTTTTGTGTAGCCCTGTAAAAGAACGGTGAATGATTTTCATTACATACTCCACATGAAATATACTTTTATGCCTATAAATTTATATATATATATATATATTCATTTTATTTGGTTCAGTGCAGTCTAAAGACGTTAAACTCTACTTAATTGCAATTTCTCCCATAGACGTAATGTATTTGAATTATCTTGGATGTCCCTGTACACGAACCATTTGCTTAATCTCAACGAAAATTTTAATGTAGCATCTCTATATGATACAGATTTAGAATTTCGAGTTTGGTCTTTCTGCTGCTATTTGTTCTTCAGATATGCTGATAACGCACACACACACTTAGACCAACCTCTAAAAACCTGTTTATCGGATTCAAGGGGCATCAAAACGTGTAAATATATATATATATATATATATACTTATAAATATATATATATATATAAACTCAATTTCAAAAATTTGACCCAAAAATAATATTTTTTTACTATATACTATATGGTAAGAGACAGTAAAAAATGCTTTTTTTTTTTTTTTTTTTTTACATAATTACGAAAATTTCAAATTTCTACTCAAATTATTCACATAAGTTTATTATTTGTGATAATGAAATGGGAAAATATTATCAGTGTTATTTTCAGAGGTAGATACAAAGGGGAAAAAAATGTGAATATTTTCGGTTTGTTGAAGACTTAAAACTGTGCGGAATCAATTTCGTCCAAATTTTCTACTCAATTTACAATTGAAAATTACATAATATTTGTGTATATTAAGCTCTATATCAAGATATTTTTTTTTTAAATACAGACTTTTTTTTAAAAAATGAAATTAAACAGAATTTGCTTCCTTTTTTTTTTTTTACACAAACGCATTATCGGTAAAAAGAAATATTAAAACATATTAATTATTGAAGTATTATGAAATATTTGGTGAAGAAGGGAAGGAAGAGTTAAAGAAAAATTTGAATCTCTGGGTCAAATATTGCAATTGATTCATGTTTCTATTACATTATTTTTTCTTAAATTTTACATTGAATAGCAACATATTTTACACAAAATCTGCTTCACAATTTTTCTTAGAAACCGATACTATTTTTATAATTAACACACACACACACACACACACACACACACACACACATATATATATATATATATATATATATATATATAATGTCAATTTCCATAGCAGTGAAGGATTATACTTTCTGCTATATTTTTTTCCAAGCAAATAAACTAATTACTTTGAACAATTTAATCATGAGTTTACGGAAACTAATAAATACCTGATTAGAAACATATGCTTGAAAAATTAAACTTTTCTACTGAAACTTACCTACGTCAAAATTCAAAATGTATAAAATATTAAATTGCAGTTTATTAGACTTACATGAGGAAGCATAGCATATTATCTAAAAATACTGCATTATGACAAAAATATTCCATAAAGTGTCTGTAACAAGAAATTTATTGCAAATAGTTTTCAAATATTTCCTTTCAGATTAACTGATTTATGCAAATAAATTCATTTCTAATCTTTAAACACTGCATTGTTTAGGAAGTGAATAACAAATCTTATTTTAAATGGAATTTTAGATTAAAATAAATTTTAACTTTATGTAATTTATTATTCATTTTCATAGTAAATATTGTCATATGGAAATAAATAATAGGTAATAAAACGTACAATCCAAACTTTTTAGACAAATATGCTTTATCAAATATTTTAAATATTTCGTGATATTTTTAATTCATACAAAATATGAATTTTTCAAAATTCAAAATTTTGAGTTATTCCATATAAGAGCTTGTGCTTATAAATCTGTTTGTTTAGTGTTTATTTACAGAACAGATAAATATTCTGATGTTACTTTAATAGATATAAAGTGTAATAAGTCAGGAATTAAATGTTTGTTCTAATTAATCTCAGGTGAACCACATTTATTCGATATGTGAAATATGTTATATCATTCTCAAAATAAATAACAAAAGTTCAATAGCTGATTTAGTTGAAGTTTTAGGATAATATTTGAAAATAGTTTAACATTTGTCGAGTGTAATACGAGAGAAAGTCATTAAGTAAGTCTCAAAAGATAATAAAAAAATAATTTACCATGATAATCGCTTGAAAACAAATTTTATTTTTCCAAATAACCTCCAGCATGTTAATGCACTTATCCCATCGTTTTATCAGAGCTCCAATTCCAGCTGCATAAAATTCTTTGGGTTGCGGTCTCATCCGCAGTAGGACTTCATGTTGAACGTCGTCGTCATCTGCAAATTGTTTGCCTCCAAGATGTTGTTTCAGTGGACAAAACAGATGAAAATCGCTTGGGGCTAAGTCTGAGCTGTAGGGTGAATGCTGTATTACTTCCCATTTCTTTGTGAATATATTTTTTTATTCAAGTCCTTTCGCCCACAGAAATTGGACCACGGCACGCTGCTCTTCTATCGTACAATCATTCAGCACCATCGCCATTTTTAAAACTGCCTTATGCCTGCGTGCGAATGCTACCTACTAAAAATGAATTCAATATCATAAAGTTGTATTGTGCTTCCATCTATCACCTTTTTTGGAAATATCTGTTACTACTTTAAATTATGCCACATCCATTTGTGTCTTACTGACTTACCCTCGTAAAAAGTTTTTAACCCATGATAGCCAGTTATTTCAATCTACAAAAAATCTTTCAAACAAAAAATATGTAAAATACGAATTTTAATAACTTCCAAAAGAAAAAATGGAATATTTAAAGAAGAATATAATTTAACAGACAAAGAGAACGTCACAGCTGCTACAAAAGAAATAAAATACATGCTTTAAAAAGAATAAAATTATGAAAAAAGGTAATTTAAATTAAAATAGAGGCATTTAATAAATAAATAAATAAATAAAAGTCGATAGAGAAGGGTTTGAATGATTGCGGAGGATGAAATAAAGTTGTGGCTCTTCTACAAAGTTACATTAATTTGGGCATTTGCAGTAATAGGTGTATGAAAAAAGTCCTGACGCATCCAAGTTCTTTTGTTCCTTTGAGACATTTCCATTTATATCTCAGAATTTAGATATTTTACTATATTAAATATTTTGTGTGATCCAGAAAAATAATCATTAATGGTAATGAAGCACAATCCTTTGGAAAATATGCTTATGTTCATCTTTATAATACATGTTAATTTCGCTGTGTTGTGTGCAGTATAATGATATGAAAATACAATTTCAAAGAATTGCATCTCATAGGCAAGAAAATGGTTATTGGTATACATTTGCAAATCCCTGTAAACAGATCAAATGCTTTGTTTACAGCATTTTCAAATAGAAACATGTTGTAGCATATGATAATGTTATTGCATTCTACAAATACTTGCAGAATTCATATCTCAAACAGATGTACAGGCGGACAACAAACGTTCAAACTTAAGTAATAAATGTCTTTCAACTTTGTTGGAAATTGTTTAAATAAATCACTATAATTTTTTAAATAAAAATTTAATAGCTGATGTGATATGAATTTCAATAAAAATATTTTATAATTTTTTTTGAAGGATTATCAAGAATACGTTTTTTTCTAAATTATTACCTTAAAAATAAATTATTTCGTTGGGGTATTTTTCATTTTATAAAGCTAACATTTTTCCATATTATTGTACAGGCACTATATTTAATTTAATTATATATATATATTTCGTTCTAATTTTCTAGATAAATACATAATTTATTAAATAGTCATATATATATATATATATATATATATATATATATATATATATAAAATAAGTCAGACAGTTATTTAATTATGCTGATATATACGCTTGTTAAAAAAAAAAAAAAAAATCAAGAACAACAGCATGAATAGATATTTGTGGTTATTTAATTTTTATACTATGATAACCATATTTGAATCAGAGCTCAAATTAAACAACTTTAATAAAAAATATTACATTTTCTTAGGTTTGGAATCGGAATATTACGATTTCTATTTAAATTTTGCTATATTTCCATCATATATTTTTACAGTTAAAATATTACTTATCTAAACTAATAACTTAATAATACTTGTTATTAAGTTATTTAAAAAATATTTTCTTGGTATTTTATTTATATATGTATAAACGAAGTGAAAATTTGCATTTTATATCTTCAAAATTAAGTATTAAAAATAAAAATAAATCTACTTTAGAGAAGGATAACCAATTTTAACAATTGTGAATTTTCTGAATGTAAAAAATGAATTTAAAAATATATATTAGTTAATAAGTTATAATATAGCCAAATTCTTCATATAAAAACACTAATTTTGGCTTTCTGCGGCGATAAATAGGGAGTCTTTTTGATAATATGAATTAGCTTATTAAGATAAGGTAAATGTGATAAATCTATTAAAATGGAGGAAGGGTAGCATAGTGGGCGATTATTTCAGTTAGAGACCATGCCCGTGAAGCAGTCGGGTTCATTGTTATTAACATAAAGAACTAAAATCAAAACTGGTGTACAATCAATATATAGATTTTAAAACTTCTTTACGCACTATAAATTTTAAGCCTGCAAAACCCGTTTCGAAAGGACGTAGCCTTTCTTCATCAAGTGCAAAAAACACGTGCTACTGCCTTGGAGGCAAAAGCAAGACTGAAAGCAGGGCAAAATCCAAAGGGGGAGGAGCAACACAAACAACCAATAGAAAGCATCATGCAGGACCAATCAGAGAGGAACACACACACACACACACCAAAAAAAAAAAAAAAAGAAAGAGGGAGATAAGGAATAATCAATTAAATTTTTTGTTTAATTTATTTAACTAATATTATACAAATAAGTAAATTTAATAAAATTAATTTATTTATTTATTTGTTATTATTATTATTATTATTATTATTATTATTATTTTATTGGAATTATTTTATCATAACTATATATATATATTTATTATTATTATTATTATTATTATTATTATTATTATTTTATAACTATATATATATATTTATTTAATTAGAATTATTTTATTATAACTTTACTATTTTATGTTTATAACATAATAATAGTTATAATAAAATAATTCTAATTTAAAAATAAAATAAAATAATAATAATAAATAAATAAATTTTATTAAATTTACTTATTAGTATAACATTAATTAAATAAATTAAACAAAAAATTTAATTGATTATTCCTTCCCTCCCTCTTTTTTTTTTTTTTTGTGTGTGTGTGTGTGTGTGTTCCTCTCTGATTGGTCCTGCATGATGATTCCTACTCGCTGTTTGTGTTGCTCTTCCCCCTCTGGATTTTGCCCTGCTTTCAGTCTTGCTTTTGACTCCAAGGCAGTAGCACGTGTTTTTTTGCACCTGATGAAGAAAGGCTACGTCCTTTCGAAACTGGTTGTGCTGGTTTAAAATTTATGAAGTTTTAAAATCTATATATTAACATAAAGATTGTATAATGTACAACAGAAATTTATGAAATCAAATAAATGACACCGGACTGAACGGAATCAACCTATGCTAACTAGATTACTTATTTCTATGTATTTAAGATGTAATAACATTAAGTGTGTAAATTATCTTAATTATAATAATTCCAGTGTGGAAAAAATAAATTCTATACACATATAATAATGAAAAACCTTTTGCTTGTCGTTTGAAAAATACGTTTGTATGCGAATTTTGTTGTGAAATAATAATTTAATGAAATCTGTATTGACAGATTTCGAATATTTTAAGGCAATATTTATAGTTTCCAAATTTTTACGAGTTCTTGACTAGAGAAAAATTAATATAAAATTACATATTTATGTAACAGTTTTAACTGAATAAGAGTAAAATAAAATATTCTATTAAATTTTTTTGGTAACTAAAAAGTGTAAAAAAGTTGGAAACTATGAATATCACGCATGGAAATGACTTAAACAACTATCATCTAAGACAAAAAAGCTAAAAAAAAAAAAAAAAAAACAGATTTATAATACCTGAAATTTAAGCAGATTAAAAAAGTAAATTATTTTAACTTTGATCTAATAAAAGATGTATTCATAATTTAAAATAGCAACATGGAAAATTATTTCTGAAACATACCTAAACAATGACGCACAGAAAGGACCTTTGTAATTATATATAAAGGATATCAACTATTTTCACCATTAATAATCTAGAATTGGGTAGTAGCCAAGATAACCGTAAAAAGGTAATTATTAAAATTCAAATACATGCTAACAGAAGGAAAAAAAAGTATTAAAAAAAATCTTAACCAGCATTCAAGTACTATATCTAAGGAAAATTTAGTCTATTAATTATAAAGAAAATGATTACATGAAGCATTCTTTCAGTTTTCATTTGATTTATCAAGGCGATAAATATTTATTATTTTTATAGCATATCTGAAATGAACTTTAGTTTTAAAAAACGAAGGGAATTAAAAATTTAAACCGCATATCATCTTTATATTTAACAATTCAAAAATAAAAATGTGGGTAAAACTCTTACGAATAAAATAGGGAGTACTTTGCATAGAAAGAACTATATATACAATCAAACTTACCAATTATTACTTCGAACTATAGACGGTGTTAGAGCAATGAAAATTCGTTTATCTATTTCTCTTGAATAAAATTTTATAGAAAAATTATAGACAAATCTATAAGCTAATAAAAAATAATTAAAGAGAATTTTCCAACTTCTATGTTTAAGAAAACAAAGCAGGTCTAATGTGTATACACTTCGTATGTTATTTTAGATTTTTTTTTTTTTTTTAAGAGGCTTGGTGAGTCAGCAGCGAACTTTCTCCCCATAACGTTAAATTTATGGTCGTAATGTATCATATCTTATATATTAACCCTTTCACTACCACTGGGACATATACGTCCCAAGCAGTACTGCCAGATTGGGGTAATTTTTTATTGAATATCCATCAATAAATTTCAATTGCAACGGTTGTATAATCATTCCGGAAAACATCTAACGAAGAAGTCTTCGAAGTTATTAGGCAATTAAAATTTAGTGGTAGATATCAAATACAAAGAATTCCCTCAATCTGGCAACACTGGTCCCAAGGGCACTTTATATTGGTAGTGAAAGGGTTAAAGAACTAAAATATTTCATTAAGGGGTTAAGTAGGTTTCAAAGACCTCCCCCCCTTCCCCCTCCCCCCCCCCAAAAAAAAAAAAAGTTTTATGATATAACAAATAAAAATTTTCATTTAAAATTTTGAACATATAAAATATCAACATTTAAACAATATTTTATAAAATTTCATTAAAAATTTAGGACATGATTTCTCAAAAATTAATGCACCAATCTTAATGAAATTTTGCGCACTTCTATAAATCAGAATCGCCTAGTACTTGAACAAAAGATTTTTTTTTTTTTTTTTTTTTTTTTTAATTAAATTTCGATTTTGGGCAGAGTTGTAAGCAAAAATAGTGTAATTTTCGGTCTATTTTCCCTACTTATAGCCTTATAAAATTAGTTATAATCGAGAAAAATATAAGTCCTTTGTCCAGTCACTAGTCATTTCTATTTTGAAGAAGTGTGCAATAATTTAATAAGAATGCTACTTTAGTTTTTGAGAAATAGTGTCCAGAGCTTTGTCTAAATGTCTCCGGAAACCAGGACGTACCGGCTGAATTTTAAAAAATATTTAATGAAAATTTTATAAAGTATTGACTAAAAGTTGCTCTTTTACACGACCAAAAATAAAAATGTTATTTATTATATTGAAAAAAAAAAAAAAAAAAAAAAAAAATCACGCAGATTTTTTTTTAAGCCATTGAAAACCTTAAGATCAAAATAAGAGCATTTATGCATGCGGAAAAAATTTAAAACGAATCCGAATCGATCACATTCCTCTTATCAGACGTCGGGAAATACGAACAATCTACGAACCAACTACTTCATACGAAACGAGCAAAAAGGGCTGAAGATGAGTGGGTTTCACGTTAAACCATCAGTGATTCAGAGGCATGATATCGCAATTTCGATCTTCTGAGGACAGGGTGGTCACAGGCCCCATTTTTTCCCTGATTCTTTCACCAGTATTTCTCTTCCGAAAATTTTAATAGTAAGATTTCACGATTAATTAAGTAAAATATTGTCATATATTTTTTATTTTATGTAAGTATCAGGGAAAAAAGGCGGGTCAATCCACTCTGGAGGAGAAGATCGAAAAAATGAAGAAAAGTTGAATTTGAAGGTAGAGCGGACTTAACGTCACACTAGAATAGTGATGACGGTCTGGGATTCTCCTCTAGGAGTGATCTGGCGACATGCAATCATAATTTTTACCATCTGCGTAGGGATTTGAAAAATCGGAAAGGTTGTAAGATTTTTTTCTTTTAAGGTTTTACAAACTACCGCATGCAAAGTATTTTTAATACTTGCGTCTTCACATAGATTTTCTACAGTACATTTTAACGGTGAATCTTTGTGATATGCTACATTTAAGCGAACAAAAAAATATAAACTTCGAGATTAGATTTTTAACTTTATTTGAAAAAATTAAAAAAATATACATATTTTTTTAATTTTCGTCAAAGAGTTTAGCCAAATGAATGCCAAAGAAATGTTTCAGATTTCAAAATCTAAAAAATTTTCTGGAATGTAACCTTAAGAATTAGCGAAGTGTGGACATAAATTGTCTTGATCGCAACTCAAAGAACGTTGAGATTAAGTTTGAGTAGTTTTAAGTCTGCATAAGGGTTATACAATAGACAACTTGCTACGGTCTGAGATTCCCTCCTGAGAGTAATCCAACGACATGCTATTTCAGTTTTTATCCTTTATAATTGAGGATTATTCCCCAACTTTGACAACTCCCAAAAATATCATTCTTACAGAACATCGAGGACATTGCAATCAGGACTTATTTTATGTGCACCAGTTAAGATTTATGAACAAGAAGGGCCTTATAACGGCTCGGATATAGACTCTGGAATTCTCCATTAACGAAGTTCACGCTCTACTAAATAAACTACCATGGCCCATTGGGAAAAAGTGCAGTTGGAAAAGTAAAAATTTAAGTCTAGTAACCGCGATTTAAACTTAAAATAGACACGTGTAACAGGAAATAATTTTTCTATGAATTATGCATTTTTTCAGTTTTCCTTGATTTTTTGATTATTTCATTCATTTTTCATTTCATTTTTTCCTTGAAAAGAGATTTATAGACCTACACAAATGTCTCTTGAATCATTGCAAAATGCATTGCGTTTACATTAAAGGCTTCGCTGTTGTCACGTTGAAATCGTTATCGAAGGAAACGAAGTTTACTGATCTATTTGATAAAGGGATTGCCCAGCTAAACGGGTTGAACCAGGCTGGTAAATGGTTAGAAAGATATCTCACTTCTCTTTTTTTCCCATTATGTTTCCTCCTTAAATAGCATTTTTTTTTTTTTTTTTTTTTTTCACTAGTAGGTTTTTTTTTTTTTTTTTCCCTTCTTCTTCTTATATATATATATATATATATATATATATATATATATACTGTTTTAAGTGACATTTTTTTTTTTCATTTAACTTTTTAATTATTATTATTATTATTATTACTGTCTAAAAAACTTATTTTTTGATTAAGAAGATTAATTTTAAAAGTAGAAAATTGAAGCAAAATATAGCAATGAAAAAGTTTTAGTTTAAAATACCTGATGTTAACGACATTTTTTTTTCATGTTTAACTTACGATAAAAAAAAACAGAAAGTAAAAAATAAAAGTTATTATTTAATCTAATAATAAACATCCCAAAATAATCTTCGTTTGGTTGTCTACCAATGCAATATTACATTCTAAATAATTTTAAAGTCTCAATTTTATTAAAGAAGGTAATAATTTTTTTTATTGACAATACTTTTACTTTAAACATATATATTGGATGAGAAACACGCTATTCATATAGCATAAAAAATTCAATTAGTTTGATAATAGTTGATAAAACAAAATAATTTTCTTCTATCTATAAAAAGAGAAAAAAAAAAGTTTTATCCCTATAAAATTGTTTTTCCATTACTTATGAAAGAACACAATATGCAATGGTCATCATCATCATCATCATCATTAATTTACAATAATTACAACAATAATAATAGCACTTCGTCACCCTGCAATAGTTCCATCCTCCAAGTGTAGCACTTCGTCACCCTGCAATAGTTCCATCCTCCAAATGTAGCACTTCGTCACCCTGCAATAGTTCCATCTTCCAAGTGTAGCACTTCGTCACCCTGTAATAGTTCCAACCTCCAAGTGTAGCACCTTCTCTTCCTGCAATAGTTCAAACCTCCAAGTATAGCACCTTCTCTTCCTGCAATAGTTCCAACCTCCAAATGTAGCACCTTCCCTTCCTGCAATAGTTCCAACCTCCAAATGTAGCACCTCCTCTTCCTGAAATAGCTCCAGCGTCCAAGTGTAGCACCTCCTCTTCCAGAAATAGCTCCAGCGTCCAAGTGTAGCACCTCATTACCATATAATAGCTCCAGCCTCTATCTGACTTCCAGTTGAATATATTTTATGCAAGGACTTAACTGTTACCCATGTGATTCAAAAGTACATATAACTGCTCTGAAGTATGTGTAAAACCAAATTCCCTGATGATGCCTTCTTTTATGTAGGCGAAAAGCTTTGGATTTTTTTTTTTTTTTTTTTTTTTTAATAAATGTATTTTTAACGTATTTTTAAAGTGTTTTTAATAAATTTATTACAATATGACACGTGTTTTTAATTCAACTCTTAACTGGAGTTTGTTTATAATAATAATAGCAATATATTTATTGTTAAAACAGTTTTTGATTATATTGTTCTACATAAATATTTAACATTGTTTGCTTAGTAAAAATGTACTTTCCGAAGAAAATTCCAAAACTTCATTTTTAGTGTTTAAAAAGATCAAAAGATTAACAGTTTGAAAATAGCCAGATGCCTTAACATATTCCACTTTTTTTCACTGTGTATTTAGGTTTCTACACTAAAATGAAATATTCTGAAAACTATAGCCGTTCTCTCTCTCTCTCACTCTCTCTCTTCATTTACATAGCAGAATAAGCAGAGAACTCCTCGTAATTGAATACGCGTAATTATTTATTTTCTCTTAAAGACTGGAATAGAAATTAACTAATCCTTTTAATAATTTTTTTAAAGCTAAAATCTTTAAAACTGCAGTTAATTATGTTTGCTTCTAACCATCTATTAATTCTCATATTTGTTTAGGTATCAGAATAAATTGTTTGGCTGGCAAAATAATTTTTCTTGTATGTTTTCTTTCAAAATACATGTAATTTAATTTAGAATTGGAATATTAAGCACCAGAATTTTTTTTTATGCTGATAAAGTATTTTTGTATTTTATTAAATTAATTTATTTTCTTAAAATTAACTAAGTTTAGTTAATAAACTTTATGTTTGTCATTTTGGGTATTAAAATCTTATATTATAAAAATATTAAGTTTGCTGCTTGTTTAATTTTCCATATGTGTATTTCTCCATGGATTATCGTTTTACATTTCGTTTCTGTTGAAAGCATGCATATTTTGAAATGCAGAAACTTGTGCAACACAAGAACAAAATTTAATTATCATTGTAACATAGTATGAGATGTAGTCATAAATAAAATATAGATATAAAACTTTTGCACTGGTGAAGAAAAAAAGGAACAACCTGCTTTTCTGTTTTCTTTTTTGAGCATACTTTTAAACAAATTAACAAGTAAATAGAAAATTTTAATGGAATAATTGTTTATTGAATCATAAATCGTATTTTGTATCATTTTAAGAAAAAGCAATATTAAAAAAAAAAACTGTTATTAAACCAAATATTTCTTTAAAATAACCTACGAAATAATAAAAAAAATAAACAATTTTAGAAAAGAAAACTAAGTGAGAAATGATGTTAAGGACTCATTAAATGTAGTTGAAGGCACAAATATTTCCAAAAATTAATTCAGAAACTGATTTTTTTTCACTTACATTTACCTAATTTTTTTCCTTAAAAAACTTTTTGAAAAAAAAAATTATTAATTTATAAACTATGAAAAATACCAGATTAATAAAATTTTTAATAAGTAATTTTATAACGAACATTCACCTAAATTTTTTACTCGTATGTATATTTTTTTAAAAGTTATTTGCATAGAAAGAAAAGAAGAAAAAACAAAATAATTTTTTTTGTAAAAAAATAGAACCGACTCCAAAAACCAATAATTATTCAAACAACTAAAAATGAAATAAAATCGAAAATTGCGTCTAAAAGTATGAAATAAATTCTTTCGCCAAACAACAAAAACACTACAATTAATCATAACTTTTGAAGTCGGTGCAAAATTAAATAAAAATTGGTTTTTTAACAGATTTTTTTTAGACCGATTGCTACAAACGCTGTTGTCCTGAATGATCCATCTTTATATTTTCATTTATTATTTTATTACTGTATACAATTGGTCTATTACTGACACCTACAGAGAACAGTCAACATCTTTCGAAATTCAGTAATTATGTTTCTGAGAACGTTACAAGAGTTTTCTTTACAAACTTCGTTTGGCTTTGATATTTATCGTTCTTGGAAGTTTTGGGATTTGTCGATCAAATCGTAATACAAAAATATACACGCGGGATGTATATTTTGGTAATATACATTGTACAAAATATTGTTCATATTCTTGATTGCTCTTTTAATATACCTTATTAAAATAACCATGATTTTTGAAAGGCATTACATATGTTCGCAAGATAATTTGGCGATCTCTTTTCTTTTCGCCAGGGTCGACACATACCATGTCAGTTTCGAAAACTTCTGCAGCTTAAGAAATCTTAATTGTATTTGAAATAAAATAGTTTTCAGCTGTGTTTTGTAGATGCGAAAGTGAGATGAATATTTCAAAAACAAATGGATTTTTTATTGAATAAAACTATCAATTTTTATTTAATTTTGCACCGACTTCAAAAGTTCTGATTAATTGTAGTGTTTATGTTGTTTGGCGAAAGAATTTATTTCATACTTTTAGACGCAATTTTCGATTTTATTTCATTTTTAGTTGTTTGAATAATTGTTGCTCTTTGGAGTCGGTTCTATTTTTTTACAAAAAGATTTTATATATTTTTTCCTTTCAGTGGAAATGTATTCATTGCAGAACATGAGAAGGCATTCAATGGCAGTCTCACATATCGGAATTAGCAAGGAAAGTGACAAACTTTAAAAATGGTAGTTTCAAGTATGTGTCACTGAAAAAAAAAAGATGAAGTGCCCCAATGTGCACAAAAAAAGTTACGTTTCCATCTTGAAAATTATCCACTTGAGAGGCAGTTGTGTCAGTTTTATTCAAGTCAGTGCTGAATTTTAAAGTTAATTTTTCTCGAATGCTGCGTTTTAAGTTTGTGTCATTTCTTCCCCTACTTCATAATGTTTTCGAGATAGAAACGCTATTTCTGCAATTTTTCACCGAAGGCGCTGTAAGCGGTTACATCTCGTAGCGCATGGCCACTTTATTATACTGCTATTATTAGTGTTGCAGCCGTTCAGCATTTAAAAGAATGTAAACGGACTTTTGTGAGCACCCTATAATTTGCTTAGATCTTAATGAAATCATAATGGGACCTATTTCATGCCAAGATATTTACAACAAAGAATATAATGAAATCGGAGAATCTGTTATGAAGTTATAAGCTAACAAACAACAACAGCAACAACAAAAATATATGGTTTGAATTAAGAACCCCTTTTTTGTTAATTCGATTAAAAACGACAATGCGTTATATGATGCGACTGCTTAAAGTAACCGTATTTTGAACTACGTAGCATACGTGTGCTACGCTACAACGAGGGCAATGTAGTTCAAATGTGTATAGTGTAAGAAATTGCAAACAAACAAATGCACGTTTTTAGCATTCTATTTTTAGCACCAATGTCTACAAACTGCCTTTTTGTACAAAACCGGTGATACTCTTCAACTTTGTAATTCATTTTTTCTCTATTTTTAACCGTTTTTAAGATAGGAACAGTAACTCCGCTATTTTCCACCAGGCAGCGCAGTAAACGGTTTCATCTTGTAGCGCATGACCACTTTACTATACCTACATACCACTTTTATGACTATAGCTGCAGCCATTCATCAGTTAAAAGAGTTGGGACTGACTTTTTGGGCTCCCTGTATTTTCTTCAGATCTTAAAGATATTACAGTGGGAACTATTTCAGATCAAGAACTTTTCAACAAAACAAAAAGTATCAAAATCGGAGTATCCGTTCAGAAGTTATGGATTAACAGAAAAAAATCATACGCTTTGAATTGAGAACCTTCCTCCTTTCTGAAGTCGGTTAAAAATTAACAGAGAAAGAGAAATACGGGCGGTTTCAGTTTAATATTAGTCATCATGTATATTTTCTTCTATCTGTAATTATCTTTAACAGCTTTTCTTATTTAGTTTTCTTTTCTGAAAATTACTAAAATTTTTCATTTCCCCTAAAACTTTCTTTTGAGAAATAACTAAATTAATATCAGTTGAAAAATTATTAATTTTCTTAAGTTTATATAACGTAAAGCTAGGAGATTTTGCGCACAATTCAACAGAACGTCATAAAAAATCCAATTATTAATATTTTGCTAAACTATTAGTGCATAATTTTGAATCGATCCTGAGTCTATACATTTCCATTACTATTTTGTTGTTCTGTTTTAATTTAAAACGACAGCTGTAATAAAACTAAGAGATCTATATTGCGCAATCTCTCCTTATAGGTTAGGGGGGATTGCGCTTAATTATAACTAAAATTACATTGTTAATAATAATAATTTCACTTAAATAACATTGTTGTAAGGTGTTTGTAAAGAAATGTTTTTTATTGAGAGTGGATATTTCAATTCAATAATTAAAAAATCAAAAAAGAAGAAATTTAAGAAAGAATTACAAAATTTATTTAAAGAAAAAATATTAAAGAAACAGAAAAAAGAACAAGACCATATAAAAATTCAAAAATAACATTAAGTTGCTAAATAAAACGTTTAACTTAAAGTTTGCACATTTTAGATTGAATGGTCTCTTGTTTGCTGACCGAATTTTTCGTTGTCCACAATCGTTGCACATAAGTAACATGGTGAAGTTACCATCAACCACCTGCCACAAAAGAGCTGTTCGAGACGGATTGAGCACCATGTGTGCAATGCATTTTTGATAAAAAAAAAAAAAAAAAAAAAAAAAAAAAATGATAGTACACCATTAGTGTAAAACGGTATTTGGCTATTCAAGCACACTTTTAAGCCCAAAATCTGCCCAGCGTTTACTATTTATTAAAGTTTCTGTTTTCCCCTCAAAATCTTCTACACAAAGATGTTCAAAATACAAAACCTAAATTTCACTTGGTTTGAAATCATCTCGTTTCAACTTTAAAATCCTTTACGTTTATTTTATTTGTTTTATTTTATTTAAATTTAGATGATTACACTCCTTAAAAATAAGTTTGAGTATATTGATATTTTTTGCTTGTATTTAGTTTTATCGCTTCTATTTATGCAGCCGGCAGCTGCACAAAACTTGAGAATCATACTTGAAAATATTGGAAGACTGTACAGATATACAATAATATTTAGATACTTTACGATAAATTTCTCATTGGTTAACTTTAGCATTCGAGTGGTAAATCCTACCAAAAGTGTGGCTTTTGTCAAGTGTACCACCCCTGATTATGTTCACTTTCAGTTTCTGGAGACAGTTTCCATAAAGATGCGCTGTCTCGAGTGGGTTGAAGTAGTCAAGACACTTGTGAAAATTATTTCCAGGTACAGTTCTAGATATTCAACAAACTCATCTTCATTGTCTTGTCATTATAAATAAGCTCCGAAATCTCTATTAGTATAGAAATTTTTATAAAAGTCAATGCGCAATCTCTCGTAAATAGCAAAAGTGCAAACTCTTCCATTTCGGTAGGAGAGATTGCACAGTCTTTTATTCAATAATTATTAGCTTTTAGAAAAAATCGTGGTGCTCGTACCGTCAGTCTATGTTAGTAATGAGAAATTGTTCAAATTAAATATATTTCGTACTGTTACCATAGTATTGAAATTCCTAGGACGGGTTATGAAAATTCAAGCATTTATTTTTGAAAACGTGACAAAATATCCACGTTTTATCGTAGACTATTAAAGCAATCAACATGCACATTCAAGTCAGGACTTCACTATTGATGTTGTACAGCCATATGAAATCGCTACTCGCCCACTCTACTCTTTTCCCCCTATGTGCGCAATGTCTCCTTTCACGTAATCTCTTCTAGATTTACCTTAAAACTCAATTAATGATTTGATAACAAATATGCAATTTAACTTTTATTTTCAGATGTCTGTTCAGTTAATATATGTCTGTTCAGTATAATATATGTCTGTTCAGTAATATATCGTTCAGATTCTTGTTACATTTTTCTCACTTATTCCGAAAATAATAATGATAATAATAATAATGATATTATTATTATTATTATCATTATTATTCCATCACGTCAATATATATATATTCAAAAGTAATTTCTTACTTCAAAACAATATTGGTATGAGTTAGTCTAAGAAGTAATGAAAAGTGGAATATAGGAGGGATTGGGGGGTGGGAGGGTGGGTGTATATATAGGAGGCACTGGAAGGGATTAGGGAGCCTATATATAGGCTCCCTAGAAGGGATGAATGTGGAAGCGTGAACGGATGGCATCAATAAAGAAGAAAATAAATTTTTCACATGCAAAAGACAAAGAGTGAACGCAGAATGTTAAAAATATAATGATGAATTTGTTTGTTGAATTTTGAGTAAGAACATGTTTAGTCAGTGTAATAAAATTTGTGATTTTTTTTTTTTTTTTAAATCCTTATTAATAAATAAATAAATAAATACACGTACGTGATGGGAAAAAAATGGAGCTCAATTTTGGATTTGACCATCCTTGAAAACATAAAGTTTATCAGAAAAAATATTTTTTTCAAAGTTGTACAATTATATACCTTCAAAAAGAAAAAAAAAAAAGACTTTATATTAAAAGTTTATCTAACTAAAACAGTTTGATGAATGAAACTTTCAAAATAAGTTATTTTCAAATGAAATATTTTCTCATTACAGTAGATTAAAAAGATGCCTTAAAGACAGAGAGGTTAAAAAAAAAATAAAAGCTTGTGTTATTTTTGTAAGTTAACAATAAACCTTTCACAAAATTAAGAGCATTCTAAAATTGAATTTGTTGCCAGGGAGAATTCCAAAATCTCGCGAGTATAAGCGAAAGAAAACATTAGGTGATAGGCTGATTCCCCTGGAGAAATAGCGATGAAATATTGTTGAAGTATTGTGAGAAAAAGAAATATCAACGTTGAAGGTAAAGTGAGAAAGAGATTTATGATGAAAACAGATATCCTTTATAAAAAACGACCATTGTTAAAGGATATATAACATTTGCAGTTTCGCTTTAATCTTTTAAAGTTGATTCGCCTTCTTTACGGAAGGTTGCATTATAAAAGAGTTGAGTGTTACATCAATCAGACAAAAACCGGCTGTTAACAAAAGAGATTTGAAATTTATTTAGGACTTGTACTGCAAAAAATGTATAGAATTTTCATTTAAGAAATGTAAATTTATATGCACATACAGTGTCATACAAATATATTAATATCCAATTAAGTCAGTTTATATTCATTGCTTTTAAAATAAGGTTATTATTTAGTAGATTTAACCTCACTTTTATTGAAGAAAATAATATTTTGCTTCAGCTTGTGGTTATATGTAATTCAAAGGTGTAAACACTTCCATGATATTATTAAATATCTCATGTGCTAATCTTAAGAGATATAACGTCTTAAATTTAAACGAAACATTTCATTAAAATTCTTATTTACTTTGTAGATTATGTGCTGTTCCAAAACATATTTCACAAAACATATACAATTATGTAGTATGCGCATTTACTTCTATTTTATTTGTATGTAAATATGCTCTATTTTCGTATTTTGGTTGAGATAAAACTTTTTAAAAATTCCTTCATGTTGCAATATTTAAATAAAAGTAAATTCTGAAATATGTAATTACTTTTTCTATATCAATCATTATTGATCATTCTATAATAAGTAATAAACTTCTTTTTTTTTTCTATATCAACAAGTCATTATTAAAATTAGTATGCTATAATTATGTAATTAAATTTCTTGTGTGTTTTGCTTAGATGTGTTTAAAATTTGAATTTGTAACATAAAATAGAGGGTTTTATTTTATTTTTTTTAAAATTAAAATTTATTAAAAAATAATATGTCTCCTATTGAGCTGATTGTTTAACTTCTATTTGACTTAGAGCAACGTAAGTCAAGTCGATCAAAGACCGTGGTGCCCTTCACTGCTGACTGGAACACGTAAAATACACCTGGAGATTATCAAAGCTGGGGAGAAATCCTTTCTGCGGATAATCAAAATTCTGATGACTTCGGACCATTCCTAGCGGTGAATCTCATTCTCTCGATTCGTCTGGTAATGTAGCGAGAGTGTGGTGGCATTCAATCATTGTCAAAATCTTAATTTTATCCATCGTGGGATTATTAAAATGTATCTTTCCTTCTGTGTATTGTCAAAATCGTGATGGCATATTACCACACAATTCTTAGGGGTAAGTTACAGATCTTCACAAATAACTGTCATTGCGTAGTTCTTCTGTGACATAAATCCATACCAAGAAACTATCGGAAAAATTTCATTTCATCATAAAATGTCTATCTATAACACAGACTACCAAACAGATAAGACATTGAAGTTAAAAAGTGAACCCGGGTGGTAGTACCACCATTTTAAGCAATAGAGAGAGAATTTTCGCATATAGCATTAGCATGTAGTCTATACGGATAGAATCTTTGTTGGAAAATTAATATTTAGATTTCATGAATATAACAGGTTAGTGAATAAAAATGTCCGTTTATTCGCCTTCTTAAAAATTTGTATTCATATCGAGCCATGATTATTTAATTCTAAGGAAATAAAATTAATTGTCAATCCTTAAAAATAAATATATTATTAAGTTAATTTATGTTTAAACACAAACAAGAAATGCAAACAACATTTTTGAAAAGAGAGCAGGAAAGTAATTAAAACGTCAAAAAAAAAAAAAAAATAAATAAATAAATAAATAAAAATAAAAAAAATAAAAAATAAATAAAAAACTGAATTTAATTTTTCTTTAAATTATATTATAGAAAAGTGTAATTATCGAAAGCTTTAAAAATTACTTTTACCTCAGAAGGATAAAACAAAATCCATAACAATATAGATTGAGAAAAATATTTATAAAATATTTATAAACATTTCATTTCTTTTACCAAATCTGAAATAAAACCTCTTTACTGATTTATTTTGAGAAATGCATAAGAACTTAAAAAATATATATTTATATATTGCTGTAATAGCAACGGAGAACTGCAGAAATAAGACTGGAGTAATAAAAATGAAACTTTTTCTGTAGAAAATAAAAGAGAACATCTCAAAAGAAGATTAAAGGAAATGAAAAGGTAGCAAAATAATTTTCTCTTGAAAATGTTCCCTCAATAAAATCTCTCTCTTAAGAACCAGTTAAAGAATAAATAACTTTGTTTAGTGGAATTATTATTATTTTTTAAAGCTCAATTGAATATAAAAGTTGTATATGTTCACATTTTAACTGTTCTTTCGAAAAGATAACAAAATTTCTTCTATTAAGAGAAAGTATTTCAAATGTTATGGTTCATCTGAGGTATTTTTAGGGAAATATTACCTATTATTTTTGAAAATAAATAAATGAAATAAGAATTATGCAATAACATCGTCTAAATTTAGAGAGAAGAATATTATTAAGCTCTCTCGTGAAAAAAAAAATATATCTTAATTATTAATTTAATAAATTAAGTCTTATAAGATTCTCTTTTGTTTATCTTGTATTAATTAAAACAGTTTATTAGTTGTGACACAAAATTAAAATAAAATAAAATAAAAAAGCAATACATGCAACGCATTTTTTTTTTTTTTTTTTTTTTTTTTTTTTTTTTTTTTAATAAATGACATGACTTTAATTAGTATTAAATATATAATTAACGGAATTTAACTTCAAAAAATGAAATGTGTTTTGAAATTTTTTTCCCATATCTGTAAAAAAAAAAAAAAAAAAAAAAAAAAACATTATACCTCTAGGAAAATACAAAGTGCAGTGTTGGAGTAAATAATTAAGAAATATGGGAGAAATTGTTTTGTGTATATGAATAATACATTTCAATTGCGATTTATGCAAGTGCAATGCTTTAGAATTCTTTTAGATGTCTCTTTAGACAAATCAGTGGTGATATTTACTCCATTTTCAACAAGGAGTATCTCATAAGGAACTTCAATACCATATATTAGTTTAAAAAAAAATGATTTCTCTTACTCTGCAACAGTTTTATAAGGTTCATATTTATGTGTGAAGGGGATCTACCGTCTATTTCAATACTGCACTTACATTAATAATAATAATAATAATAAAGTTGTTATTAAATTAAAATAATGTTTCTAGTTAGTTAGAGAATTTTAACCATACCATTCTTCGAAACATACACCGAACTTAGTGAAATCTTTTCAGTGATCATAAAAGCAATTTCACAGAGGTTCTTCAAAATACCAAATTTCAACTTCCGTCATTTGTTTGTTTTTAAGTTATACTGAAACTGACTCAAAGACAAACTACTAAAAATGTAATGTTCTTATTCAGATAACCTGAAAATGCATAAATATAGTAAAATTTTAACGCCATATATTGGACTTTTTTCTTTCATATGAATAAAAGAAATCAATTTTCTTGGACTTGTGTGATATAAATTGCTACAGCACTTTAATAAATAACATCTATTTTAAAAGAATATGTATGCTAAATTTCGTGAAACCCTGTATATTGTCTGCAAATTGCATATGCCTCACATACTTAAACTTAGCACTATAAAAGAAATGCATTTGAAATTCACTTTGAGAAAATTCCAGAATACCGTTTAAGAATTGCAAATTATTTTACGTGACTCTTTAAACGAATGGTGAAAACTTTTTGTAGCACTTTTCATATATCATAAATCATGTTTATGTGCTTACAAAAAATATATGTCGATTTTGTTTTCAATGAAGTCTTAGTTACTTTTTTTCCTATGAAGTCTGAATATATTAAAATGCATTAATAAGAAATTTTGCTCATAGACACAATGTATTTGAAATTTTTGTATGGTCCTGTAAACGAGCTATGTTTCCGATTTTAATAAAAAATTTCAAGTAGCATCCCCATATAATACAAATTCGATATCATACTAATATTTTTGTTTGAATATGGATGATAACACACTTACAAAATAATCTGTTCTTCAGATTCAGCGGACCTCTAAACGTGTAAATATACGACAAATTCAGTTTCAAAAACTTGACCCCTAAACAACAATGGGCTCTTCCCACCTGACGTCAGAGGTCACATGATAGAGGAAAAACAAATAGCAGACAAAGTCTTGTTTATCTATAGTGATTGCTGAAATAACATATTTTCTATTCTTATTTTTGATCAATCGTATTTAACCTGTGTTATTTTTTTATACATCATCATTTTTAATCCATTTTATATCATTATTCATCATCTTTTGTTCGTTGTATACATTTACAATCATCATTTAGTTTATATTTGTTATTGATGTTCATGAAGAACATGTTAAGTACGCTGATTTTTGGTACTTAAATCAGTGACAGTGCAATATCGTACTGCGTAAATCCATTTAGACGAGTAACTAAATTAATTAACTTGTTGTAACACCGTTATGCAATTAAATTAAATGAAAACATTTTAAAATTTCAAATTATAATCCATAAACATTCCACAAGAAGCTACTATTTATTGCTAGATCAGTTAATGTTACAGTTACACTACAATATACAAAAATCGATTCTTATAAAAAAATAAATAAACACATAAAATGTTTTTTAAAAATTATTAAATTTATAAATACAATTATTCCACTGTTTACAAATGCACAATATTACTTTTATTTTATTTTATATTAAGTATTAAAATTTTTGTTCTTAAGAACAATACTTAAATGAATTCGATTCTCAGAATTCGATTATTCGTTTTCCTCTATCACGTGATTGAGCAGACGACGGTGGGAAGAGCCCTATGAAATTTGAGTGAATTTAACTTAAAAAAATTAGTAAAATAATGTAAATGACTTATAAATGACATGCATTTTCTAGAAAAGGGCACACTGTTGAAATAATTATTCTTATTTAAAAAGTTTTTATTCAAATTCTGTAGAAGTAATTTTTTTTTTAATTAAACATAAATATGAAATAGATAAGTGGAAAATGACCCACAAACATATAAAAACTCTTGCAAATATCTAATATTTATTATTTACTGCTTTATTTAACAAATGCGCAAAAACAACAAAAATTATTATACGATAATTACACAGAAAACCGTGAAAATACCATAAGAATACTAGAACGGAAAAATTTTCTTGTAGACAAGGAAAAAATTTATTTGCTCATAAGATTAACTGTAATGGGATTGCAACAAACAATTTCGCACTGAAAATATTTTTCCGATAAATATCTGTTCTCACATTTGATAAGAAAAACTATAACTTTGAGAAAATAAACTAGGGAAAAAAAAAAAGAAAGAAATATTTTATTTTTAAATTTGAAAGAATCTTTGAGGTTTCCATAAAATTTCATTATTATTATTATTATTATTATTATTTTGACAGTCTTTATATATATATATATATACTAGCAGACCCGGCCACGCGTTGCTGTGACTAAGTTATACGTTGAATTATATGGCAGTAAACTATTTAATACAGTCAAATTATAATTTACGAATAAAGACGAAAACGTTGTAGCCGATGTAAAAACCCACAGGATTGAGATTTGAACCTTAGGTCAACATTTGGAAGCGATTGATAAAAATTTTCTTAGAGTTGATATTAAGCACAAATTAATTTTATTGTAGGGTCTTATAAATTTTAATGGAGAAGTGATATATATTATTTCTAATACTACTTAGGATAAAAATGCTAAAATGACTAATATATAAATTATATTAAAATTCTATTAAAATAAAAGTATGAAAGAAGCAGGCGATTTTAAAAATCAATTTGTATGGATGAGTGAAATATAATATGTCTAAAGCTATTTTGGATTAAAATGCTAAAAAGACTAATATGTAATTTTATTTTTATTAAAATTCTATTAAAATAAAAGTATCCGCGATTGTAATGAAATGCTCGCCCTCTGGTGGGCTAAGGGGAAATTACAATAAACATGCTTTAATTCGAATTCCATCAAGCCGCCATTGCTAGCCGATGTTTAGTTTCACATATATTTATTGAATAAAAATGAATAAATCCGGTAAAAAAGATAACACATACTGTTGTGTGCTCCAGTGTAACTCCAAAGGACCAAGAAATCCAGAATTAAGCTTCCATTTATTTCCAAATGACAAATTTAAAATTTCAGTTGCTTCGGCTAATGGAAGTAAAGAATTAATTAGATGATTTGAAACTAATATTTGTTCAACTTCAGTTAAAAATCTACTTCCGATCGAACTTTGAATAAACTGAAATATTTTTTTCCAAAAGCAATCAATTTTCCATGATGTAATGGCGGAGAAATTATAGTACGAATATTAAGTAGAATAACAAAAAGAACAAAAATAGATACACGTGGCTGTAATATTTACTAACAACAAGAGCTGAAAAAGCGCCATCTATCGATCATTATAAACGCGGATAGAAGAAGCAGATGATTTTAAAATCAATTTTTATGGAGGAATGAAATATAATATGCAATAATGGATAATTTTACTATAAAATGACCTCATAAGTTTAAACATTTTAAAGATGGCAAGAGCCGTAGTTTTAAAAAGGAAAACAATATGGCTAAACCAGAAAACTAAGTAAATTTGATAAATATTTTAAAACTTTAAAATAGGACATCTTATGAAATATTGGACATTTAAAGTAAATACATGTATCATTTTAAATAGAAAAAGATTTTGGAAAAGTTTAGTATATTTTAACGAAGTGATGAGAAGGTTTTGAGTATGTTAAAATTTTAATAGTAAATTCAAGTTAATAAAGATGGGAAACATGGAGGATTAAAATAAGAATAATTATAAGATAAAAAAAAATAAAAAAAACTTTTTTATATACCATGCTTTTAAATTTTAATAATTAAAAGGAAAATGATAAATATTCTATCATAGTTTGAAGTCAAATTTGTTTTCAAATGTCTAAATAAAATATCTGATGTAAGATACTAAAACGTTGCAGCGGAATAGATTTCATTTCTGTCATCCTTGGCGAAAAAAAGAATAATGCCAAATTATCTGGCGAAAATATTTAATTCCTTTCAAAAATCATGGTTATTTTAACAAATTATATTAAAAGAGTAATGAATAATATGAAATAATATTTCGTACAATACATATTATATGTCATACATACGTACAATGAATAATACAGATTACATTTTGTACAATACATACATCTGGCATGTATATTTTCGTGTTACGCTTTTGATCGCCAAATAAAAAAAAATAAAAAAAGCCAAGGGCGACATAGTTTTGAAATTTAAAATTAAAATTTTGTCAATTTGACAGCAAAATAACTCAATCTAAACACGTGATAACTAATACATATATGTACCCAAATATATATAAGGATTAAAATAGGGAAATAAATTTCCTCGATTTTTAATAATTTTTTCAAAAAATCCAATGGGCAATTAACATAGGAAATTCTTTTTCTTGGGTGCACAGACGGTAAGTGAGTCACACTTCGCTTGCGTATAGAACTCATAGATATAGTACAGTATATATAGAGTAATCATTGGGGAGAAAAAAGTTATTCCTTTTCACTTGGGAAAAGACGACGTTTTTACCAAAATATGGCCGTCTTTCCCCGAGTGAATACACACGGGAATACATACTAATATTTTCGCAAATAAAATTTATGAATAATTTATTCACTAAAGGTGAATGAAAAACTCCAGATACAGTTTCAAATTCATATTTCTTTCTTTTTTTTTTTTTTCAATACCACTTAATGGCTGTTTCCAAAGCTTTTTTTTCGGCATCAAAAATCATTGTACGATAACAGGGGGATGATAGATAGATATATATTACTATATCTATGAAAGAACTACATTAGCACTTTATCAATGTGTATAAAGTTTTAAATTGATTACAACGTCAATTTTCGTGAGATGCATAATTTAACTTTTTATAATTTTTTAACGTTCACGTTTGATTAAATATATTTATTTTTATGTCGAAAGAAAATGAACTCGTAATTATCATTATTATTATTATTATTATTATTATTATTATTATTTATTTATTTATTTTTTGGCAGCAATTAAACCAATGGAACCCACAGATATTTTGGAGCAACTGTAACAAAGGGCTAAAAATCACAAATAATTGAAATAAAAAAATATTGTGACTATAAATTGAGATAAAAACTATCCTATCTCTCAAGTTGGACCAAACTGTACACAGTGTAGAAAATTTCATTAAAATCGGTTCCTTAGTTTAGGAGTTTATCGCGGACAAACATCGTGACACGTAATTTATATATATATACAGATATACAGATAGTACGTTATAAATAAAACTATCTATAAGAACATTTCTTAGAATCATGCCTTCATTATTTATTAGATGAAAAATAAATAAATAAATAAATAAACAGTATCTGATGGTATATTACTTTTTATTAAAATACTTTTCTGAAAACAAACCTAAAACATTTTATTTTTAGACTAACTGATTTTCTTTTAAAATGATTTTTTATAATATATACCTAAAAGTTGAAATGTGATATTTAGAAAAAAAAAAAAAAAAAAAAAGAATATTGTTAAAAACACGCAAATATAAAATATATATAAAATAAAGAAAAATATAGGGTAAGTCTAGGACAGATGGCCTTAGTTTCCAAAAATTGAAATAAAAATTCTTAGAATGCAAATATAAAAATTTATGCATATTTTAAATTCTTATACATATGCTCAACTCTTTTTAGGCAAAAATAACTAACTATTGAAAACAAAAAGAGGTAGACATAGTTCGAAATTAAAATCGCAGATGTCCATCTCTCCTTCATGTCGAGGAGAGGTGGTCATCCAATTCATACGGATATTTTCTGGTAACTTTGATGCCAGAATATTTCTCTAATATGACAGGATTTTTTTTTTTTTTTTTTTTTTTTTTACATTGTATCTAAAGATTAAAATGTAATATAAAGAGACAATACTTTTTTTTAAGTACTTTTCTAAAAGTACACGCACAGACACAAAGTACATAAGTGAAGTGTTTCATTGAATACGTATTGACTCCCGAATGCGTTATTTGTATCAAGCGTTATAATTAGTAAATCAAGAGCGAAAAATCATGTAGTGCGCATTGATAATTAACACTTTCCAAACTTGTTGTATCGTATAACTTTCAATGTGCTTTGCCTACGTTATCAGTATTACGCAACAGGCAGATAGAAGGACTGCAAGGCATACAAGTAGACTTACTGAATTTATAATAACTCTTAAACATCGTTGGAAAGTGTTAAAAATGCTTAATGCAATAGAAAATGCAACCCATAATGTATCGGAATATTATAGTGCAACCCTGTAAGTTGGTATGTTAAATATATCTTATTCTATAAAATCATTATTTTAAAATATTAACAACAAAGGTTTTTTATATGAATTTTGCAGCAGAAAGTTATTTAAATGTGATTTATTTAAGCGTCTGTTTTAAAAAGGCCATGCCGTGGCTTTCTTTCTAGTGTCCCTGATTATACAGGACCTATTAATGCCATTTTAAATAGGAAACATTCCATAGTGAAAATGAATAACATGTGTCATTTTTAAAAATTCTGAAAATATTTACGGACGCTGGAGTCAGGCAGATGGATAGCCGGACAGACAGATACGGAAATTTAAAACATAATCACACTTAAAAATTGTTAGAAATCGTTAAAAACGCTTAATGTAAACGGAAATTTAATTCGAGCAAATTTCCAATAGTATATCTTAATGTAACTGAATATTTTTGTTAGGCCCTGTATATCTTAATTCTAATTAGACTATTCGCCAGAGAAAACATTCTTCTGTGCATATGAATAACATATTTTAATTTCATTAAGATTTGTGCAAATTGCAGTTACTAAAATTTTGTTTATAGAAATATCTCTCATAGAACACAATGCTTTGGAATACTTTCGGATGTCCCTGTATACAGACCAGTGGTGGTAGGGGAGTTGTGATACCACTGAATATATAAAAAAAATTTCCTGGTTGACTATTCCTACCAAATATATATATATTCTTTTAATTTCACATCAAAATATTAAAAATAATTCTCATAATGCGCATTTATACAAAATTTTGTCCTATACAGCCTCATGTATATAAATGTAATCAAGACCAGTTTAGATCAAAGTACAACTAAATACTAAGTGGATCTGAATTTCTTTCATTGCTTCGTGAAATACAGTGTCCAGAAAATTTGTGATACACGCATACACAGACAGGTAGACAAATATTTAGACAAATATATATAAATATTTAATGGTCACATCATAACCAGGACATCTCAAAACATGTAAATCCATTAAAAATTAGGGATCAAAAATTTTCACATTCATAAAACTTTCTTCTTATGTACACTGCTCGACATTGAAAATGCAACACCAAGAAGGAATAATAATAACGGAATGAAATTTGTTGGAGACATACACTATAGCAGGAAGAACAACAGATTAAAATTTCAGGAAATTTCGAGTAATATGTACTGAGAAAACAGTACATAAAGCAGCGACCTCTGTGAGCAATAACAGCACATAACTGCCTAGGCATTGAATCGAACAGCGATTGGATGACATGTACGGGTAGAGCATTTCATGAAGTTTTAACACGATGCCACAATTCATCGATCGAAGTTACTGGTGAGTGGTGGGGGGGGGGGGCATTCGCTTTTCAACGATTAAAGTCATTTTCATTGGTGCGAGATCCAGAGAACGCGCTGGCCAGAGCAACAGTCGAACACATTTGGCATCAATGAAGGTCCAGACAATATGAACAACTTGCAGTCGTGCATTGTCCTGCTTAAATGTTGCGCTTCGGAGACCTTGAACATAGGGCAGAGCTATGGGCCTTAACTCGTCAGAAATGTAATGGCTGGTATTCAGAGTGGCGGGAATGAAAACAAGAGGTGACCGGGACGTGTATCCAATGGTACAACATACCATCAATCCAGGTGGTGACTCAGTATGCGGCTACCAAAATTCTGATTACCCTCAAAACTGCATTACTGATATGGGCGCCATTAATGTGTGATCAACGATGAACCTGGACGCAGGAATGGCGTGAAGTCACTTTTCAGACAAATCAGAATCCTGTTTACAGCATCAAGATTGCCTTATTTGGATACACGTCTCGATTACTTCATGTTCGTATTCCTGGCATTCTAAACAGCGGCCATTAAATTTCTGATGATCTAAGGCCCGCCTATCTGCCCTGTATTAGAGGCCTCCGTAGCGCAAAATTTAAGCAAGATAATGCACGACCGCAAGTTGTTTGTATTGTCCGGACCTTCTTTGATACAGAATGTGTTCAACTGTTGCTCTGGCCAGCGCGTTCTCCTGATCTCGCACCAATGAAAATGACTGTTTAATCATTGAAAAGCGGCTGGACCCCATTACTCACCAGTAACTTCGATCGATGAATTGTGGCATCGTGTTGAAGCTTCATGAAGTGCTCTACCCGTACATGTCATCCAATTGCTATTCGATTCAATGCCTAGGCAGATATGTGCTGTTATTGCTCACAGAGGTCGCTGCTTTATGTACTGTTTTCTCAGTACATATTACTCGAAATATCCTGAAATTTTAATCAATTGTTCTTCCTACTATAATGTATATGTGCAACAAATTTTATTCCGCTATTATCCTTCCTTCTTGGTGTTGCATTTTCAGTGTCGAGCAGTGTATATAGAAGAAAGTAGAAAAATAAATTACTAAAAGAAACCAATTAGACAGCATTTATGTTATGAAATTCACCATAACATTTATTTTATAATATTCACAATAAGTACGCCCTTTATAGCACGAGTCACATACAAATGATAATTCAATTCAATCCATGTATTAGATAGCAGTATTTGTAGAAGCGACTGGATTACATGCGTTACTCGCATCTTCAATATTTAGTGTCAACAAAAAGGGAAATCATACATGTTGTCCCTCACAAGGTCGAACATGAAGAAAGCGCTCGAGGAAATTTTTACTCAATTCCAATAAAAAAAAAATCACCAAAAACAAAACTTTGAGAAGAGTAGCGCCATGTAAGAGGAAGATTAAAACACATTATTATTATTTTTTTTAAACTTAAATTGACTTGGCATCTTTGACGCAACCACTAAAGTAAGTTTCATATAAAAGCTTATATTTCCATTTAATATTTGTAAATTGAACTATATTAAGTTTATTCGAAAAAATAAACATTCAGGCAACAATTCTAATGGTTTTTGATGCATTTTTTACGGATTTGAAATCTTTAAATGGCGTTTTCTCAGTTTACATTTTTTTTTAAAATTCATGATCTTGAAAATGCTTAAAATTCTACAGATATTTAAGAAAAGACGTCATATATACATATTGATGTTTTAATATAACCAATTAGAAAAAAAAAAACAAATGTGGTGTGAAACAACCACACGACTTCCATTACTTACTATTACATGTATTATCTGCATTTTTTTGGAGATAATATGATCAGAAGACATAAAATTGACCTAACAAATTAGACACCTAAAAATTTTCTGGTAAGAGAAATCTTATACACATGTAAAGATACATAAAACAGATTTACATAGCGAATTTAAAAATAGTAAGAAGAAAAAAATCGGTTTAGCCATTTTTTGAAACATTGATTTACGAAATCTAAAACTGATCTACCTAATCAGGATGGCTGTTAATTTTCCTTTAATAACCACGTAATACATAAGAAAGGATATCTAAAATGGATTTATGTAAAAATTTTCAAGAAAATCATTAGAGCCGTTTTTGAGATACCGACTTTTGCCAAAACTTGGCATACTCAATTATTGACCGGAAATCTATATTTACATAAAAAAGGATATTTAAAAGGCAGTTTATATGGCAAGTTTGAAAAAAAATCCGTGCAGCCGTTTTTAAGGGAATGCACTTGCGAGGCCTGAAATTGAGCTATTTATACAGGACGCCTATCATTTTTTTCTGAACTAACCAACTATATCACTCGAAAGGGCATCTAAAAGAGTGTTTATATAGCAACTTAGAAGATAATCGTTAGAGCCGATTTTGAGATACAGACTTACGGTACCACTTCCGGTTTTCCAATTTTTACCAAAATTTGGAAAATTTATCTGTACACCAGACCTGTCTCAATTCTGAAGATTCATAGTTCTATCTTTATTAGTTTATTAGTTTCGAAGATATGATAGTCAGAATATTCCCCACACACATACATACATACACACACACTGGCCAATTGCCAAAAACTACTTTTTTGGACTCAGGAGACCTTAAAGCATGTAAATCAGGGAAAAACTCAATATCGAATTTTCGGACCGAATACAATACTTCCATTACCTACGGTAGTCGAGTAATGAAAGTAATTATAGGCATTGATTTTGAAAAAAAAAATATATAAAAAAAGAACGCTTTTTTTTTTTCCTTAATACAAATTTTTACCTAGATATTCTCATTTAATTTTTTTTTCTCGAAAACTACTCAATAAATTTCAAAATCCATCCGTAATTATATTAATTAGCTTCTATTAAACATCCAAAAAGCATATTAGTTATTTTCTTAAATATCTGTAAAAGTTTTAGCACTTTGAAAATCATGAACTCATGAAAAAATGCTAACTGGCAAAGTGCAATTTAAAGATATCAAATCGGTTAAAAATATATCAAAAACTATAACAAATGTTGCCTGAATCTTATACTATTAAGTGAGCTATATTTGTATGTAGTGAAAACGACAGCGTTGTCGGTCATTTGATTTCAAAACCTGCTTTGTCATAAATCCAGTTCCGTGGAGATGAAGCGAGCGAACAGCCTTGACGACTGATAACGTAACGTGAGGTGAGAAAGACGTCACTACTCTTACCTCCTGCGCACGCATCCTCATAGACGGAGTCTTGGAGCACATACGAGAAACGGTTCAGTTGACGATGGGACCTCGACGAGACGGTGTCCTGTATTATGCCGCTTGCTGTTTTAAAAGATGGCTAAAGACGCAGTCGAAGTGATTAGTGTTGACGAAAAGAAGTCTTTTACGGAATATAAACTGTGCATTATTTCTAAGACGATGAACTTACTAAGTGATCGTTATTATTCATAAACTGTGTTTATTTTAACTTAGACGAAACGTGTTACGAATACGACTTGACTCTTTAACTGCTATATTCTCCATCCTGTACATTAAACTGTATTATAGTTATTCTTTATTAAATTCAATAGTTAATAATAGTTAGTATTAATTGATTGAACACCCACTACCGTACCCAATATATATATATATGAATATTTCACTGTTCTCGAAAACGGTAGCTCGGACAGTCACATAATTTAACACAAAGGTGCCCTCCGAAGGGTCATGTTGCACATCGAAATCAGATTTTCGAATTTTTGATTAGTTTTCTTTTAATTAATAAAAATATGAAAATAAAACTTCCCATTTTTATAATGACGCAAAATGGAGAATCTTAGGAGAGATTTGATTGGTTTATTTGATTTTCATTGATTTGAGCGCATTTTGCATTGAACTACAGCTACGTTATGACGAATTACAAGAGATTTGATTGGTTTATTTGATTTTGATTGATTTGAGTGTATTTTACGTTGAACTAGAGCTACATTATGAGGAATTACAAAAGATTTGTTTGGTTTTTTTTTATTTTCATTGATTTGAGTGTATTTACGTTGAACTAGAGCTACGTTATGAGGAATTACGAGAGATTTGATTGTTTTTTTTTTTCATTGATTTGAGTGTATTTTACGTTGAACTAGAGCTACGTTATGAGGAATTACGAGAGATTTGATTGGTTTATTTGATTTTCATTGATTTGAGGTAGGGGTGTCCAGTGATGTTTTTTTGGTTTTAACATGCTTGACAGTGACTGCTGCAAAACGAGTTTCGTGCGATTTCAGATTCATGTACAGCGTGGTAGGGGTGTCCAGTGATTTTTTTTTTTTTTTTTTTTTTTTTTTTTGGTTTTAACATGCATTATAGTGATTGCCGCGGAACCGAGTTTCGTGCGTTTTCAGATTCATACACAGCGAGGTAGGGGTGTCCAGTGATGTTTTTTGTTTTTAACAGGCGTGATAGTGATTGCCGCGGAACCGAGTTTCGTGTGTTCTGAGATTCATGCACAACGAGTAGGGCTGTCCAGTGTTTTTTTTTTTTTTTTCATGTGCCTGAAGCGTACATACGTGCGTTATAGTGATTGCTGCGAAAACGTCTTACGTGCGTTCTCTGATTCGACCATTCATCGAATAGAGACTTTTACTGTACGAGTAACACCTTCAACTGTTTCCAGAATATTCGAAGAATTAACATTTCTATTTGACTGTTTTCGAGAATATTCGTTTTAATAATAGTTTTGTTGCAAAGATTCGAGAAGTTCAAAAAATATTTGATATTGTCAAGAAGATCCCATACTAAAACTGATATGAAAATAGTCACCAATCGAAAATATTTATTTAAACGTTTTAATTATTCAATTAATAAGAAATCCTTTAAATATAGTGCCCAGCGAAGCGGGCGAAGCCTGCTAATATATATTTGACTGAACAAGCCTAATATAGTTCAATTTATAAATATTAAATGGAAATATAAGCTTTTACATGAAACCTTTTTTTCGGCGGTGCCGTCAAAGGTACCAAATTCTCTTGAATCAAACTTTTCAACATAAGAAGCATTGTAGCGCTTAGCGATTTCTCGTACATGATATTTTGTTAAAGTTTAAAATATGTCAGGAACTTCTGGCTTACCCTGTGAAATTTGAAAATTACCTCTAGATGCAGGAAAAAAAAAATTGTAGGCCGTCGAAAACCCATATTTTAAATGTTGTACATAATTTGTTATATTAACATAATATATATATATCAGATTTTTTTAAATGAAAATTATAAATATTTTTCTCAGGTTATTACTCTAAATAAAGTCAATGTTTTTTTAAAATGCGTTGAAATTAATTCAAAACTTTAGTGTTAAAAATAATATGCCTTTTAACACGACAAAAACGTCGCGACACGATCCCGTGTAACACGACATCTTTCTAAAATTAGAGCTTTAATAAAACAATAGTAATTTTGTCCTTCAATTCAGAATAGTTGGATAGTTTATAACCATTTGTTGCTTACAATTAAGGATTTCAAAGGGTGGAGTCAAGAAAACTCCTAATTGTTGTGTTGTTATTCAACTCACGTAGAACTGTAACTTGTAATTTCCTCAGGTAACATTACACGACAAAATAACTAAAAATGATTTTCTAAACTTATTTAATACATTCTGTAAAAATAGTTACTCTAATTTTACTCTTTTAGGTGTGATGCGTACTTTTTTACGGAATATTTTGTTTGTATTCTTTGTTCGCAATTAGCGTTAATAACAGTTATAATTACAATTAAAAAATTGTTAATTCCTTTGATATTTAATAATGATATAATTCTTACACGCATACACTGTAAATGTAAACGTCTTAAATTCAGTTAAAATAATCTCTTATATGATGGTCATTTTTTTAAGCGACAAAAAAAGTCTTACTTTTTGAGATACCTTCTTGCATCTGAAATTAAGACATTACAAATGTCTTGAAACACCGCCATGTTGCTTTGATTTAAAAACACTGCCATGTTAGGCTTAAAAATACCGCTATTTTTAAGGCTCTTTATTAATTAAATAAATGTGATCTGTGACACTGTTTTTCTGTTAAAAATAGAATTTAGGATTTTCCAGAGCGTAAATAAAATATGAATTACTTTTTAAGAGAAAAATTTCTTTTAACCGGCACAAGAATCGAATTCATATCAGCCGTTGAATACGACATGTGGTATCGGTGAGCGGCATCAATGTCAAATATTTTATTAATCACGCCACCAAGTAACACGACAATGCACCATTTTACAATGATATGTATTCTACTATTAACAAATGTTCCATACACTGTTAAAAAAAAAAAAAAAAAAAAAACGGAAGATTTTACAGCAAAATGTGCTAACACCCATATTACCAGCATATTCTGCTGTTAAATAAGACAATTTACAGCAAAAACATCTGTAAAGAAAGACTCTTTTACAGTTGTTTCTGCTGTAAATTACTTCTTTTTTACTTTTCTCCCTTCATGCACCCATATTTCCAGCATATTATGCTGTAAAAGTCTACCATTTTTTCTTACAGTGTACGTCTTTTCGAGATCTGTTGTATAGTTATTTCTATGATAAATAAACATCTTAGCGGTGTAGTAAATAAAAATACTGCAAAGTTTTTACCTTATAGAGTCAGGTAGGGTAAATAACACCAGTGCCAGTTACAAAGAAATTGTAAAAGATTTTTTTTTTTTTCTTTTTTTCAAAACTATAGATGTGAAAATTATATTTCTCATGATAGATATCTTTATAATTGATTTCAAGTACATTAAATAAGTTACAACTGTTAACTTAACAGCCCACCGAAACTTTCGAAATACAAATTTGTCAACTTAGTCTTCGAAGTTATTTAGTTCAAAAAGAAAATATTTCAGGCCAGAAAAAAATATATATATATATTTAAAAGCATATTAGTAATGCATTTATGTATCTGCGATATACTTTTAGTCTTTCTATAAAGACAGCTAAATTTTTTAAAATGTGTGATCATAACTACCCCCACAGTTTTTCAAAAGTGGGATAATTATGACCACACTGTAATTAATAACATAGTAACATATATTAAAGTTTTTTTTTTTTATTATTATTATTAAGGAAAGCATATAACCTTCAAAAAATATTAAAAACAATAAATCACTAAAATTATTCGTGATTTATACCAGAAGTTGCAAATATATTAAGTGTACTGATGAAAGGAGGTTTTGTTTTTAACATAGATAAATCTAGATTTAGATGCAACTCATTTTCTTTGTCTCTATATGTTAAATATATATATATATATATATATATATATATATATATATATACACCCTTGTGCAAATTAATTGAAACAAACTCGAAAAATTGAGAAATCTAAGAAGAAATCCTATTTTATTTAATTTTATACAAAATCAAAAGTTTTTAGTACATAATATGATCCCCACGATTCTTTATTAACATTTGGACAAGATTCGGCATGGATTCTACCAATTTTCTACAATCATTTATAGTATTTGTGTCCTTGTACCACACAAGAATTAGCGCCGTTATTAGCTTCTCCATAGTTGTACATTTCATATTTAATAGGCGTTTCTTGCATATAGCCCAAAGATTCTGAATTAGATTGATATCAAGAGAGTTCCCAGGCCATTAAAATGTCTCAATTTGTTTCTCAGACATGAATTTCTTGACCATTTTGAATGTATGACACGGGGATAAATCCTGCTGAAAAATCTTCGTTCCATCAGGGTATCGTTTCTCCAACTCTGGAACCGCTTTTTTTTTATCCAAAATAGTAATATATTGCCCAGAACGCATCATACCATCAGCAGCCTACAAAGAACCAACCCCAAAACATCTTTTAAGGGTGTTTAACAAATTGGTTAATGTAGCAATCTCGAATTCTTTCGCCTGGTGATCTCCGCACATGTTGAATCCGCTGGCCTTGGACGGAAAAAGGGCTTTCTTCACTAAATAAATCCTTCCTTCAATTTTCTACTGTCCAATTCTTATATTTTAAGGCTCACAAGTAGCGTTTTCCTTCATTGGTTGGGTCAGAAGCTGTTTCTTCATAGGCCGATAGGCTGACCGACGGACTTCAAGAGGAAGCCTCTGAACTATAAATGAGCTAATATTTATTCCATGCTCTTTTAAAATCTTTATTAAATGCAGCACTAGTCTTTCGAGGGTATTTTTTACTTTGTGTAAGTATAAAAGAGTCACCTCTTGGCGTTGCTTTCATTTTTCGGCCGCATTTCCCTCTCCATTTTGGAGATATGGATCCTGTTTTTTATTTTGTTTTATGATATGGCTCACAGTTGCAATACTAACGACAACTATCTTCAAAATCTCTCTATAAGTCTTTGGCTTATGTTCGCAGAGAGTAACAATCTTTCTACGCTTTCACAGTGTCACATCCATCTCTGACGACAGTGAACTTTCAACTAATGGAGCTCATCTACGGAAGTTCCCGCGCATGCGCTCTCAGAACCTCTCTATTTGGATGGAAATTGTTGTTAGGCAAAAGATTTATTCATCCCACCCATATTTTAACATATTGTTGTATGATTGTTGAAGAATAATATTAATGATTTTTAAATTCACGAAAAAAATAGTTTGTTTCAATTAATTTGTACAAGGGTGTATATATATATATATATATATATATATATATATATATATATATATATATATACACATATTTATTTATTTGTTTATTTAAAAGCAAATTACAGTTTTTTTTTTTTTTTTTTTTTTAGAAAAATGTATTTTTCAACCATGTTTCTTGCAATCATGGGAGCATCTGCGTAAGTGCTAACGAGTCCATTGCTTAAATAAGGGTGATAACCCTTGTGGTTCAGAGAAAAGAGCGATACGAGAATACCGAATAACTATAGATGTTTACCAAATTCCAACCTCTTGGTGTTGTGTTTATTGGTGTTTTTTCATTCATATTTTTTAAATAAATTTATTGGTTTCTCACATGTTGTGATGAGTTTATTTTGATATAAGTTTTTTTTCTTATTTTGGTTCCAATGAATGTTTTGGTCCTTGGTACAAAGAAATATTTAGCTTTTGCTATCGTTGTGACAGAAAAACATTCATTTAGCATGTTTGCATTCTACCAGGCCCTTGATAAAGTTAGAATGCAAATATGCAGTTATTTCATTCCAATTTATTTTAATTCATTTTGCTGTGACTTTATTTCATCGTTGGTTTGATTTTGGTGGACTTTGTTTTTGATCATATTAATTGTTTGAATACTGCTAATTATTTAATTACCTTTAAATTCCAACTGTACGTACTGATAATATTTAATAACCTTTATATTTCTACATTACGTTCTGATTATCTATTTATCAATATATATAACGAATAATTCTTTCATTTGTGTTTTTGTTATTTCAAATATATTTTATTTTTCATTGCATGATAGATATTTCTCGATAATATATATCCTAATATGGGTGCTATAATATGAAATCTTGCAAATTATTTTTGCTCTGTGAAGAGTTCGACGATCTTGAAAATGAAGCTCAATGAAACTTTCTAAGATGAAACTTTTTGAACGTATTAAAATAAGTTTCTCATTGTTCCGTTTTGGTTAATTAATTTCATATGGATATACAACCGTATTTGTTGTCAACTGCAATTTAATACTTATGAACACGAATTTATGATTTGTAAAAGTATTATGATTTGTTAAAATTACTTTGAAAATTGCCGTTGTGTATATAAACTTTTAACACATATCTTTAGGCAGTGTATTAATATATATCATAGGCAGTATTTATGATGTTAAGTTTAAACGACGACAGTACAAATTTCAGGAAAGTATATGGAGAACTACTTCTGGTATTTATATTTGGTAAAAGGTATTAAAGTACTTTGTGTTGATAATGCAGTATTTATATACACATGAATCTTGTATTTATGTAACTTTTAATAATTAGTCATAAATTTTGCAACAAATTTAATGAAAAATTATTTATAACATGCTGATGAATTTTTATAACGTTTTAACAAAATTTTATTTATTTATTTATTTATTTATTTTGTAGTGTATATCGAATTAAATCAGATTAAATATGAATATATACAAAAGTTAGACGATAATATAACAGAATTACACATTTTTAAAACTTAGCCTACATACGTTAGTCTAAAATCAATAGTACTTATAAAGTTTTTAATTATTCTCCATAATTAGCTATATCTACTACTAGTTTTCAATCTATCTATACATATAATAAAATAAGATGTTTGTGTGTGTGTCATTGTGTATGGTTTCCAACGCTTTTTAAGAAAACGGCTGATGGCTGAGCTACAAAAATTTGCATGGTGGTTCGTAATGACCTCTCCTGATGCACCTCGAAGCCCGATTTTCGAATTTTGTTTTAGTTTTCTTTCAATTAATTAAAATGTTAAAATAAAAACCTTTTAATTACTGATAAATTGGCCATATAATTTTAATCCTTAATTTAATTGTTGCCAAAAAAAAATTATCATTATTTTTTGGACAAAAAAAAAAAAAAAAAACGTGAACAATAAAAATTACATTTATTTAAAATGACGAAAGTAAATTAAAAAAAATTAGAAATGTCAGTCGTATCGTTACAAATAAGATACCAAATGAAAGATGCAATTTTTGTGAATCCAACGGATTAAACAGCTTATCGATCGGACAATTAGATTTTTTAAAATTAACTAATGTATGTATTTTAGGTGGCAAGAGAAGGAGATTGTATGGAAACCGTTTGGAAATTTTTTTTAATGTGCTACTGATTAAGTCACATGTTTTTTTTAAAGTGGGATTAAAAATTGCAGTTTTGAATTTTTTTTAAATTTTCTTTCACAAACACAAACATATAGTATACAGCCTGTACAACACTAGACCAAATTGAAGTTCAAATTTCATCAATATTTAAATAAATAAATGAAAATAAAAATATGTTTAATGGGAAATTAAACCATTAAAAGTTTAGTTGTCTAAAATATGGCAGAAATAGCGCTCATAGCATATTGTTACAAGGTATTAAGTCTTATTTTTACAAGGGATTAAATCTAAAATGGTTGAAAAAAATTCAAAAGTCGCCAAAGAGAGCTATATTAAGGCGGTACTGTGATCATGCTTACAAACCATGAATTATATATAACCACAAACAATTAATTGTCTCATGCAACAGACGTAGCCGGTCATAGCATATTATAATATTTAGCGTGAAATTGTTATCATTTTTATGGTTGATCGGGGATAAACAAAATAAACATAGGAAATAACGTAAAAGCAAATATTATGTGCACCACGTATAGTGTTGTTCATATGTAACTGGGATTCAAATATAAAGGGGATACTTCATTTTTTTTCGATACTATCTATTTCGAAACTGTTATCTAATAAGGACTTAATGGAAGCCTATTGGTAAACCATTGTCTCAGGTAATAGGGACAAGCGCCCGAGTTTTAGCGGATGACCAAATCGCTACCGAAGGCAGCAGGGATCCGAAGCGAGCTTTTGAGCAATTTTAGTATTTTATTTTATTTTTATAAAGCTATATAGAAAAGAGTTTCCTTTAAATTTAGTGACCAGCGAAGCGGGCAAAGCCTGCTAGTACATATAATAAAATAAGATGTTTGTGTGTGTGTCATTGTGTATGGTTTCCAGAGCTTTTTAAGAAAACGGCTGATGGCTGAGCTACAAAAATTTGCATGGTGGTTCGTAAAGACCTCCCCTGATGCACCTCGAAGCCCGATTTTCTAATTTTGTTTTAGTTTTCTTTTAATTAATTAAAATGTTAAAATAAAAACCTTCTAATTACTGATACCATTTAATTTTAATCCTTAATTTAATTGTTGCCAAAAAAATTATCATTATTTTTTCGACAGAAAAAAAAAAAAAAAAAAAAAAAAAAAAAACGTGAACAATAAAAATTACATTTATTTAAAATGAGGAAAGTAAATAAAAAAAATTAGAAATATCAGTCGTATCGTTACAAATAAGATACCAAATGAAAGATGCAATTTTTGTGAATCCAACGGATTAAACAGCTTATCGATCGGACAATTAGATTTTTTAAACTAATGTATGTATTTTAGGTGGCAAGAGAAGGAGATTGTATGGAAACCGTTTGGAAAATTTTTTAAATGTGCTACTGATTAAGTCACAAGTTTTTTTCAAAGTGGGATTAAAAATTGCAGTTTTGAATTTTTTTTAAATTTTCTTTCACAAACACAAACATATAGTATACAGCCTGTACAACACTAGACCAAATTGAAGTTCTAATTTCATCAATATTTAAATAAATAAATGAAAATAAAAATATGTTTAATGGGAAATATATATAACCATTAAAAGTTTAGTTGTCTAAAATATGGCAGAAATAGCGCTCATAGCATATTGTTACAAGGTATTAAGTCTTATTTTTACAAGGGAATAAATCTAAAATGGTGACAAAAATTCAAAAGTCGCCAAAGAGAGCTATATTAAGGCGGTACTATGATCATGCTTACAAACCATGAATTATATATAACCACAAACAATTAATTGTCTCATGCAACAGACGTAGCCGGTCATAGCATATTATAATATTTAGCGTGAAATTGTTATCATTTTTATGGTTGATCGGGGATAAACAAAATAAACATAGGAAATAACGTAAAAGCAAATATTATGTGCACCACGTATAGTGTTGTTCATATGTAACTGGGATTCAAATATTAAAGGGATACTTCACTTTTTTCGATACCATCTATTTCGAAACTGTTATCTAATAAGGACTTAATGGAAGCCTATTGGTAAACCATTGTCTCAGGTAATAGGGACAAGCGTCAGAGTTTTAGCGGATGACCAAATCGCTACCGAAGGCAGCAGGGATCCGAAGCGAGCTTTTGAGCAATTTTAGTATTTTATTTTATTTTTATAAAGCTATATAGAAAGGAGTTTCCTTTAAATTTAGTGACCAGCGAAGCGGGCAAAGCCTGCTAGTACATATAATAAAATAAGATGTTTGTGTGTGTGTCATTGTGTATGGTTTCCAGAGCTTTTTAAGAAAACGGCTGATGGCTGAGCTACAAAAATTTGCATGGTGGTTCGTAATGACCTCTTCGGATGCACCTCGAAGCCCGATTTTCGAATTTAGTTTTAGTTTTCTTTTAATTAATTAAAATGTTAAAATAAAAACCTTTTAATTACTGATAAATTGGCCATTTAATTTTAATCCTTAATTTAATTGTTGCCAAAAAAAATTATCATTATTTTTTGGACAGGGAAAAAAAAAAAAAAAAAAAACATGAACAATAAAAATTACATTTATTTAAAATATTTAATTTTATTCCTTAATTTAATTGTTGCCAAAAAAATTATCATTATTTTTTCGACAGAAAAAAACCGTGAACAATAAAAATTACATTTATTTAAAATGAGGAAAGTAAATTAAAAAAACTAGAAATATCAGTCGTATCGTTACAATTAAGATACCAAATGAAAGATGCAATTTTTGTGAATCCAACGGATTAAACAGCTTATCGATCGGACAATTAGATTTTTTAAAATTAACTAATGTATGTATTTTAGGTGGCAAGAGAAGGAGATTGTATGGAAACCGTTTGGAAATTTTTTTTAAATGTGCTACTGATTAAGTCACATGTTATTTTTAAAGTGGGATTAAAAATTGCAGTTTTGAATTTTTTTTAAATTTTCTTTCACAAACACAAACATATACTGTTAAACCGCAGAAGAATGATCCCTGGCGTCTTCTGCGCATGAGTGAAAAGGGTTGGTCCATTTATAAAATAGGAATGTCCGTAGTACCTAGGGATGTGTTTGTTTGTTGGTATGAAAAAATTATTAACTCACTGATTACATTTCTTTTCCTTCTTGGAACTGATTCTTGGATATCTGGTTATATAAATATTTTACGATTAATTAAAAGAAAGAAAAACTCATAATATTATAAAGGGGATAGTTTTAAGGTATAACTTTAGTATATCCCCATAGCTGAATTTGGCGAATTTTCGTTGGCGATATAATATGGCAGCCTATATGTTGTTTATTTTGGATTTATGATTTTATGATTTAGATTATGATTTTATCATTTATGATTTTTAGATTTATGATTTAGCCATAATCGCCAACAAAAAATTGCCAAATGTCGTTGTGGGGATATATTAAAGTTGTTCTTTGAAGTGTGTAACACTAATTTAAAAATTATGTCAATTATTATTTACAAACTAGTATATAACCCCTTAAAAAATGATGAAATGTGAAATCAATTAAGGTAGTGAATCAACGAATTCTTTGCCAGCTTCGCTGGTCACTATATTTAAAGGAGACTAATGTACAAGTCGTACCTGACGGGGAAGTTAAATCTTATTTCTTGAAGAATTCTTTTCAAAGTTTCTCTTTGATACTTAAAATTTATCTTTTCTTTAAGTACAGGAATTAATTTGGCAATTGTAGGTACGATCTTATTTACTGCGTAAAACTCATGTACTGTTGTTCGAATAACATCGCAATCAAAATTATCCAGAGAAATGTTTTCGATGGTACTGTTCTTTTGCCGCTTTTTTGGTGATACAAACATTGGATTGTCTTCTCCTCTTGATTCTCTTCGTATTCTGATCGTGGCTTCTGATATATTAGTTATTTCACGCGTACGTTTCACTGATTGGGAAAGTGGAACAATAGCTTCTCCTTCTAAAGCTTCTTTATCGCAAAACTTAATGACATGATGTACAATACGCTTCGTTTCACTATGAAGAGGTTTAATCCGAGAACTCGTACCACATGTACGATCCATTTCCAATATAAACAGACTGTTATACAGCAAGAAATAAAAGAAAACAAAGCAGGAGTATTAATTATTCTACACATAACAGAGGAAACTAGAATAATAGAAAAAATTCCCCTCTCTTTTCATTGCTGTGTCTCCCAGAGCGTGAGTGGAATCGTCCTGGCACTTTGCCAACCAGGTATCAATCTTCGGAGGGCGCTCAGTTGTATACAGCCTGTACAACACTAGACCAAATTGAAGTTCAAATTTCATCAATATTTAAATAAATAAATGAAAATAAAAATATGTTTAATGGGAAATATATATAACCATTAAAAGTTTAGTTGTCTAAAATATGGCAGAAATAGCGGTCATAGCATATTGTTACAAGGTATTAAGTCTTATTTTTACAAGGGATTAAATCTAAAATGGTGACAAAAATTCAAAAGCCGCCAAAGAGAGCGATATTAAGGCGGTACTATGATCATGCTTACAAACCATGAATTATATATAACCACAAAAAATTTATTATCTCATGCAACAGACGTAGCCGGTCATAGCATATTATAATATTTAGCGTGAAATTGTTATCATTTTTATGGTTGATCGGGGATAAACAAAATAAACATAGGAAATAACATAAAAGAAAATATTATGTTCACCACGTATAATGTTGTTCATATGTAACTGGGATTCAAATATAAAGGGGATACTTCATTTTTTTCGATACTATCTATTTCGAAACTCTTATCTAATAAGGACTTAATGGAAGCCTATTGGTAAACCATTGTCTCAGGTAATAGGGACAAGCCCCCGAGTTTTAGCGGATGACCAAATCGCTACCGAAGGCAGCAGGGATCCGAAGCGAGCTTTTGAGCAATTTTAGTATTTTATTTTATTTTATAAAGCTATATATAAAGGGTTTCCTTTAAACGTAGTGACCAGCGAAGCGGGCAAAGCCTGCTAGTACAAAATAAAATTTGAAGTGTTTTCGATAATTATATATTAAGTGTATGTGGTTATATGCAATTTCCATATTATAATTACATTCTTTTTATTTTATGAAGTTAGATAAGTAAATTATATCAATATAAAGTAAATTATAATTAAGAGTTTGAAAGTGATTAATTAAATTTCTGGTGTACATTATGCATTAATATAATTCCAATGTAATTTAATAACGCGATGTATTAAGGTTTGTAATTAAATATCTATTTTACACGTCCTTCAAAGTTTCTGTTAATTATAATTTACATTAAATCTAATAATATAAAGTACATTTATTGTAAATATTTAAGCTGTGACAATGATTAACTTTTTTTCTATATTAGTTAAATATTTGGTAATATACAAATTGCTAGGACTGGATTGAAAAACTTGTTAAGATATGAAATTTTGTTGAGATTTTAAAAAAGTGTGGGGTATTTTATATTATACATATACGCCAAAAGTCTCCAATTTTCAACCGAGTCGGTTGAAATGTCACAATTTTTAAAAAGACATTTTTTTTTTATAAACTTTAACTCATTCCTTCCCCTTCTCTTTCAAAAAAAAAAAAAAAAAAAAAAAGTACATGGCATATTATCTAGCATAAACTATAATATAGGAAGCTTGCGAATTTTTAAATATCAATGTAAAGTGGCCTAAAAAAAAAAAAAAAAAAAAAAAAACTCCTAATCACTATTTATAGCCAATTTATTTTTGTCAACATCTGTTTAAATCTAGCGAATTTAAAAAACGTGTTTTTAAAACCCCAATTCACAAACCACATCACTTATCATTAACTTGATTTAAAAATTAAAATGTTGCCAACTGGCTTTCTTCTTCTTCTTCTTCTTTTTTTTTTTTTTTGGAAGGATGGAAGATTGCTAGCTAGCAAATTTTATAAAATATAAATACAAAATAGCCTGAAAAGACACATTTTAAATAACCCATTTATGGTCACGCCTTGTCATTGTTTGTTATGTGTTAACAAAGTTAACATTTTAGCAATAATACTGTGAACTGATATTCCCTGTGTAGCAACATCGTACAAATAATAATAATAATAAACATTCAGAAGTAAAAAATTAACCACATATCCCTAGCATCGATTTCTCGAAATTTGCTCAAGTAATAACAAGGATATATCATTTTGAACAGTATCTGCGATCGGTTAAAGGTGAGGAAAATTTCACCGAAAAACGATATCGAACCGACGACGAATCACGTGAAAATTCAATAAAAATCGTGTCTTCCAATCGGATTTTCATTGGATCAGCTACTAAAATTCATCGGGTTCCGATCATCGGATTCAACTATTTTCGATGAGGCATTTTAGATGAACATCTGATAAAATTCATCGCTCTTGATGGGATTTCGATTATCGGCCGTTCACAAGTTTAGCGGTCGTCGATGAGAGGCCGTTCTATGGCCGATTAAATTTCACTACTAAGGATACGCATTCATGTCCGTGAAAGTGTAAATTACAAATGATTTGTCAAACATATTTTCATCAAACATAACTAATATCTATATCGATTAAATCAGCGTTCTATTAAAATAAATAAATAAATGAATAATAACGTGTTCAAATCGATGTATTCGTTGGGAGATACAGTATCACAGGTTGTATCTCCCAAAAACTAGCTTTAAGTTTCCAGACAAAATATTACTCAGACAAAATATTACTCAGACAAAATATTACTCCAGACAAAATACTACTCTATTTTTGTTGGGGGTTAAAATGAAGGACGTTATAATTCATGTTCTAAAAAAAGTGGAAGCCATAGAGTCACCATTATATCTTCCAAATCAATTTCTGCTTTGAAAGGATTTGCTATGACATTTTATATTTAATCTTAATACTAGTGGATCTGCAGATCAGGAGCCTCAACGTCCTATTTACATCACACATTATTCAACAAGTCATTTTTAGTTATTCCTTATTATAATATATATATATTGATTCGATTGACTTTCTACATAAACAGATACATTCCTGAGGTGGGCTGCCGCCCCCTCAATCCCCAACTGTATCTCTCTTTCTATATCTACCTGTATATCACATATGTATTCTTAATAACTGACAGTCTTGTATTATTTCCCTGAAATTCATAAATATTTGTACTGAATTTCATGCAAAAAGGTTACACGCTACATCGCAATTATTTTGTGTAACCCTGTAAACTAATTACCAATCCTATGGGTACATTTTTCAACAGAAACACACGCTTTTAAAATTCTAATAAAATTCCAAAATATATTCTAATATAATCTAATAAAATTCCAAATAGGGTCTAACCATCTTAAGATACACTTTTAAGAAATACCGACTTTAGGCCGTAATAGTACAAAATTCTGTTATGTATCCCGGAAAAGGAACCACAGTTATTATGTACGCCATTGATACGAATACACCTAATTAATTATAACTCATTAATATTTCAAATTAATTTGACATCATTTGGATGATTGCAGTACGTCATCGGAATTCTTTTGCGTGGTCCCATAAATAAATTATCTAGTTTATACATACCCTTTTTTAACAGTAAACATGCTTCCAAGCACCTTTACAATGTATGTTAATTTCATTTTGTTCAATACACCATAAACGCATTAGGAGCGCTTAAATAAAAAATTGTCCATGGCTCTAACGTCACAAAATTATTTTGTGTGTCTCCGTAAACGAACCATAAACATTGTATATGTTACCGTTAAAGTATATAATTCAGTTATTTCATAGAATAACTAGGTATTTCATGAAATAACTAGACAAGTCAGTTAAAGTATATAATAAATAAAAAATTTCATAATTTACCTAGTTATTCTATGAAATAACTAGTTATTCTGTAAAATAACTAATGACAGACCATTAAAGTATAAAATAAACAATTTCAAAATTATTTTATAAATTAATTGATCATAAATTCATGTACGCAAAGCGTACAGACGTGCATAATACTGCCTGCTGCAGTACAAAATTGTGCATATGTTTCAGATTCATGCATTTTGAGATAGGGGTATCCAGTGATTTTTTTTTTCATGTATTCGAAATACTGGCTGCTGCAGTACAAAATTGTGCATATGTTTCAGATTCATGCATTTTGAAATAGGGGTATCCAGTGATGTTTTTTTTGTTTTGTTTTCATGTACGCAAAGCGTACAGACGTGCGTGATACTGGCTGCTGCAGTAGAAAATTTTGCATATTTTTTTTTTATTTTATGCATTTTAAGTAAACTTTTGTATCTCAAAATGCATGAATCTGAAACATATGCACAATTTTGTACTTCAGCAGCCAGTATTTCGAACGTCTGTATGCTTTGCGTACATGAAAACAAAACAAAACAAAATCACTGGATACCCCTATCTCAAGATGCATGAATCTGAAACATATGCTCAATTTTGTACTGCCGCAGCTAGTATTTCGAACATCTGTACGCTTTGCGTATATGAAAACAAAACAAAAAAATCACTGGATACCCCTATCTCAAAATGCATGAATCTGAAATATATGCACAATTTTGTACTGCAGCAGCCAGTATTTCGAACGTCTGTACGCTTTGCGTACATGAAAACCAAAAAAAAAAAAAAAAAAAATCACTGGATACCCCTATCTCAAGATGCATGAATCTGAAACATCTGCACAATTTTGTACTGCAGCAGCCAGTATTTCGAACGTCTGTACGCTTTGCGTACATGAAAAAAAAAACATCATTGGATACCCCTATCTCAAAATGCATGAATCTGAAAAGTATGCACAATTTTATACTGCAGCAGCCAGTATTTCGAACGTCTGCACGCTTTGCGTACATGAAAAAAAAATCACTGTGTGTACTCCTATCTCAAAATGCATGTGTCTGAAAAATATGCAAAATTTTGTGCTGCAGTGCTAAATTCACTGCTAAATTCACTGCTAAAATAACTGGAAAATATTCAATAATTAATCACATTCCCCAAAATTTAGCGGGGATTATGCATATTCATTTTATACTTTAACGATCAAGTAATCGTTATTCTATAGAATACCTTGTTAAATCGTAGAATTCAATAATATTATATACTTTAACTTACTTGTCCAGTTATTTCATTAAATACCTAGTTATTCTATGAAATAACAGATTTCATGCTTTAACGGTAACATATACACTAGTAAAAACTATTCAGCTTATTCTATGTTTTTCTTGAATAATTGTTAGAAATTTGACATAATTTGGATGATTACGTGACATTGACAAAATACTTTTGTAAGATCCTGTACATTAATTAGGAAGACTAGGAGCACATATTTTCTTCAAACAACATAAGTTTAAGCATCTTCCTAATGTACTGTAATTTCATTTTGTTGATTGCAAATTAATTATGTTAAAACGCGTTTAAACGAAATTCACCCCATAAGCCGTAATGAAAAGAATTTTGGCTTGTATCTGTACACAATTCATAAACAATATAAACATAAAAAATCTGGAGTGACTCCACTCGACTTTCCGAACATTGAGTAATTAACAGTTTTGTAGATAAAGTAAAGAAAGAGTAGTTGTTAAACAAACAAAAGAGAGAAAACCATAATAGAGTGTTTGAGTATTTTTCTCCATCTATTACACGTTGTTTTATTTAACGCTACTGAACTTTGAGCCCATAGATCATAATGATAAAGAAATTTTCGCTGTGTCCCTGTAAAAACCTATAAATGCTAGATTCACCAAAATGCTTATAGTTAGTGCAACAGTGATTTATAATACTCATATAAATTTTCAGCTGAATTCAATAAGGCGTTTAGATGCTATCGTACTTTTTAAAATTTAGTCCCATAGGCCATAATGATAAAGAATTTTTCTTTGTGTCCCTGTTAAAAAACTGTAAGTGCTAGATTCACCAAAATCTATACAGTTAGTTCATCTGTGATCTATAACATGTGTACAAATTTTTTGCTCAGATTAATAAGGCGTTTAGACGCTATCACATTTTTAAAAATTTGGCCCCATAGGCATAATGATAAAGAATTTTTCTTTGTGTCTCTGTAAAAAGACTATAAGTGCTAGATTCTCCAAAATCTATACAGATTGAGTATTTGTGATATATAATATGTGTATAAAATTTTTGCTCAATTGAATAAGGCGTTTAGATGCTATCGCACTTTTAAGATTTTGCTCCCATAGGCCATAATGATAAAGAATTTTTCTTTGTGTCCCTGTAAAAAAACTATAAGTGCTAGATTCACCAAAATCTATAGGGTTCGTACTATGGTGACTTACAGTATGCGTACCAACTTTCAGCTTATTCGAACAAAGCGTTTAGACGCTAGCGTGTTCACTCACAGACATACACACATACACACATACACACACACATACATACATCATCGTAAAAATAGTGAAAACGGACTCAGGGGACCTCAAAACGTATAGAAACATCAAAATCTCGAATTCGGATTTTTGACATGATTACAATACTTTCCTCACTATAGTGTTCTGAAAGTAAAAATATACAGCTATTTCTATACAAAGCCTGAACGTCTGAGCCAATTTAAACAATCGAAGATTTTTTTGCAGCCGCTATTGCGGTACATACAAATTCTGCCAACAGACCGTTATGATAAAAAAAAAAAAAAATTGGTGTGCCTGTACACGAACTACAAATGGAACACACACTTAAAACTACAAAGCTAATTCCGTTGGGATCAGGAATATGTGTACCAAATTGCAAGTCTATAGCGTGATTTTTGTGGCCGCTATCGCGGTACATACAAATTCTTCCCATGGGCTGTAATGATAAGAAAAACTTTGGCGTGTCCCTGTACACGAACTGCAAAAGGAATGCACACTCAAAACTACACAGTTAATTCCGTGGGCCTCATAAAGAAACATATGTACCAAGTTTCAAGTCAATTGCGTGATTTTTGTGGCCGCTGTCGCGCGACAGACAAACACACAGACGGAACTAAAATACATTTCGAGCCTCAAGAGAGGGATACTGACGTTTCAGCAATAATACCAGATATGTGCATCAAAATAGATATTTTGAATTGATGGCTAAGATTGGTTTAAACTTTCATCGATAAATGTCTCTTTGAATAGTCAAGATATCGCTGCAAGGGATTTACAGAAAAAAAAAAAAGACATTTTGAAACACAAAATAAAACTAATATTTGACATGTTATTTTTCTATACTGAAATATTAAAATCCCAGTATGTTATGAAATTCTTAGGGAAGCTGAAAAATTTCTTATTCTTGAAAATTTTTATTTCTAAAGTAAGTAGCTAAAATTCGTAATTAATTTTAAAAAGTAAGATATTTTTAATCTTTTAAACTTCTTATACGATGGAAGCTTTTATAATATTTTTGAACGTTTTTCAACATGATAAAATGTTTTGCTTTTTGTAAGTACTTTTTTTCTAATACTAAGCATAGAGATTAAATTTATGTTACGCAGAAAATTTTTATTTATTATATTTACTTTTATTCCTAGTAGAAAATATGTAAACACAAAAAAATGTTTCTTTCCTTACAGAAGAGTAAAAATTATAGGCGCATCTACATATGATAAAATCCTTCCCTTTAATCACAACTATGTTTTAACGTCCTCGATAAAAAGAACCAAGAAGAAATTATATTCTAAATTTGTAGCTCTTTGGTATGTAGCTGTAATAAAACGGTTTTATAATTTTTGTCAATTTATTTTATTTCAAAATATTCCAAACACTTGCCTAGTAGTTATAATCGATTATCTTATAATTTATAAAATTTCTCAGAACTTTACTAGCATCCATTTAATTAAAAATTTCTTTATTTTTTCGTTATAATGTTAATCTAATAACCGATTTTTCTTTTTCCTCTAACTGTTAATATGCGCTTACATCCTTATGTAAGTTATCTTTTGAACTTATTATTGTGTATGTGTACGAGTACAATAGGTAAGACTCTAGTATTTGAATTCCTTCTCAGCGTTAAAAAAAAAAAAAAAGCAAGTCCTTCCGGCTTATTCGGAAGGGTAGGTTGACTTCTTTTTCCTTATCAAGTAGCCGTCATTTTGTTTCAAAATGGCGGCTACAAATTATTAATGCACTTGGTAGAAATATTGATGTAGGCTATGCACATATGGAATTTTAAGCAAATCGGTTCATAAATACTTTTTTATGTGAATTTAAAATTTTCAAGTGACCAGCGCTTGGAAACAAAATGGTGAGTTAAATTGACAAATATATGAAATGTATTTGTGAGATAAGTCTACTGTACACATATAGTTCGAATTAATTCAAAATCTCAAAATTCATCGTGTTGAAAAATTAAGTGGCTGGCACTTCGATCAAAATGGCAGAGAAAGTTAGTTCCTCATCTAAAATATCGTTTCAAATTTGAAAATAATTTTTTTTGTAGAAATTCTTTCAATTATTAAGTTGATAAAATGTTAGTTTTCTGCATTTCTAGCTTGTTTTAGCATTAAAATAGCCTAATTTTTCCTTAAAAACGCATTAAAAAGATCCAGCAAAGCAGGTAATGGATTTGGCGCCAAATTTCGCGACTTTTCCCCTATGGCGACTTTTTTGGCGACTTTTGGCGAGAAAATATTTATAATCGATATACCAAAGATGGACGCAATAACGTGATTGGTTCACGAGTTATGTGAATTTTCTAGATTTTTGTTCTTTGAATGATAAATCCATTTTTCAACTTTGATTTGAATTGATTAAGTATTTCTAAAGTTACCGTGATAAAAAATTTTCCAGTGGTCGCCAGTTGGAAACAATACAGTGGAACAAGTTGACCAGCAAACATATCCAAGATATTTGAAGCATATAGGTTCGCTGTCCAACTGTGGTTTAAATCAGTGCCGTGTTTCAAAAGTTAATTTTATGGCAAATTTTCAAGTGGCAGTCCAAGTGGTTGCAACTTGGAAACAAAATGGCAAAACAACTTGCTCAGCAAAATCATCCAGTATACTTCTTTGAGTACCTTGTCCAGTTCTAGTTCAAATTAAATCAGTATTTCAAAAATTATCGTCATAAGAATTTTTCAGGTGGTGCCACTTGGAAAAAAAACGGAGTGAGATGCCTAGCGAACTTATCTGAGATATTTGTAGGATAAATCCACTACCCAAATTTGATGCGAATTGATTCTGTATTACTTAAGTTACTATATTGACAAATTTTCAAGTGGCAGCCACTTAGACATAAAATTGCGGATCAAGTCACCAAGTGAACTTATCCTAGATATTTGAACCTTAAGTTTACTATCCAACTTTTATTTGAATCAGTTTAGTATTTTAAAAGTTATCGTGATGGCATATTTTCAAGTGGCTGGAACTTAGAAACAAGATGTCGCGACAAGTTGCCCAGAGAAAACATTCAAGATAATTATATGATAATATCACTGTCCAAATTTGGTTCGATTTGGAGTATTATTTCAGAAGTTATCGTAATTTTAAATTTTCAAGTGGGAGCCTGATTTCAAGTGGTCCCGCTGGTCCCGCTTAACTTAAGATATCTGCCACTTTATTAAAAATGGCGGATATAGTTTACTAATAAACTTCATTGAGATCCTTATGTGGTCTGTATTTACATCAAAATTTAAACAATTTCGGAATACGCTTTTTACAATTTAAATTTGAAATTTTCAAGTGGTCTCCACTTGAAAACAAAATGGCGGAGCAACTTGGTTAACAAACTCATCTAAGATATTTATAAGAAAAGTTAAGACACTGTTCAAATTTGGTTCCATTTGGAGTATTTTTTCGGAAGTTATCATGGTTTTAAATTTTCAAGTGGTAGCCTCATTTCAAGTGGTCCCGCTTAACTTAAGATATCCGCCACATTATTGAAAATCGCGAATAAAGTTCATTAATAAAGTTATTTGAGACACTTGTATAATCTATGTATGCATCAAAATTAAAAAAAAAATCGGAATATGCTTTTTACAATTTGAATTTGAAAATTTCAAGTGGTCTCCACTTGAAAACAAAATGGCGGAGCAACTTGGTTGACAAATTCATCTGAGTTATTTATAAGATAAGTTAAGACACTATCCAAATTTGGTTCGATTTGGAGTATTATTTCAGAAGTTATTGTGATTTTAAATTTTCAAGTGGTAGAGTGATTTCAAGTGGCCCCGCTTAACTTAAGATATCTACCACTTTATTAAAAATGACGGATAAATTTCATTAATAAACTTCAATGAGACCCTTATGCGGTCTATATTTACATCAAATTTCAAACAAATTCGGAATACTTTACAATTTGAATTTTAAATTTTCAAGTGGCCTACACTTGAAAACAAAATGGCGGAGCAACTTGGTTAACAAACTCATCTAAGATATTTATAAGATAAGTTAAGACACTGTTCAAATTTGGTTCCATTTGGAGTATTATTTCGGAAGTTATAGTGATTTTAAATTTTCAAGTGGTAGCCTGATTTCAAGTGGTCCCACTTAACTTAAAATAGCTGCCACTTTATTAAAAATGGCGCATAAACTTCATTAATAAACTTCATTGAGACCCTTATGTGGCCTGTATTTACAACAAAATTCAAGCAAATCTTGCTTTAAATATGTTTTTTACAACGTCGGTTTGAAATTTTCAAGTGGCTGCCACTTGAAAACAAAAAGTCGGAGCAACTTGGTTAACGAACTCATCCAAGGTATTTATAAGATCAGTTCACTGTCCAAATTTGGTTCCATTTCGAGTATTATTTCGGGAGTTATCGTGATGACAAAATTTTCATTATAGATAGATAGATAGATAGATAAACGAAGTGATTGCAATAGGTCGATTTCTAAAGAAATCAACCTAAAAGATGTAGTTCATAAACACAGTCCATTTCTATGTTCTTAAAGATTGTAAAAGAAGGGATTGTAAAACAAAATTCTAAGGTTATTTAAAAATGCATATTTTAAAGGATAAATTTGTTTACTGCATTAAAAAACCCCATCGTTTGTGTGGATAACAACCCGCTTTTGTACTAAATAAATAAATAAATAAAAAAAACCTTTTACTTGCCATAACCTATTAAAGTTTTATTTAAAATGGCAACTTTGAAAATTTATATAAAACGCTTTTTTTTTTTTATTGCCTGCATTATATTTTACAAAAGCGAAAAGTAATTATAAGAATATGTGCACATAAAAACTTCTTTACACATTATAAAAGGGAAGTACTACCGGTTTCGAAAGGACGTGGCCTTACTTCTTCAGTTACAAAAAACATGTGCTACTTACTTTAGAGACAAAAGCAAGATTCTTGTGTACAAGACTGATGTGCGTGCAAAACTCTGTGGAAGCTTTTTTTGAGTGTGGAAAGACGTTTTTACATTTAGATATTTCTTGTACTCCAGTTCTTTAATTTTTAATCATAAGAATAACTCAATTTTTTAAAATTAGCTCGTTAATTAAAAAGGTCAAAGTTTAATTAGCAGTTTCGTTGCTTTTCTCTTTTGTAAAATATTAATTTACTCAATCCATTTAAATTCTGTAATGTACTTTTTTCTAATCAGAAAAGGAAAGTTTGCTCGATTTTCTACTCATTCAAAGCATTGAGAATGAATTTCACTCACATCATTGAGCTACTGCGATCGGCTCCGATTTGATTTATATAAAACAATTCCTTTTCGAGAAAAATCGAATCAAGTTCGTGTAAAACTGTTAGGGGAAAAACCTCATTTTTACAACACAATTACAATGTCTTCTCCAGAAATCGATTTGGGATCATTTGCGTGGTAAGCGTACGAATACACAATTGATTTTGTTAGATTTTCTCTATTGGTGTAAAATAAGTTGTTTCATATTATTTATCAATCTTTATTCCATTTATCTAGAAAATAAAATTGTTGGAATTAAACAAACCTTCTTAAAATGTTGATATAATTTTAAAATCAGATTAAATACTTGAAAATGTATCACTTAGTTAACGAGTTTATTTAATAACAAAAAAGAGAAATATATAACAATGTTAAGAATAATTCATTATTATAAACAAAAAACACAAGCATTTAGATTGGTCATCAATAAATGTAATTAAAATTAAGTATCTATATAAAAAACAGAACTTTATACTATGAAAGTAGCTTATTATGAATATGTTACCATACAACAACCATTATCATATTGATATACCCAATATTCGAAAATGAAGAGACTAGAATAGATAATTTTAAAGATATCAATAATTATTTTAGGTAATATTTCATATTATTTAACGATACTAATTAAAATTAATTTCAATGGGCTCTTCCCAGCGACGTCTGCTCAATCACGTGATAGAGGAAAACGAATAATCGAATTCTGAGAATCGAATTCAATCAAATATTGTTCTTAAGAACAAAAATGTTAATATTTAATATAAAATAAAATAAAAGTAATATTGTGCATTTGTAAACAGTAGAATAATTGTATTTGTAAATTTAATAATTTAAAAAAAAACACTTTATGTGTTTATTTATTTTTACCTATAAGAATCGATTGTTGTATATTGTAGAGTAACTGTAACATTAACTGATCTAACAATAAATAATAGCTTCTTGTGGAATGTTTACGGATTATAAATTGAAATGTTAAAATGTTTTCATTTAATTTAATGGACAATATTCCTGTGACGTCACAGTGGGTAAAATCGCCGAACACGTGGCCGAAATTTTGTAAACAAATTAGATTCAAGATGCCATTTTATTGTTACGCATAACATTTTCCTAAATATTTCTGCAGTGAAACTTAATAATCAGATATCTGTTCAAACAAGAACAAAAGAGAGATATAAACAACTGAATCGAATGATAAAGTTAAGACTATTCCATATCGTAAAATTGCAGAACATTTTATGTATATACACATATATATATAATGAATAAAAGATTAATAAGAACATTTTATACACACACACACATATATAGACATCAAAGCTTAAATAATTAGAATTTCAATCACTTTAATAAAGGAATTTATTAAATGGAACATCTATTTAAATTTGTTAACATCGCCACAGTTCACATGGCAACTTTTAATAATACATATGTTGAATAATATTAAAGTATATTACTAAAACTGGATTAAAAACAAAACAAAGGTATCACTATATCACTCTTACTTCAATTTCATATGATCTGTAACTCTTATAAATAATGTTGCAAAATAAAAATTTGTAGGCCACAATGCTTTGCTATGGTAGAGTTGAGAATGGTTTTCCGAATACAGCTGATTTTTTATAGTCTCGAACCCAAAGGAGGAATAGGGTCCATTGCATAAAGGTGTTACAACAAGTTAATTAACTTAGTTACTGGCCTAAATGGATTTACGCAGTACGATATTGCACTGTCACTGATTTAAGTACGAAAAATCAGAGTATTTAAACATGGTCTTCATGAACATCAATAACAGGTATAAACTAAATGATGATTGTAAATGTATACAGCAAACAAAAGATGATGAATAATGATATAAAATGGATTAAAAATGATGATGTATAAAAAATAACACAGATTAAATACGATTGATCAAAAATAAGAATAGAAAATATGTTATTTCAGCAATCGCTCTAGATAAACAAGACTTCGTATGCTATTTGTTTTTCCTCTATCATGTGACCTCTGACGTCAGGTGGGAAGAGTCCATTTGATATGATAAATTAACTTTTAACTTAAATGCCTTTATAAATAATCTTACATTTTACAGTATACAATAACTGTTAATTTAAACTTATGGTACTTAACAACTACTTTTACAATCCTCATTTGAAAGCTGAAATAGTTTTTTAAATCCGTAAATATTACATAGTAGTGATAATTATTAATAATAGAAGGACTATAATAAACTTTAAATCAAATAAGTGTACATAATGAAATACATATGATCGAAAATTAATAGATACTACAAGTGCAATTTTTTTTTTAATTATTAAATTCAATAACCCAAGCATTCAACTAAGCCAGACAACAGCACACTACCTTCTTAATCAAATAACTGCCTATCCATTCTCTAGGTTTTCTTTACTTTTATTATTTTTTGTATATATATATTTTTTTTTATTTAACAAAGATAATAATCTACGCATAAATTAATGAATAGATGAATTTATTGCAAAAGCTAGAATGTATTGCATAATACACAATTTTGTTGATATTTTTAAACTTTCATGAACATACATTTTTTTTTTTTTTTTTGAGTAAATGCTTAAGAATTATATTTCTAAAAACAGAAGACAGAACTAAAAATATGTATATGTATATTAGTTTAAAACTAAAATATTTACTTTTTCATTTATATGAGTAAACATTGCTTTATTTTTTTATTTAATCGTTAAGACGAGAAAGTTTACTAATTAGACATCTTTTAGCTATTGCTGTACAGTATTAGACATCTTTAGATAAATTATGAGGTTCTTCAATTTCAGATTATTAATGTTTTTATTATCTGTAGAATATTTTTCTATTGTATCATCAATATATCGATAAAATTGCATATTGTCACAGCTAAAATTACGTAATAACGATAAAGTAATAACGTAAAGTAATAACGATAAAGATCAACTAACTTACTGGATCAGTACTTCCTTGTGAGTCGCCGACTTTTTGAACATAAATTTCGTTAACACAATTTTGAAGTATGCAATTATGATTTATTATGTAATATGTAAGTATGAGAAAGAGTAATTCATATCAAATAATCTGGAGTGTCACTCACACGACTTTCTCTTACCCTGAAATTTAACACTATAAATACATGTTGGAGATTAAGAGGTAACATAACGAGTACTGTTATGTAAACCTATATTAAAACAATTCAAATTAGGCTTCGGAAGAGTTTTATATGGTAATTAGTTCAACTTCCCGTTTCATTACTGCACCTATATTTATATAGAATTTAAATCTGTTATTAAAATTGAAGTTCACTTAAAACTATTCAGACAACTTTCACACGCAAAATTCCTTGAAACTTATCAATCTTGATCAACCTTTTCCAGCCACAAACTTATATTAACATCAAAGTACAACATTTAGATCTCCTAAAATTATTCGTTTTTAAGTCACTCTAAGAGACACAGACAAACATCAACCGTTAAAAAACTTGACTTCGGTAATCAAGAAGCCTCAAAACGTGTAAATATACAAAAAACAAGCGATGAATATTTAGCTTAAAAACATACATTATTTACCATATCTCTGAGGAATTCATTTCAATTCCCGAGCAGCTTTCCTGGAAATGGTAAAATATTATTAGTAAAGCACATTCACTAGCAACAAAAAAGAATGTTATCGCTTAAATATTTGCAGCCCTGTATATCTTTCGACGATTATATGCAGACCACATTGTGCACCTAAATATAATCATATAGTAATAATGAATGAAATACACTTCCTAGCTGAAATACACTTCCATCAATTTGCAACTATTGTCGCACTTTTATCTAGTTCGTTTGTGTAGCCCTGTAAACGATCAGTGAATGATTGCCCTACCATATTCTACATGAGACATGCTTTTACGCATATAAAAAATATATATTCGTTTCATTTGGTTTAGTGTAGTGTATAAATGTTAAACTCTACTTATCAGCACTTTCCCCATTAGACGTAATGTATTTGAATTCTCTTGGACGTCTCTGTACACGAACCATTTGCTTCATCTCAACGAAAAGCTTAGTGTAGCATCCTTATATCATACACATTTAGAATACCAAGTTTGAACTTTCTGCTACTATTTGTTTTTGAGTTATGCTGATAACACACTCACAGACAGACAGACCGACCATTCACTAAAAACATGATGTTCGCATTCAGGGAACATCAAAACGTGTAAATATAACAAAAAATCACTTTCGAAAATTTGACCCTAAAACAATACTTTCTCTACTTTATGAGTCATAGAAATTAATAGTACTTGATGAATCTTTAAAATCAAATGTTTGTATATTATTTACGCTATTAATACTTTTATGATAAATAAACAAGTTCATATAGTGTAACCACGTACCCCACGCCTAGCAGTGAGGGCGATTCCAATAGCTTGGAGGGATGTTAAATCGACCAACAAGTTGGAAATCGATAAACATCCAGTCATTTGTGTGCGTGTTTGTGTGTGTGTGTCATTCCATTATCGCTTAGATTCTCTCAACGACAAGAAAGTTCCCTATTTTAACACTGGATTCGTTGAGAGGCCCTTCCTCAGAAGCTCCCGTGGTCGCACAATATTTGTTTTCACCTTTAATTGTTTATAGATATATTTAGTTTTATATAATTAGAAGGATTTTATCTGCATTATTATTACAGGAATTATCCTATAGTTAATATATACGTTTATAAAATATATAGAATTAAAATATAAGAATTAACCTATAGTTAATATATATGTTTATATTTTATATATATATGTATATATGTATATAACGCAATGTTTCCATGTGTGTTGGCTATACATATATATATATATATATTTTTTTTTTTTTTTTTTTTTTTCAAAATAACCCGCATTGTGCAGATAAGTTTTAAATTCATTGGAATTCTCAATATGACAAACAAAACAAAACATATGGGCCTAATAATGTAATGTATCTTGATGCCATTTATATATTTAAAATATAGTTACTATTGATATGTTAATACTCACTCCACGTGAAAAATGAAATAAACCTCTCTGAAAAATTAATTTTTTACGTGCAAAATATTTCGTTTAAAACTGACGTCATTTTAGCCTTAAAATTCTTAATTATTAAGCACTTAATGTTATTCATTACTGACTGCTGCGAATACGCGACAGCGTTTCTTGCATCAAAGTATATTAAACATATTACAAATTTAGCCACACCATTATTGAATTATAATACACTCTACGACGAAAAAAAAAAGATGCATCAAGAAGGAGTAACGCAAATTGGACACAAATTGACATGCATGCAGGTATCCATGGAAAATGCAAATTTTTAAAGTTTGGCGGCATATGATTGAACATGTGACGCTACAGCGCATTTTAACTGCGCAACTGGCAGGATATTAAAGAGAAATTTTCATTCCTGGTCATAAATTCTTTGAGAATTTTATTCAGTTACTCACATACAGACAGTAACTATGCCTGCCATGTAGATGCGCAAAAAATATGCGTATATGTCAGCATTTGAGAGATGAGCGTAGTTGGGCTCAAAGAATCCGGTTCGTCTAATCGGAGAATTCTTTGACATTTGGATAGAAGCCATGCCGCTAGTAGATGATGTTGGCAGGAATGGGTAAACCATGACCGAATATAGTGTTAAGAAGGAAGCAGTCGGCTTAGAGATAGGACAGAATGTAAGAACCGATTAATAGTCAGAGCGGTACTCAAAGCCCCAAATTCGTCGTTATTATCGATCCTACGTGCAACTGGTACTTCAGTGACTTCAAATATCATTAATAGGAGGCTCAGAGAAATGGGGTTGAGCTCACGGAGCCCCTTGTGCCGACAGCTATTAAATTCTGTACACTGACAAGCCCGTTTGCAGAGATATCGGACACGTTAGATCTGGAATGTTACTGAATGGAGTAGGATTATCTTCAGTGATGAGTCCCACTCCAATCTGAGCTCTGATGACCAGCGAAGATGCGTCTGGGGACGCCCCGAAAAAAGGGGGATTCTAACCTGACTATCACCAGTCATATGGCTCGACAACCTGGAGTGATGGTTTTGGGTACCATTTCATTTCATATCAGGACTCCTTTGGTTGCCATCTGCAACATCTTTAAGCATAGTTGTACGTAGACGAAATTCTACGTCCCGTTTTGTTGTCCTTCATATCACGAAATTTTGAGCGTATATCTCAACATGATACTGCCCGCTCACGTACAAAGATAGTTCCTACTGCTTGTTTTCTTCCTTTCCCAACACTATTTTGGCCAGCAAAGTCGCCGGATCTCTCTACCACTGAGGACGTTTGGAGTATCATGAAAAGGGTCCTACAACCAGCTCGGGATTTTGCCAATCTAACACACCAATTGGACAGAAGTTGGAACGATATCTTGCAGGAGGACATCTGCCAACTCTATCAATTAATGCCAAGTCGAATAACTGCTTACATAAGGTCCAGAAGAGGGCCAACGCGTTATTGACTTGTTCACTTTGTAAGGCTCTTTCTCTTGATTATATCCGCCTAAATTTCTGAAACTGTAATCATTTGTTTTTCTCCATTTGCGTATATCACATCTACCAATTTTCGTTCCATTCGGATTCCTTCTTGGTACGTCTTTTTCTTTTTCTTTTTCTGTTTTTTTTTTTTTTTTTTTCTTTTTTTTTTTTTTTTTTTTTGTCTTAGAGTGCATTTTAGAATGTGTGCAAACTTTAATCACACTTTCAACAAATATAACTGGATTCAAGCTGCATTAAATTTCCGAATTACACCGAAATGCAATATCAAAAAGTTTTACCAATTAATTTAATTGGTTTATTTCTATGCGTAATCCTTTAAAGGATTACGCATATGATTACGTATCCTTTAAAGGATTACCCTCCAATCTAGCGTTGTTTATTTCAACCACTATATGACAAGATTGCCTTAATTTATTAACAGAATTCGTGCGTGAATTTGTTTATCCTTGCTCGCACAGCGTACGTAAATAAGGCGCTGCTGCAAATTGCGTGTTTAGTTACAAATATATATTTTTAAATATAGTTTATGCAATTTTCATATTGCAATATATTTTCTCCAAAATTATGGCTAAACATTCAATTAAACTGCTGAATAAGCATTAGATTTATGCTTGCAATGCTCCATAAATTGCAATGCTTCAGAAGTGAATATATTACGAAACATTAAGAATTGTCTTGCACATCCAAAAAAATATTAATTCTCAAAGGATTGAGACAAACTATCTTTATCTTTCAGGGCGTTTTTCATAGAGCATAAAATAGTGTGGTGACATTCATGTAATGCATAAACTATTTTTTATATAAAAAATAACGCGCATTTTGAATTTGAATTAGTTAGCAGAGAAATCTTCTCAATCTCGAGAGAAAATACAAAATATAAGTATGTGAATTTATAGTTTTTCCATTTTTCCTTAGAGAAAGTGATGAAGTATTTTAGTATATTTTGTAGAAGATAAAAACTTATCATATAAAGGAAAAATATGGAAGAAAGGAAAGAGGAGATAAAAAGCTTTAAAAAAAACGATAAACATTGTTGAAAAATGCATTAAACTATTATTTTAAAAGCAGATTTAGCCCGTTTGTGGAATAATGCGTGGGGAAATAGCTGAAAAGGATACAAATGAAATTCATGAAATAACAATTTTTTAAATAAAAATATAAACCTCTTTAAAGACTTTTTTTTTTTTCCTTAAAGCTAATGCGAAGTAAACCACTATATTTTAAAACCGTTATTATTAAGTTTATTATATCTTAGATATGTCTTTTCTAAAATATAAGCTAGAATAAACAACTGATATTTAAAATTATTGTAAATTGTCCTATTTTAAGCTGTTCAAGTACCGGGTGATCCAAAAGTCAGGACAAACTTTAAAAATGAATAATTCGAAAACGAATCAAGATACAAAGATAGGGTTTGCACCAAACGGATGGAAAAGAAGCCGGGTTTATTGTGGCTACGAAAAAAGAAATATATATATATATATATATATATATATATATATATATATAGTTCTGTTGGCGACCAAAAGATGGCGCTGTCGGATTTCTGATGTAGGATTATGCAAAGCAACAAAAGCTATAAAAAGGAACAACTACAGCAGGTAATGGTAGTCGAAGCTTATATGCATCGAAATATCGCATTCTCAGTCGCTACTTTAATCACGCATGGCCTCCAAGATCTCCCGATCTGACACCCTGTGACATTCGGCTGTGGGGATTCTTGAAGTCAAAAGTGTACCGCAACCAACCTAAATCATTAGCAGCACTGAAAGATGCCCTCCGCTGAAATGTGTCTGCCATAACGCAAGAAATGCTGCTAAATGCTCTGAACGATGCGGTGAATCGTCTAACAGCTGTACATCTTAATGGTGGACATTGAACAGTTACTGTAGCAGTACTAATTAACTGTAATTAAGCTGACTTGTAAGTTCTCAACATTTTTTTTTTCATTTGTAAACCATCTTTTGGTGAAATAAAACACTATAGCGCCATCTGTTGGTCGTCAACAGAACTATTACTTTTTCTTTGCCACACAAAACCCGGTTTCTTTTTCATCCGCTTGGTGCAAACCGTATCTTTGTATCTTGATTCGTTTTCGAGTTATTAATTTTTAAAGTTTGACCTGACTTTTGGATCACCCGGTATATATCGATTATTCTTGCTTATATTTGACAAAAAAAAAAAAAAAAAAAAAGACAATTATAAATAGTCCTCAGCGATTCAATCCTAGTTTATTTTAGTAGACAAAAACTTTGTCTGAATTAGTTTACTTTCCAATCAGATGATAATAATGTATCTAAATAGCAAATATATAAAAAGAAAACTATAATACTTTTTGTTTTCCTAAATTTTCCATTTTTGACACTTTAATAGATGTAAAAAAAAAAAAAAAAAAGCATTGAAAAATGTTTGCTAATTAAATAAAATCTTCGTAAGGTAGCAGTGATAAATAAAAAAAAATCTGGGGTGACTCCACTCGACTTTCCGAACATTGAGTAATTAACAGTTTTGTAGATAAAGTAAAGAAAGAAGAGTTGTTAAGCAAACAAAAAAGAGAAAACCATAATAGAGTGTTTGAGTATTTTTCTCCATATATTACACGATGTTTTATTTAACGCTACTGAACTTTGAGCCCATAGATCATAATAATAAAGAATTTTTTTTTTTTTTGTGTTCCTGTAAAAACCTATAAATGCTAGATTCACCAAAATGCTTATAATTAGTGCAACAGTGATTTATAATATTCATATAAATTTTCAGCTCAATTGAATAAGGCGTTTAGATGCTATCGCACTTTTAAAAATTTAGTCCCATAGGTCATAATGATTAAGAATTCTTCTTTGTGTCCCTGTAAAAAACTGTAAGTACTAAATTCACCAAAATTTATACAGTTGGTGCAACTATGACCTATAACATGTGTACAAATTTTTTGCTCAATTTAATAAGGCAGACCGTAAAGATAAAGAATTTTTCTTTGTGCCCCTGTAAAAAAACTATAAGTGCTAGATTCACCAAAATACTATGGTGACTTACAATATACGTAGCAACTTTCAGCTTATTCGAACAAATCGTTTAGACGCTAACGTGTTCACTCACAGACTACACACACACATACATACATCATCGTAAAAATAGTGTAAATGGACTCAGGGGACCTCGAAACGTATAGAAACATCGAAATCTCAAATTCGGATTTTTGACATGATTACAATACTTTCCTCACTATAGTGTTCGGAAAGTAAAAATATATATACAAAGCTGTTTTATTCGAAAGCATTAGGCACGATCTTTAAGGGATTACATAGGTTTCGATGTTTCGAAGGCTAAAAAAAAAAAAAAACATATTTTCACTACTTTTTTTTAATGCAATAAATAACATTTTTAATCAAAATTTTGAACTTATGTAAGAGAAACATTTAAACAATATTTATAAAATTTTCATTAAAAATTTTGGAAAGTTCGGCCATCGGTTTTTGGTTTCCAGAGAACCTTCAGAAAAGTAATGGACAACGATTTCTCATAAACTAATGCATTGATCTTATTACAATTTTGTACATTTCTTCAAAATAGAATTGACTAGTGCTTGAAGGCGAAAAAATATACAGACGATATCGCTGCTACTATCATACATGCTCTATTTGCGACTTTTTTTTTTTTTTTTTTTTTTTTTTTTTTTTTTCTTGTTATGGGAAGCCAAGTCAAATTTTTATGTTACTAGATATTGACAATTTTTTACTTAATTTTTGAGAGCATTGGTAAATTAATGTCGAAGTTGGATTACGTATTAGGAACGTACCGCCATATAAGCAAGACAGAAAGGGAATATTACTTTGTTTAGCAAACTTTGAGAACTTTTTGTAAATTCATTCAAATGAGGTGTTTTACCTTTTTATAATCATAAAGAAGCGATTATTATCACCTCACTAAATGCATATTGGCTTTAATATGAGGAATAAGAGATGTAGGTAATCAAATTATTGAAATTAGAACTCCTACATAGATAGGCTGACGCATCCGCCATTTTCTAGCCCACAAGACCGATTGACGATTTATTATTGGTGGTTTTTCGGCAATAAATTGCACGAATAACTCCAGAAAAGGGCGCCGCCTGTTTATATTTTCTTCTAATCCAGGAAGAAGGAAAAAGTGGATTATAAATTGCAGATGTAACTTGTGGATACCCGGAGCAGGAGCATAACTTTGTAGCGTAAGATTTCCGTTATTTTCAAATTATTTCATTTTATTTTCAAGGTTGTTTGACAAATTTAATATGAATGTACTACTTTTTTAAGTTATTACTTTAAATTCTTTTAAAATTAACTTTAATATTACATTTTTTTTTAACGTGAAGTGTTGCAGTTTTGAGAATGTTGGCGATGTTCTTAAAATTGCCAACTTGTTTGTTTCGTGATAAGAAGTTCTAGCTCACTTGCTCTGTACAGAAGTTTAAAGGCGATAACAACGGGAATCAGGTAACCTAGCTTTTTCTACCGCCAACACTTTCCCAGACGGGCTAGAAAATGGCGGACACTGCGCCAGCTCTTATCATATAGGAGTCTTAATTGAAATATATACAATTCATGGTTACGAAGTGAAATTTAAAAAACCTGCAACACTTTTACTGGGTGAGGATGAGAGTGATTGTATTTTACGTCGCAATAATGTTACGTTATAGGCAATTGGCGACTGTCTTGGTAACACCACTAAAAGTGGTTTGTAGACATATCATCACAATTTTGATTCCCTACGGACGAGATGGTTCTCTTGCTTCGGTTACCACCAGAGGTATAATTTGAATGGAAACATGGAAGACATTGCGGTCACGACCATTTTTATGGTAAGTTTTATGACAAACTATTCTTACGTGAACTAACGTGTATAAGATGTGAATAAATAACTACATTAATTTATTTTATTTACTGAGATTGAGAGGATATTTGATAAGTATTATTAATTTTAGAAAATCTTTTCCGAATAGGTGGTACTAACAGTTTATTGAATGATTTAATCATTTTTTTCATTATGGACGCTGAAGATGAATTTTATGATTTTTAGCATTAATCTAATTTTAAAAGTTAATATCAAAAGTGTTCCAAAAATATTAGGTGTCCATGATTTATCTTGTTCTCGGATTCGACAACCAAAATAACGATTAAGTGCCGTTTTAGTCAGAAGCATTTTATAGCTTGCCTCTGATTAGAAAAGGTGTTATTTCCCCAGAAATGAAGCAAAAGTTGTCAGGAGAGTTAAGAGAAACTTAAGACATTACAGAACAAGAAATAAGTACCGCCAAGCTGTAAATAAGCAATAACGAGAGATTAAATGTAAATATTCAGTTATGAAATAGAATCAAACATCAATTGTAACTGTAATATCTTCTATATACTGAAGTTTTCCGTTTTCTTTTACTAATGTGGAATGTTTTTCATTCTCTACTGACAACGTTTGTAAAAAAAAAAAAAAAAAAAAAAAAAATTGAGCTAATTTTGATTTTTGAATATCAGTATCGTTTTCAGTAGCATCGAATTTCAACAAACTTGCTACTTCTATTTAATTTACAATTCCGTTGTCGAACAGTGTTATCACCAAGAATTCAACAACATATCTGTCGGAAAATGGTATTACTTTTATTCAAGATCAATGAGGAAATACAGAGGTGAAAGTGATCCGTGTTCAGACGGAAATCTTTCAGCAATATCTTTTTTTTACGATAATATCAATCCTATTTACTCACAATATATTATGATAAAAATACAATTAATAGCTCTAAATAAAAATAATTTGGCTGATAACGTGGAACAGTTTCATCCCTGAACAAATATTGCAATGATTGTATTTTTTTTTTCTTTAAAAAATCTACTAATTTATTCGTGAAAATTTACTCTAATACAATTAAAAAAAAAAAAAAAACAATAAACAAGAAAAGAAACCTTTCTTCAATTCTCTAAGAATAAGTAAAACTTTAGTAAAACCCTTTGCAACAGAAGTTTCAACAAACCGTTAAGCTGTTTAGCCTTCAAGGCACTTACCATCATAATGAAATCTTTAAAGATATTTTTTTACTTTCCGAACACTATAGTGAGGAAAGTATTGTAATCATGTCAAAAATCCGAATTCGAGATTTTGATGTTTCTATACGTTTTGAGGTCCCCTGAGTCCGTTTTCACTATTTTTACGATGATGTATGTATGTGTGTGTGTATGTGTGTATGTGTGTATGTGTGTATGTTTGTGAACACGCTAGCGTCTAAAGGCTTTGTTCGATTAACCTGAAAGTTGGTACGTATATTGTAAGTCACCATAGTACGAACCCTATAGATTTTGGTGAATCTAGCACTTATAGTTTTTTTACAGGGACACAAAGAAAAATTCTTTATCATTATGGCCTATGGGAGCAAAATCTTAAAAGTGCGATAGCATCTAAACGCCTTATTCAATTGAGCAAAAAATTTATACACATATTATAGGTCACAAATACTCAATCTGTATAGATTTTGGAGAATCTAGCACTTACAGTTTTTTTACAGGGACACAAAGAAAAATTCTTTATCATTATGCCTATGGGGCCAAATTTTTAAAAGTGTGATAGCGCCTAAACGCCTTATTAATCTGAGCAAAAAATTTGTACACATGTTATAGATCACAGTTGAACTAACTGTATAGACTTTGGTGAATCTAGCACTTACAGTTTTTTTACAGGGACACAAAGAAAAATTCTTTATCATTATGGCCTATGGGACTAAATTTTTAAAAGTACGATAGCATCTAAACGCCTTATTGAATTGAGCTGAAAATTTATATGAGTATTATAAATCACTGTTGCACTAACTATAAGCATTTTGGTGAATTTAGCATTTATAGGTTTTTACAGGGACACAACGAAAAATTCTTTATCATTATGATCTATGGGCTCAAAGTTCAGTAGCGTTAAATAAAACATCGTGTAATATATGGAGAAAAATACTCAAACACTCTATTATGGTTTTCTCTCTTTTGTTTGTTTAACAACTCCTCTTTCTTTACTTTATCTACAAAACTGTTAGTTACTCAATGTTCGGAAAGTCGAGTGGAGTCACTCCAGATTTTTTCTATTTACAGAGAATGAAATCTTACAGATAATATCTTTATATATTTCCTTATAAGGATAACACATAAAACAGGTTGCTTTTATGCAAACCTGTATATTTTTAAAAATTTCATTCGTCTTATAAAGTGCGCATTAAAAGAAAAAAAAAATATGTATATACTTGAGAACAGAAAATGCACTTAGAAGTATTTTTGCTTTTGAATACTTTTGTTTCGCCTACTAAAACAATTATTAAACCTCTATATATCTATGCGATATTAAAATTGTTTTAATACATTCGAAAAATTTGTGTTTTCTTTTTTATAGTTTGTGACGTATAAATACATTAAAATATGCTTTAAATAAGTGCTACTCATATAATGTAATGAAGAGTTCCCGCCCAAAAATAACATCGATTTTTATGCCATTTTCAATGTAGAACATGCTATAATAAATTTGAATAACACATAATAGTTGAAATGCATTCTACAAATATTGGCAAAAATGAGATAGTACATTGCGATGTCTTGAAAAATCATGACACGCTATTGCATCAAAGTAACAATTTATTTAGAAAAAAGAAACTAAAATTTACATGTTCAAAATCAGGCATTTAAATAAAAATAATAATCGAAAAAAGCGATATCTAACAAGGTTTGTTAGCTCCAGATAATATCTAGATCAGTGAGAAAGTCCGGCAACCGGCTTAAAGAAGGTGCAAAAATCAACCTCCTTTCTATAATCAGTCTCTTCCCTCATTCACTGGATTCACTTCCTCGCTTCCAGGGTGAGGGCATCAATTTAGCCCCTTTGAGACAAGCTGAAATCGCAAGATTTCACGCCATAAATCCGTAGACCTAGCTGCGTTCAAACTCTGGCAACAGCAGGGCGACAAAGACGGTATCTATTCAAATTCCTTTGATGTGTGATTTGAGATGTCGCGAAGCTGGAAGAGAATTTTTCTGCTCTGACAAACCTCCTGCTGCGATAATTGCATGGGGAACATGGGTCTCTTTTGTAAAAGAGCAATAAAAAGTAATGTCCTTCATTGTAAACATGTGCAAAATTTCAAAGGTCACCTTCGGAAAATGGATAATTCATTATTTTGTCGCTCTGCATCGTTGCTAGTGTTTCAACGCAGCTTTAAAAATCTCATTCGATGAGGCCCTTTTTAATGACAGATATCCGGACTATTGAAGGTGAAACGAAAATTTCTCCTGCTCTTTGATCACAAGGATAAATGGAAATGCCGAATATTTCAGTACTTTGTCAAAAGTAGACAGTCTGCTGGACGTTAACCACACATTTTGAAATTCTGAGAAACAGAGAATGCCCTGGTGCTTTCCCACTATATCACAACGTATATAGAATAACTAGTATATATTTTTAAACTTTTTTGGAAAACAATGTATAGTGATACGTTTGGTTTTTCTATTTAGACCACATTTCTTTGACTGATCTGTGGTTTATGATGACGTTTCTTAAAAATTTAGTGTATAGTTCATTTATAAAATTGTGGAGAATAGAAGTTAGCAATACTTTCAATGATTTAAAATAATCACTTTTTAAAAACGTTAATTTAATTTAAAGGAATTTGGTTGGTAATTTAAAACTTTAAAACAATGTTCTAACTTTTAAAAAAAAAAAAAAAAAAAAAAAAAAAGGTTATCTAAAGTTAGCCTAAAATATCTATTTGTAACAATATTTAATAACAACTAATGAATTTATTAAAATTAAATTTAGTCCAACTTGGCAAAATAAAATTTATCTTTCTAGATAATGAATGTTTTAGTTAGAATCGAAAAAGAAAAAAAAAAAAAAAATGCATTAAATTTTTACAGCAACGAAATTCGGATCGATTATTGGATATCAGTTTAAGAAACATAATAATTTTAAATGGTGGATAAAGAAAAAAAAATATTGAAAATCAAACGTGTTTTAAAATCAGAGTCTTAAATTACTTTTGCAGGCCTAAATTAACCCATTTTTTATTATAATTGTTTTCGGATATCTACGTCTGCATTTAATTTAGTCAGAGCAAAAGAGAAATTCTTCAGTTACGTGACATGAATTATTATTTTAAGAATATTTAATAGAAGTTTATTAGTAATATAAATTTCAATGACAAAAATCGTTGAAAGTGACTAAAAAGATATTATGTTATTTTCAGATTGTAGACAATATCATCATTGTTATATTTATTCATTTTTTCTTACAAACAAAGTTAAATGTGAGAACGTTTTCCAACAATAGTGTAATGATATAGTTTTAGTTTTGCTGGTGTTATCCAACTGCATTCGCTAGTCTTAACCCCACCCCCCACTCCTTTCATTTACTCTCTTGCAAGTTTCTATCTTACCACCCCTTCGCTCAGAAACCAGAAGTTTGTTGATGGAATTAAACTAACTGCCCTAGCTGGAAGTTAATAATTTTATTTGTAATTTAACCAAGTTACCTGCGTTTTCTGCGTTCACAGCGATGTAAAGGAGTCCAGTGAAGCTTTTTTTGTTGTTGTTTTTTACGTGTCTGTGGATTACTGCGTAGTGATTACTATGGAACTGAGTTGCGGGCGTTCTCAGATTCATGTACAGCGAGGTAGGTGTGTCCAGTGATTTTTTTTTTTTTTTTTTTTTTTTTTTACGAGCGAGTTACGGGCGTTCTGAGATTAATACACAGCGAGGTAGGGGTGTCCAGTGATGTTTTTTGGTTTTTACATACGTGGTAGTGATTCCTCGGAATCGAGTTACGGGCGTTCTCAGTTTCATGCACAGCGAGATAGGAGTGTCCACTGTTTTTTTTTTTTTTTTTTTTTTTTTCTTTCTTTTTTTCTTCTTTTTTTTTTTTTTTTTTTTTTTGGTTTTTACGTGCGTGATAGTGGTTGCCGCAGAACCGAGTTACGTGCGTTTTCAGATTCATGCACAGCCAGGTAGGGGTGTCCAGTGATGTTTTTTTGGTTTTAACGTGCGTGATAGTGATTGCCGCGGAACCGAGTTACTTAACGTGCGTGATACTGATTGCCGCGGAACCGAGTTACGTGCGTTTTCAAAACCACGCACAGCGTGGTAGGGGTGGCCAATGATTTTTTTTTTTTTTTTTTGCTTTTTGCGTGCGTGGTAGTGATTGCGGAGTTACAGACGTTCTCAGATTCATGCACAGCGAGGTAGGGATGTCCAGTGATTTCATTTTATTTTCATTTTTATTTATTTATTTATTTTTATTTATTTATTTATTTATTTACTTATTTATTTATTTTATTTTATTTTATTTTATTTTATTTTATTTTATTTTATTTTTTATTTTATTTTATTTTTATTTTTTATTTTTTATTTATTTATTTTTTTTTTTTTGGGGGGGGGGTCCCATTGCATCATTCGTTTTCTATTTCATTAACTTTCAGTGGAAGGATCTAAATTCATAACGGGGGTTTCAGGTACCAGGAGGCGTTTGCATGTCCGAGTGCAGTTGGTAGATTTTTAAGAGGGGAAAATAAGCGAGTGCGGTTGGTAGCCGCTCAGTTTTTCAGATAAGTTGACTGTACTTAGATAAAATTTTAACTGATTACACAGGCTAATAAAAATAATCATTTAGTTGAAAAGTTGAAAAAAATGTAGCTTTAGTAAAACTTTACCAAATACTGTTTTCAATTGAAATACTGAATTATGATAGAAAACGAAAAAAAAAAAAAAAAAATGTATTTTGTGGCCATCCCAAAACTTTTTTCTATATTTCTTATACAAATTTCCGAAATACAAATTATTTATTAAAATTATTAGTTACTAAAATTATTTTCCATGATCAATGCAGACGAATTTCATCTCAGAGAAATGGAGTATTAAATGTCGAAAAAAGGTCAATTTTTGTGCAGTATAAAGACACACCTAATATATATATATATATACAAAGTAAAGGGTACATGACAGTTCAACCCCCAACGGTGCATGGTGCTTTGGTGAGGAGCAAGGTGCAGGTTGCTACGGTACATGCTGCGGTGTGCGGTGTCGGTCACAAATTTAGGGACTTAGAATTTTTTTTGGCATTGAAAATGTATTTCGAGGACTTAGCATTTTTGACTGAATTAAATAAAGGATGGAGGAAGGTAATTAACAGTTAATTAATAATTAATGAATAGTTTAGACTTTGAACTTAAAATTTAGGTGTTGGCATCTAAATATTGTAAATTTATCTTAGAAATTTTAACACAATTTATGGAAACAAGGAGTTGGATGATTATAATTGGACGGTAGTTGAAACGTTTCGAAAGAATATACCCCTTCATCACAGTTTTTGTTAACTAAATGATTAAAAAGCGACACGAATGCTGAACAGCTTACGTGATGAATCATCATCTTTCAGGAGGGTGGATAAAAATTTGTAATTTATTTCCTGGACGTAGGATTTATTTTTAGGAGATTGGAAATGCATTTTTGACTTTAGCATTTTTCGTACGTATTTTGAGGACAAGCGACGTCGGTGGGTTAACAACTCCTCCTATCAATAAATTGTGTTAAAATTTATAGATGCCAACACCTAAATATTAAGTTCAAAGTCTAAAATTCCCCTTAATTAATAATTAACTGTTAATTACCTTCCTCCACCCTTTGTTTCATTCATTCAAAAATGCTGACCTCGAAATACGTTTTCAATCGCAAAAAAAAAATTCTAAGTCCCCGAAATACATTACATATTTTTATCCGGAAAGATGATGATTCATCGTGAAAACCCTTGTGAAACGTGACGTCTGTCCCCTTCCGCACCTCACTCTGCGCGACATCGCAACACCTGCACCCCGCACCTCGCACCGTAAGCCCCCTGAAACTCGCTCTTCACTCCGGACCCCAGCACCATGAAAATTTCCAAAACTTGTTAAGCTACGTTTAAAAATAGTTTTAGAAACACTTTTATTTCCCATAAACTTCTTAGTAAGGTGACTACTGTCTCTCTATCCTTCGTTTGAGAATATTGTAGCTTATTCATAATATATTTAAACCCATTATAAAATATATTTTAAACAAGCTGGCTTTGAGTGATTCGGTGATCATTAATATATTTAAATGAACCATTTTTATATTAATAAAATAATGAAATTTTAAATTCCTATATTTATTAATAAACCCCGAAAATATGAACAGTTATCGCTTGTAACAAATGATTTTTTTTTTTCTTTAATAATTCATTTAGGAAACATAATCTTGGAATAACAATGCACTTTCTTTTCTTTGCTCTAAGAAAAGGGTTTGCGTTTGTCATGTAGACGACTAAAATATTTATCTGTAACACGTAAAAAACCCCTTTTGATATTATAGTCTTACTAGCAAGCTTTGCTTACTTTTCTGGTCCCTATATTTAAATGATTTTTTAAAAAAAATTGAACAATTGAAACATTTAAATAAACATGTTTCGATTGGCGACTATTTTCGGCACAACTTTATTATGGTACATTCTTAGCGACTTGAAATATATATTTATCTTTTTCGCGAAAAATTCAAATGGCTATCGTAAATGGAGTAGGTAAAAACCTTGGCGAGATTCGTTATAGGTACTTCGGTGCCAAGGGGGTCCCATACTAAAGTTCGGCCCTATTTTCAGGAAATCAAAAACGTAGCCTAGTACCGTGATATATACAGTCAATAATGAAATGTACTGTTAAACCGCAGAAGGATGATCCCTGGCGTCTTCTGCGCATGAGTGAAAAGGGTTGGTCCATTTATAAAATAGGAATGTCCGTAGTACCTAGGGATGTGTTTGTTTATTGGTATGAAAAAATTATAAACTCACTGATTACATTTCTTTTCCTTCTTTGAACTGATTCTTGAATATCTGGTTATATAAATATTTTACGATTTATTAAAAGAAAGAAAAACTCATAATATTATAAAGGGGATAGTATTAAGGTATAACTTTAGTATATCCCCATAGCTGAATTTGGCGATTTTTCTTTGGCGATATAATATGGCAGCGATATAATATGGCAGCCTATATGTTGTTTATTTTGGATTTATGATTTTATGATTTAGATTATGATTTTATCATTTATGATTTTTAGATTTATGATTTAGCCATAATCGCCAACAAAAAATTGCCAAATGTCGTTGTGGGGATATATTAAAGTTGTTCTTTGAAGTGTGTAACACTAATTTAAAAATTATGTCAATTATTATTTACAAACTAGTATATAACCCCTTAAAAAATGACGAAATGTGAAATCAATTAAGGTAGTAGTGAATCAACGAATTCTTTGCCAGCTTCGCTGGTCAGTATATGTAAAGGGGACTAATGTGCAAGTCGTACCTGACGGGGAAGTTAAATCATATTTCGTGAAGAATTCTTCTCAAAGTTTCTCTTTGATACTTAAAATTTATCTTTTCTTTAAGTACAGGAATTAATTTGGCAATTGTAGGTACGATCTTATTTACTGCGTAAAACTCATGTACTGTTGTTCGAATAACATCGCAATCAAAATTATCCAGAGAAATGTTTTCGATGGTACTGTTCTTTTGCCGCTTTTTTGGTGATACAAACATTGGATTGTCTTCTCCTTTTGATTCTCTACGTATTCTTTTTCGTGGCTTCTGATATATTAGTTATTTCACTCGTACGTTTCACTGATTGGGAAAGTGGAACAATAGCTTTTCCTTCTAAAGCTTCTTTATCGCAAAACTTAATGACATTATGTACAATACGCTTCGTTTCACTATGAAGAGGTTTAATCCGAGAACTCGCACCACATATACGATTCATTTCCAATATAAACAGACTCTTATACAGTAAGAAATAAAAGAAAACAAAGCAGGAGTATTAATTATTCTACACATAACAGAGGAAACAAGAATAATAAAAAATTTCCCCTCTCTCTTCATTGCTGTGTCTCCCAGAGCGTGAGTGGAATCGTCCTGGCACTTTGCCAACCAGGTATCAATCTTCGGCGGGCGCACAGTAAATGATATTTAATTATTTGAATTTCATTATGTTGGTTAGAAAGACGGTTGATTTAAAATAAACTAAACATGCATTTACATTAGGGAACAGTTTCAGTATAGGACCCCCTTGTCGAAAATTAAAATTTGCCACCGAATTAGCTTGGATGATTTTCGCAAAACTCTTAATTTACGACAGCCATTTTAATTCATCGGCAAGCGGCTAAAAAATAATAAAAGCCGCCAAGGGTGTAGTATACTTTAGCTGTGTCTACAAATAGTAAGGAAATGACAGTTTAAATTCCAGTGACTGTACCGCTGCACTGTACAGCCGCACGGAGCTAACGGAGTCTCGGAGCCAGCGCAATATCCTGCCTCCATACCGTATCGTCATAATCCTTTTCTCGTGAAAGATCATGAATGATTAGAAGACGCAGATGATAATTATGTAAAAGATGATTTAAAAAAACAGTGATTAAAAGAATACTGGGGTGATTCCTTAGTTAAGAAAACTCTTCGACTTTGTGAATTTTTAAAGTGTGTGTGTGTGTGTGTGTTTGTTATATGTTCGAACAATTTGATATGATTTTGAGCTACTTTTTCCTTCCATCCTCTGATCGTATGCTATGCATTTTGGCTTTTAAACATACAAATTCGTAGATGTATTGACCATTAACCTCATTATGCGTTTTTTTTTTCGTGGAATTATAGTGAAATTCATACATGAGTAATTTTGAAAGCTCAAGGATAACAAAGCCAACATATAGAGGGCGATTCAGGAGGATGGAATTCTTTACCCTTTCCACTTGTGCCAAACTTTCATTTAATATTTTGTAATCTTTGTATAGGGGAGATGCGACAGGCTCCTCTGCTCTTAGTTGTGTGTTACATAATTCAATATTTCTTCCTTTACGTAGATTTTTTATGGTCTTCCCAAAGACTGCAAGAAATTTTTCTCGAAGGTAGCTTTAGACTGTTTTTTCTTCTCTGTACTGAAAGTGATGTAAGGTTTGAGCCAAGGTGCTTGATTAAACTGCAGAACTTTACGATTTTTCTTTAATATTAAGCCTTGCGGCAGATAAAGTTGAAGTGTTCTACAGTGTATAACGTATTTTTTCTTGTCTTGTAAATTAGTGGTGAGCTTAGTAGATGATGTGAATTTTCTATTGTTGAGGTGGTCCTTCGCATATGAAGATAACATCTGTTCATCAATCTTGAGGAATTCGGGTGCTAATGGATATTCGTTATGGATATCTTGCAGATGCCTTGGATAGTCTAAATCCACCTCAAAGATGAAACCTATTGATGCGTCAGGTTGTAGCGTAGATATTATATTACTGTTAAATATATTAGGATCAACCCATCTGAACTCTTTATAAAACAAGTACCCACTCATGGCTCACTCATTGAAATTATTACTATCCCAGTGCATGATATACTGGGACGTGACAAGTGTATCGTATTCTGCAGTCCCGGGAATGTTAGATTTAGCATATCGTTGAGATATTTGATAGACGTTTCCCCTAAAACCCTGATCGATAAAAAAAAAAGCATATCGATGTCTGTGAAAAGCTCTAATATCACTGATGGCGTTTTAAGACATCCCTGCTATGAAAGCCCGGGTGCTGTGAAACAGTGTGGGGGATCTAATTGATAATAAAGCTGACAGAGTTTTCGAAAACATCTACTTACAACAGCACGTCGGTGTTCATGTACAGGTCATGGTATTCACCTAAATTAGATATGTTTAATTTATTCCGTTCTGTAATGTATGTTCATATCACGATGGTAACATGTTTTCAACAGTTAAATCATTATAAAAGGCACTTGTGGGAGATAACCGGGTTTCCTAAAAATTTTCAAATTTTTTTGTACATTTTTTATATATATATATGTATTAAAATAAAGTAAAATAAATAATATAAGAGTTCAATTTTTCTGGTATAAAACGAAATAAATTTATTTGTAATAATAATTATACTTAATTTTATGTAGAAAATATGAACGGGTAACAATTTTGTTTTATTTAAATTGAGGGACAACACAATTCTTGTATCTAATTGTGAATAGTATACATACAGGGTGGCCATAATTAAACTAACAGTGCTTACCGTGTTCTGTAGTGCGATCTAATTACAAGAATAGCCCCAAGCTTTGTAGGGATATTAAACAAGACGGCAGATGAAGGATTTCGATAATAATAATAATAATAATAATAATAATAATTAAAAAAAAAAAATCTCCCGTTTGGGAAATATATGGCGCTGTTTTTCTAAGTGAAGCTTTTCTCGCGAACAAATTAACGTGGTGTCTCCAATTTCAAAATACATAATCTGGTGTGTCACTCCCACGACTTTCTCTTACCCTGAAATTTAATACTATAAATACAGGTTGCAGATTAAGTGGTAAGATAACGAGTACTGTTACGTAAACCTGTGATAAACAATTCAAATTAGACTTCGTAAGAGTTTTATATGATAATTAGTTCCGTGTGAGAAGGGCTACCGCCTCCTCAACCCCCCGTTTAATTAATGAACCTACATTTATATAGAATTTAAATCGGAAATTAAAAAATAATTCTGTTTTTAAAAAATAATTTATTAAAACTATTTTTTTTAAAATTATCTTTTATGATAATGCTGAAGATTTCCATATTAAAGAAGTAGTATAACACTATATATATATATATATATATATATATATATATATAGTTGAATTTATTCTCAATAGTACATTATTTTATTTTTTATTTTTTTTTTCTTAAAAATGAAAAAAAAATCGATAACTTTATTTTAAATTATCACATATCGATGGTTCAACCATTCGTTTTAAAGGTATTGACAAGCTCTTTTGAAAGACTCCCATCATGAAAATTTACTCCCCTCGAGGGGAGACTTCGCCCTCCCCAGGTTGGGAGGCGAAGCTCCTACATACACAATTTTTTTTTTCCCTGTTGACTATCTCTATTACAAAAAATATATCTTCGTTTCGTTTGGTTTAGTGCAGTCTATAGATGTTAAACTCTACTTACCTGCAATTTCCCCTATTGACGTAATGTATTTGAATAATTTTGAGTGTCCCTGTACACGAACCATTTGCTTCATCTCAACAAAAAGCTTACTGTTTTCATCCTTATATGATACCCATTTAGAATCCCGTGTTTGAAATTTCTGCTACTATTTGTTCTTGAGATATGCTGATGACAGACACACAGATCATTCGTTAAAAGCATGATTTTCGTATTCAGGGGACCTCAGAACATGTAAATATAACAAAAACTCACGTTCGAAAATTTGACCCTAAAACAATACTTTCTTGACCCTATGGGTAAGAGAAAGTAAAAATGGGACAAGAGCAATGCTTAAAAAAAGTGCACAAAAAAAAAAAAAAAAAAAAAATCGATTTTAAATTACAAATGGGGACAAAATCTTTACTTTTATTAAAACGACAGGACTATTGTTTCCAGTCAGCAATTTTAGAGTTATGAGAATTTGTAGTAGCCACATAGAATTAAGCAGTTTTTAACATCGTCAGGTTTTAGTACTGTATGTAAATCTACACCGTTCAACCAATCGCTGCGAAAATTTATAAACTTAGTAATGAGGACAAAATTGATCCAACTCCGTAGTTCAATCGGATAATTTGTTCAAAAGGTATTAAATAAAAAACCTCATTTTAACTTTAAATTTAAATGAATCGAAAACAAGTTGATGCCAAGGGGGAAAAATAATAATTACATATTGTTGTACACTAAGCGACAAAAAAAAAAAAAAAAAAAAAAAAAAAAAGCCGCACTTGGATATTTTCGTTTTCCCTTTTTGCAACCGCCAATTTTATCATTTAAAAAGCAAATTTTCGAACAGATTTCATTACGTCGCCATCCACGTACAATTTAGGATTGAGACCAGTGTTAAAAATAAAAACTGTCAGAAAAATTATAATTTTAGAAAGTATTTCAAAAATGGCAAGTATAAGGCATTTAAGGATGCCACAAAAAGTATTAGTTTTAGAATGAAAGTCAAAATATATTTTTATATTATTTATAAATTAATTAAATTTTAACGAAATATTCCTGAGATGATTTTTAGGAACATATAAATTTTTTTGGCTGTTTAAACGGAAAATTTGGCTTTAGGCGGCCATGTTGCCCATCCAAGCGAAATGAAGGCAAGTTAAGAAACAAAAGTTTAAAAAAATCGATTTGTACATGCTCATAACTTACAAAAGATTAAAAAAAAAAGAATCATAGCAAAATAATTTCTTCAAAAACAGTGCGGGAACAATTAAACAAAGTATGTTAAAAACCAGAAGATCTGCGAAAAAAAAAAGCCATTACTAAGGAAAATAATTAAAAAAAAAAAAAAAAAAAAAGACTTCAGTTGACCAAAAATTAAAAAAAAATATATCGGTTAATTATTAGGCCGGACTGGTTTTCTCTGATGAGTCGAGTTTATTTTATTTCGGGCTGATAACAAAAAAAAAAAAAAAAAAAAAAAAAATTAAGATGGTAAAAATGTGACCGAATTATTGAAAATTGCATTCATAAAACAGTGACACATTTTCCGTACATTATGGTACGGAAGTGCATAAATTTTCAGTCGGGCAAATTTTTATGCTCAAGGGATCAATTAACTCGAAATAAAACGCGGGTATTATAAAAACGGCACCTGACCGACTATTTTGAAGGTATCTCAGACTTTCCCGCAAACACAATTTCAAGATGATATTGCACTATACTAAAGGGAGTCTGTGGTGCGTTTATTCGATTCAAATTGTTAAAACTACCTATCCTGTCCCATGAGCACTTATAATTCTGTAAGCAATCACATCTTTTTTAATTTTAAGTTAAATCCCACAAAAAATATCGTAGAGTTTCTTTTTCATCAGACATGGAAACAGTCCTGATCTCAATCCGTTCAAAAATGTTTAGTCTATAAAAAAGTGCGGGAAAGGGGCAAAGATTAAAAAATTTCAGCCTACAACTCTACAAGAACTAGAAAAAATATTTATGATATTTGGCACACAGAAATTTCTGATATTTATATTAAAACACTGCATAATAAGGTGGAATAATTCAATACAGAATACATTTTTATTAACAAATTGCTTAGATCTAACAAATAAATAGTTTTATTTCATGTATAAAAATATAACTTGTTTATATCATATAATAAATCATAATACAGTACAAAGTATGTGTTTATTATATTACGTTTAAAAAGAATGTTTTATGTAGATTTTTAATAATTACTTCGTAGAGTCTAATAAAGTGAATTACTAAATCAAAAATGTACATATGTATCATTTCATCTCTTTGATATTATGCAAACATGACAGTTTTATTTGTTTCTACCATTAGTTTTAAAACTATTACAAATAAAAAAGATATAAGTCAATTTTTCTGCAGTGCGGCTTTTTTTTTTTTCGCTTGGTGTTTATTTAAACCAATTAAAAATTGTTTCAATTTTTTCCCTCTTGCATTCACTTAAAAATATTTTTTAAAGTTTGAGAAAAATCGTGCTAAGGAAATGGAGCAGCATTAGTATTGGACTCCTTGGTGAAATTTGATATTTGGAATTTTACATTTAATCTCTAATTACCCAATTGCAAATAATTCCAGCGAGTTATTGAGTCATTTTAATTCATCATCTAAATGAAGGGAAAAAATCGTCAAGGTTGTCTTATACTAAATTTGAAACAATAATCTTTAAGAAATGGATAGAGTAACCGTTGCTAAGGAACGCAACACATTTACTGTATGCCTTTATTTTGAAAAATAGTTTTAAAGAAAGTCCTGCTGCACTGAATTAATTCCTGTTTTGCACAGATTTTTATATCCATTACTAACAAAAAAGGCCTTGTTTATTTATTTATTAACGTTTCAACTAAATAATAATTTATATCAACTTCTGTTTGTCAGTTATCGCTTAATTGATATTATTTACGTTATTTTATTGAGAAATTCTTGAAATAATTAATTAATTTAATGTGTATGAAGAATTTTCTTTTGCTCTGACAAAATTAAATTCAAAGGGAAAGAATTATTATAAAAAATGTGTTATTTGAACCGGGAAAAGTGATTTAAGATCGCAATTTTAAAAGAGATTGATTTTCAATGTTTTTCTTTTTCCATTGTGTAAAATTATTATTTTTCTGAAATTGATATTCAATACTGGATCAAAGTTTTGCGGCCAAAAAAATTTCAATATTTGCGTTTATTTTAAATTCCAACTAAATAATTTATTATCAAGGAAGATAATTTTTATTTTGCCAACTTGCACTGAGTAAAGATTAATAAAACTCATTAGTTGTCGTTAAATGTTTTTATTTTCCGATTGTACATATGTAAGAGAAGTACTGTTATCATGACAAAAATTCGACTTTGAGATTTTGGTGTATCTATACGTTTTGAGGTCCCCTGACTTCATTTTTGCTATTTTTATGGTAATGTATAAATGTGTGTGTTCATACATGTGTGAATGTGAATGAACACGATAGCGCCTAAGCGTTTTGTTCGAACGAGCTGAAAGTCCGTATACGTAAGCTGTAGGTCGCCGTAACATAAACTGTATAATTTTTCGTGAATCTAGCACTTATAGTTTTCTTATAAGGACACAATGAAATATTATTTTATCATTATCGCCAATAGGCCCAAATTATTTAAAGTGCCGTAGCGCCTAAATGCCTTAATCGATTGATCTGAAAATTTATACACATCTTATAGTTTACCGTCGCACTAGCTATACATATTTTGGTAAACCTATATAGTTGACTCTTTTAAGTTTTCTTTTTTCCTTTACATGAACACAACGAAAAATTCTTTATCATTATATTATTTAAAGTGCAATAGCGTTATATTTAATAACATACTATTTGGAGAAAAACACTCAAACTATAATTTTCTCTTGAGTTTATCTAGCGAATTCTCTTATTTAAATTTATTTAAATTTATTAACTAAAGAAAAATTCTAGTCAATTAAATCAAGAAAAAAAAAAAAAAAATGTCAACTAAGGAAAAATTCTATATATTAAGGTGCATAGCTTTCTTCCCCCTAGGGGGAAAAAACGCCCTTTGGTGTGTAAATTTCCATTATGACTATTTTTCAAAAGAATTCGTCGAAGCCTTTAAAATGAATGGTTAAACCATAGATCTGTGATAATTTAAAATATTATTATTTTACACTTTTATATTATTTTACACTTTTATATTGTTTTACACTTATTATTTTACACTTTAAGCTGTACTAGTTTTTCTGTAGTAATGTGCGGTAAGAGCAATCAGTGTGAGTGCCACTGTAGATCATTATATTTGGTTTATTTTGCAGAAAATAATTCAGAATATACTGGCATTATTACTTACGGCAAACTTAATTCTACGAAATATGCAATATGGAGTTTTCGAGACGAAGCTGTTCATATTGCCGTGCACCAAGTACTCTTGTGTAATTTACTTACAATAATAGCCCTCAGAAGACAAATTGTGATACAGAGTTAAAAACTTAAAAAAAAATTTTATTTGACTTTAAAAATATTTCAGTACTTTTAAATTCAAATGCTTATTATAACTGTGTTTTAATGAGGCATAACTGTTAATCTACACAGCGAACATTGTTAATTCATATTAATCACATATGACACGAATTTTCCAAAGAATGTTACTTTTAACCATTAATTACTTTTAACACCTATTTTAGATAAAATTGACTGAATAACTAATATGCTATGCTTAAATTATAAATGTTCAGTTTAACCGAGTTCTGCTTTGAAAGATATTTATCGAAAATATTCATTCAAGTGAATACTAGGGAAAATTAGGGATTTTAACACAACTTTTGATCTAATTAATGATGTTTGATGTAATGGTGGCAAAAGAGATAATTTAGTTTATCGTAAAAATAAAAAATATATATGTTTTATCAGAATAAATGAACATGAAAGATCACATCCTAAATAGGTTCAAATAATTAAAGTGAATGTTAATGCGGTATAAATAGTAAAAGGTTCTGAATAATTTTTATTTTGAAAGACGCTAGATGAAGTTATGTATAAACGTATTCGCTAAAACGAAATTTGAATGCATATTTATATATTCATTAAGTACATTTTATGCATGATGGTTAAAGGGACAAGAGATGATGAAAATTATTAAAAGAAATGAATTATTAAAAGTGATGATTTTTTCAGAATATAACACCGCTTTCAAATTATTTAATTGTATTTTCGATAAATTTTAGATTTCGAAAAATTTCCAACCACCGTAAAATTGCCGACAACGTTTTATCCATAGATTGAGATTAATAGTCCTCCATACTAAAAAAAAAAAAAAAAAAAAAAAAAAAAAAAATCTGTTAAGAATTTAGTACGGAGGACTATTAATTTCAATCTGTAATATTTTTATTTTTATTTTTTATTTTTTATTTTTATTTTTAATTTTAGTTATTTTTATTTTTATTTTTAATACTTTTTATCTCATTTTTTGACCATAAAACTGGGCCTTGTACTTTTTAAAATGACTGAAATGAATTAAAATGAAGTGCTACCACCTAAATTTCATACTTTAGTCAATTAAAAAAAAATCTAATTGTCTTGTCGAAAAACTGTTTGCACCCCTGGATTTCTTAAAATCACCCCTTTCGTTTGGTATCAAGTTTGTAATGATAGGACTGATATTTCTAATTTATTTTGGTGTTATACAAAACTGATCTACAGAAACTGGCGACGACATTTTTATCGAGACTGAAACTAATAGTCTTTCTAGTCCTAAAAAGAACCAATGCACAGATGTGTTCAAATACAAAAGATATAGAGTAAAAATAAAATAGAGTATTAAAATAACTTAGAATTAGCATGGAACATTTTAAAATTGGGCATTATTTTGTAATACTTTTCCTCTCAAAAGTTACTTTTATCACTTAAAATACGCTGTATGCATAAACATGAAAGATTTCATGCCAAAATACTTGATTTGAGAAGCACAGGAATGTAAATAAAAATATTTAATTTTATCGTCCGTTGTCTCCTTAAACGTTCTGCTTTCAGTTTTCACAAGTGAATTTTGCAGAAATGGTTTTGATTCAGCTAATTTTACATAGTTACATTTATTTGTATCTTAGACGTAAAAACTGAAATTTACATACCTGTCAAAAAAGAAACTTTTTATTGAAAAATAAAATTGTTATTATGTTTGGCCGCTGTCAAAATATCGATAAAAACGAATGAAATCATACATATTATCCAATAGCATTGTTCAACAAATTGCGATGAAATAGTTTCTTTAAATTAATTCAAATGGGGTTTTTTACATTCCCATCACCGTAAAAGAACAGAATATTGCCATATTTTTTAATAATTATTATGTGAAATAAGAATTAGGGGTAATGAAACTAATAAAGTACATATTTCAGTGGTAGAAAGCAAAATTTGCCTTATTATTTATAATTCTGATGACAAACTATTATAACATAGGCCGTAAAATACAAAAGTTATTAAATAACTACATTTCTTGTGATTTCCTTTATTGATAACTACACAGGTTTGCAAAATCATACTTTAAATTTTTTTCTTCCACTGCATTGGGTGTCTCTAATGTGTTTTGATACTCTGAATTCAGAAATGATTGTCTTTTCTTCCTATGACGTGAGGAATTTTCACAAAGTAAGGATGAAGATCGAATAAAGTCACCCAGAACCTAAAACAAATTCGAAACAGTTTATGCATAAAATACAATAACATAGGCCACTATTTACATATTATCTTTTAAATGTGATTATTTACCTCGAAGCTCTCTTTAGAGCTTTTTACCTTGGGCACGGCTTGAGGACCTTATGCGTGCATGTGGGAGAGATACTTTTTGCAGCATCCAACAATAATCTGACAACATTTTAACACTCCATTGTATCTGATACTTTCTCTATATTTCTTTGATGTCTTGAGGAAATATTTCTCCTTATTCTTCACTCACATCATCCAGATTTTCAGGGAAATAACTTAGATGTGAGTTGAAAATGTGGAACTGTATGCTGAAACAGTCCTACTTTTTGTCAAAACTGTACGTGATAGAAATTTTTGAATAGTTTTTCTTTAACCAACATCCCAAAATACCCCAGAAAATTATATCACCTTGTAGAAAAAAATTTCATCGTCGATCTGTGCTATTGAGGGTTTTTTAGACAGGTTACATGTATATATTGTTCTTTTTATGAATAGGTTTATCATACTAAAATAACAGTATGATTTGTAGATACCTCCAAATGATGTACACTGTAAAGAGAAATCAATTACCTTTGCCATTTATCCAACTTACGCAAGTTACTCGCACAAGTGTTGCTTACAATATGAGGCGCCCATGATTTATCTTGATCTCTTATTCAGCACTCAAATAACGATTTTATATAATTTCAATCAGTGGCGTTATAGTTTGTTTCTGACGAGACAGGGTTACTTTCCCTCAAACGTAGCAAGAGTTGTCAGGAGAGTTCATGTCAACTCGAAGAATTGTGAAACAAGAAATAAGTATGATTAAGCTCTAAACAAATGATATCGAAAGATCAAATGTAAATAACCATTCACAAAACCTAATCAAACAACAGTTGTAACCGTTGTAACCGCTTCTATATATTGAATTTTTCTCTTAGCTTTTACTAATATGATTTGATTTTTTATTTCACAACATTTATAGCATATTTTTACTTTTGATTACCATAGCAAATTTTAACTTTGGATTATCATTTTCGTACTCAGTGGCACTGAATTTATAAAAATTTACTACTTCTGTTTAATTTACAAATTTATTGTTGAACAGTATAGTTAATTTTCAGATTACAACATGTTTGTTTTAAACCTAGAAATAATTAACTGAATTATTTTTCCTATACAATTAAAAGGTCCGAAGTAGCACAGTTGCCAGAGCAACGAGCTCGTAATCGGTAGCTTATCCCCCCAGAAGGCATACAAGTGATATTAGATAATTTTGCAATTTACAAAGAACTAACATCAAAACAAAACTTAACTACGCACTTTAATATATTTGTGACAAAAATTTATTTCAAAATTTAAAACATTAATTTGTAACAATAACAAATTTACTTACTATAATTTTGAAAATCATAGGTTAAGGTTTCAAAATTTAAGTTTTGCCGAAATAGCTCAAAATAATAATTTAATCAATCAGTTATTTGGTAAATAGTTCAAATTAATAATTTAATGATTAATATATTTTTTTCTTTTAATTTCTTTTACATTCATAAGAAGAAAGCATATAGGTTTCGTAGACATTTTTGGCTTCCAGTTTTTGATGGTTTTATAGGTTTTAATGAAAACTGTAAACGCATTTTGACCATTTTTGCAATGGTGTCTGCGTATGAATTATATAATAATTTTGTTCTAGATGTAAAACCAGAACTGATATACAGAAATTTATATAATTTTATTTTTAGTTGAACTTTAACATATATGAGTCTCTATCACCCTTTAGTGCATGTCACTCAATAGGTGGCTCTGTCGCTCCGTTTTTTCATAATTTTTAATATAGCAGCATTGGAGGAAATTTGCAAAACGAAAAACAACGAGAATTACTGTTAACAAATTATTGTGAGATTTAAAATTATAATTTATAATAGTTAATAATAGTTATAATTAATCAAGATAAAGTGGTATATTATATTAGTATAGCTGATACATTTAGGGAAAAAATTATCACTCCCTAAGGTCAATATAAATATTTTTCAAAAGAACTCGATAACGCATTTTCAACGAAAGACAGAATAATACATATGTAGTAATTTAAAATAAAGCTATTGATTTTTTTTTTCTTTTAAAGAGAAAAAGAAAATTAACATTAAAATAATAATAATAATAATAATAATAATAATTTCCTAAAATATCGTTTAAGAGATAAATAAGGGAGAGGGGGTGCAGATCATTTCTCTTAAAAATTGCTCTAGAAATGGGGCTGCAGTGAAGACATAACACTAGGTAATTTAGTTTCGACCTATATTTTGCCATTTATTGATAACACATATACATCAGAACGTGTTAGTTTCTAATATTCAGGTTGTACTCATGTTGAAGGAATCTCTGATCCCAAATTGCAAAAGAATGAATGGTATATATATATATTCCAATGAAGGTTTTAAAGTTCAATTATTTAACTAAAATTAAAAATTAATATTTAATCAACAATTACACTGTGAATTTTATCGTTAATGAAAATGCTCAGTTGTTAATTCTTTATCGATTAATCGAAGTTTGCAAAGAATTTATTTTCATTTTCATTAACGTAATGGCAACTTCCTTTTCTCCATGTTGGGTTGATAGCTTTACATGTGGTTACTCCGATTTTTCTATTTTTCTCACTGTTTTCCTTGATGATTTGATTTAATATTTTATTTCATTTCTCATTCAAAATGGTTTTGCTGCTCGATTGGGGCCTGAACAATATAAATTTGCTACTGTCAGCTATATTGTTTTACGAAATAGTTGCAGCTTTCACAGCTTTATGAAGTTATGATACCCCTGATGAGTTAATACTTCTATTTTTAAGCATTTTTTATTCCAATTATTAATCCATTTTTTATTCCAAATGTTATTCTGAAGTCCTTTATTTACTTTCTCCGCCATTATGTTTAATGGTCCTATTTTTTTTGTTGTTGTTGATCAAGTGGGCGTAAGCAATTTAAATTATTTTTATCTCTTATTGGATCTTAACATGTATCGCAAGCTTTTTGTCATAGTTTTTGCAATTTGTTATTGTTAGTTTTATTTTTTGTTGTGTTGGTATTGACATGTATCTATTAAATGCTAAAATATTAAGGTTAATGTTTATTAAGATATCTATCATATATACATATATATATATATATATATATTTAATATGTTCGAATGCTGTGGCATATTTATACACTTAAATATATGCTTACATTGTAAATAATATTAAAAAACTCATTTATATGTTTAAACAAATGTCAAAATAGCGATATTAATATTTAAGAAAAAAATAAGTAAACTGATAATAAACTGATATACTACATTTTTAATAATTATAGAAATTTTTAAAATAGAATTCTAGCGAATATAAATTTAAAATTTAAAAAATTGTTTAAAATGATAGACTATTCCATACACTCTTATGTTATTTAGATCTGAAGTTATATTAAAATTAACTATTGTATGTAAAACTTACATAGAAAATAAAGATATTCCCTACTAGCATACAATTAAATTGATAATTGATGACAAAAAAAAAAAAAAAAAAGAATTTTTCACTTGGACCACTTTCCAATAATATGAAATATTATATGAACATAAGTATTTAGAATATTTCTGAAATACATAATCAACGGAAAGGAATCAATCAAAACCAAATGCAAAATTTGATAAATTGAATTTTGATTGTTCATGGACAATAATTAAATATATGTTAATATGACTTTCCCAGTTATAAAATTAAAACAAGGCTCAGTTTAAAATCACTTTCCGCTGCAGAAATGACGATAAGTATAAAAATAGTTCGTTAATGAGATTTTTACGACCAGTTAAATAACAATTTACTGTAAGCAAGTTATAAAAAAAAACTCAAAGTTAAAATGAAGAACTTTCAAGATATTCTGTAATTTGGTTTAACAGTGGTAACAAAAGTGTCCGAACACTAGCGAAAATTCCTATGTAAAAAACGTACCCTTCGTACCGTTTTGTTAAATTATATGATATTTTCTATTTAATATTTGTTCAAAGTATGTAACTACAAAAATGTACATTAATTTTATTATTAAAAGTAGTATGTTGGGAACATAGCAAAACTCCTCTATAATTTTCTATTCAAATTGAGGTTAATTACAACAGAAACACTCCCAGAATTTTATGCGTCGATAGGGAGTTTATACTAAATTGTATACATTGATTTTAATTAAAACTTGTATTTGGCGGTCATAATAAAATTTTCTTCAGCATTTTTGTAACACATTCACGTATTCTAGACCCAAAACATCCAAAAAACCATCCAGTGCTATGCACTCATTGTCAAAGTTCGCGTGTTAAATAATTTTAAGATACATTTCACGGCAGCGCCCATTATCAACCAATTTCAAAGAAAAGTGTGTAATTTCTACATGTTTAATGAACACAAAATATTAGTATCATAAATGCTTAAGGAAGACATTCTTCATCTCGGATTCTTATCAGCCGGTATACACTGAAATTAAGTTTTTAAAGTGATTAGCTCAGATATAACTTTGGTGTTATTATATTGCAAAGATTTAAAGTTTTGAGTTTCCCACTCACGTGGTACATTATAGCGCAGCAGAACCACCTGTACGCCGATGTGCCTTCAAATTGAATCGGCATAGTGTTTCATAATCTTTCTCTTGTATGCCAAGTTTTGTGCAATTACTCACAATAGTATCTGAGACATAGCTTCCCGTTGAAAGGGAAAATTGCAGCAAAGTAGCGTCACCTATAGGATAATATACACTTGACTTGAATTAGAATAATGTTCCATAATAGCCATTGCATATAAGTTTTGTCTTCAATTAAAGGGAAGAAATCGCTGTATCGCAGAGCCACTTGTCGAGTTTGCACCAAAAATTGATAGGCGATAATTTATGTCAAAGTACAACTAAATATTACTTTATTTGAAATTCTGTTCGATAGTTCTTAAGCCAGAGCTGCCAAAAAGTTTTGTTACTCACACTAATACATTTTCTAAAAATAGTCGTGTTTTGTGTTGGGTTGTGGGGATTTAGGCCGATTGTCTGCACTAGAGTCCTAGGCCTGAGGGGGAGTGCACTCCGTAGGGATTTTTCTAAGAGGTCCTAGCTCGTATTTATAAGAGTTTCTGAGAAAACCACGAAAAACTCAGAACTACTAGGCATCGAATCTAGCACCTCACAGGTCGTGTTCTGGACCAATGAAAACTTATAGCTCAATTTTATTACAGAACTTTTAGGTGTTCTGTGTGTGAATCCTTGCTCTCACGACCTGTATAAAATGCCATAATCCTAATTCCTGCCATTCATTTCTGAATACAGTATTATTAATTGTTTCTTTTAACTTGTTGTACCACTCATGAATTGCTTATAAGCCTGTATTTGATATTTCATAAGAAATTTCTTCTGAACCAACTCCATTGACTCCAATGACAGCAAAATTCCCAGTCGTGCTCAGCGACCTAACCGTTTGGAGTTTTCTGTAGTTTTTGCTGAAATTCGCGTGAATACAGTCAATAAAACCTTAAAAAGTCCTTCCACGGGGAATATTCTATTCAAATATAGGATCCAAGTTCAATAAATCAGCTTAAACCTTTTTGCCAACACTAATCGATTTAGCGAATTCTAACACAGAGTTTTTGGTTTAACTTTTGGTTTTTTTTAACTTTTGGGTCGCATTTTTACTTCATTTACGGCTTTAAGGACTGCTGTTGCAAAAAGAACTTGATTCGTTTTTGCATTTAGTGTGAGATTCATTTTTGCTATTTTCGTCTTATTTTATTTATTTATTTATTTATTTTTATTTATTAATTAATTAATTAATTTAATTTAATTAATTTATTTTATTTATTTATTTTATTTTATTTATTTATTTATTTGCTATAACAGTCTGAAACCTCTTTGGGCGTTATGAATCAACCCCTTGTATTTTGAAAATGTTCAAATGCAGTACCTTTATTTTTCACCGTAAAATGCAATAATCTGTCTTTAGCGCAGGAGAAAAGAAATTAGTGAGGTGCCAAACCTGCTTTTTCCTCACTAGTTGTTGATGAAGTTTTGTACGAATATTCATTTTACCCACTTGCTCTAAACTGTTAGTATATTTACAATAGATTTGGTTTAACAAACAGAGTAGGAAAGAATGTTTTCTATGCAAAAATATTGACTTTGAAACGCCATATTTTTATTACCATTGAACATAATTTACTTCTTCATAATGATAAAAAAAAAAAAGCTGGTGTGTTATCTACACGACTTTCTCTTACCTGAAATTTAATACTATAAATACAGCTTGGAAATTAAGAGGTAGCATAACGAGTACTGTTATGTAAACCATTGTTAAAATAATTAAAATTGGGCTTCGGAAGAGTTTTATATGATAATTAGTTCTGAGTGAGAACTTTCACATGCAACATCCCTTGAAACTTATCAGTCTTGATCAAACTTTTCCAGCAACAAAATTTCCATTAATTTGAAAATACAACTTTTGAATTTCCTGAAATTATTCGTTTTTAAGTTACTCTAAGAGACATAAACAATAATCAAACTTTAAAAAACTTGATTTTGGTAATCAGGAAACCTCAAAACGCGTAAATATACAAAAAACAAGCGATGAGTATTTTGCTTAAAAACATACATTATTTATCATATGTCTATGAAGAATTCATTTCCGTTCCTGAACAGCTTTCCTGGACATGATAAAATATTATAGTAAAGCACTTCCACTAACAATAAAAAAGAATGTTAAAGCTTAAATATTTGCAACCCTGTATATCTTTTGAAGAATATGTACAAACCACATAGTGCAGCTAAATACAATCCTATAGTAATAATATTCGGCACAACCTGCAATGCACTTCCATTAATTTCCAGATATTGTCGCACTATAATCTAGATTTTTGTGTAGCCCTGTAAATGAACTGTGAATAATTTCCCTGCCATATTCTACATGAGGCATGTTTTTATGCATGCAAAAAATACATTTTCATTTCATTTGGTTTAGTGCAGTCTACAGACGTTAAACTCTACTTACTTGCAATTTCCCCCATAGACGTAATGTATTTGAATACTCTTGAGTGTCCCTGTACACGAGCCATTTGCTTTGTCTCAACAAAAAGCTTAGTGTAGCATCCCTATATGATACATATTTAGAATATCGAGTTTGGAATTTCTGCTACTATTTGTTCTTGAGATATGTTTTGATAACAAACACACACAGACAGAAAGAGACCAACCGCTAAAAACATGATTTTTTTGATTCAGGGAACCTCAAAATGTGTAACTATAACAAAAACTCACGTTCGAAAAGTTGACCTAAAACAATACTTTCTCTACCTTATAGGTAAGAGAAAATAAAAAAGCGAAGAATTTTCCTCCAATTGAAGCAATCGAAGATTTTTCACACGTATATGGTATGAAAACTATACCCTTCAGCTAAATTTCTTCTAAATGGATTGTATTATGCATCACTTATTAGGAGATTCAGAGCCGCTGAAATTTAAAATTTTGACAAAGATACAGCTTTTTTTAAGCTTATAATAATAATAAAAATAATAATCATAATAATCATAATAATCATAATAATCATATCTTGAAGTATTTTCTGACATATTTTCAAAATTTTATTTTAACCTCCTACAGCTGCTTTCATAAAAACATATCTTCAATTTTGCTGATTAAAGCAAATCATCAAATTCATTTGTCTCAGTTTATGCTCTTTCAGATTTTTGGTGTTTCGAAAATGCTGAATCATTGACAAATATGCTTGACATAGCTCGAAAAAATTTTCAAGCAATCTTTATATCATATGTAAATGGCTTGACGATTAAGTTTTCCTCATTTTAAATACTTAAAAAAAAAAAAAAAATCTATGTGCATTATTATATTTTTTATTTATTTTCTTATTTTTTATTTTCCTCACGTAGGATATTGTTTTAATTTTTTTAATTTTTTAACATTAAAGTCTAAAAACATCAAACAAAATTCGATCCTCAAGTTTATTTAATATGTAATTACTGGCATTATATGCGAAATAATTAAAACAAATTAAAAATAAATAGCATTTTAAAAAGTAAAATCTTTTTATACTTAATATATATATATATATATATATATATATATATATATATATATATATATATATATATATAGTATATGAGTAGAGCAATTATACTTGGTATTCTATTTACTTTATCAATTCTCTCCCTCCCCCCAAACAAAAATAAATAAATAAAATAATATATATATATATATATATATATATATATATATATGTATATATATTGTGTGTGTGTGTAGAGTACTAGTTTAAGTCGTAGAGGCCCCTTAATTTTTGAAGATAAATCATTAACATATTTAATTACGAACATCTTATAAAAATATAAATGCTTATATGTTCCCCATATGTTTGTTTATTTATTTAAAAGGATCTTAAGCGTCAAGTCTTTAAAGTTTATTAGTTTCGTATACTGAAATAAAACATTTAACTTTTTTTTTTTTTTTTTTGCAGCTATTTTTCTTTTTACTTGTTTTAATCAATTTAATGTTTGTTCCTTTTAAAGTCGATAGATTTAGATAGCATTTTTCGAATATATATATATATATATATATATATATATATATATATATATATATATATAAAGAATGTTTCAGAGGAAGCCATTTGCAGAAGTCACTTTAAATTTCTTAGTAGTCGTGAATGCAACTTATTGCATTGGTGATACTCTTGTGCTTAGTTTTTTCTCCTGATGAAGGTTCGTTCTGTTATTTTGATCTGAAACAACTGTTGTGAGTTTTTGAAATTGATAGTATTTATTTACAGAATTATTTTTAGTTAAATTAATTATTATTTGAATTCAATCTGTTAACATGTGAATGTTTCAAACCAAAATTTCCTCAGAAATTATAAGTACATTTTTTTTTTTTTTTTTTTTTTTTTTTTTTTTTTACAAATTTATGATCAGCTATGTGTTTTATGGACTTTTTAAAAAAATAATTTTGCAATTAAAAAAAAATGTAAGATTAAAAGAAAATTAGGAATCCTATTTCTAAGAATTTTTAAAAATATTTTTTAATTTTCTGATTTGGATACCAATGCTTGAAAAATTATTAATTTTATTAATGAATGAAGCAAAAATTAACCGAGTGCATTTACCTGAAATGAAACCTATTTTCTCGGATAATAAAAGTTTTAGTTCAGATCGAAAGAAATATATTAAACTTTTATGGTCGTGAAACTCCGATGAAATATCGGATATCGATTTCAAAAAGAATAATAATTTAACACGATTTTTAAAAGAGAAGATATAGAAATCAATTTTTGTTAAAATATCCAACCTTGAATTTTTCAGCATATTTCATTGTATAATTTTAATTAATGCCTGACAGCTTTTTTTTCTTTTTCTTTTTAATGCTATAAATGCGAGGCATATTTTGGTTGAATATTACATAAATATATATGTATTCGTTTTGAGATATTCTGAAATCATTGTATTATATTTACAGTGTTATACATTTGTGTGCATATAAGTATGTATATGTGTGTATCTCTGTAAGAAATGACGTAACTTTTAAACACTATATTCGGTTAGGCTTAAATTAGGTTAGAATATTTGTCAGCCTTCCAAACTGAAGAGAGTTTCGTCATAAGTGTTCTTTTACAGTGATGAAAAAAGTAACTCATATATGGCTTATAAACTTGAATTATTTTAGATGAATTTAAATACTCTTATTTTTTTTAAAGTGGAACAAAACTGATATATATTATATTAATTTACTATGGTATAATACGGTACTAATACGGTACTAAATTAATACGGTTGCTAAAAGAAATATTGTATAACTGTTGTAATTTATAAATTAGTTAAAAATGACACTTTAAACACGTAAATATTTTCATTAAAAAACTGTACTTTAATTAAAAGCACTATAAAATTTTTTCAAATATATTCAGTCGAAGCTTTTCGCTCAGCTTGTCTGGGAATCATCAGGACAGATTAAAAACAGAAGTTTGACAAATGTAGTACGACAAATTCATTATATAACAAAAATTCATAGTACAGTTACAGTTAATTTCGATCAATCAGTCCTTAAGTTACAAAAGAATTTTTTAATGGAAGCTTTTTAGGGTCACTATAGAACAACTTGATATATGCCCTAAAAAGCTTCAACTAAAGAATACTTTTGTAACTTAAGGACTGGTTCATCGAAATTAACTGCAACTGTACTATGAATTTTTGTTATAAAATGAATTTGTCGTACTGCATTTGTCAAACTTCTGTTTTTAATCTGTCCTGGTGATGCCCAGACAAGCTGGGCGAATAGCTTCGACTAAATATATTTGTAAAATTTTTATAATGTTTTTAATTAAAGTATAGTTTTTTAATGAAAATATTTACGTGTTTAAAATGTCATTTTTAACAAATTTATACAATGACACGTGATTTTAAAAATCTCTTTGTGAGATGTGATTTCCTATGTTGTAATTTATCTTATGGGGGAATCATAAAGTAATTTACACATATTATGTGTTATGGGACCTGATTGTATGAAGTAGATAGAACTGTTTTAAAGGTATGCTCTGTATTTTCGAATTTTACTACAACATGCATATTAGAGGAAATAGCAGGCTCACCATATATATTTATTGTACATACACAATGGTCCATTTTACAAACATGTCATCTTGCGAAATTCTCTCAAAGTTTATTATAATTTATTTACTTAAAAATGTTTATTGATTTACTTAAACATTTAAGAGGTCAGGTATTTTTAGAAGAAAAAAAATTACAGAAAAAAATTAAAAGTTGAAAACTATTTTTTATAAAATAATTATTCTTATTAGTTACAATATAACAATGTAATTTTTTAAGGATATTTAACAACATAATATTTGCATTAGAAGTGTAGGAGTTACAGGCAACAGTAACAGTACGAAATTTGATAGGATCTTTATGAAATTTTGGAATTACATCTAAATAAGGATAATTATAGTTGTTATTCTTAGTATTTATTAATTTGTAATAATTAAATATATGCCTAATTTTAATTTCTAGATTATCAGTAATCTTAACAAACACATTACTTGTATCCATGGTATCAAAAAGAAGTTGTTTATAACACATTTTGCAAATAATTGCATAGTTTTTAGCCGCCTTGTCAACATAAGTAATAATGAATTTAGACTGTAAATCTAGAATTGCTGAATATATATATATTAAATTTAATTATAATCCTGTAATAAGATAAAAATAGAGATAACTATGAAAAGTCAAACCATACCTATTAATTTTCCGTAGAGTTCAGTGGTATGTTTTAACAAACAAATAATGTTACAATAAACAAAATATATTATTTTGCTTTAATTTAGAGGAACTATATCAAAGTATAAAATGACATTATACCTAAATATTTCCTATATTAGTACAACAATCAAATGAACAATAAAAATGCTCTTTTTATATACATTACAAACATTGAAATAAAAAAAAAATAAAAAAAAAAAATAGACTCTTTTCTCTAACTTCAATATTTACAAGCAAAAGCATTTTATTTACATCCATAATGTTTCCACTTAACACGGTCCCGCCTTTGGCCTAAAGGTTCTGCTCTGAAAACTGGTAGACGTAAGGTGCTAAGTTCGATCCCAGGTCGCGTTTGTCGTCCTATCCGTTCGGGGTTTTTCATGTTTTTTTTTTTTTTTTTTTTTTTCGAAACTAACGCAGATATGGGCAAGATTTTCTTAGAATGACGGACAAGGAGAGCACTTCCTCTAGGCCCAAGACCCTATCGCAGTGAATTGGCCTTAACCGTAGCACCACAACCATTTGACTGTTTTCTCTTTTATTAAATTTTAGATTAATTAAGTCATAAAAACTTAATATCAATTTAATTATGCAATAAAATATTTTTAAAAACAAAATAAAATTTCACTTACTTTGGTAAATTGAAAATTGTTAAGTGGAAATTAAAACTCTTTTCTAATAATAAATAGTTTATTAATAATTTAATTAATATTTTTTTAAGTGAATTAGAAATTTATGTCTTAACTTCAAAAATTTTACTTCATTTATATTGATAAAAATCTTAATTAAATTAAAGATATATGAGATGTCTAGATAAACATACCCCTTTTATCATTGAATTTATTATTTTTACCTATTTAAAATTCTTATATCTTTATTTTAATTTTATAAATTCAAGAATTAAGTAATAAAAATTAAAATCCAATCACCAGAAACTAACAGCTTAAACGAGGTCATGTAAAGATTGAAAAATACTTGCTTGCTTGAAATCTGTTTCATAGAAAAGCAAGTACTCCAGACCATTCTAAGAATTGTGTGCATACAGGAAATGAATTTGTAAAACTTTCGAGAAACAGAAAATATCTACCTTAATTTTAACATGATTTTATTTATTATTCTCTCCTTTTAAACTTGAATAAACTACTTTTCATTCAATCATAAAACAAGCACCATATACACGGCTATATTTAGCATCGAGCTTGGGGTTGAGTAAATTACATCATAGCCTCCTAAACTAGATGCCTGTCGCTTTGCTCGTAAACTTGGCAACAGTCCAAGCGGTAGACAGCACCACCTGGTACAGATTGCGCGACTTTTTTATTCAACCGTCACCAAATATTTTTAAAAGTGAGATTTGATGTACATAAAAGGCGAATAAAATCGAAGAAACGTTGATTACATATGTCATATATCACTTCTTAAAATTATTGGTGACAGTTGAATAAAAAAGACGCGCAATCTGTACCAGGTGTCGCTGTCTACCGCGGGAACTATTGCCAAGTTTACGAGCAACACGACAGGCATCTAGTTTAGGAGGCTATGATTACACCGTCTTTTCCCATGGATATTATTTCTACTCTAGAGTAGAGAGATACATAGAAGATATCATCTTTAACGTTAAATGTAACATGGCAGAAACTTATGGAGAAGACTGAAACACAGAATACAATAATGAAGAAAATTTACCAGAACTTGTAATAACAAAATCTATATTTACTTTAAATGTAGTGCTGTCTTAGATGCTAACTTTGATCAAGACTATCGCTTGAATTCTACAAATGAGGATAACATTACAGTAGCACGGCCTGAAACAAGTCAATCTTTAATTCAACATATAAAAACATAAAGTCATTCGTTGATGAATTTCACACACGGGATAATTTCGGCGATAATGTTACAATAATTATTCCCGACAAAAATTAAAAATGGATAAAATTAAAGGTGAGGTGCATTCAGAAATATAATAGATGCTGTTTTAAAATCTAGTAAACTAAAAAAGATGGCGTTATAAATTTTCTATCCATCATATTAGAATTTGATATAAACTGTTAAGCAATTCATACATTTATTTCGGTACATAATAATAATAATAATAATTATAAACGTGATCTATACTCTCGTTTGGATTTTATGTTTTTCCATGAACACATATTTTTTAGAAGATCTGTATGAGAAAAATTCTGAAAGCTGCAAATCGCAATACATTTTGATGTTTAATTCTTGACTTTTTAAATGGGTGTGTTTAATGTGATGTAAATAGGGCAATGCGATGTAAATAAAAAATTCACTTAAGAACTTTTATTTTTCCTAGGAACAAAAATAATGCACGAATCAAAAGAGTAAAAAAAAAAATAAAAATGGGTACAACTATAGTGTCTCTCCACAGCTGAATTTGGCGATTTTGCTTTCGCGCCGATTTGAACGATAACAATGTCGTTCTGGACTGTTTGCGATATAATAAGGCTGTTTATTTTGGATTTATGATTTTATGATTTATAACTTAGCTTATGATTTTATCATTTATGATTTATGATTTTTAGATTTATGATTTAGCCATAATCGCCAAAAATAAATCGCCAAATTCAGCTGTGGGGAGATACTATAGTTGTTCAATAAAAATAAATAAATAAATAAAGATTATAAACACTGAAAATGAAAAAATATAAAAAAATCTTTATACATTTTTTTGTCACGTTTTTCCCTTCAAATGCCTTTATTATACTTTATTGTAAGTTTATATTAAGTAATGATACAATCCATGTGGATCATTAGTGTTTCGCATAAATGTATCTTCTAATCTATTCAATCAGAGAAAAAAAGGGAAGATAATGTACTGTATCTCAGAAAAATACATTAGAAACAATTTATTACTACCAGAAGATAGTGATCGGAACTAATTGACTTAAAAACATTCAGCTAATTGATATCTATCGGAAACATAAAAGAATAGAATAAATGAAAGGGACACAGAAAGTGTATCTTCTAATTACGGAACGTCATTAATTTCTTATTGAATGCTATGCAGAAACTTGTATGATAAAATTTGTTATTTACAATATAAAAACGTACGAAGAATATTCATTTATATTTATATTCTCGTTTTAGAAATTTCAAAAGCATTTTAATTTATTGGTTCATTAATATGCATTATGTATATTTCTTCAGACAATAAATAAAAAATTAAATCGCAACGATATTAAATCACAAATATTTTTGAAGAAAGCTGAAAAGTGAAAAATATTCAATTTGTAAATAAACACATATATAACAAAACATAGCGCTGCTCTTTCGGGTCGAAATATTTAAATTCGATATTTCATGAAGCAAAAAAATATATACACAGGTGTAGCTGGGAAGCAGCAATGGGAAAAAAATTATATACGTAGCAATAGAAAACGATTTCTCTAACAATACTGGTTTATTTTGTAATAAATAAAAGTAACAGAAATTGGGAATTTCAGAAAAGAAAAACCTACCATTAAAATAAAGCATAACATAAAAATATGTTTTTATGGTCTGAAAATTGACAATTAAATTAGTCCTTCTAATTCGTACTATTTCATTTTGAAGATATAAAAGTGAGAAAAATACACTTCGTCTATTTTTCATACTCTATCGTTTCAAAAAGATATTAAAACAAAGAAAAAAAAAAAGATGCCACACGCACTACATAAACTTTAAATTTTACATCTAATTTTTAAGATAGCTCGCGATTATGTTTTATATAAAAATTAAATCATTAAATTAATTTTTCTACTTATTTTTATTTTATTTTACACGTACACTTTTTATTTCCTAATTCAAAGTTATTAAAAAAAAAAAAAAACGTTATTGTAGTGTTTGTTTTTATACTAATTATTATTAATTTTCTTTTCTTTTCTTTCTTTCTTTCTTTTTTTTTTTTTTTTTTTTTTTTTTTTTCTTTTCCAAAAAAGTTGTTGATGAAATTCTGGCAAAAGCAGAATTTAGTTTAGGACGGAGGACAATTAGTTTTTTTTTTTTTTTTTTTTTCAAATTATAACATCGCTTTCAAATTATCGAATTATATTTTCGATAAATTTTAGATTTCGATAAATGTCCAACTATCGAAAAATGACACCGCAAAAATCCCAGATTGAGACTAATAGTCCTCAGTTCCATTTTTGTTTTATCAAAATTTTAGGTTTTATTTGCCTTCATTCATATGCTTTAGCACCCACGATGAAGGGTTGTATTTACGTATTAAAAACCGAAACAATTGTTGCATGTTTTTTAATATAAGATAGTTATTTATACATTTTTATTCTTCATCATTCAACAGAAATTCCGTTAATGCTCTTTTAGGTTGATTTCTTTAGAAATCGACCCATTGCAATCACTTCGTTTACCTATATAATATATCTATCTATCTATCTATAATGAAAATTTTGTCATCACGATAACTCCCGAAATAATACTCGAAATAGAACCAAATTTGGACAGTGAAGTAATCTTATAAATATCTTGGATGAGTTCGTTAACCAAGTTGCTCCGCCAGTTTGTTTTCAAGTGGAGACCACTTGAAAATTTCAAATTCAAATTGTAAAGAGCGTATTCCGAATTTTTTTTTTTAATTTTGATGTATACATAGATTACACAAGTGTCTCAAATAACTTTATTAATGAACTTTATCCGCCATTTTTAATAAAGTGGCGGATATCTTAAGTTAAGCGTGACCACTTGAAATTAGGCCACCACTTGAAAATTTAAAACCATGATAACTTCCGAAATAATACTCCAAATGGAACCAAATTTGAACAGTGTCTTAACTTATGTTATAAATATCTTAGATGAGTTTGTTAACCAAGTTGCTCCGCCATTTTGTTTTCAAGTAGAGACCACTTGAAAATTTCAAATTTAAATTGTAAAAAGCGCATTCCGAAATTGTTTGAATTTTGATGTAAATACAGACCACATAAGGATCTCAATGAAGTTTATTAATAAACTATATCCGCCATTTTTAATAAAGTGGCAGATATCTCAAGTTAAGCGGGACCACTTGAAATCAGGCTACCACTTGAAAATTTTAAATCCCTATAACTTCCGAAAGAATACTCCAAATCGAACCAAATTTGAATAGTGTCTTAACTTATCTTATAAATATCTTGGATGAGTTTGTTAACCAAGTTGCTCCGCCATTTTCTTTTCAAATGGAGACCACTTGAAAATTTCAAATTCAAATTGTAAAAAGCGTATTGCGAATTTCTTTTAATTTTGATGTATACATAGATTACACAAGTGTCTCAAATAACTTTATTAATGAACTTTACCCGCCATTTTTAATAAAGTGGTGGATATCTTAAGTTAAGCGGGACCACTTGAAATCAGGCCACCACTTGAAAATTTAAAACCATGATAACTTCCGAAATAATACTCCAAATGGAACCAAATTTGAACAGTGTCTTAACTTATCTTATAAATATCTTAGATGAGTTTGTTAACCAAGTTGCTCCGCCATTTTGTTTTCAAGTGGAGACAACTTGAAAATTTCAAATTTAAATTGTAAAAAGCGTATTCCGAAATTGTTTGAATTGTGATGTAAATACAGACCACATAAAGATCTCAATGAACTTTATTAATAAACTATATTCGCCACTTTTAATAAAGTGGCAGATATCTTAATTTAAGCGCGGTCACTTGAAATCAGGCTCATACTTGAAAATTTAAAATCACGATAACTTTTGAAATAATACTTCAAATCGAACCAAATTTTGACAGTGATATTATCATATAATTATCTTGAATGTTTTCACTAGGCAACTTGTCCCGACATCTTGTGTCTAAGTTCCAGCGACTTGAAATCACACTGCCACTTGAAAATATGCCATCACGATAACTTTTAAAATACTAAACAGATTCAAATAAAAGCTGGTTAGTGAACTTTTGGTTCAAATATCTAGGATAAGTTCTCTTGATGACTTGATCCGCAATTTTATTTTCAAATGGCGGCCACTTGAAAATTTGTCATTATGGTAACTTTAGTAAGACAGAATCAATTCGCTTCAAGTTTGGGTAGTGGATTTATCATTCAAATATCTCAGATAAGTTCGCTAGGCATCTCACTCCACTTTTTTTTACAAGTGGTGCCACCCGAAAATTTCTTATGATTATAATTTTTGAAATTCTGATTTAATTTAAACTAGAACTGGACAATGAACTTATTGTACAAATGTACTGGATGATTTCGATGGGCAAGTAGTTTTGCTATTTTGTTTTACAAGTCGCAGCCACTTAGACTGCCACTTGAAAATTTGCCATAATAATAACTTTTGAAACACGGCACTGATTTAAACCACAGTTGGACAGTAACCTATGCTTCAAATATCTTCGATGTGTTTGCGGGAACTTTAGAAATACTTAATCAATTCAAATCAAAGTTGAAAAATGGATTTATCATTCAAACAACAAAAATTTAGAAAATTCACGTAACTCATGAACCAATCACGTTATTGCGTCCATCTTTGGTATATCGATAATAAGTATTTTCTCGCCAAAAGTTGCCAAAAAAGTCGCCATAGGGGAAAAGTCGCCAAATTTGGCGCCAAATACATTACATGCGTTACCGGATCTTTTTAATCCGTTTTTAAGGTAAAATTAGACTATTTTAATGCTAAAACAAACTAGAAATGCAGGAAACTAACATTTTATCAGTTTACTAAGCCTCCCAAGTAGCACAGGAACGTTCTGTGAACGTCTAATAACGGTTTCAATAGTTCAAACACCGTGTTTCGTGTCAAAAGAACGTTCTAAAACACGTTCAGAAATAGTATTATTTAGAACGTTCTGAAAATGTTTGATTTGTACCATCTATAAAACGTACAATTCTAGTTCTATATAGAACGTTCAAGTGTGACAGCGTCATAACACGTTCTGTAACAGTGTAATTATACCGAATATGACAAAATGACTTTTTAGTACTATTGGTTGGGAAACTAGGTTAATCATGAAAATTTTTGACTTCAGTTTTTGATTTTTTTACACGTTTTGTGGCGTGAGGAATCCGGAAGTCAAAAGGTTGGTACGGTATCTGTTAATGTGTATCGGCACCTATTAGTGTGAAAGCCCGTTAGTCCATGTACACGATATCTCAAGAACAAATGATTGCAGAGAGATCGGACCAGTTTTAAAATATCACTTATGATATTGATAAGAATCTTATTGAGAGATTTGCAACATTCTTATTTAAAAACTTCGTAAGTTATTCGAAATTTATAATTTTTAGCATGATAGAGAATAGAGAATTTTTTACATTTTCAGTTTAACGTTTTGTTAGCACGTCAGTAAAAAGAATGCTTCTCAATAATCAGTAGCGGTGAGGTGAAAAAAATTGCAAAATTTTAAACTCATGGAAAAATTTTGTGGATTTTGTATTTCAGGAATCAATGTATGGAATTCAACCAAACTTGTTACATAATTAGATCTTGCACTAAATTGGAGTTTATTTGAGTTTCATTTGAGATATATCTTCCGATAGACTGCGGTGCTATGCAATGAAAACCTCCATTTATGAGACGGCTATATCTCAGCTTCTATAGTGTACAAATGCATTAAACTTGCTATATTGGCATATATCATCATAACCTCTGCTAATACAATTTGGATGTATACATTGTCCAACAGGTGGCGTTGCTAATCTGCAATTTAATCATTTTAACGGAAAGGCAATATTTTATTTCTTGTGATTTAACACTTAAATTTTGTGATACACTGAAGTTATAAGTGAAATCGATTTTATGTAAAGCTTTACTGGTCCATTTTGGATGCACATCGGCCAACAGGTGGCGTGGCTATGTTGCAATTTAATCTCATAACGGAACCGAAAAATCTCAACTTCTGTGATTTATAAATGTTGTAAATTTGGTAAGTGAAATTAATATTACGTAAAACTCTACAGATTGCCTTTGGGTGCATATCGGACGACAGGTGGCACTGCCACGTTCCAATATTTTCCATTCACAGACAGGCTATCTATCAGCTTCTGTAATATATATACTCACGAAAACTTCTGCGTGACATACATTTGATATATATTATTGATTCAATTTGGCTGTATAACGAGTAATAGTCAAACAGTTTTATTATTATTATTATTATTATTATTCATAGGACATTGTTTTTTCCCCTAGGAATAAGTATACATCATCCCTGGGGGATAGGGGAGGGGTGGATAAAAATTTTCACTATGATTATCTTTCAAAAGAATTCGATATCACCTTTAAAGCGAATAATTGAAACATCGTTTTCTGATGATTTAAAACAAATTTACCGTTTTTTTTTTTTTTTTATAATAATAATAAACCCTTACAAAAATACATTTTCTAAGATCTTCTACACAGCACAAAAATGATTGTCTTCTGTCATGAAAATCTTATGCATACACCCAGACCCAGAGTTTAGATACAAAAAGCTAATCACGGATGTTATTGAATAAGTAATATAGTGCTTTACGCGAGTTTCAAAGAAAATCACGGAAAAACTCCGAAAACCTAAGTCGACGAGCGTGACCAGGAATCGAAACCAACACTTCCCGTCTGTAAGGTTCGAGAGTAGAACCTCGCGGTCACTAATACTCATCGGGAAGTTACAGAAATGAGTTTTTTTTTCTTCTTTTCTTTAAGCATAATTTTAAACTTTTATTATATTTTATTTATGATTCTATTTAAGTTTAAATGTTACTGATAAATTATCAATATTGATAATGTTGTTAAATCATTACTCTGTTTGATTGTTCTTATTTTTTTTTATTTTTTTTCACTGAATATTTTGTTCAATACTGAAATATACACTAAAACAAAATATGCTTTTCCGTTTAATTCGAGATTTTAAAATGAAAAAATAAAGTGATCTCATAAGTTTTTTAAATACTTTATAAAAATTTAAATAATTGTTTAACTCAACTCCATTTTTCCTTAAAATATTGACTATATGTTCTCTACAGCTATAAATGCTTAATAAATTTCTGTTTCAAATGTTGAACTTTGAAACATGATTATTGCGGATGCAAGAAGGGAGAGCAGATGATAACATCGACATCTGTGGATTGCATTTATTTAATTTTCGCTGACCGTGCAAAGTCCTTGGGAAAGTCGTGTCGTTATGTGAGGCGGTAATTTTAAAACATCTAATCTGTTTTGTTAAGTTTTAGCGTTATAATGACTAGGATAAGCTTTAGAAAAGGTAAAAATGTAATATTTTTAACCTGTAATATTCTCTATGTTCTATTTATTAAAGTCTTATTTTAATATCAATTAAACAATCATTTTCATATCTGCGTAAGTTCTTAAGCCTAACTTTTGATACTTGTAAGCAGCATTGAATCGCAGAAAAAACTGCTCCTGTTACAGAAAACCGCTTAGAAATTATGGATTCATTTTATTAATTTAGTCTTCTGAGATGGAATTTGTTAAAATAACTATTTTTGGTTATTATGTTTCTGAATGAAGTATGAAGAAGTAGCATAAAGACTTTACAAGATAAGAGCTAATTTTAAGTGAATGCCCTTCCGACTGGTCATTACGTATTTTAAAATGCTAGTTGCAAGGGCATTTTCTTGAAGAAAATTCTTATGAAGAAAATTAATAAGGTTCGTAATTCTTTTTTTCTTTTTTTTTAAATTCTGAAGTATTTATTTAATGTTTATATGATAATATATATACAATCTAGGTTATGCATATTGCATATTTTTAAAATAATATCCTAAGTTTCACCGACTTATAATTTTAAATATCTCTTTACTGTTATTTATTAAATAAAATATATAAACTTGTTTAACTGCATAATAAAACAAAGATTCAATTCAATTTTATTCCACATCTTTATAAAAAATAAAGATATTCTGCTTAAAAAAAGGACGATTTACTATATTATTTATTAATACTAATAATATTTACATTTATCAATTATTTAATATGCCATGATAGCATAATTACATCAAATGAGGTAAAAATTGCGTTGACTCAATTTAAAGAAATTTAAACATTTAAAGAATACCAATTACATAAATTTAAATACCTGCAAACATCATTTTTGTAAACTGCTGCTGTAAACTGAAATTATGTAAACACACATGCACTGAAATTTAAAAATATGAAGTATGTTAAATATTTTAGAAAAATATTTTGATTAAAAATATATATATGTATTTAAGTATTTGGAAATTTTTAAAATTTCCTCCTTCTAACTAATTTTTAATTTTTTGTTTCAATTTCTTATTATTATAAATTAACAATATATTCTAAACTCAATTATATATTATTTTAGCGGTGTATTGGTACATTCATTTTCGAAATTATTTTTTACCACAAATGCTCATATTCTTTAAAACATTTTGTAACTGAAACTATATATTTGCGACCAATAATTGCGGAGATAAAGGTATTCTCGTCACAATGCTTTGCACCCTGTATTAAAAAAAAAAAAAATTCTTTATATATATATATATATGTATAAATGAATTTTTAATCTTAGTTAAAGCCAAGCAACAGATATAAGATCCCTGAAACCACATAGTCAATGAGAAGGAAATTACAACAAATTTAAATAACCTGGGGAGACTGATTGTGATTTATTGAAACATTTATTTTTTATTTATTGATTTTTATTTTATTTAACTTCAGTCTAATCATAAATTTATTCCTATATTGTTAGTTGCAATTTTAATAATTTTGCCGGCGCGTAAAAAACCACATGAAACTCAAATCAAAAGATACAAACAAGAAACGAGGAAATAAAAAATTAAGACAGTATTTTAAACTTTTTTTTTTTTTTTTTTTTAAGGAAAACTTAGAATGGTAGGAAAAAAAAAAAAAAAAAAAAAAAAAAAAAACTCGTCAGGGGTGACCTTTTTCCTCGTTGAGCACCAATGTACGATTTCGTTCGTTAGCAGCTATAATAGCAAATTGCTAGCGGGCACCCTATCGTATAAGAAATTAATTGAAGTTAGAAATGAAGAATAAATTGGAATAAATTATTTACTTCAAGAAATCAGAGAATCAAACGGAAAACAACCATGAAAAACAAACATTAATCATAGGATGACGCATTCGGAATCACAAGGATTAAAACAAGCAAAATAAATCAAGAGTTTAGTTGTACATAGCAGATGAAGAATAATGATACAACACAGCAACAGGGATATAAATTACTTTTTTTTTAAATTCAAATAATGTTTGAGAAATTTTAACATACTTACTATTCCTTTAATTTCAACGTATATGCATGAAAAATTCCATATTTTATGACAGTAATTCCCAAAAAGTGTCATAACGTTTCTATATCCCTTAAAAAATTCCTTAATTTTTTGCATTTTTAAAAAATTTCTTTTTTCCCCTAATCTGAAGATAATGACGTTATAGTATTAATTACAAAACTTTGAATAAACACCATAAAATGCAAGAACTCGCAACTGCTACAAACAAAGCACGTCTGCTACAAACAAAGCGGCAACGCATTCAACACACTCAACGTGCTTGTTTGCAGCTCTCGTGCCTACAATGTTCGCCTGATGAAGGGTTGTGTCTTCTTTTGACCCGAAACAGTTGGTGCGAGTTCTCGCATTTTATGGTGTTTATTCAAAGTTTTGTAATTAATACTATAACTTCATTATCTTCAGATTAGGGGAAAAAAAGAAATTTTTAAAAAATGCAAAAATTTAAGAAATTTTTTAAGGTATAAAGAGACATTATGACACTTTTTGGGGAAAACTGTCATAGAATATAGAATTTTTGATGCATATACGTTGAAATTAAAGGAATAGTAAGTATGTTAAAATTTCTCAAACATTATTTGAATTGAAAAAAAAAGTAATTCATATCCCTGTTCATGTGTTGTATCATTATACGTCATCAGCTATGTAATTTTTACTTCTAAACGCTCGTATTGAGGCGATTTTTTATAATGACGTCATATTTTTTTTTTTTTTTTAACTACACTACTTTAGAACGTTTACAGTACGTTTTCTGGAACGTTCTAAAAATGTGTATAACGTTTTTAAAACGTTCTAAAAACGTTTAGAACGTTCTGAGACCGTATACATAGAACGTTCTCAGAACGCTTCTAGAGAACGTTTCGGTGCTTCTTGGGCTCTTTGAAAGAATATCTACAAAAAAAACAAAAACAAAAAAAATTTCAAATTTGCAACGATATCTTAGATGAGCAACTTTCTCTGCCATTTTTATCGAAGTGGCAGCCACTTAATTTTTCAACACAATGATTTTTGAGATTTTGAATTAATTCGAACTATGTGTGTACAGTAGACTTATCTCATAAACGCATTTCATATATTTGTCAACTTAACCCACCATTTTTTTTCCTAGCGCCGGCCACTTGAAAACTTTAAATTCACATGAAAGTGTATTTATGAACCGATTTGCTTAAAACTCCATATGTGCATAGCCTACATCAATATTTCTACCAAGTGCATTAATAATTTGTAGCCGCCATTTTGAAACAAAATGACGGCTACTTGATAAGGAAAAAGAAATCAACCTACCCTTCCGAAAAAGCCGGAAGGTCTTGTTTTAATTAGTGCTCTATTAGAGAGCATGCAGATAAGATTTTACATACGTTCATTTAGGAAGAATCAATTTGAAACAACAGCTGTTTTTACAAAATTGTTCCTACATGAACTGCATGCCTAGGAAAAACAACTATTAAAAGAAATTTACTTTGATCACTTATCTAATTATCATTCTAACTATTATTAGACTTAAGTTTATCTCTTAAAACACCATAAGTAAATCTCATTGTTATTCATAGCTTAAATAGAAAATACTTAATAGGTATAATTGTTTATTAAATGCATAAATGGAAAATAAAAGCAAATGACTTATGAGAAAATCATAAACAATTTACGGTAAATTTGATAATTGGTTATTTTGCATGTATACATGAGCTCTCTGAACGTATTGCCAGCGTTCTCACATGTTACCTCTCATTGTTTTCAGATACACCTGGGAAATCAAGCAGAAGCGCAATGGACGTGTGGAAGCCACCAGAATATTAGAAATGGGTTATCTGCATCATGATGATTCGTGCCGTTCAAACAAATTCTACAATCAAGGCAGTTTTACAGCACTCCTTGAACATAGTGAAAGCGATACAAAATAATATGCAGTAATGCAATGGTGACTACGAAGTCGTGGCTACTAGAAAATCTCACAGAAGGCGATTCGATTGCCGCCGCGCACCAGAATTCATGCAACAATTGCAAGAGACTCTACAGGAAGATCCAGTGAAAGGAATCCGAGCTCTAACGCCGCAAATGGGAATCACCCCTTTCAACCACGAAGCTGGCTTTGAACGAGGACTTCCATCATCACTCCTACAAGAGGCGTAAAGGCCATCTCCTGAATGAAAAGCACGGATTAATGAAAAGGTATAAGACAACCGTCTCATCAAGGCAAACGATTTCACCGCTCCGACCGCTCGCGACATCTGGCCTTCTAACTTCCCTCGTTGTAATCTTATGGATAGCTATTTGTGGGACGTAATGTAGACAACACAATTACCACCTTGTTTGTAACACAACAACACAGTTTATCAACAAAATTAAGATAACATTTTCAGCTCACCCTGAGGACATCGTGAAGGCTGCATCTTCTAGAATCAGGAGCTGCCTTGTTGCTGTTATGGTCGCAAACGGAGTTTTTTTTTTTTTTTTTTTTTTTTGCTCAATTTTTATGAGTTCAACTAAATGTCTTTTCAGGACGATGTTTTTTTGTTTTTTACTATTTCGAACACTCTGTATACGCTAAATATAATTTGAAATATTATAAATTTTAACTGCTTAGTTTTTGAAAAACTTTAACTCACAATATGCGTTTATGAAATTATTAGAATTTAATATTTTGCATTCAGTGACTATGTGTATTGACTAGCTTACTTTCTAGTTATTGCAGTGCGTTTTAAATTAACAAAATTACATTTTTCTAATCAAGATTTTTATATATTTTGACATTGTGCATGCTTTTTTCTAGCTTGTTTATTTTAGCATTTAATATTAAGAAAATTATCTAGATGATTTTATTCATGTTTAGTAATATCACGTCGCAATCCATAATTAAGTATTTTCATAACAAAACAGCCGTTCAAGTAAGAGAGAAAGAAATTTAAGGTTGGATTTATGATTATAGTAATTAATGCACAATTAGAAGATATGAAGATAATATTTTATAAAAGAAAAATAAAGTGGTTGCTTAATTAGTAAGAATCAATCTGAAACAGCAGTTATTTTTACAAAATTGTTCTTACATGAGTTGTATACATACGTAAAACAACTATTCCCATTAAAAGAAAATAATTTCTATCACTTATCTAATTACCATTCTTAATATTTTTATTCCAACGTTTATCTCTTGAAACCTCATAAGTAAATACTGTTGTTATTTATAGCTTAAACAGAAAAGATTTAACATAATTAATTAATTATTGCATGGATAAACGAAAAATAAAACATTAAAAATGTCTCATGAGAAGATCATAAACAATTAAAATTTTTAATGAGTTGATTTTAATACCTTATGTTGGTATTTCATTTTGTAAATTGACATTTATTTATTCAGTCCGCCATCTGGTGGCATTTCATATCTGCCTTTAAAGATTCTGCTCTGTCTTTCGCTATCTTCACATCGTGCAAGTTAAAACCATTTGGTTAATCAAGAATAAAATGTTTTTCATTCGAAAATGCAACATTTTACCATTTCATATTTCAGCAGCAGTCATTTTGAGTAGAACAGTAAGAAGAATTATGAGTCTTCGATCTCCGTGAAAAAACTCTGATTTTGCATCAGATCGCTCTCTTATCGAACCAGCAGTTCAACGTTTGATCACATTTCATTCAGCAATTTTAGATCTTCGAATTTCATTAGAAATACGACGGATTGAAATTTTCTCTCCGCTTAAAAAATACATTTATTATACTTCACTACATGAAAGTTCTTCTTTTTTTTCGAGGTATTATTAGTAATGTCCGTCCAAGAAGGCTTATATATGAGTTAATCTAGCCCAGTAGTTACCAAATTTGCATGTCAACTGCAATTTATCCGCTAGTAAGTTAAATAAAACGAAAAAATCTTGATTGTCTTTATAATTATGAACATCTAAACACGTGGAGAAAAAAATATTTTGAACTATTTTTTATTAATTTTATTTCACATTAAAAAAATTATAACAGTTTTGGCTTTTAGAATACTAGATATATTAAATGCACTTAGTGTAATACTATTCGCAATGATTTTTACATTAGTTATTTCAAAACATAAAGTATCCTTATAAATATGAGAAAGAGTGTGCTAATTTAATGACACGAACGATACTTAGGCTCTTTAATTGTAATAAAGTAAATATAGGGGAAGAACATGAGCACCTTTTTATTGCTTCCCTATTACAAGAATTTCAAACAAATGATTGAAATACAATAATAAATTGTTATTTCTATATAAACAAGAAAGAAAATCATGCAGTACGCATTGATTAGTAACACTTTCAAACTGTACGCAATTGTTGTATCGAATAACTTTTAATATTCTTTGCCTACGTTATCACACAACAGACAGAAGGACTAAAAACATACATATAGAATAATTGATTTTAAAATTACTCTTAGGCATTTTGGAAAGTGTTAAAAAGACTTAATGCAAAAGAAAATGCAGCCGTTAGAATATAATTACAGCTTTTAATCTCTCTGAAATTTACTGTAGCCCTATAAATCTGAAAGTTAATCATATCATATTCTATACAAAACAATATTTTAGAATATTAATAATACATGTCCATGTTTTTATGATTTTTATAGTAGAAAGTTTTTTAAATATAACTTTTTAAAAATTCTGTCCTGAAACGTAATACATTTGATTTTTTTTTTTTTTTTTTTTTTTTTTTTTGTTATTGTTGCTTTCCCTGTAAATAAACTAGTTGTACAGAACCTATTAATTACATTTAAATACGGAACATTCCGTAGGGAACTTGAGTGTATCATTTTTTAAAAATTCTCAAAATATTCATGGATGATATTCATGGAACCGGAGACAAACAGATAGAAAGGTATACAATCGGACAGTCAGATGCAGAATTTGCAATCATATTCCCACTAAAATTATAAGAAAGTGTTAAAACGCTCATGTAAATAAAAGTGCAATTCCAGCAATTTTTTTTTATTATCTCTTAATGTAACTGATTATTTTTGTGCGGTCCTGTAAATCTAATGCTAACCTTACTATATTACATAGAACGCACTCTTTTGTGCATACGAATAATATATTTCAATAGCATTAAGCTTTTTGGAAAATAAAATTCTAAAAATTTGGTTTATAAAAATAACTCTCATACAACACAATGCTTTGGAATATTTTCAAGTGCCCCTGTACACAAACCAGTTAGAAATGATTCCTATTTTACACAGGAAACATCCGACGGAGAATTTAATAACATATTAGAATTTCAATAAAATATTCTATACATTAAAGGTATTATAGTATATGGTTTATAGAAACTCCTCTCATACAACACAATGCTTTCGAATACTTTTGGGTGACCCTGTACACAAACCAGAAAGAGGTATTCACACCATTTTCAATAGGGAACTCCGATAGAGAACTTGAATAAAGTATATCGGTTTAAAGAAATTCCATAAATATTTACGGAAATTAGAGCGCAGAAATGTAGACAGAGAGACAGACAGACCGACAGAAGAACAGTCAGACAGATACAGAAATTGAAATTATACTCACACTAAAAAAATAGAAAGTGTCAAAAAAGCTTAATGTAAACGAAAGTACAATTCTAGCAATTTTTTATTAATAGCTCTTAATATAACTGAATATTTGTGTCACCCTGTAAATCCAATTATAACCATGCTATATTCAACGCAAAGTATTCTTTTGTGCATATAAATAACATATTTCAATTTCCTAAAACTTCGTGGAAAGTAAAGTTATTAAAATTTGATTTATAGAAATGTCTCACAAAGAACGCAGTGCTTTGGAGTACTCTTGAGTGTCCCTGTACATAAACTAGGGGTAGTATGTATTTTATGTAGGAAACATCCAAAAGTGAACGTGAATAACATATTTCAATTTCATGAAGATATTGTACAGTAAAGGTATGAAAATATGGTTTATAGTAATACCTCTTATAGAACACAATTCTTTGAAATACTTTCGGGTGTCCCTGTACACAAACCAGTAGAGGTATAAACTCCATTTTCAATAGGGAACATCCGATAGTGAACTTGGATAACATATATCAGTTTCAAAAAATTCCATAAATATTTACGGGAGTTAGAGCTCGGGCAGACAGACAGATACACAAATTTATATCATATTCACACTTAAAAAAATGTTAGAAAGTGTTAAAAACGCTTAATCTATACGAAAGTAGAATTCTAGCGAATTTTTAATAATAGCACTTAATATAAGAGAATACTTTTGTGTCACCCTGTAAATCTAATGCTAATCATGCTATATTCTAAGCAAAGCATTCTTTTGTGCATATAAATATCATATTTCAATTTCCTAAAACTTCATGGAAAGTAATGTTATTAAAATTTGATTTATAGATAAATCTCCCATAGAACGCAATGCCTTAGAATATTTTGAGTGTCCTTGTATTTAAATCATTGATGGTACTTAATCCATTTTATACAGGAAACATCCAATAAAGAACTTGAATAACATATTTCAATTTCATTAAGATATGTGTACAGTAAAGGTATGAAAATATGATTTATAGAAATACCTCTCATGGAACACAATTTGAAATAATTTCGGGTATCCCTGTATACAAACCAGTAAAGGTATATACTCCATTTTCAATAGGGAACATACAATAGTGAACTTGAATAACATATATCAGTTTCAAGAAATTTCACAAACATTTACGGGAGTTATAGCGCGGACAGACAGACAGATGGACAGACAAACCGAAGTCAATAACACTTTTCAAACTTATTCGGAAGTGTTAAAAATGTTAGAAAGTGTTAAAAACGCTTAGTGTAAACGAAAGTACAATTTTAGCAAATATTTATTAATAGATCTTTATATAACTCAATATTTTAGTGTCACCTTTAAATCCAATGCTAATCATGCTACATTTTATGCAAAGCATTTTCTTTTGTGCTTATATATCAATTTAATAAATTTTCGTGCAAAGTAACGTTATTAAAATTTAGTTTATAGAAATATCTCTCATAAAAGGCAATGCTTTCGAATACTTTTGTGTGTCCCTGTACACAAATCAGTGGTGGTATTTACTCCATTTTATACCGGAAACATTCGATAGTGAACTTGAATAACATATTTGAATTTCATTAAGATTTGTGTACAGTAAGGGTAGAAAAATATGGTTTATAGAAATGCCTCTCATAGAACCCAATGCCTTGAAATATTTTCGAGTATCCCTGTAAACAAAGCAGTAGAGGTATAAACTCCATTTTCAACAGGAAACATCCGATAGTGAACTTGTATAACATATTTCAATTTCATTAAGATTTTTGTACAGTAAGGGTGGATTATAGAAATATGGTTTATAGAAATTCCTCTCATAGAACAAAATGCTTTGAAATATACTCCGATGACCCTGTACACAAACCAGAAGAGGTATAAACTCCATTTTCCAAAAGGAACATCCGATAGTGAACTTGTATAGCATATTTCAATTTCATTAAGATTTTTGTACTATAAGGGTGGTTTATAGAAATGCCCTCATAGAACAAAATGCTTTGAATTATTTTCGGGGGTCCCTGTATAAAAACCAGTAGAGGTATAAACTCCATTTACAATAGGGAACATCCGATAGTGAACTTGCATAACACATTTCAATTTCATTAAGATTTTTTTTACTGTAAGGTTAGTTTATAGAAATATGGTTTATAGAAATGCCTCTCATAGAACACACTGCTTTGAAATACCTTTGTGTGTCCCGGTATACAAATCAGTGGTGGTATTTACTCCATTTTATACAGGAAACATCCGATAGTGGACTTGAATAACATATTTCAATTTCATTGTGTACACCAAGGGTATGACAATATGTTTTATAGAAATGCCTCTCATAGAACACAATGCTTTGAAATATTTTTTGGGATCCCTGTACAGAAACCAGTAGAGGTATAAACTCCATTTTCAACAGGGAACATCCGATAGAAAACTTGTATAAAATATTTCAATTTCATTGAGATTTTTGTACAGTAAGAGTATGAAAATATGGTTTATAAAAATGCCTCTCGTAGAACACAATGCTTTGAAATATTTTCGGGGGTCCCTGTACACAAACCAGTAGAGGTATAAACTCCAATTTCAATAGGGAACATCCGATAGTGAACTTGAATAACATATATCAGTTTCAAGAAATTCCATAAATATTTACGGGAGTTAGAGCGCGGAAAAACAGATAGACAGACAGACGGACAGACAAACAGACAGACAGACAAACCGAAGTCAGAAACACTTTTCAACCTTGTTGGAAAGTGTTAAAAACTGCCTATACTAAATCAAGTGATACGTATATTATATTTCTATACTATTAAAATCGAATGAGAAATTATATTTTAACGTACATTTTAAAACTCTGTAGAATTCAAATATTCTAATAAAATTTCAACTAGTCCTAGAATTTGCAGATTAGGAATTCAAAACTATGCTTCATACATACAATTCAATTTTTTCTTTTTAAATATAAAATTATTTCATTTATCCTCTCTACAATCCAGAAAGTTTTAGAGTCTAATGTTGAGAGTATGAATGACTAAGAAAATCCTGAAGTAAAAAGTAATATCAGTATAATTTTTAATAAAGCAATAAAAAGTGCAAATAATATCAAGATCTTTTTTGCGGACCAAAATTTTATCGAGACCACTAAAATTCCACGGACCATACGTTGGCGAGCAATGCTTTAAAATTTTTAGTTCCAATTTTTAAATTATAAAGCTAGAATAGTTACTCATCTTTCTTGAGAACATGAAACTATACACATTTACACCGAAACCATTTTCTCTATATCAGAATAATTTAAATAATCTGGTGTGTCACTCACACGACTTTCTCTTACCCTAAATTTAATAATATATATACAGATTGCAGATTAAGAGGTAAGATAACGAGTACTGTTATGTAAACCCATGTTAAACAATTCAAATTAGGCCTCGGAAGAGTTTTATAGGACAATTAGCTCTGAGTGAGGGGGACTACAGCCCCCCTCATTTATTATTATTAAAAAATAATTCTGTTTTTTAAAAATAATTTATTAAAATTATTATTTAAAAAAATTATCTTTTATGATAATGCAGACGATTTCCATATTAGAGAAGTAGTATAACACCAAATATCCAAAAACAGTCCATTTTATTCTCAATATTAAAAAAAAAAAAGATATTTTTTTCTAAGATCTTTTTCGTTAAAAGCAAAAAAAAAAAAAAAAAAAAAAAAAAAAAAATCGATAACTTTGTTTTAAATTAGCCCAGATCGATCGTTCAACCAATCGTTTTAAAGATATTGTCGAGCTCTTTTGAAAGATACCCATCATGAAAATTTCCCCCGTGGAGGGTCGACTTCCCCCCCCCCCCCGAAGGGGGATGCGAGGCTTCTACATACACAATTTTTCTCCCCAGTTGACTATCTCTATTACAAAAAATATACATTCGTTTCATTTGGTTTAGTGCAGTCTATAGATGTTAAACTCTTCTTACCTGCGATTTCCGAATAGACGTAATGTATTTGAATACTTTTGTGTGTCCCTGTACACGAACCATTTGCTTGATCTTAACGAAAAGTTTATTGTAGCATCCTTATATGATACACATTTAGAATACCAAGTTTGAACTTTCTGCCATAATTTGTTTTTGAGATATGCTGATAACAGACAGACACACACACATACACACAGACATACACGCAGACCATTTGGTAAAAACATGATTTTCGTATTCAGGGGTTCTCAGAACATGTAAATATAACAAAAACTCGCGTTTGAAAATTTGACCCCAAAACAATATTTTCTCTACCTTATGGGTAAGAAGAGTTTTATATGATAATTAGTTCTGTGTGAGGGGGGATCCCGCCCCCCTCAACCCCCCGTTTTATTAATGCAGCTACATTTATATAGAATTTAATTCGGTTATTAAGAAATAATTCTGTTTTAAAAAAATAATTTATTAAAATTATTATTTAAAAAAATTACCTTTTATGATAATGCAGACCATTTCCATATTAGAGAAGTAGTATAACACCAAATATCCAAAAACAGTCCATTTTATTCTCAATATTAAACAAAAAAAAAAAAAAAAAAAGATTTTTTTTCTAAGTTTTTTTTTTTGTATAAAGCAAAAAAAAAAAAAAAAAAAAAAAAAAAAAAAAAATCGATAACTTTGTATTCAGTTATCCCAGATCGATCGTTCAACCATTTGATTTAAAGGTATTGGAGAGCTCTTTTGAAAGATACCCATCATGAAAATTTACTCCCCTCGAGGGGGGAGGCGAGTTAAGAAATGCAAAAAAAAGTTATCTTAAAAAATAAGGTTTATTATGGTAATAGTTTAATATATTTTATTAAAACCTATAACTACCAGAAAAATATTGTAGAAAATTATACAGAATAATAAAAAAGATTTACTTAGTGTATCCAGAGAATGGTGTGGCATGACATGCTTTCAAGTTATGTAGTCGTCCATCTGAGACGACTACATGCAATAATACAAAACTTTCGAAGAAAACGCTTCATCGCAAGATGCAAATTCAGCACGCGCAAAATAAAATTTACTTATAAAAAATGTGAATGCTTCATCAGATATTTAATATTTTTATTTCTCTCACCCATAAAGTAGAGAAAGCATTGTGTTTGGGTAAAATTTTCGAAAGTGGGTTTTTGTTATATTTGCACGTTTTGAGGTGCCCTGAATACGGAAATTCGTGTTTTTAGAGGTTGGTCTCTGTGTGTGTATGTGTCTTTCTGTTACCAGCATATCTCAAGAACAAATTGCACCAGAGATTCAAAACTTGGTATTCTAAATGCGTATCATATAGGAATACTACACTAGGCTTTTCGTTGAAATGAAGCAAATGTTTCCTGTACAGGAACACTCAAGAGTATTCAAATACATTACGTATATGTGGGAAATTGCAGATAAGTAGAGTTTAACATCTATAGACTGCACTAAACCAAATGAAATGAACATATATTTTTTATATGCGTAAAAACATGCTTCATGTAGTATATGGCAAGGAGATCAATCACTGTTCATTTACAGGCCTACACAAAAGAACTAGATTATAGTGCGACAATAGTTGAAAATTGGTGGAAGTGCATTTCAGGTTGTGCCGTATATTACTATAGGATTATATTTAGGTGCACTAGGTGGTTTGTACATATTCTTCAAAAGATATACAGGTTTGCAAATATTTAAGCGATAATATTCTTTCAATTGTTAGTGGAAGAGCTTTATTATAATATTTTTCCATGTCCAGGAAAGCTGCTCAGGAATGGAAATGAATTCCTCATAGACATATGATAAATAATGTATGTTTTTAAGCTAAATATTCATCGCTTGTTTTTTTTGTGTATTTATACGTTTTGAAGAGCTTCCTTACCCAAGCAGCACCGAAACGTTCTCTGAACGTTCAAAAATAGTTCTACAAACACGTTCTAAGAACGTTCACTTTGAACGTGTTATAGACGTCTATTTGTCCATCTTGAAGCCGTACAATAGTACGGTTCAGAGAACGTTCAATGAACGTGTAACTATCACCATCGGTGTTATAGAAACGTTCTGAGAACGTTCTACGTATACGGTCTCAGAACGTTCTAAACGTCTTTAGAACGTTTTCAAAACGTTATACACATTTTCAGAACGTTCTAGAAAACGTACTGTAAACGTTCTAAAATAGTGTAGAAAAAAAAAAAAAAAAAAAAAAAAAAAAAAAAACTGTGACGTCATTATAAAAAAAAAAAAAAACACCACAGTACGGGCGTTTAAAAGTAAAAAGTACATATTATTACTTACAAACTTTGAATAAACACCATAAAATGCAATAAACTCGCAACAATTGTTTCGGGTCGAAAATACACACGACCCTTCATCAGGCGAATAAAGTAAGCACGAGTGCTGCAGTCAAAGCGGCAACGCAATTGGTGCGTTGCCGCTTTGACTGCAGCACTCGTGCTTACTTTATTCCCCTGATGAAGGGTCGTTTGTTTTTTCGACCCGAAACAATTGTTGCGAGTTTACTTCATTTTATGGTGTTTATTCAAAGTCTGTAAGTAATAATTTTTACAACGCCAGTTTTCTGGTGCTTTTTTATTAAAAATTACATAGCTGATGATGCAACACATGAACAGGATTATAAACTACTTTTTTTTTTTTTATTCAAATAATGTTTGAGAAATTTTAACATACTTACTATTCCTTTAATTTTAACGTAATATGCATCAAAAATTCGATATTATATGACAGTTTTCCGAAAAAAGTGCCATTACGTCTCTTTATCCCTTAAAAAATTTCTTAAATTTTTTCATTGTTTTTTTTTTTTTTTTTTTTTTTTTAATTTCTTTTTTCCCCTGATTTGAAGATAATGAAGTTATAGTATTAATTACAAAACTTTGAATAAACACCATAAAATGCAAGAACTCGAAACAATTGTTTCGGGTTAAAAGAAGACACAACCCTTCATCAGGCGAACAATGTAAGCGCGAGAGCTGCAAACAAGCACGTTGAGTGTGTTGAATGCGTTGCCGGTTTTTTTTTTTTTTCTTTTGTAGCAGCTGCGAGTTCTTGCCTTTTATGGTGTTTATTAAAGTTTCGTTATTAATACTATAACGCCATTATCTTCAGATTAGGGGAAAAAAAGATTTTTTTTTTTTTAAATGCAAAAATTTAAGGAATTTTTTAAGGGATATAGTGTTGACTTTTACGTTATGACAATTTTTGGGAATTACTGTCGTAGAATATGGAATTTCTCATGCATATACGTCTAAATTAAGTATGTTCAAATTTCTCAAACATTATTTGAATTTTAAAAAAAGTAATTCATATCCCTGTTGCTGTGTTGTATCATTCTTCATCTGCTATGTACAACTAAACTTTTGAATTATTTTGCTTGTTTTAATCCTTGGGATTCCGGATGCATCATCCTGTGAGTAATGTTTGTTTTTTATAGTTGTTTTCTGTTTGATTCTCTGTGTTCTTGAATTAATAGTTTATTCCAGGCGTGCAGAAAATGTTCAAATCTCGGAAGTTTCCCCCAAACACAGTATAAATTTCCCTCAATAATGCAAAAATCTACTTTGCTATTCAAAGTCATTTGTTCTATGTAATAAATCTTTAAGAGAATAAACATACAGTGTAACATAAAAATATCGCTGTTAGTGTATAAGCACTTCAAAGTAGCAAATTGTTATTTTTGATTTACATTTTTATTTTCTCTTAAAAAAATATTCAAAATTTCCCCCGAACCTCGTTCGGACGTTCGGACATGTTCTGCACCCCTGGTTTATTCCACTTTATTCTTCATTTTTAACTTCAATTAATTTCTTGTACGATTGGGTGTCCGCTGGTATAGCTGCTAACGAACGAAATCGTACATTGGTGCTCAACGGTGAAAAAGGTCACCCCTGACGAGGTTTTTTTTTTTTTCTTCTTCTTCTTTTTCACCGTTCTGAGCTTTTCCTTTAAAAAAAAAAAATGCTGTTTTTTTTTTTTTTTCTTCTCGTTGTTTGTTTGTATCTTTTGATTTGAGTTTCATGTCGTTTTTACGCACCGGCAAAACTATTAAAATTGCAACGAATAATCTAGGAATAAATGTATGATTAGATTGAAGTTAAATAAAATAAAAATAAATAAACAAAAATAAATGCTTCAATAAATCACAATCAGTCTCCACAGGTTATTTAAATTTGTTGTAATTTCCTTCTCATTGTTCTATGTGGTTTCAGTGATCTTATATCGGTTGCCTGATTTTAACTACGATTAAAAATTCATTTATACATACATATATATATATATATATATATATTAATTTTTTTTAATACAGGGTACAAAGATAATCACGAGAATGTCTTTATCTCCGCAACTATTGGTCGCAAACATATAGTTTCAGTTACAAAATTTTTTTTATAAAAATATGAGCGGTATGACAAGTTTAAATTTAAAATATCTATTTTTTCAAAATTACAAAAACTAAATTTTTATACAGTTCCAGATCCCTATAGTGATATTTAAAAAAATTGACACTCATCCTAACAAAAAGTTTCATTTATATTCTCCCAAAATGGAACAAGATATTTAAAGTTTAGATTTTCTAACATATTTCGGCCTTCAATAAGGGATCGGTTTAAATATCCTATTTGGAATTTGTTTGCTTTTTCCCGGGCTTTATTAAAGAATTTTTCATTGTCTTTTTAATAAAGCCCGAGAAAATGCGAAATAATCCTAAATTTTGAAACTAACTATCTCAGACAATTTTGGGCGCACAAAAGTGAAACTTTTCGTGTTATATTTTTTAAGTTGAAAGCCAACTTTTACTACTAGCGTCCTGAAAACCATATAAAAATTACCAATTTTTGTGATTTTGAATAAATTGATTTTTTTTTAATTTAAACATGTCATATAATGAATGCTTACATTTTTTTAAAAAATACATTTTGTAATTGGAGAACGTCTGAGACCAATTGTTGCGCAAATAAAGGCCTGCTCTCGACTTTGCACCCTGTATATTCTAAACATTTCTGGGTACTACTTTGTAAGTCCATGGATAGTTTAAAAATATATTTGAATGCTGAAGTTCATAGAAAGTTTTAATATTCCAACATAAAAAATATTTTCGAAAATTAATGCACCAATACACCGCTAAAATTATATGCAATTGAGTTTAGAATATATTGTTAATTTATAATAATAAGAAATTGAAACGAAAATTTAAAAATTAGTTAGAAGGAAGAAATTTTAAAAATTTCCAAATACTTAAATATAATTTTTTAATCAAAATATTTAACATACTTCATATTTTTAAATTTCAGTGCATGTGTGTATTCATATTTTCAGTTTACAGCAGCAGTTTACAAAAATTATGTTTACAGATATTTAAACTTATTCCACATGGCAATGAAATTGGTAATCATTAAATGTTTAAATTTCTTTAAAATGAGTCAACGCAATTTTTACTCATTTGATGTAATTATGCATCATGGCATATTAAATAATAAACAAATGTAATTATTATTATTATTTTTAATAAAAAATATAGTAAGTATATTATTTATAATTAATATATCATTTCTTAGTATATTATTTATTTACTTATTAAATATATTATTTATTGTTTTGATAACGTTTTCCCTTTTCCGTTTTTATATTATGTTAGACATAAGTAAAAGGAAAGAAAGCCGTCCTCACCCAATCTCTGTCTATGATTATGCTAAAAACATAATTTTTACTTATTGGACGCCATTAGTTTCTGGTTCAGAAGGTTAGTATAAAAAAAAAAAAAAAAAAAAAAAAAAAAGAAAGAAAGAAAAATTAAAGAAAGAAAACATATAGAAATAGCTTTTGTATAAATACTTTATAAATAAAACTATTGCTCTTTTGTATATATATATATATATATATATATATATATATATAATTATATTTCACAACAATTTTATCATGTTGTATCCATTAATATAAATAGTTTTTATTCCAGAGAATGCTTGAATTCCAAACTTTAAAAGTCAATTTTTAGCCATTTTCATGATATACAGACGAGTGGCAAAATAATGTGTAATTTTCCGATTTAGCCTTTTTGTCAAATACATAGAGAAATCTTGATAAAGTGCATAGAACTTCATGGGTATAAAAAACATGTTATTCCACATATATTTATGTAAAGATTTTGTCCAGAAAGAAAAGAAGGGATCTTAACGGGGGGGGGGGGGGTGTAAATTTTTATTTATAAAAATTTGCACTTGAAATGCGTTGCAGCTGTAGCATTTATTCTTATGTGGCTTCTTTAATTTATGTGTATTCATAATTTTGTCAGTATCACGCGCATTCATTGAGAATATTTTTTTTTTTTTTTTTACTTTATTGAAAATTTGCGAAACATTTTTTGCTTATATAACATAAAGGGTTTTCAGATCAATTTAATGCCATTTCTAGAAAATTTGACATAGTGCATTAGACATAACATAATACAAATATAATATAAAAATATTAATATAAGATGAAATATGAGTATTTTTTCTAAATAAGTTTTAACTTTGCATCCACAAATGGTGGCAAAGTTTTTTTTTTTTTTTTTTTTTACAAAATTTATTATCCAAATACATAAATACTCTGAAAAAATAACCAAAGCAATATCAGGGAAATTTAGAAACATATCATCGATAGAATTAGTTAAATTTAAAGCAGTATGAAAGAGAAGCGAACGATAAGTGGTTTTATAAAGATTTCAATTTAATTAACTTACAGTGTATTCCCAAGGACTTATTAAAAATAAAAATATGCATTACATACTTATATTTTTGCTTGTCTTTCATAGTGCTTAAATTTCAACTAATTCTGTTGACGATATCTTTTTGATTTTTCACAATGTTTGCATGAGTTCTATACATTTCACTAAATAAAACCCAAAAATTTTTTTTCGTTAAATCTTGTGCATGCGCAGATAAATATCTTTTAGTAAAAATGCTCATTTTTTTGCATAAATTTAATGTTCTTAATCTCAGATTACAGAATGTTGTGTCTAATGTACTATGTCAAGTTTTCTAAAAATGACTTATAATAAATTAAAAACCGTGCTTATTATAAATAAAAAACACTTGAAAGTCTTTAATTTCGTTAAAGAAATTTTCTGTGATGGTGAATTATAAATGATAATTAAAAAGAGCGTCATAAAAACATGCTAAAACTACAATAAATTTCAAGCATTATTAATTACAAGATGGTGCCAAATATGTAAAAATATAATTTTATTAGTGGTTCTTTTCTTATCTTTGGGGCCTTTTTTTTTTAAACATATGTGATATAACATGTTATTTACACCCACAAAGTATCCATCAAATGTTTCTCAATATTTCCGACAAAATGTTTAAATTCGAAAGTATCGCTTTTTTTCTTATTTGGTCCCCCATCATCTGTATACGTATATAAAGATGCACAATAATTATTCTGTGGATTACATATGTGCTTACACTTGTGTGTATTCAGACTAGCTTTATCTGAATTACTATTTGATTATTAATAATAAAATTGACAGATTCATTAATTACATACAGTACAATATACTCTTAATAAATATACGGCATTGTAGTTCTCAGATACTGTACAACGTATGTCTACTATGTACATATTTAATATTTATGAGTTTTGTACGTTATACACCAAAAATGATAAATTCGGAACAACAGTTTAAATTTTTCAAAAATATATATCTTAATAATGCGAAATGCATACGAAAATAAAACTTTAAAAGATTAAATTAAAACAATATTGTGCATTGTGATTTTACATAATGCCCAATGTTACATAATGTTTTTACGCAACCAGATACAAAAAAAAAAAAAAAAAAAAAAAAAAAGGATTGTATTAACCAGAGTATTGTTTGTAACATTAATGTTCAGGTTCACTTAATTATATTTTTGTAGATCTCTATATAATTCAGATGAAAGAAAAATATAAAGCTACGCAGACTTATACATTTTTATTTATTTAAATTCGTTTAACCCTTTCAAGGGCTTTGGAATACATTATATCAAACCTAATTTTAATTACCAACTGTAAAAACTTGTCCAAGAATTTTTTTTACAAAGTTTTACTTTAATAATATAGAAGAAAAACTCCATTTTTCTTTTTAATCACTTATATTTGTTTGTACGTACTGGTGGCAGATAATTTTAAATGATCAAAATTATCTTGTCCCTCAAAGGGTTAAGTGAGAATAACTTTTACACATTTAACATAAATATATTTGGTTACAAGAAGAAATATTTTTAGAAATTTCTTTATTAGCTATATATTGAAGAATGTTAAATATTGAATATAGCAGACATATTTTCGTAATCAATTAATTAAAGAGGTATAATAAAAACGCTTTAAAGATTAAATTGAAATACATGTATGCAAACATTCAGATGCATTAAACTTGTCTATCAGAGTTGACTTAAGCAAATTATTACAGTAAAATTCACGTCTGAAAAAGATGCATTAAATCTGAAAATGGAATATGAGAAAAATAAAGGGAAAAAAATATGAAACTCTATTCCATATTTTGTGTTGTGATTTTATTCCAAACTTTATAACAATACTCTGTACTTTGAGAGTTTAAATTTGTACATTTTTTACGTTTTTTTTCTGATACAATATATATATATATATATATAGTCGAATCTAATTAACGTAAACCGCTTATCGTGAATAGTTTCCACAATCCCCGCTAAAACAAAGGTCAGTTTCTCAGTTACTGACAATATAAACTACTGATAACATGAACAATTTTTTTTTATTCCCCATGAGATTCCCGTAAACGAGGTTCGACTGATATATATATATATATATATATTATATATAATGTATGTTGCTTGGTAAAAAATCAGTAAGTAAGCTAAAAAAAAAAAAAAAAAAAAAAAAAAAATCATCTAAATATCTCATGATAAAATGAGTATTTATCAACAACAGGTGGATCTGTTATTATTTAAAAACTACAATGTTAAAGTCAACTGTACCTCTTTAGATTTTGAAGCATGTATTTTATAGCCCCTGCTCTTTCCATTATATTACCATTTGATTTCGATGAATGTAATAAAACGAAAAAGTACATTTTCCTTTAAAAAGAAATGAATGAATAAAAAAAAAAAACAAATTAATTTTAATTAAATTTTAATTTTAATAACTTTAATCTTTTCAGCTATATACTACCATTGTTTCCAATAAATACTACAAATAAATAAATAAATAAATAATAAAGATTTCTCTTTTAAAGAAATTATTTAAAATAAACAAAAGTAAAAAGCTGTTATACTATGAAATTTATACATTATGCATAAACATAACGGTTATAAATAAGATTTTATTTAAATTTTAATGCACTTTTTTTTTTCTTTTACTTCATTACCATTTGATTTGAAGGTGACAAATAGGTTATAAATTGAAAATAAAAGAAACGCAATAGCTGTTTCAGGTCAAATTATCAGTCCGACTCTTCTTCAAGTGAAAAAAGAAAGCACCGAAATATTATTAAAGCAACTACGCATTCGTAAATTTTAAGTGAATTTCGGAGTAGTGCTGCTATCTATTAGTATTTTACAAGAAAGATATCTTACGAACTGCTATATAGTAAAACGCAACTCACAAATTATCTTAATTTCAAACTCTCTCTCTCTCTCTCTCTCTCTCTCTCTCTCTCTCTATATATATATATATATATATATATATATATATGTATATTTTGTCAAAAATATAAAAACATGAAACTTAATACAATATTTTAAATAGCTAAATGTAAAATAAACTTTTTTACTTTAAAAAATATACGAATTTAAAATGAATGTTGGATAAGAAATTAATAATCTCAAGAAATTCTGCCATAAAACGGAAATTTTAGAAACTGTTGTTATAAAAATTTCTTGTAAAATTTCTGTTTTTATTTCTTAATAAATTTCTGTTTTTAAACATGTTCTCTTAATATTAACCGTAACTGACTGTAAACATTTACAACATTAAATTAAATTAGCATTTTTATAAGCAGGCTTTTACTCACATCTCTTGAGAAAATCGATGTTATTGAATTTAAGAAAACTAATACATAATCTCTTTTTTAGCATTTATTACATGGATATTGAAACTGAAATATAATTTTCTGTCTGACCAGTAGAATCACACGTACATGGTCATAAACGGTTATAAAAATTAAAAGAATAAAATTCATAATATTAAAAAAAAAAATTATCTACGTTATTTAATTTTTGAAAATTCTCCTTGATTTTGCACTAATATTGTTTATTAGTATAATCTGAATACATTTGTGCTTTACTTTGTGGATCGATTGATGAGTTAATTTTTATTTTTGTAATATTTTTAACTGTGGAATTTTCATGCAATTATTTTTTTTTCTAATTCAAAAATTATATATATATATATATATATATATATATATATATAATAAATAATTTAATTCCTTTACAATACTCAGCAAATAAGAGAAAGATGAAAATACCAACAATGATATTAATATTTAGAAGGATTACTTATAAAGTTATTGTCACAAATACCATTTAAGTAAAATTCACCGATTAGTAAAATCATGTTAAAATACTTACACAGAAGAGAAAAGACGTAGATATCACTAATGCCTAAAACAATGAGATAGTTTTTTTAATCCATTTATCGAGTAAATTCAGCAACACAAGATAAGAATTGCAAGAAATAAACCAAAATAAATATAAATAAATAGAAAATATAAATAAATAGAAATAAATAGAAATAAACCAAAATATATATAAATAAATATATATATATATATATATATATATATATTTATTTATTTATAAATAAATCCACAAAATAAATGTACAGATGCATTTAGAGTATATTTATAAACTATAATAATATAAGATCGAAGTAAAAACTTAAGACTAAAGCATTTTAAACAATTTAAAAAAAAGATTAAAATTTGTAATTTTAATTTTTTAAACTTTGGTAGTATTCAGGAAATTTTAATATATTTAATATTCATACATTTCAATGCATATACAGACACTGTGAAACATACGCTGTGAAACCGGTGTAAACTCCACATTTTTTAAATATGAATATTTTTGCTTAATTTTACCACATTTAGTTACATCTTTCATTATAAAAGTGAAAAACCTCTAATTATTGCATTAAAATCCCATAAATGGCCTGACATTGTTTTTTCAGAAAACTTAAACTTCTAAATAATTATAAAAATGAAACTTCTAAGTTATTTTTCTTATAATTTATAAATTCTTACTACTCTGATTTGTTTTAAACGCTAAAAATAGGTAATGCTTACAAAATCTTAAATTGTTTTCCTACATATAAATTTGCAAAAGTTCGTTATTTCAAAATCTATTTAGAAGGAAATAATTCACTTTACATTGAACGACCCATTATATGCAATACAAACAATTGTAAGACAATAATTTCAAAGAAAGATTTTCAACGTCCACCATACCCTTATTAAGACTGACAAAATGACACAAGCACACCTTAAAATTAGATTTATAAGAAATTAATATATGTTTTTTTCTCTTGATGAGAAATTTAAATTACGTTTATTTTTTACACAAAAATCCCGCTTATTTATAACAGAAAAAATATTTGATGTCATAATACTAGTATGTGACAAGTTTTGCTTGTAAAATTTATTCATTGGTAATACTAATATTCAAATGCTGTTAGAAAACAAATTAGTAGTTAGATTTACATTAACAGCATTTTTCAATTTCTCGAGATAAAAAAAAAAAAAAAAAAATAACTTAAAAATAACAAGTCAAACTTTTTAGCATCTGATTAATAATTATATACAAACTTTTATTATAAGTATGAATAAAGTATTAATAATGTATCAAAATATATGTATGTAAGATATATAAAGTAAATTCACTCTTACGTCTCTCTTTGATAATCAGAAAGTCATCAACATGAGAAAATTGATATGAAATCATTTGGTTTTCGCGCCTGAAAATTATGGAACTGGCAACCCTTGTTGGTAATTTGGCGGTCTAGTCAAATTTGGCAGCTTTCTATTTTGAGATAAAACAACACAAGTACTCCTTTTCATTTTGTGGCATAGTCATTATTTAATTATTAGGGGGGGGGGAAAAACTATTTTTGTTTTATGTAGTTACTTTAATGAAAAATGCAGAACTCAACAATTGTATTAAAAAAATGTTATTTAAATATTATGTTACAGAGTTTGTATTTAACAATATTTTGTTAAATAGTTTATTTTTATGATGAGGCAAGATATAAAAATTCGTCGTGTATTTAAAATGTTGCATGCTTGTTTTATTGAATTACATAAAATGCCACTTCAAGGAAAGCTTATCTAACTAAACAGGATGATAATTACAAAATCAAGCTAGTACGTCGTGGCCATTACAAAATTGTATTTTATATTTTCTTAAACAAATCCACGTTGTTCAATTAAAAGCAGTTATTTCTGCATTTTACATTTATGAAAAAAATGAGAGAAAGAAAAAAAACCAATAATGGAAAAAAATATTATTTATTTATTTGTTTATATATATATATATATATATATAAATTCAATTATTTCAAATTATTACAGAAGCTTGATTCAACTATTCATTTTAAAAATTGTGAGCTATTTCAAAAAATATTAAAAACATTTTGCCGGCACGAAAGAGCGGTTGTGAATGATGCTACTCCATATACTGTCGGCAGAAATATTATTGAAGCTCTAGTAAATCAAAATATTTGCACCTAAACTGTTTTGTTGAGTAAATATTTATCGAGTCATAATCTTAGTCTTAAGCTGTTTATAAAAAAGTAGATTGATGATAAAAATTAGTGATCAAACTAATATCTATATAATATTTCTCTAACGTGGACCAATTTCAATTAATATTTTTTGAAATGATACGATAGTGGTAAAATTAATAAAATACGTGAGGATAAAAAATAGTATTTAAAAATAAACAATATTTAAACACGCGGATTCAGTTCAATGATCTAATAAAGAAAAACATGACGATATTTGTTTGAGGACATTATTTTATGAGAAATGTATTTTTGAAAGTTATTTCTTCAAAATCTTTGCAAGAGTCAGTATAAACCTAGCAATATTTCAAAGATATAAACAGAACATGATATATTATCATAAATTGGCTACAAAACGCAATCATAAAAAAAATATTATCAATTTAAGTCTAGGATTTTTTTCTTTTTTCTTTTTTACAAAAAATTACGCTAAAATAAATAAAATGCCATTGCATACTTGGCGATTAAAATTTAAAAGGCGTCACAGGGGTCCTTTACTAAAACCGTACTGCCTGCGGAAGTATGAAAACTGAGTCATAAACCATGAATTTTATTTTGAAGCTTTTCTTTGAATAATTCTGGTTTCACTATTGCACAATATTTATTTGGATATAATAATAATTTGGCTTCTGGTAAATTAAAATTTTAATTAAGGGGTGAAATTGATATAATATTTATAAGTTTCAAATTTTAAAGGTAAATAAGAAAAGAAATAAAGTGCGAAAATACCGCACAGGTTTGCTAGTATATATGAAACGTGGATGTGTGCTTCAGTAATTTTTCTGCTGAATGTACAAAAAGTTTTTTTGAATAATTATCAGTATTGTGTATATATATATATATATATATATATATATATATATATATATATATATATATATAATCATTTCACAACCATTAGTTAAAAATAATCTGTGTATTTTTATACTAAACGTTATTCTAGATGACTGCACGGATCGAAATTTTATCCTTTAAACCTTTAATTTAATCCTTTGCCGGTCCTATTGAATTTCCCTCTCCTTTTTTGAATGTTGTCAAATTTAAGGATTTTTTTTGTTCAATATCCACCAATAAATTTCTACTGCATCGGTTGTCTAATCACTTCGAAGTTTATTCGTCCATTATGTATATCAAATATCACTCCTCAAAATTATTGGTGTTCGTTAAATAAAAGAGTCCCTCAATTTGGCAATACTATGTATAGCGGTTTAGAGCACTAGGGCCGGCAAAGGGTTAATATAGGAGAAAATAAATAAATTAATAAATAAATAAAACATTTTTTTTAGCTGTTTTTAATTATTTCAACCTCAAGATTTGATCAAGCGTATGATTACCGTTTATTATTATTATTATTATTTTACTTACATCTGTCAAGAAGAAAGTATTGGATTCGTGAAAATTTCCTACTTTCGATTTTCAATAAATTCACACAGTTTGTGATTTTTGGAATATGATTCGACTATTGTTAGAAAATGTCTTTGTATGTGTGTCAGAAAGAAAATTTTGGACTCTGTTTCTCACGAGCCAGTGGACAGCATTTAACCAAACTTAATATTTGGCTAGACTTAAATTACTGCTAATTAGATTTTAATATGTGGCTTTCATAACATGTTGCTTCTATATTGCAATCCTACTGGACAGGCTCCATGTAATCATCTATAGTTATAAATACACTAAGCTTGTACATGTGATGGAAATCATGTAAATCTGTACTGATTTTATTTGGGTACAAAAAGCTAACAGACGACAATTTAATTTCGTTTCTGATAAGGTAAAACCTTGCTTCTCAGAGTAGGTAGTTCTTCTAAGGTATATATATTTCGTATGTTATTTATTGTTATTTAAATCCACCAAAATTGGTATATGATATTTATATTATTAAAATGTATGCTGATTCAATTCGGATGTAATCTATCCACAATGTGGCGTTGCTGTTAGTGTCTGGGATTTCCAGTTGCCTATACAGCAGCACCTATTGGTGAAAATTGTACGAAATTATATGTATAGAAAGTTAATTGTGAGAAGCTAAGTTTCTTGAAATTTTGTGCGAATAAATCGTTGGTGACGCTATTATATAGAATGGAATAAAAAAAAAACTTTTAAAGCCGTCACTAGTTTTTTTTTTTTTTTCTGTTTTACTAATGCGCAAGATATTTATATTTTTATTGAAATATTACAGAAATTGCTACATTTTTACTATATTTAGTAATAAACAAAAGAGAAAAATCATGCGGACCACTTAGTTTATAAAACACCTGCACCCTACACCTAAACATACACTTTTGTACGTTTAAAATTTTAGTGAGTCCCCATATCAAACCGCTTACGGTATACACATACTTTCAATAAAAAATGAGCACGGTTACGATGTAACTGAGGAATTATAAAATATATTTTTGAAATTAGAGAACGAATAGACAGACAATGGTGTTGACAAACTTAAATTTTAAGCATATTTTTAACTTGTTGGAAAGTTGAAAACGTTTAACAAAATTTAAAACACACTTCGATCAATTTTCGCTTATTATCCTTTAATATATCTAAATATTTCTATATGGCCTTATGAATCATAAGCTAACAATAAAATATTTTATAGGAAACATGTTTTATGTGCATACGAACAGTATTTGATAATTTTATTACGTTTCGTGTAGCATATCTAAGTATGCTTTAAATAAACATTAGCAGGCTTTGCCCGCTTTGCTGCATAGTATATTTAAATAAATTCTCAAAATTCCATGTCATTTATTAACAAAATCTCAAAAGAAAAAAAAAAAAAAATCGCTGAAATCAATCGAAGCTTAAGTTGATGTTCCAGCTGCGTTTGGTAATGGTTCTTCCGCTCGCAACATGATTAGTCTGGGTTTCCATTGCTTTCGGCAGCGTCTTACCCACTTTTTACTCTCCCTCTTCGGCGGGTAAGTTAGAAGTTTCGCGAAATACCACCGAAGTGCCTATTACATACACTTAATCAATACCCACCAACCAAAATTCGCCATTCCAAGATAATTTGAAGCAAAATTTTGGATTTTATAATGTGTGAAATTTGAAGGTATCGCTATTTTTTTTTTATAACGATCGTCATCATGAATGTAGACCATCAATTAAATCTCTTCTTTCATTTGACAGACACATCACTTCTCAACCCAAATAAATAAATAGATAAAAATAAAATAAAAATTACTACTTAATTATGCATTATCAGTATTTAAAAAAGACTGTTTTTATTTAAATATTAATAATAATTTCGTGGGACACTCACATGGCTGTCTCTTACTCTTACCTAGCATTTGAATACTATAAATGCAGATTGCAGATTAAAGTGTAAGATAACAAATACTATATATAAATCTACGTTTCAAAAATTTCAAACTAGTTTTAGGAACAGATATTATTTGACGAATAACTCTCTCAATGAGGAGGGGGGGGGGGACCCCGTTTAAATATATTGCATAATGCCTACTATAAAAAATTCTTGGCTATTATTAAATTTAAAAGTTCATTCCAAATTTTTCAGTCAACTTTCTTTCTCACCACTCTTTCAAGCTTATTAATCTTGAACAAACATTTTTAGCAACCTCAAAATAAACTTCAAAATACAAAATTTGAATTATCTGCAAATATTTGTTTTAAAATTAGCTGATAACAGGCATACACAAAGATTAACCATTAAAAATTTGATTTTAGTATTCAGGGAACCTCAAAACGTGTAATTATAGGGGGAAAAAAAGCGTTAAAATTTCCACTTAAAAAATTTCTTTGTTTACTCTGTAGGTTTGAAGTATTAATTATCATTCCTAGGTAGCCCTGTAGATGAATGGGGAATAATTTTCATGCCATATTTTACACTAAACATACTTTTATGCATATAAAAAAATATATGTTAACTTATTTTTGTTTAGTACAGGCTACAGATATTAAACTGTAAATAGCAAAAAAATTTCGCTCACATACCTAATGTATTTGAATTATCTTGGACGTCCCTGTACACGAAGCATTTGCTTGATCTCAAGGAAAAGCTAAGTGCAGCATCCCCTTACATGATTCAAATATAGAATACTAAGTTTTCATATTCTGGAATTATTTGTTTTTGAAATGTGCTGATAACTGGCATACACGTACAGGCATACACAAAGACACACACACACACACACACAGATCAAATACAAAAACCTGATTTTTGGATTCAGGGGACCCCAAAATGTGCAAAAATATTGCAAAAAATCAGTTTCAAAATTTGACCCAAAAACAATACTTTCGGGTCAAATTTTGGATTTTTCTTATCCATATCTGTGTATGAGAGAAAGAAAAGAAAGAAAAATATAAGCAATAATTAAAGAGAGGAAAAAAATAGCCAAATTATCGATAAAACTGCCAAACCGTTTGACTTCCTGTAATAGCAGATGCTTGCTTATCGTTAAGTTAAAGCGCGAAAATTTTTGTCACATTCTTCAATTATGTTGATGCAATGCAGACCGAACCTTGTGCAGTTTGCTGATCAAGCAGTAGATTATTTATTCAATAACATCCTTGATTAGCAGATTTTCATGACAGAAGACAATCATTTTTATGCTATGTAGAAGATCTTAGAAAATTTATTTTTCTAAGGGTTTATTATTATTATGACAAATGAAAAAAAAAAAAAAAAAAACGGTAAATTTGTTTTAAATCATCAGAAAACGATGGTTCAATTATTCGTTTTAAAGGTGATATCGAATTCTTTTTAAAGATAATCATAGTGAAAATTTTTATCCACCCCTCCCCCATCCCCGTATACTTATTCCTAGGGGAAAAAACAATGTCCTATGAATAATAATAATAATAAAAAAAACTGTTTGACTATTACTCGTTATACAGCCAAATTGAATCAATAATGTATATCAAATGTATGTCACACAGAAGATTTGGTGAGTATATATATTACAGAAGCTGATAGATAGCCTTTCTGTGAATGGAAAATATTGGAACGTGGCAGTGCCACCTGTCGTCCAATATGCACCCAAAGGCAATCTGTAGAGTTTTACGTAATATTAATTTCACGTACCAAATTTACAACATTTATAAATCACAGAAGTTGAGATTTTTCGTTTCCGTTATGAGATTACATTGCAACATAACCACGCCACCTGTTGGCCGATGGGCATCCAAAATGGACCAGTAAAGCTTTACATAAAATCGATTTCACTTATAACTTCAGTATATCACAAAATTTAAGTGTTAAATCACAAGAGTTAAAATATTGCCTTTCCGTTAAAATGATTAAATTGCAGATTACAACGCCACCTGTTGGACAATGTATACATCCAAATTGTATTAGCAGAGGTTATAATGATATATACCAATATATTAAGTTTAATGCATTTGTACACTATAGAAGCTGAGATATAGCCGTCCCATAAATGGAGGGTTTCATTACATAGCACCGCAATCTATCGGACGATATATCCTAAATGAAATTTAAATAACCTCCAATTTAGGGCAAGATCTAATTATGTAACAAGTTTGGTTGAATTCCATACATTGATTCATGAAATACAAAATTCACAAAATTTTTCCATGAGTTTAAAATTTTGTAATTTTTTTTCACCTCACCGCTACTGATTCTTGAAAAGCATTCTTTACTGACGTGCTAACAAAACGTTAAACTGTAAATGTAAAAAATGCTCTATTCTCTATCAAGCTAAAAATTATAAATTTCGAATAACTTAAGAAGTTTTTAAATTAGAATGTTTCAAATCTCTCAATAGGATTCTTATCAATATCATAAGCGATATTTTAAAACTGGTCCGATCTCTCTGCAATCATTTGTTCTTGAGATATCGTGTACATGGACTAACGGGCTATCACGCTAATAGGTGCCGATACCATACCAACCTTTTGACTTCCGGATTCCTCACGCCAGAAAACGTGTAAAAAAATCAAAAGCTGAAGTCAAAAATTTTCATGATTAACCTAGTTTCTCAACCAATAGTACTAAAAAGTCATTTTGTCATATTCGTTATAATTACACTGTTACAGAACGTGTTATGACGGTGTCACACTTGAACGTTCTATATAGAACTAGAATTGTACGTTTTATAGATGGTACAAATCAAACATTTTCAGAACGTTCTAAATAATACCATTTCTGAACGTGTTTTAGAACGTTCTTTTGACACGAAACACGGTGTTTGAACTATTGAAACCGTTATTAGACGTTCACAGAACGTTCCTGTGCTACTTGGGTTATTACCAAAGTCAAGTTTTTTAACGTTTGATCTTTGTCTGTGTCTCTTAGAGTAACTTAAAAACGAATAATTTCAGGAGATCCGAAAGTTGTATTTTCAGATTCATATAAATTTGTTGCTGAAATGTTTGATCAAAACTGATAAGTTTCAAGGAATGTTGCGTGTGAAAGTTGTGTGAATAATTTTAAGTGAACGTTTAATTTTAATAACAGATTTAAATTCTATATAAATATAGGTTCAGTAATAAAAAGGGGAGTTGAGGATTGCGGTAATGCCCTCACACATAACTAATTATCATATAAAACTCTTCCGAAGCCTAATTTGAATTGTTTCAACTTAGGTTTAGATAACAGTACTCGTTCTGTTACCTCTTAATTTCTAACCTGTATTTATAATAGTATTAAATTTCAGGGTAAGAGAAAGTCGTGTGAGTGACACACCATATTGTTTATATTCTGTTTGCGGTATATTGTGTATAACGTTGTATGTGAAGTTTCTAAAAGAGTGAGAAGTTTCTAAAAGAGTGAGCAATAAGTGAGATGTATGCGTGTTAGAATAAAAATAAATAGACTTAAAAAAAAAAAAAAAAGAAACCTCATGTCTCCTGAAATATGCTACTCAGATGCTGATGAATACAGAATTAAAACAATTTTCATAAATATATGCTACAAATGCATGTATTTCAAGCGTTACTTTATACAGACTGATTCTAAACATTTTGCTTTTTAGTTAATTTATTACTAGTTCATTCTTTGTCTTCGTGATAAAACTTTCTCTTAAATATAATAGATACAACTTTTTTATAGTTTTCAGTTTTCGTATTAAATATTTTGTTACGTACTCATTGTTCGTGTACTGTCCTTGAACGAATGATAGATCTTTCCGAGGCTTAAACTTTATTTACCGAATATTCTAGAAGTTTACAAGTCTGTTGACCAAATATTAAATTCAGTTACACCACAAAACTTAGCTTAAATAATGACTGATAACATAAAAATCACAGCATAAACTGTATCATAAGTATAGCACACAAAATAAGCTGTATTCAATAGCAGAGGCTCGGTCAGCGATGAATCTTAACATGCGAAAGCTTGGCTTTAACTGCACTCAACTGCCGGAATGCGATCCCTTTATATCGCCTCGTATATTTCAAAATGTTCCAGGTATTTCATGAATCGAATATTTTAAGAGCTTAGATAATCGATAAATCGATAATAAAGATTTTCTCGCCAAAGTCTGCACAAAATTCGTCAAGGGGCAATAAAATCGCTAACAAGGCGCCAATTTCGTTGAAAAGGCCAGTTCGGCGCTGGAGAAGCTTTTAACGTTTTTTTTTTTTTTTTTTAAGTAAAATGAGCTATTTTAATGCTTAAAAGGCAGAAACGCAGAAAATTAACATTTCAAAACTTAACCATTTCTCTTTAAATATAATTACGTAAAAATAACAACTGTCATTTACAAATCCGTAGTAATATGTATTCATTTCTGATATCAAATAGTGACGTTGAAATTCAATATGCTGCAGCTGCGTATGTTTTATTGCACATCTTATTTATATTTAATGGTATTATATATAGATAGATTGTTCAGTTATATATTCATTGAATTAGAAGTTAAAAGCTCATCAATCTTTTAATGTATTGTAAGCTGCGTATTCAGCTGTATTTGCGACACAGAGTGTGTTGTGATAGCTATATTTGCGTATCAGCTATACAGACTGGATAATGTTTTAAAATGTATTATGTATGAATGATTTAGTTCACCTAAAATTGATTTACAAATATCAATAATTATTTTAGATCACAAAATATTCTATTTATTTAGTTTATTAATTTGGTTTATAAATATTAATAATTATATTTTTTTTTTTTTTTTTTTTTTTTTTTACCAAATAATATAAAAATTTCCATTTTAACATCTCTCTTTGTAATCATATGACCTTAGATTTGGGGAAATTTGGGCGCCCAACAAACCGGTTTAACCCATTCCATTTCGTCTTAAACCGAGGTGGCTTCCGCGCCACTATTATTTCAACCTCATTTGTTTGGAATTTGCCCTCATTTCATACAGTTTTCAGTTGTTTTATCAAATATATTGCGTTTCGACTCATTGCACGAACATATAAATTTGAGACGAATGATGTATTCATTATAGATTACCTTGGTCTTACATTTGTTATTGTCCAAACCACTCCACATGTCCAAACCATCCTATATATTAAAACAGAAGCCTATATTTTAGGACTAAAATGAGATAATTTAAGCATGCGCAGAAATTTCAATTCAAAACGCTCATTTTAAAGGATTTTCCTTTGGTTATATAATGAAACTGGAAACTAGAAAGAAAATAAAGTGTGACATCAAAATTATTCCTACATCTCAATTAAATTCTTTTTCCTAAAAAGATAAAAAAAATCCAACTTTATTTTCCAAATAACTTTTTAAAGCTATATCTAATGTGAAAACGTATATGTTTCTTTCATGCCAGGAATAAGAAATACGATCTAAATGAATAAAAAATAAACAAACACCTCGAATCTGTTAGGTTAAAAAAAAAAAAAAAAAAAAAAAAAAATGTTGAAGTAATCTAGATAACATGTTGTCACATTTATTAGATGGAAGTCTAATTCAGGTAACGTGCAATTTAAGCAAGATTTTTCGTTTTAACAATTGTCACATCAGAAATGTTTACGAAGAAATATTTATGGCAATTACTTACTATTCTAGACAAACTTTTGATGTTTTAAACTTTTTTCTGACTTTATTTTTACTATCTGGCTTTGCCCGCTTCGCTGGACACTACACTTAAATGAGTTGTCGAAATCACATATCATTATTAATAACCCAAGTTAAAGTTCCCGCTGTGTTCGGTACAGGTTTTTCCCGCTCGCAAGGTTCCCACTGCCTTCGGCAGCACTTACCTGCTTCTTACTTACCCTTCCCCAGCGGGTATGTCTGAAATTTTGCAAAATCCCACCAAAGTACATAATGCGTACACTTAATCATCATACACACACCAAAATTCGTCAAAGATAATTTAAGGCGAATTCAAACAGGAAAACACGTTTTAACACGTGTTTATTGGCCGCTGACCCCAAGGGGGTTTAGGGGGCGGGGGCATTTCGTAAAATCCCGTTACAATAAGTGCTGGATACATATAAATAATTATCGCACCAAATTTCATGTCCGGAGATCCTATAGATTTCCCAAGACAAATTTAGCGCTAAAAGGGGGATCTCGAATTTGCAACATCCTACGCTCCCCGCTCCCCCCTCGAAAAAAAAATGTGTTTTTGGAAACATTTTTAAGAAGTCACATGGCTGTTTTTAATACCTTTATAAATCTTCTCAAAAATCTGGAATTTCTGAAATTTCCTCCCGAAAAACGATTCCCCCCCCTCTCTCCTTTAAAAATCAAGATTTCCAAAATCGTACATATTGTTTTATTTATACTCAAGTCTAGTCTCCTCTTGTGCAATTTTTTCACCCTGAATTATTTTGGGGCCGGTAAATCTCGTTACTTTAGGTGTTGGATACATATAAATAATTCAAGCACCAAATTTCGTGACCGCTGCTCTAAAAACATTCTCAAGACAAATTTAGTGCTTAAAAGTAGCAAATTCGAGACCCCCCCCCCTCCTTAGCGCTTTAGCGCTAAATGTATATATGTCTTGGGGAATCTGTCTCGAATTTGCTCTTCGTAACATACCCCCCGCCAAAAGAAAAAAAAGGCAGATCACAAAAAAATCAAAAACGTGTTTTGGAAATATCTTAAAAAAGACGCATTGCTGTTTTCAACATCTGTGTTCCATTTTTAGTAGAGTTCTACTCAAAAATCCGGAATTTGCAAACTTTCCTGTCAAAAGTGGATTTTAACCTCAATTTCCTTAAAAATCAAAACTTCCTAAATTGCAGGTAATGTTTTATTTGTACTCATGTGTAGTCTCCCCATGTGCAATTTCTTCACTGTGAAGTAATTTGGAGCCGAGTTATGCTTCAAAAGATCTTTTTGTCTTATGTCCTCCCAAGAGGGGGTGGGGGGGGGGGTAATTTTGATAAATTGCGTTACTTTAGGTGTTGGATGCATATAAGCTAACCAAGCACCAAAAATTGTGACCGTAGCTCCCATAGATTTCCCAGGACAAATTTAGCGCTAAAATGTCTGTCTCGATTTTGCCCCCCAAAAATAAAAAAGAACTTTTTGATATACTATTTAGACATATGTGCTATTTTCTAAACATAAATGCATACATATTTTAATAGAAATTTAATAAATACAAACTATCTGATTGAAAGTGCCAAATATTCATGCATAACTGAAGTATTTCTGTGACACAATTTGGCTTAACATAGAAATAAAAGCATATAACAAAATAGAAGAACTTTTCTAACTATTGAGAAAGTCAAATTGAAACAGATGGTGACGGTCAAGACGAAATAACTATTATAATCGCAATATTTTCCAATAATATAAAGAGTCAAATAACCGTCTGTACCCGAAATACTGGAAAATAATTAAAGATAAAATTAAAAGATTTAATCAGAAATTACTCTTTATAAATGATTAATTATTTTCTGATTCATGAAAAAATAAATAAATAAATAAATAAATAAATAAAATAAATAAAGCTGATTTTAATGTGTATGTTCTACAGTTGATATATATATTAGTGAAGTCAATTACTATGGCTTATTACTTTTTAATGAGATATTTTCTTATATTTAATTAAGTAATCATAAAAAGAAATGCTATCATGAAAGAGTAAGAAAAAGGAATTGGAAAAAAAAAGATTACACACTTCTTAAAGTAAAGCTAAAATATTTAAAAAAAAATTATTTTAAACAATTTCCTTCTTTAATCCTTTTTTCCTTCATTAGGTTATATTTCTAGCTATTAAGAATATCAAATTACCATAAATGATGACTGTCGGCAAAATAAATGTTATACTATTTTTCAATAAAATAAAGAGAAAGGCTAAAACGACCTTGAAATAAAATGCTTTTGAAATGTTATAAAATAATGAAGGCAAAAGTGTAAAAAAATAATTAAGTTAATCATCCTCATTAATTACATGTTAATTTATTTTTTGTTTGTTTATCGTTTATATATATAAAGAATATATATAGCATTAAAATACTACCAAGAGAAAGTACATTCCGTTTGAAAAAGAGTTTTATTTCTGTGCCTATCTAAAGTTTATGATTGGAACTCAAATTTTAATTTCTCCTGATTTCGTGGGAAATATTCTAAATTAGACCTTGCTCCAATAAAATTCACTGACCATCAGTAACCTAATTCTGTGACAGCCACTGTTTGTAACAGGATGAAGCTCATAGAAATATGTATCTATCTATCTATATGTATATACAGTGGCACAAACAATTGAGGATACACCTTACTTTTACCTACTTGATAAATCCAACTTTCAATCGAAATAACACATTAACTAGAAGTGCAAACGTGTTTTTATTTTCACACGTAACAAAAGGGTTAATTTACAGTAAAAAAAACGAAAATCAACAAAAAAATATCTAAAATTAAAAATTTCACAAGTATTTGAATAAACATAGGCAGATCTTTACCTCAAAAAATTAAGGATACACCAATGAAATTTGTGTGACATATCACATACAAAGACAGTGTCAATATTTGGTTGCATGTCCTTTGGCTTTTATAATGTCCTCAAAACTTCTTAGTACCGATTCGACCAATTTTTTGGTGGTATCTGGAGATATTTTATCCCATTCTTCTTGTAACACTTGCTTTAAATGGACTTTGTTCCTAATTTGGTGTTTTTGGACCGCTGTTTCGAGTGTGGCTCACAAATTTTCTATGACATTGATGTCAGGGGACTGTGGTGGTGTGTGCAATTGCTGTTTACAATGAAAAAGACACCACATTTTGACATTACGTGCCGTATGTTTGGGGTCGTTGTCGTGCTGGAATATAAAATTTCCATCTAAACCCAATTTTTTTGCACTTTCTTTAAGATTGTTGTGGAGTATATCTATATAAAGCTTATGATCCATTATGCCGTCTATAAAAACTAAATTTCCTACCCCATTTGAAGCCATACAACCCCAAACCATGACGGAGCCACCAGGATGTTTAACTGTAGGACGTAAATTTTTTGGATCCAAAGCGGTGTTCGGCTTTCTAAAAACGGTGCGACGGCCATCACTACCAAAAATGTTGAAATTTTTTTCATCACTAAATATAACTTTCTTCCAAAAGTAATCTGTCTTCAATTGATGAGTTTTTGCAAACTCCAAACGCTTTTTCTGATTTTGTAAGCTTATGAAAGGTTTCTTTCTAGCTACTCGACTGTTATATCCAGCATGTCTAATCACATTTCTCACAGTTTCAGCACTTACACTTCTGCCTATTATTCGAGAAGTTTCTGCAGCTAGTTTGACTGCACTTAGTTTAGGATCAATCTTGATATCTTTCAAAATTTTCCTTTTGGCTGCATCACTCAGAATACTTTTCCTTCCTCTTCCACTTTTATTTTCAATTAATCCATTGCTTTTAAATCTTCCAATGATTTTCTGGACACACGAGTGGCTTCTACCGACAATTTCAGCTATTTCACGATAAGATTTTCCTTTCTTAAATAACCTTAATATAAATTTTCTTACATCAATACTGGTCTCTCTCCGAGGAGCCATTTTCCATTTAAAATTGCGACTTTAAATTCACATAACCAACTTCAAAAGACAAAAGTAACAGTCGAAAAAGTTTAAGATAAAATTGCCCAAACTTAGGTTATTAAAGTAGCAAGCAGAAATAAATCTAGTGGTAGTTAAACAAAAATTTTATTGGTGTATCCTCAATTTTTTGAGGTAAAAATAAGCTTATGTTTATTTCAAATACTTGTGAAATTTTTTATTTTAGATATTTTCTGTTGATTTTCGTTATTTTTACTGTAAATTAACCCTTTTGTTACGTGTGAAAATAAAAACACGTTTGCACTTCTAGTTAATGTGTTATTTCGATTGAAAGTTGGATTTATCAAGTAAAAGTAAGGTGTATCCTCAATTGTTTGTGCCACTGTATATATATACATATTATATATATATCCTCTTCGGACCCGAAGCTATAATAACAACATAAGTTACACTTGAAGGCTTTTAGACATATGCATTCACATTGTACATTATAAAAAAGTATAATTTTCTTACATTTACAATTTAGGGGGTTAGTAATGTATGGCTTTAAACAACTAAACTCTAAATTATTAAGTTACATAAATCTGCCTAACTGTAACACAAGTAAAAATTTGATGCCCTTAAATAAATCAATCAATATTAGTTTTCTTTTTATTCTGGCAAGCTATGTACTTAATAAATAATTATGAAAATTGCGTACTTTTCTTCAACCGTGTGGTCGACTACTGTTTTGAAGTCGTTTTACGAAAGTCGACAAAATAACATTATATTTCAGAAATAAATTTATTTTCATGCTGCCATATACCGGTATCTTTTTAAAGCCAATTTGTTCAGCTTTTTATTAGTTTAGTCAAAATATAAAAATGTTAAATAGTATAGATTTTATAAAGGAAATAATAGAGGTCCACATATGTGGACCTCTGGAGTGAAGAGGATAAATCTATACTTAAGACTTGAATGAGTCTTTCTGATCCTAAAACCAGGTTTGTTTCCGTTTCACTCAAATAAATAAAAAAATAAATAAAATATTTTAAACCGAAATTTTAATAAAAAAAAAAAGTGACTTTTATTAACTTTATGTTAAAATTATCAATAAAAAAGTAAAGTATGCAGCTTTAGTTTATTTTTAACACTTCCCATTATCGTTGAAATGTGTTTATCACTTCAGTATGTATGTCTTTCCAGACTCTAACTGCCATAAGTACTTTCAGAATATGATGCTATACTAGTTCACTGTGAAATGTGTCACTTTTTTTACCTGGACACTTTACAAGAAAAGAATGTACAAAATTATAAAATTTGAAATGTTTAAGTTTTTTTGGTTGGTTCATTATTGCCTTTTAATGGTGTGAGGTCCAAAGTAAGGCGCTCTATGTCAAACACTTTTATAAAAAATAAATTATTATATGATGCTAAAATGAGGCATCTAGATTGTTATAAAAAAAATATCACTTTACAAATAAAAATTAAAAAATATATAAAAAGTAAAGGATACAAACAGTTTAAAAATCAGACATCAGTGAAAAACCTCCTTTTAAAAAATCAGCCATTTCAATATGAGGATTTATTTTTAAATAGTTCGTCAGATCTGGGGAAGATGATCTAGAATATTATCTATATAAATGACGTAGACTGGCCAGTCAGTCAAGATATTACGAGTTGTAAGTGAACTAAAATGTCATTTGGGACAACATCGTTCCTGTTTTTTTTCAAGAGTAGATGCTTGTAAATTATTTCCATAGACCTTATATAGATAGACCACACAACTTCCCTCATTATCTGTTCGCGACATGAACTAGCTTTCCCAGTAAATGATCACGGGTTGTGGACCTGTAGAGAGAGACGATAAAGAACATGATGTTCTTTTAGCGTAGGAAGGAAAGTAGTTTTGCGTTTTTTCATTTCTGTATTGTGCATGTGCTTTTCATTTAAGCCTTTAGATTTATACATGGTTGGAAAGCTAAATTTCATAGATTAATTATAAAAAATTCTTTTATGAGAAACCATTTTTAAGGGATTTCTTTTTTTTTTTTCTTTTTTTTTTTTTTTTTTTTAATTCGTACAAAAATAAATGCTATCTTATTGAAGATTTTCCTTAAAGTCCCTATCATGTAGCATACGACACTCACCGCAAAGGATGAAGGTATCAGATTACATCCTCATGTTGAGGACATTCACTATAATGGAAAGTCCTATTGGTAGCGTAGTCTATCTATATAAAGTCTATAGTTATTTCCGTGCGCCTAATTCTGAAACGGGTAACTATGGCATCACGTTTCCTTGGGGAAAGTGTTGACAAGATTCAAATATCTGGTTTAATTTTCCGTAACTTGTTATTATTTGATATTGCTACTATTTTTTCCAGTTACCTCTAAGATAATTTTTTATAGTGTGTTTCAGAATTTCAAGGGGGAAAGGACATTTTAGAAAGACTAGAATTTGCTTAGCTGCTTTATGAACAGCTTAGTTACCTACTTGCCCTTGAACCCGACAAATAAAAAGCTTTTCGATTTCCATCGCTCTGAATACTGGGACTATTACATATATCTAAACTGATGGCTCTAAAACCAGTGATCCTGCTGAATGTGGTGTTATAGGAGGTGTTAAAAGAAAATTTATCAAACAAATTTGTGAGTATTAGTAAGCCCGGACAAACTGCTTATTTGCACATCATGCAAAATAGGATTTAATCTCTGGTTTACGATATTTTTTTCTAAAACTATTGGTTTGATCGTTGAAGCTCTATGTGATGATTACTTACATAATAAGTGTATAGTTATGTTACATCTCTCCAAAACAGTCGCATGTTCATAAATCGATTCCCATGTACACATTACATGAAAAATTAAATACCAGATTTATTTATTTATTTTGTTGATTGGTATGTATAAAAAATCATGTGTACAAATAACTTTTTTGTTCTCAGAAGTATACACTGTCTAAAATTTTAACTATTTCCAAGAGTATTAAATACGCACTGATAGTTCATAGACAATTTCTAAACCTGTATTATAATTTGGATTTATTTTTAATAAAAATAAGTTCCGTGATTTTCTTTTATGTTTTGAAAACGATTTTTATGTTTTTCAGTGAATAAATTATTAAGATCATCATCTTAATTGTGATTTCAAACAAGTAACTAGACTTAATTTTACAAACTCCTTGATTAAAATATTTACATTTGAATAATTTAAATAAACTCGATACGAAATGTAAGAAAAGACAATTAAATATATACCATTCTTTTGAATTTTACTGTTTTTTTTTTTTTTTTTTTATTCGTAAAGCAAATTTAAATCTATTAATTACTGTTCACCTGATAAGATAAATTCTACATAAAAATATTTTGATTATAACAGTAATTAAATAGTTTTTCCACTTAAATTAATTACTACGTATTTTGAATTGAGATATGTGTGCTAGTCAAAACAAAGGCTTACATAAAATTAATGACTATTGATTTTTTTTCAAATTCTATTTATAATTTAAATAATTAACGCTATTTTTACGGATGAAGATTTAAAAGATTTTGTTAATAAAGTAAGAAAAACTGCTTTTGTTTTTCCAAAAGTCATTTTTCAATAGAATAACCTTATAAGATTAGATTCGTATCTATTAATTATTCTATATTGATATTAACCATTAAATAAAACATAATAGAGTTTTTTTTTTTTTTTTTAATCAACAACTGTGGTAATTATCTTAATTTGCTATAAAACAGGTTCAGTAATCATTTTAAGAAATGAATGATATGACTATAATGGTAAATATACATAACTGCAAAGTTTAATGCTTTATTCAGTCAATAATTTTAATTAATTTTTTTTATTATGAATTTTTGAGATAATCTGTATTGATTAAATAAAATAAAAATACCTACAAAAAAAAAAAAAAAAAAAAAAAAAAAAAAATGGTTTTACCAAAGCATAAAAGTTGACAGCAGTGAATGTATGATATGGAAGTGCATGAAATATTATAATTAGAAAAATATGGAAAATCATTAGTCAAATTAAATGCATGATTTTCTAACAAAAAATACAGCATTGTATTTGAAAACATATTTAAGTTTTTGCAATTTCAAATAACATTTTTTTACTATACATTTCAGTAGCTTAAAATTTTAACATCGAGTGTTAATAGCAATGCTCAAAATTGTAGTTTAAATTATGTTTATTCAGTAAAAATATGATCATATATCAGTTGCAGAAAAATGTTAAATAAACTGACATCTCAAGTAACATTTGCCCCGTTTCCTTCATCTCTTACTAAAACTGTATCGTCATAACATATTATAATCCTGTAGAATATCAATTTAGGTATTCTTAAAAATGATAATGCAGTCAGCAGCAAAATTATTTAAGCATCCGTCAATATTTTTCATTGACATTTTTTTTTTTTTTTTTTTTTTTAGTTTGATTGCTAATTTTTTTATCATCAACATATTTTTTTTATAAACAGCATAAGATTAAGATCATGACTCGATAAACATTTACTTAATAAAACAGTACTATGTGCATCAAACCGGGATACGAATTATTGATAATGCTTCAATAATTTTACTGCTGGCTATATAAATAGCGTCTCGCTTTCTTCGGTAGTGAATTCAAATAATGAAGGAAAATGTAAAATAATCATGAAATGTAACAACATTAAAATGCATTTTTACAAAATTCTGTTCTAAACCGGAATAATAAGAAATAATTTCTTGTGTCCCTGTAAAACAACCATAAAAATTGTACACATCGAAAATTGTGAAATAATCATAAAACATACAAAATTATCTGTTTCATGAACCCATGTACCAATATGCAAATCAATCGGGGGATTTTTATAGCCGAAGGTTCTGAAGTCGTAATGATAAAAAATATTTAGGTGTGTCCCTGTATACGAACCTCAAACAGAATATACACGCAAAATTTACACAATTAATTCTGTTTGGCTTATGAAAATATTACCAATTGGAAAATGAATCGGATTATTTTTTCGACCCTTACCTAAGCACAAAATCTTTTTGAGTGTCAACAAAGAAGCCTCCACAAATATTTTGACAATTAATAAGCATTTGGTTCATGGCTTTTGTTGACGGGCAGAAACGTGTATATTTACTCTTTTTTACAGTGCATAATAATGAGAGAAAAAGATACGTACGCTTTTTAAAAATAGTTATTTTTCATCACATAAATTGGAGTGTAAGGCTGATTTTTATACCAACTATGTGAAAAATACCAGAGCCAGGAACCAAACCCAAACTCTCCGCTTAAAGCAGGGATGCTCTATCACTGAGCTAGCCTGGCTGATAACCAGCTCGGCATTTCTCACATAATATTCGTTGGTAAGGTCACCGAGTCTGCAAACACAGATATAACAGGTGAGAATATTAATCGTGGTACAACTCCAATAGACCACGATATTTTTAATTTAGAACTTTTTATTCGACAAATGTAAATCATGAGCCTGTTTACATTTTCAAATTTCTGTTTTTACTTGAGAAAGATGTTTTTTTTTTTTTTTTTTTTTTTATTATTTATTTTTACTTTCTCTTACCCATAAGGTAGAGAAATTATTGTTTTTGGGTCAAATTTTCGAACGCGAGATTTTGTTATATTTACACGTTTTGAGGTCCCCTCAATACGAAAATCATGTTTTTAGCAAATGGTCTGTGTTTATGTCTCTGTGTGTCTGTATGTCTCTGTGTGTGTCTGTCTGTTATCAGCATATCTCAAAAACAAATGCTGGCAGAAAGTTCAAACTTGGCATTCTAAATGTGTATCATATAGGGATGCTACAGTAAGCTTTTCGTTAAGATCAAGCGAATGGTTCGTGTACAGGGACAATCAAGAGAATTCAGATACATTACGTCTATGGGGGGGATTGCAGATAAGTACAGTTTAACGTCTATAGACTGCACTAAACCAAATGAAACGAATATATATTTTTTGTAATAGATATAGTTAACTGGGGAAAAAAATTGTGTATGTAGGAGCCTCGTCTCCGCCCCTGGGGGGCAAGACCCCCTCGAGAGGAGTAAATTTTCATGATGGGTATCATTTAAAAGAGCTCGCCAATACCTTTAAAACGAATGGTTGAACCATCGATCTGCGATAATTTAAAACAAAGTTATTGATTTTTTTTTACTTTTAACGAAAAAAAAAAAAAAAAAACATAAAAAAAATCGTGTATATATATATATATATATATATATATATATATTAATATTGAGAATAAAATTGACTTTTTGTTAATATTTGGTGATATACTAATCCTCTAATATGGAAACCGTCTGCATTATCATGAAAGATAATTTTTTTAAATAATAATTTTAATAAATTATTTTTTGAAAACAGAATTATTTTTTAATAACCGAATTAAATTCTATATAAATGTTGGTGCGTTAATGAAACGGGGGGTTGAGGGGGGCGGTATACCCCTCACACAGTATTAATTATCTTATAAAACTCTCCCGAAGCCTAATTTGAATTGTTTAACATAAGTTTACATAACATCGTTATCTTACCTCTTAATCTTCAACCTGTATTTATAGTATTAAATTTCAGGGTAAGAGAAAGTCGTGTGAGTGACACACCAGATTATTATTTTTTGTCCAACAGAGTTATGAGTCATAAAATTTTAAAGTCATTTTGTTACTTATTAAATTACCATAGTGCCTTAGGTATTTAATTTATTTTACTGTATTGGTGAATATACATTTCTGCACAACCTGGAATTTAATTTGATTCTATTATGCAACTAAAAGTTGAATATCTTTCATGAGAGTAATATTTATTCATGATTATAATGAAATTTTAATTCCCTTGAAAATTAAAATTAAAAGTTAAGTTTGGAACTTAAATGCATTGTTGTGTTGGAAATTCCAGAGTATGCATATCAGTTTATATGTTCTAGATTTTATGACCCTTTTAAAATTGAATAAATTTTGATTTTGAAAATAATTTCATGTATGTGCAATGTAATCTGTATGCATTACACACGATCTGAATAAATGTAAACTTTACCATTTATATTAATGGGTTTTGTGAAGATATACAGATTATTAACGCGAGATTTTAGAGATGAATTTGCTTACGAGTTATTTTTCCTCAGAAGTAGCATTGTTATTGGGTGGAAATCTTGGGAGATAAAATTTTTTAAATTTTAAAAATTTGAATGAGGATTGTTGTGTTAATTTTGGTATATTCACCAATTAGTTTATTATTATTATTATTATTATTTTCTTGGCTTCAAAATAATTAAACAAATAATTAAATAATTTTGGGATTTTTTTAGATGGCTCCAACGTTTGATTATTTGGGTTGGCTCTCTCTGACAGGTACTTAAATTGCAATGTTCAATTTTTTTATTGAAATAAATTTTTGTTTATTTTGATAGAAACCACTATACGTTTAAAAAAATATGTTGTCGGCCAAAGCTTTTCGATTGTTATTGCTTTTATTGATTGTTAAGTAATTTTGTATGTGGTGGCTCAGTGGGTAGTGCACTAATATTTATGAGTTTTATTTTAAGTATAGTTTAAAATTAAAAAAAACAGCAATCAAATGTATCTTAGATGGTTATAGTTAATAACAAATAACTTAAAAGACATTCAAGTCATACTAGTCAACCTTGGAAATTCATCAGATAAATTGGAAGGCTGATTGTTATACCAAGTTTGTGAAAAATATCAAAGCTGGGAATCGAAACCGGGCTCTCCGTTTAACGCGCGAATGCTGTTCCACTGAGTTATCCTGGTTAATAACCAGCTCGGCATTTGTCACTTAATACTATCAGCCAGGGTAGCTCAGTGGTAGAAAAGTAAAAACAGAAATTTGAGAATGCAAACAGACTCATGGTTTACTTTTGACGAATAAAAATTTCTAAATAAAAAAAATATCGTGGTCTATTGAAGTTGTACCACGATTAAGATTCTCACCTGTTATATCTGTGTTTGCAGACTCGTTGACCTTGCCAACGAATATTATGTGAGAAATGCCGAGCTGGTTATTGGCCAGGGAGCTCAGTGGTAGAGCATGCGCGCGTTAAGCGGAGAGCACGGTTTCGATTTCCATTTCTGGTATATTTCACATAGTTGGTATAAAAATAGGCCTTATACTACAATTTATCTGACAAATTTTAAAGGTTCATGAATAAAAATTTCTAAATAGTTATTTTTGTTCGTAAATTTTTACTTTCAGTGAAAATATTACAGTCATTTGAGCGTTTATTATACTGACACAGGTAACAAAAAAAATATGTTACAAAAAATAACTCACTTAAAAATTATATCTGCAATATTTGATTATTCTTCATTAAAAAAAGAAAAAAAGAAAGAAAAAAGAAAAGAAAAGAAAGAAATTAATAGGAAAGAATTTTGCACAACCAATTACAGTTTTGATTTTATCACTATAACATATTTTTTCTTTACCAAAAATGTAATTTGTATTTATAGATGCTCTTAGCCTGAAAGAATTTTGTAAAAAAAAAAGATACATTTTTATGTTGCATTAAATATTATTTATGTTAATATTCTAATTATTATTTTGAGGGATAATTATTAATTGGAGAGCGAAATTAAATGCTATAAAAATGAGATACAGATATATTTTCATAAACAAAAATTCATTTAATTGAAAGCTATATGTTGCATGGAATTGTGAATACTTTCTAGTTTTAACATTTGCATATTTTTTAAAAATATTGTTCATAATAATAATAACAATAGTAATAAAAAAAAAGATTATTATTATTATTATTATTATTTTATTTATTTATTTATATATATATTTTAAACGAATATAGATGTATATTTGGTATTATATAGAGAATTTTTTTTTTCTTTATATATATATATATATATATATATATATATACAAAGATCTACTTATGTTGTCAATTTCATTTATTAAAAAGGAGAAATTATATTTCAGTGCATTTAGTATGAGAAATGTTATGTTTACTTAATTTGAAATCAAAATCAGGTATGAAATTTTAAATTCAAATCGACAAAAAATATGCACAACCATAAAGGAAAAAAAAAGATTCGAAAAATAGACAGAAATTCAATATTTTATTTAATAATGTTTGACGGTATCAGTAAAATCATAATTTTTTAAATTCTACTTTTAAGGTATTTTATATTCAAACTTAATGGAACAGATTTTTTTTTTTTTTTTTTTTAAATAGGTTATAACATTTCCAGCTCTATTCCGATCTATTTAAAATAAACGAAATTTTTAATGATTATAAATCATTGAAACGTAGTTTTGAATTTCCTTTTTTAGGAAATATATTTAATAATAAAAGTTACCTAATAAAAAAGTAAACGATATTATGTTAAATAGCGAATGGAAGTAAATATATGAAATGACATTATTCTATAAAAGAGTACAGTGACCGTTTTTCTACATTCAGTTCGAAAATATACATACATTCAATTCTAGGATAGAAATAGCTTATAACGTAGTCTTAATGTAATCTGTAATGCTAACCATTATAATCTATATTGGCCAGTTACTTTAACAAAAAATATAAGTAAATAAATAATGCTTAATAAATATATGTTTTTTCTTTTTTTTATATTGTTTTTCTTAAATAAAAAATAATATTATTAATAATAATAAACATAAAACGTTTTTGTCTGAGTGTAGGTATTTTTTATAATTATTAACTCATTTTATGCAAAATAGCTTAATTAAATACTTCTTTACTAATTTTGTTTTACTATAAACGGCCTGTTTTTATTATTTTTTTATTTAATTTTTAATGAATACTTAATAAAACAAAATTTTTTAAATAAACCAATATATTTTTAATATAATAACATTTAATAACTCAATTTTTATATTAATTTTAATTTATAAGTCTGGTTGTTAGCGAGATAATGTATCTAGAATTCCTCTTAGTGTTCAAACTAACACCGCTCAAGTTCATTAATAAATCATTTTGATGTCTATGTTTTCCATCCGACAATGACATTTACACATTCATCGGAGAATTCGTTCTACAATCTTAGAATTTACAATCTGCGTAAAACGTATTTAACAAAAACGATCTGTTAAGGAAAATTAATGAATTTTTCATTAAAGAACACTAATTCATTTTCTGATTCAAATAATTATGTACGTAGAAAGAAAAGATAAACATCATACAGCCAAAAGGACAATAATTCTATTTAATGAGGATAAATTGATTTGAAAAGACTTTTATACAGAAAAATACTGAATTAATAAAAAAAATATTAAAAAAAAAAAAAAAAAAAGTATGATATATAAGATATCTTCTTCAAATGTACAGTTGGTAATGGTAACAAATGTCTCCGAACACTAGCAAAAATTCCTATGTAAAAAAAGTACTCTTAATACAGTTTTGTTAAATAAATCCTTGTCGAATGCAGTTTTTAGATGACTAAGAACAGGATTCGACAAGGATTTATTTAACAAAACAGTATTAAGTGTACTTTTTTTTGCATAGGAATTTTTGCTAGTGTTCGGACACTTTTGTTACCGACTGTATTTTGAAAAGTAAATCTTATGAACACATGATTTAATAAAAGTTTATGCGTTAAAAATTGCAGACAGGTTTGAAATATATTTTAACTTTCCAATATTTTGCTGTGTAAACTGAAAATGAACTCTTATATATATTTATATATATATGCTTTAATTTTTAAGCAATTTCATGTACTTGAATAATCTAAGCGCACACATTTCCTTTACGAAATGTTTGCACTTTAATTAAAATTTAGATTGAATTAATTTACATAAAGAGAAATAATTTTTATTATTGCATCTCTAAAGAAAATTTATTGAAAGAATTATTGTTAAACTGTCCTTGAAGAAATAAATCAAGCAATAAGTTTAGTTAATTAAAAGAATAGAAGTGAAATTAAATATAAAATATACGCATTGTATTTTGTATTAAACTAAAATTTTCAAATACATCTTAAAAAAAAAAGGATGTAATTAATAAATGGCAGTTTATTACCATTAAGTATTATTTAATGTGCCATTCTTAGAAATGGTAAATAATTTAAGGTTATTAGCCCATTAACGCCCGAATTAATTTTGCAAAATATTATTAGCTGATTATTTCATTTCTAAATTAATGACTGAAAGTAAAATATATTAACTTAAACAATTCTTCTGATAGTTTTAAATTTAAAGCCTATCCTCATTTATTGACGTTTAGCGCTCTAGCGCGAAAACTTCGAGATAAAAAAAACTTTGAAATAACAGGTTAATTTCCTATCATATGTAGACAAAGATCTCGAAAGTAAAGTATTATAATATATATTATTATTCAAATTGATTTAAATCAGTATACCTGTGCAAAAAGAAAATATATGTGCGACGAATGAAAAATCATAAAATGACTATCCAAATTATTTGATAATAATTAATTGTAGGCACATAAAACTTTCAGGGATCATTTAGAGTGACACTACACACTGTCACTAAAAAGGAGAAATCCTTCCAAGGAACCACAAAAAATTTACGTGCCATTTTATTAGCTGTCCTCAGATGAGGACACTGGGCGCTACCGGGTTAATCTATTTTATTTGCTTGAAAAATATTTTAATTAAGCAAATATACCATTAAAATTAGGTTTACAAAGATATTCTATTTAAATTACTATATATAATTATAAATAATGTCTTATAAACTACTAGACAAAAGTATAGTAATCTGTAAATATAAGTAGCTGTAGAAAGTAAGGACGCTTCTTGTTATAGTTATTCACTTAAACATACTACTAAGAATTGCACATTTTCTTACATAAAAATGAACGGTATTTGCATTCTAAGACAAAAATATATTATAATAAATTCAATATAATTCATAATATAACCTAATGTCATCGATAATAACATGTAACATTATGTAAAAAAAAAGTCATTTTAATAAATATGCATTTTATTTTATTATCTTTTAAAAATATAGTTTTTTATAAGAATGTATCTTTTTTTGTAACTATAATTAATAGTCTTATTAAAAATAAAGAAAAATATTTGCATATAATCCCTATATTAACATTCATATTTCCCTATATTAACATATTTCTCGATTATTATTTATCTCATAAAAAACAATACTATTGTAAAAGTCACCCCGCCCAGCAAAAACTTAAATTGCATTATAAAGTTATAATGTAAATATTTTTACGGCGGGGTGCGTAATATTTTAATCTTTATTAACTAATTTTTTTATTAATTAAAACTTCTACATAGAGGACGCACCCCGCCGTAAAAATACTTTACATTATAACTTTATAATGCAGCGAAAAAACTAACACAGATAACAAAGAGTGTTGAAAAGAGATTAGGATATATTAGAAAGATACATGCAGTGTTATTGGCAGATCTTCATTAAGCTAGGTATTGAGTACCCGGGATTCAATAGCGGCGGCGAAATTTGATATCAATTCTTTTTTTGGCTGCTTAAGAAAGGTAAGAGTTTTTGCTGGGCGGGGTGACTTTTACAATAGTATTGTTTTTTATGAGATATCACTTCTTTTTGCAGGTTATGTATGTGCTTTTATAAATATAATACGTATGCATAAGAAAGGTAAGAGTTTTTGCTGGGCGGGGTGACTTTTACAATAGTATTGTTTTTTTTATGAGATATCACTTCTTTTTGCAGGTTATGTATGTGCTTTTATAATTTAATACGTATGCATAATGAATGTATTTGTGTAATAGATCGATAAAAATCGTGCGTGTTATGCATGCATGTAAATATAGTGTTACAGATTTCTACATAGTATTAGTTCTTTTTATGCGATTTCTTTCTAAAAGATTTAGTCACATTATAAAATGTCAATTTTTCGCTTTTCTAGCTTGTTTCCGCGTTAAAAAAGATCCTTCTCCGTTAAAAACACACTTTATCAGGGCACGTAATAGACTTGGCGATGAATTTGGTGACTTTATCGCACCTTGACAACTATTTTGACGATATTGGTGAAAAAAACCATTATTATCGATAGACCCATCGTCCAAGCTGTAACTCGATTTTAAGTGCAGTTTCCACTGAGGTTGGTTGGAAGTCGTTACGAGCGGCGGTATTTAGAATCCTTTGATGTGGTCAAGCTGTTGGAATACTTTGACGTTTTGGTTCGACCGGTTGGAAGTCCCTGGCTCTAACCCCGAGCTGAGATAATTGAGGGGCCAGAGGCAGAGATATCTTTGTCAATTTTGCACGCTTTCCTTTCAAGTAACTGCGAAATCTGATTTAAAAAAAAAGGGGGTACAACTGATGACAAGACATTTGGCTCTTTGTGTCGGGAGCGTGATTAATGGTTTTTTTAACCTTGAAGTTCCAACTGCAATGGAAACCGGACTGTACGGAAGTTACTGTAAAATTCAGGATTAATGGCGGGCTATAAAAGGAGTCCCGTTCCGACCATTGAGGTGAGTTTCTCCCTAAGATTTACGAAATAGAAACTTTTGCTTGACTAAGTCTCTACCATTGAATTGTAGTTTATTTCTGTATGTTATGACTATGGTATCGTTTGTGCTGTGATTTATATGTTGTCAGCTGTTATTTAAGCTGAGTTTTCTGGTGAAACTCAAGTTGATACTGGGTTTCACTAAAGTGACCAAATTTTTTAAACCCAATTTGAGGACAAATCATCGCAGCGTCCTCAAATTGAAAGGACATTTGAGGACAGAGTTAAATTATGCTTTAATTTGCGGACATTTGAGGACAAATTTATAAATTCGAGAACATTTGCCCTCAAATGATTTTCAAATTGGTAAAAATGTATTGTCACCGTGTTCTGAGCTATCCTAAAAGTTTCAAATGCCTAGCTATTCGGGAAGTTAGTTAAAAATCGATTGCGAGATTTGTGCTGGTAACGCTGCCGATGGCGGCAGGAACCCGAAACAGTTGGCTAAAAGTATTATAAAAATGCATTTTCACCGTGTTCTGAACTATTCTGAAAGTTTCAAATGTCTAGTTAGTCGGGAAATTAGTTAAATAAATTTTCTGTCGAATCATATAAACGCTGCCGAAGGCAGTAGGGACCTGTGAAAGTTGACTAAAAGTGTTAAAAAATGTATTTTCACCGTGTTATGAGCTATCCTGAAAGTTTCAAATGTCTAGCTAGTCGGGAAGTTAGTTAAAAAGCGATTGTAAAATGTGTAAAAATGTGTACTGGTAAAGCTGTCGAAGGCAGAAGTAACCCGAAACAGTTGGCTAAAAGTATTATAAAAATGCATTTCCACCGTGTTCTGAACTATTCTGAAAGTTTCAAATGTCTAGCTAGTCGGGAAATTAGTTAAATAAATTTTCTGTCGAATCATATAAACGCTGCCGAAGGCAGTAGGGACCTGAAACAGTTGACTAAAAGTGTTAAAAAATGTATTGTCACCGTGTTATGAGCTATCCTGAAAGTTTCAAATGTCTAGCTAGTCGGGAAGTTAGTTAAAAAGCGATTGCAAGATGAGTACTGGTAACGCTGCCGTAGGCAGCAGTAACCCGACCAAAAAATTTTTGATTGCAAAAGGCACTGGTGCAGGTCAGAAGGAATGTCCATGCAAATTTTCAGCTCATTAGCTGCAGAACTCTAGGCTCAATCGCCGTCAAAATTTTTGTCTTAACAATTACAAGAAGAAGCAGAAGAAGAATGTAACAAGGAAATTTCGGGTTTTCAAAGTTATATAACTCAGCCCCCTTAATTCGGAGCGACATGCAAGTTTGTATGTTTTGTCTTAAGGGTATGCTTAAGGTCTGTGCAAAAAATCATATGTCTTGGGGATCAGGGAGCTGAGATACAGGTAGTCGAAAAGTACGAGATGCTATGTCGACATAATATACACTTGTAGCGTTCACCATTGACTTCCTACTTTGTAAATTTCATTGGCGGGTGTTTGTTTTAGCTTGGCGGGGCGGAACGCTACCGCGTTCCTTGATAGTAAATGTATGTTCAACATTAATTTAAATCTAAAAATTCGTCATCATTTTTAATAATGCTATATTAGTTAAAATGATAACAGTCTACAGTTCTGCATAAATGTTCAAAAGAACATTACTCAGGATGATTAATAAATTGTCTTGGCGTCTACGCTTTCCATTTATGTGACTAAATGCGCTTTTAACAAGGAATATTTTCAATAATCTTAAAATGTGTGCATGCATAATAAGTGTTCATCAAAATCGTCATTCAAGCATTCATTAGGAAAATTAATAAATCTCTTTATAATGAACTCTAGTTCATTTTTGGATCGATTTAATGATGTACAGAAGGAGGAAAGAAAAATCGTACAGATAAAAATAAAATAATCTTAACTATCTGCCTAATCGGGTTAAAGCAATTTGGAATGGCTTTCATACATTAAAATACTGAATTCATAAAAAAAAAAAAAAAAAAAAATGATACAAAAATCACTTTCCTCCAATTTCATTTTGAAATGGAAGCCCTACGTAAAAAGGAGTTAATAATGTAGAAATTTTTTTTATTTATGCAGTCTAAATGGAATATTTTGCGGATTTCATTCCATTATTTTATTGTATAAACTAAAAATGAACTTATACTCATATATACATATACACGTTCATTTTAAAAACAATTTAATTTATTTTAATAATATAAGCACATACAGTTCCTTTAAGACGTATTTGCCCTCTAAGTTATTAAAATTAAATTTTATATTACGAAATTTAACCTAAAGATCAAGATTATTTCTTAATAAATCTTTATTAATGTACACACACACACATATATATATATTTAAAGCATTATTGAACCTTGCTAAATTTTCCCGGATAAAATCAATCAATCAATAAGTTTACTTAAATAAAATGAGAGAAATGAGATTATTATAAATATAAAAAATAGGATTATAATTTGTCTTAAATTATAATTCTCAAACCAATTTAAATTAAATAATACTTAGTTGTTAATGGATTTTACAATTACAATTATGTAGTATTTAATAAGTCATTCCTAGAATTGACACACAAACTAATATAATAAATGTGTTTTAAAAAACGATTTTAATTAAACACATATATCATTCAAAAAAGGCTTACAAAGTGTCGTTTTATTCAATTTATATATATAAATATCTTATAGATACAAAACAATAATATTTTAATCTGTAAATATAAGTACCTGTATTAAACAATGATGCCACTTGTTATATATAATTACATAATTATGCTGCTAAGAATTGCTCTCTTTTTTAAAAAAATTAATATATGTACTCTATAACAAAAAAGTGACGCACCAAGAAGGTGTAATGCAAACTGGACACAAATTGACATACATACAGGTTTTGATGGAATCAAGCCCCAATTCATCATTATCGTCGATGCTACGTGCAACTGGTACTTCAATGACTTCAAATACAGTTAATAGGCGGCTCAGTAGGGTTGAGCTCAGTCCCCGTATCTCTCTTCGACTGAGGACGTTTGGAACATTATAAAAAGGGTCCTACAACCAGCTCAGGATTTTACCAATCTAACGCAACAATTGGACAGAATTTGGCACGATACTTCACAGGAGCACATCTGACAACTCTATCAATTAATACCAAGCCGAATAACTGCGTACATAAGAGCCAGTAGTGGGCCAACGCGTTATTGACTTGTTTACTTTGTGAGGCCCTTTAACTTGATTAAATCATTCAAATTTTCTTAAACTGTAATCAATTGTATTACTCCATATGTACATCACATGTACCAATTTTTGTCCCATTCGGACTACCCATTCCACCCCATCTACCAATTTTTATCCTCACTTCTTCTTGGTGCGTCGTTTTTTTTTTTTTTTTTTTTTTTTTTTTGTTATAGAGTGTATATATATACATATATATAAGAACAATGTGTGTTGTCTAAGGCAAAAATATATTTATAATGTAATATATAATATATATTATATATATATAATACATATATTTATAATATATTTGTAATATATAATAACATGCTACTTTATCTAGAACAAAATAGGATTAATAAATACATTTGTTTTTTATTATATTTTCTTTCAAAAAAAATTTTTTTAGAAAGAATGCATTTATAATTTTTTTTAGTAATTTTTTTTTTTTTTTTCAAAATAAGAAAACATGTTTCTATATCACTTTTTTTTATTACATTCAGATTTGGATCTTTATTATTATGTATACTAAAAATCGTTTTTATTTAATAATTCTACATTATTTAATATGATAACAACTTAGATTTTTGCTTAATGTTTAAAAGAGCATTACTCTATGATTTACTGCATCTATGTTTTCATCAGACAAATGCGCTTTTAACAAAGAATATTTTCTGAAATCGAAGAATTTTCTGCTTGCATAATGTGTATTTATGAAAATCATCATGTAAGCATGTATGAGAAAAATTGATGAATTTCTCATTAATGAACTCTAGTTCATTATTGGATCAATTTTATGTTGTGCAGAAGCAGAAGAGAAATATCATATAGACAAAAGTAAAATAGTCTTAACTATCTAACTAATCAGGACAAATCGATTTAGATTGGCTACGGTTTTCGATCGGGAAAATAGTGAATAATCGAAAAAAGTGTTAGAAAGAAATTATTTTTCTGTTACATAAGCATTTTTCATGTATTTCATATATAATCATTATCGTGTATTATAATATAAAAAATTCATGAAATTTTGGGTCCATTGGCAATAGAAATAAATTAATAAGATTTCATATACAATCAATTTATAAAAATATCACTGTGTATGGTAAGGAAATTAATTAATATTTTTTAATTTGAAATTAAAACCTGGTATGGAATTTTAAATTCATATCGATAAAAGATTTATACAATAGAAAGGAAAAAAAATAAAAAGAAGAAACGGAAAAGAAAAATTTATTAATAATTTTTACTAACATCAGTAAAATTAAAAATTTCGAAACCTTATAAAAATATTAAATATTTTAATTTACTGTAATAGGTTTGATTTTACATAACATTCCTTTGGCAGTTCTTTTTCGGTCATCTGAATGTAGCTCATTGAAAGTAGCTTTCAATGATTCTAATCATTAAAATAAAGTTTTGAAAATTTTAAGTAATGTATTTAATAATAAATAACACCTTTTAAAAAGTATACAATAGTATATTAAATATTAAATGGATGTAATTATATTAAATAACGCTATCCTATTAAGGAGTACACGTTCTTTTTTAACAGTAAGTGAAAAAAATTTCATTCTATTATAGAATAAAAAATATGATATAATATAGACTCATGGTAATCCACAATTTTAAATCTGGGGGACATCGAAGTGGAAGAGCCATTCCCTCCGTGGAGGATTAAAATTGTAATGGCATGTCTCCAAACCATCCTTACAGGAGAGTCATAGACCGTCGCCGATCGCCCATTGCGAAGCATTAGTGCGAAGCTAAACCCAACCAACCATAATTTTACCTAATGTAATCTATAATAATTAGTTAATTTCACCAACTAAGATCAGCTTAACAAATTCACATTTTTTTTTAAATTATTATTATTATTAAATAAAAAAGAAATAATTAATAACAAGAGTACACGTAAAACAATTTGTCCGAATTGGTTTATAATTATAAACTTATTTTTATACAAAATGACTTATTTTCATTAGGTTCGTTTTGCTATAATCAAAGTTACTCTTTTATTATTTAATAAATCAAAATGTATTTTTTATATTAACTATAATTTATGAATCTAAAATTTAACAAGTTAACGTATTTAGAATTGTGCTTGATGTTCAAACGAACATCTCTCAAATTTTTAATAAATCATTTTGGCGTATATGTTTTCCATCAGACAATTACACATACACTTTTAGAAAAAAATTCGTTCAATAATCATGGAAATTACAATCTACACAAAGTGTATTTAGCAAAAATTATCATGTAAGTATCTATTAAAAACATCAATGATTTTCTCAATAAGGAACCCGCGTCCATTTTCGGATCGAAAAAATGGTATACAAAAGAAGAGGAGATATATTATACAAACAAAAATACTATAATCTTAACTATCTGTTTAATCAGGATAAATCGATTTGTAATGACTTTTACTTATGAAACTGCTGAATGAATCGAAAGATATATTAGAAAGAAACCATATGATATACACCTCGCGACAAAAATATAGGTACACAAGTTTTTTCTTTGATTTTTCATAAAATAACATTATCTAAACTGTGCTTATCATTTATTATTATCATAGAATAACACTATTCTCGGACTAATTTTTGTTTTAAGACTAATTTAGGAAAGTTTTAAGACTAAAGTTTTTCTAATTTAAGACTACACTCCGCGACAAAAAGATAGGAACGAAGGTCTTTTTTTTTTAATTTTTCATAAAATAAAATTATCTAAATTGTGCTGATCATTTATTATCATGACAAAATATTATCACATCAAAACATATTAAATATTTGAATCATATTCAAAATATTCATATTTAAAATAATCATATTAAAAAAAAAAAAAAAAAAAAAAAAAACTTTGTTCCTTTCTTTTTGTCGCTGTGTGTAGACTTAAATTAGAAAAATTTTAGTCTTAAAAATTTTCTAAATTAGTTTTAAAACAAAAATTAGTCCGGGAATAGTGTTATTTTATGATAATAATTTAGCACAATTTAGATAATAAAAGCACAATTAAGATAATGTTATTTTATGAAAAGTCAAAGAAAAAACCCTTTCTACCTATCTTTTTTTCGCGGGGTGTATATAAGCATATTTCTTCAATTTTGTTTTGAATACTTGTGCCCTAAAATATAACAATATCAATTAAATTCAAAAAGTAAAATACGAATTTTATTCTTTTAAAAATAATAATTTTTTAAATGTTTCATCCTTACCAATTACATAGTAAATCTTAAGAAAACTATATTGATTACAAATTACAGACATTTAAATAAAAAACTGTTTCGTTGAAAGAAACAAATTTATTTTGTTGGCTTAAGCTTAGATTTGTTTTGTCATTTTAACAATAATTTGTTTACTTAACAAAATAAATTTACTTCGTTTAACGATAAAAAATACAAAAGTCTGTTTGACAAAATAAGAAATTGTTGTTGCACAATTCGGTAATCGACAAGATCGATCTCTTCATAAACAACCAATGGGGAAGCGATGTCTTGAATTAACAAAGCTCTTTGTTTAAACTTAGACAAAAAAAATAT